>CM073590.1:226442745-227642745 GCA_037074705.1 Zhengitettix transpicula | reverse complement strand
AGTCCAAGTAAAAACTTGTTGTTTCTAGGTGTACTTCTAAATTAACTTGAAGAAGAAGAAATTTTTGTCTAATGTTGACATTATTTATACAGTAAACATGCATCATGTGCTTATCAAAACTATGCCTTTTATGAAGTATAAGTATTTTTCAATTTTTTTTGCAACAAATATATTCCCTGCCATAATTATGAAAATTTTTCATTTAGGTGGTTCAAAAATCAACTATAACTATTTACGAAATCCAATTCAAAATTATAAAAAAAGGGGGGGGAGAGGTGATTATACGACTCCTTTCAAGCTCACATTTAGTTTGGTTGAAGATCGATACTGAATTTTATATCATGATTTGAAACGGATTCCAATGTCCGAGAGGAAGTTCTTTAGTCAATTTAATTCATATTTTTAAATGTTATAATTTTACATTACATTTTACAAGACTAGTAACATGTAATCAATCTGTGCCTAGTTTACGTTTCCACGTTTTAAGACCAATCAGTGCAACTATTGCATCTCAATTTCCACTAATGATACATTTGCTGCAGTGTTGTTTTTTTTTAAATCGATCAATTCATAATTATTTTATTTTTAAGTGTTAATGATAGGCATACACTAGAATCATTGCAATAATAATGAATGAAAATAAAGAAGTGATTATTAGCACAGCATACATTGTAATGGAATCTTAAAGAAGGCAAGAACGTGGATGCCACCTTATTCTTTAAAAAAGAGAATTTCTTCACAATTTAAGCAACCAATTAATTCTTGACTATTACTTATTCAGAAACTTAACCAGGACATGAAGGGTGACATTGAATATTTACTTCAAATAATTGGAAGTCACCCTTAGTCTTAGTAACACCAGACCCCTATAAATCTTTGATGTATTTATTAAGAGTAACCAACTGTTTGATTTTTCTCATAGTTCGAGAAGTATGCGTAGCTTTAATGGAAGGATTAAATAAATTTATTAATGTAAGTACAGTCTAAGCCTCTATTTTGTTTAAATATTTATTTTAAAAAGTTTAAATTATTCTTTAATCCTATGTAAGTTAATTTTCAACAAATGACCCATGTACAGCCGTCACTAGAAACTCCCATTATTCGTCTGGAGCCATATATTTTTTTTTAGACAAACCTATTTTTTTTATGAATTGCTGATGCCATTTTCATTAACAACTTTGTATCTAATAAGTATAGAAAATTGTAAGCAATTGTGTAATGATAGGTAGTTATTATTAAACATCAGTTTTGCTGTGGAAAGCAATTTACACAACTGAGAAAATTTGGTTTCATGTTAAAAAAATTTTTTATTACAGTGCAATAATAATTTATTTTCTTCTCAACACTTAGTTCAAGTATGTCAAATATTTGGTTCTGGTAATTCTCCTGTAAATCCTTCATTGCGTACCGCCTCAACCACTATTGATGTTGGTGAAAATGAGGAACTATTTGATTAAATTTTTGTATGCTTCTACTTTGCTGATTTTCCACTTATCGCCTCCACATCCCATAATGATGGATTTGCTTGAACTTCATCGATAAGTGCAATGGTTTTTTCGTTTGACCAATTAAAAATTAGAATACTAAATAATATTAATTAATCAAAGAGTGTGACACCAACAATGTGCAATATTAATTGTAATAATTAAATAAAATATTGCCCGGCTAAACTGATATATTACGACACATATATAAATTGCCGAAAATGTTTTTGGATTTAGAGCAATGTTGCCGGCCACATATTTGCCTTAAAAAGTTGCTCGTTTACAGGTCCCTTGTGTTCTATTTTTACTTGCAATTAAAAAGTTGCCAACGTGCGGCGCCCCGAAAGGAAAGTGTTAACATTTGCCACTAGATGTAGCGGCTCTCGCGTTGACGCCGGAAATTTGTGAATTTTTATTTAACAAAAGGCGGCTTAATTGATAACAAGATTTGTAAAATTTCGAACTTAGAATGTTTAAGGAGCGTATTGATAAGAAATAAATGTGTAAAAATAAAAAGAGAGCCAACAACACATGGTGTTCCCAAGCGGTCACCCATCCAAGTACTAACCATGCCCAACGTTGCTTAACTTCGGTGATCGGACGAGAACCGGTGCTTTCAACGTGGTATGGCCGTTGGCCGAAGAATATTTCATAAAATAAGCTTCTCTTACCACTGCTCAATTATTTTTTTTTACAATTATTTATATGTATTTAACTTACCTACAGTATTTTAATGCGCACATACGTCTCCGACAGTTAAGGAATTTTTATTATTCATTATAAACTTATTCCGGCTCAATTGTGAATTTATAAAATTAAGGCAACACGTGTTGAATATATCTTTATCCGAAAAGTTTTATTGATTTATTTCTCCGACAACAGGGTTAAATTCGCAAAACTAGAACTGTACTGATTGAGCTTTATGACACATCCCTCACATGTCGTTCATAATTATGGTAATATTTAACGTACAGTAGTTAGTGTCTGTTGGGATTTACTATGCTGGTTTTTGGGGTTGAAACAATATTGCAATAGAGCGGAAAGAAGACAAATATAGTGAAGAAGAAAAATAGTAATCAAGAGGAAGAATCCGACGTTTGGAACAGTCGAATATCTCTGTGTCGTCTTCATGGAATAAGTAGCGTCAATTCAAAGCAAAGGCAGGTGAATTCGCAACCCTTTAAGGCGTGGACCTACTCGATTCAGTTCAGCCCAGGGAAACTGCTGTGTTCATGAGGAATAGGGAAGGTACTACGGCAATTAAAAAATAAAAATGTGATGCTAAACAAAGAAACGAACTTGGTTATAATTTCTGTCTCCTAATATTACTAATATTTTCAGTTAAGTTTTGGTAAAGGTTTCATCGCTTGTGGCAGCATAAGCCTCTTTACGTGAGTGAGTTTTGATTTCGCGAGTGCATACTTCAAACGGGCGACACTAATAAAGGATCCCACATTATTTCTAGTATTTTCCAAAACAAAATAATAATTTTAGAAACCTTTATAAGCATGGGCGGGAGACGCTTTCCTACAAGGAATTTATGAAACGAGATCAACAACCAGGTTATTCATCTTTTCTAAAGCGTCCGCAAAAGGGCAATGGCATTAAGAACGCGCCATAGTGCACTGATTTGCCACTAGATGTAGCGGCTCTCGCGTTGAGGTCGGAAATTTGTGAATTTTAATTTAACAAAAAGGGGCCTAATTGATAAGAAAATTAGTAAAATTTCGAACTTAAAAATGTTTAATGGAGCGTATTGATAAGAAATAAATGTGTAAAAATAAAAAAAGAGAGCCAACAACACATGGTGTTCCCAAGCGGTCACCCATCCAAGTACTAACCATGCCCAACGTTGCTTAACTTCGGTGATCGGACGAGAACCGGTGCTTTCAACGTGGTATGGCCGTTGGCCGAGAAACTTTGTATGTAATATGGTTCTCTTACTCCGACTCCAAGAAGCTAGTCAAATATCTGGAAGTATGGAAATAGGTGTCCGATCACTAAAAAAAATTAATTATTCTCGACATTAATGATTTACGTTGTACTAAGTGAATTCTGAAACAACAAAATAGCTCGATAAACAGTTCTCAGTATTCACTCGGGTGATGACACAGATTTTAGTCGTCGAAACGTTGCGTTTAAATACGCTACACACGAGTGAATACCGACAACTGTTTATCGAACAATTACACCGGGAAAGACTTCAATCTTTAACTAACAAAATAGCTTATCGATTCTTATAGCTGATTCAATAATTTTTTTAATAAAATAGTGGTTATTCAAAGCGTGGCTTATTTTAATTCAATTTATGAATATATATAATTGATTAAAACAACACTTCACACGAGTATCGCGTCGCAGTAGTTGCAATGTTTATTCCGTTTATCTGACAACGTGATTTAATTTCTCATAGCATGTGTTTTTCTGATTCCGGTGAATAAAAATAAAGGTGTTGTAGCCTACATCTATCATGTAGGTTCTATAATAATTGATTTTCATTTTTTGTACATAATTTCGGCGACATTAATCATATTCCACAAAACGTATGCATGCATTGAAGTTACTCAGATCTAGCTTTGTTATTCATATCAGACATAAAAGGACTATACATCGAAAATACAATAAATTAATATTAATTTGCCATAGGCATATGACCGTAATAGTATCCTATATAATGAATAATATTATTATACCCTAGCATCTTCCAATTCTCTTTTCATGACTGTTTTGTTCAAAGTTTTGTTAATATTAAAGCATATTTTCATACCTGACACTCTGATTTAAAACATGTCTCTTTACTAGTAGACGAACGTGATTATAATTTCAAGGACGTAGTATCGCTTAGTTCAGTTTTTTTTAGGGTAACAGGCTACATGAGGGTAATCCACATGGTGGCAACTTCCCTTTAATAGCATAGGAAGGGATTTGAAAGGGGGGATGCGAAACAGTAGAGGAAGGTAACCAAGGGTTAACTAGGGCCCCCGGGCTATAGTTTAAGGATCCTACCCGGCATTCGCCTAAAGAAATGCAGGGAAAACCCTAGAAAAACCTGCATCAGGTAGGTTGGGCATTGGGTACTTGTCCCACGCCCTTCCGATAGCGGGAGAGGAGTTTTCTGTGGGGACGCAGCATTCCCTTCTCCGTGCCTCGACCAGTTTAGGAGGCAGCTGGCCGACTATTCCAATGGGAATAGCGAACAACTCTTACCGTATGCCCAAGGTCTGTGACCCCGGAACATACACCTCTCAGAACAGGACGAGGTGCCTCGGCTTGTGGGAACCTTAGTTCAAATCCGGAGAGGAAAAGCATCCCCAAAGGTAGCCCCTTCGTAGCTCTCCTACAAGGTTCTAACTTGTGTTCAGTTTTAGTAAAGGTTTAATCGTTTATAAGTATTTTTTGCTAAAATGGCTGCAGAATTCAAGAATTAGAAAGGAAGCATTTTATAACAGGCAATAGAAAGCGTTATCACACATCTTTACCCGTCTTTTCTCACAAGAAATACATATTGAAGAAAGTTTATTTTCTTGAGGGGCGGCGGTTTCCTAAATAGGAACTTATAAAGACTTTGTTGAAAGTAGCCAAGCAAGAAAAATGCAATAAAGAAATATTGTGTCATAATTAATTAGTCCATTAAAGAAAAATTAGAATTTTATATAATCTGACAATTATCATTTAATAAATACATATAAAATAGCCAATTTGTCAGGAAAAAAGTGTATCAATTAACGAAAACAAAACAAATCATTAGGGCCTACAATAAGTCGTTTCGTCTACAATTTTGGGACTTCCTCATATACTTAAAGAAGCAACATATTTGCCTTAAAAAGTTGCCTGTTTACAGGCCGCCAGTGTTCTATTTTTACAATTAAAAAGTTGCCAACGTGCGGGGCCCCGAAAGGAAAGTGTTAACATTTGCCACTAGATGTAGCGGCTCTCGCGTTGACGCCGGAAATTTGTGAATTTTTATTTAACAAAAGGCGGCCTAATTGATAACAAGATTTGTAAAATTTCGAACTTAGAATGTTTAAGGAGCGTATTGATAAGAAATAAATGTGTAAAAATAAAAAGAGAGCCAACAACACATGGTGTTCCCAAGCGGTCACCCATCCAAGTACTAACCATGCCCAACGTTGCTTAACTTCGGTGATCGGACGAGAACCGGTGCTTTCAACGTGGTATGGCCGTTGGCCGAAGTAAGATGTATTAAATATTGTAGACTAGCAACTTTTGTCGACATTCAATATCATTCTGCATTCATTTCTGCTAGGTTATTTAATGTCCTTTATTACTTTAGGCGCTCATTCCATCGCTTATAACTGTTCAGTAATGATATTTTAGCATTCTACAACGTTTCCTTTATTTTGGTCCAATTAGTGAATATACTCGTATATCGTTGTTTAAAACCAAACTTCCTATTATTCACTGCTTTTAGCTGCAAATCGAACATTTTTTTTTATTTAACTGATAACGTGGTTTAACACATTCAATGCCACTGACGTATTACAAAATTACTTCTTAATTTTTATAATTTTTTTTATTTTATAATATAAGTCTAACCGCATCAATTGTTATACGTTTTATTGCTAGACGCTTTCTAGGGAGTGTATTTCGGAGCTGAAAGTGTCATCATTTTATTTTTTCTGGATTCATAACGTTCATAATAATAAACAAGATAGTCAAATACAGACAAAATAAGTGATAATATAAATACCACACAACGTATCTGGGATACTTGTTCCTATCTTCAGGTGTTAAGAAGGGCCTAGAGCGACACAACTGCACTCGTTAGTTGACAAAACTCAAAAGCGAAGAAAACGCAATGACAATTGGGAAAGCAGGAAGGGGTTTAGCGTAATAATAAGGTATCGTAGCAATTGTTGAGTTTCATAGTGTCTGTACGTTAATTGCTGTGATGTTGGATTTAATATGAAGCATCTCTGATATAATTCTGGAATGCTACCTGGTGGCAGCGTCTAAAATCTTAGCATTTTCTCCATCAATAGTAAAGTTTCATACTGTCTTTTTTACATTAATTGCTGTGATGTTTGATTTAACGTGAAACATCTCTGATGTACAAGGCGTAAATGTCTAAAATCTTAGCATTTTGCCAATCCAATGTACGTTTCGAAATGATTACATGTTTCGTTGGGAAGTTTGATATCAGACATATGTTCCTTGATACGAGTACTAAGGGAACGTTTTGTTTGTCCTATGTAGCAGGAATTACAATTAGAGCAAGAGATTTTATAAACTAGACAATGTTTACTGTAGGTGTCAAGTCGGTCCTTGTGATTTTTAATAAAGTAGGAAAGAGTATTAGTTGATCTGTTACTGATAGATATTTGATATTCTTAAAAAAATTGGACGAATTTGTGATGTAGAAATTTGTAATAAGACGTACGAGAAAAAATTTGGATTGAGGTATAATTGGGGACGAGTGACAGTAGGATATGGCAGTTTGTTCAATACGTGTTTATTAATTATCTTTAAAGGGTACTCGTTAGTGATTAAAATGTTTCGGACAATATTTATATTGTGTTGATGGAACTTGGAGTTATAAAGTAATATAAGTCTGTCCACAAGGTTGTATACCACAGCTCTCTTTTGGTTAGGAGGACGATCGGAAAGAAAATTGAGAAGACGCCCTGAATATGTAGGTTTTCTGAACCCAATTGATGACAATGGAAGTGTTGTGAATGGATTCAGTGACATAAAGGAAATTTGTAAGTTGAAAGTTGGGATGATAATTATTGAAAGTATTGACTATAAAGTTGATTTACATATATGATGTAGCTAGGAGGTTAGAGAGGAAGTAGAGAAATACAAAAATTTTCTAAATCTCACATGAATATATCAGGGGGGGAAAAAAGGACTAAACGGGCTTCCCATGGGAAAACCTTTGAGACAACGAAGCCTACGAGTGAACAATCCCAGAGAGCTTTGGCGGAGGCTACCTTTGGGGATGCCTTCACATCTCTCTGGCTTTTTGAACTAAGGTTCCCACATACCGAGGCACCTCGGCCTGTTCTGAGAGGTGTATGTTCCGGGGTCGCAGACCTTGGGCATACGGTAAGAGTTGTCCGCTATTCCTATTGGAATAGTCGGCCAGCTGCCTCCTAAACCGGTCAAGGCACGAAGAGGGGAAAGCTGCGACCCCACAGCAAACCCCTCTCCCGCCAACGGAAGGGCGTGGGACAAGTAACAAATACCCGACCTATCTGATGCAGGTTTTTCTAGGGTTTTCCCTGCACCACTTTTAGGCGAATTGCCGGGTAGGATCCTTAAACCATAGCCCGGGGGCCCTAGTTGACCCTTAAACCTTTGATTTGATTATAGTGAACCTGGTTAAACTTGATATAAGTGCAATTTAGGATTAGATTTCAAATGCATAAAATTCCATGAAGTGGAATTTTAGTATATTGTAATGCCAATTAATTAAGACATTAATTGTGAAATTGTTTTGAGAAATCCTTTGTAGCGGCAAGAGCTTTGAAACAACAATAGAAAAGCCAAGCACTGTTCCTTTGTCGGAAGGTCAGTCAAAATGGCGTATGCGCGCACAAATTGCGAGACGAGAAGACAGTTTGCATTAAGATATTGAGGAGTACAGTTCGCAGGGAGATTTGTTGAGAGACGGTTCACGGAAAGACCTTGTCGGGGTATAACAGTTTTGGAAGGAGAATTCAACCGGGTTGACAATTAGCGGGACAAAGTAAAACATTCATAAAAGTATAGCGTCGAAACCTGCACACAAAAAGCAGTTTTTGTGTCCATAGCCGGCCAGAAATAGCAAAAGTTTCGGTTTAAGTCCGGAACAATAAAGACTACCCAATCGACAAAGCGCAGAATTCACCTAAGGCGAGCGGTCAACCGATACATGACGTAAGGAGGATCATCCGAGTTCCAGACAGCCTAAAATTTTGATTTAGAATCTGTGAGTTTAGAAGCAGCGTAAAACCCACAATAGTGTTCTCGAAAATAAAGGTATGCTGGAATGCTGGGCAGACGTGAGTAACAATTTACGAAACAATTAAATATGTAAACGTAATTAAAAGATATCCGTCAGATTTCGTTCTCTTCTTTTTGATTAAAATTGTTAATCAGAGTCAATCTTTTCACTTTTAATGTTGTTCTCATTTTAAATGTTCTAGTTTAATTGACGAGTAAACTTCATTTCTTTTAATTGTAATTTGTTGTTGATAAGACTATAAATATTATCGATTTGTCTATTATCAAACCCAGTGAAGACCCTGAGAAATTCAATATTATAAATTTGTAATTGTTTGAGTTATTGCCACAATAAAAAATATTGTTTGAAAATTCTTTTCATTTATTAAAAGACCCTTTATTTTGATTATTACAATAATTAGTGAAAATGGGCCACCTGTTTTTGACTAAATCATTGGGACTATAGTTGAATATGGAAACGACATCATGAGGGACGGTTATGGCCCTTCCCTGTTGGTGCTTCCTTCCCATTAGCTAAAGGGTTGAAATTTTACAGAGGTAACGTTGGTTGAAACATTATAAATCTCTTAGATCTTTAAAAAGTATTTATCTGACTTAAAAATGTTTTTTTAGCATGTTTGCAAATTTTTCACCTCGTCCACCCCCGCTCCTGGGGGCGGTAGACGTGTCTCACCCCCACCGTGTTTGTTTCCTGGTCGCATAGAACACGTGTACGAAATTTGGTGAAATTTTCTCCTCGGGTGTAGACTTGTATGTGGAACATCCATACATGTACAGGCAATTTTATTCATTAGGAGAAGAAGGTACTGGAGTGCTTTAGACAGACCAGCAAATATTCATGCCATCTTAAAATTCTTCAACTAACGAATTGGGAATATTTGGAATAAATCCGTACCGTCGGCACATTTACTTCTGAGAAATATTTCATGACGATGTTAATTATATTTTCGAATGTAAGGTACAATACATTTAATTATGAATTCAGGCGTAATCCTTGCTAAATCTTGGATTTACAAAAGTCCGCAGATGAAATTAATATGATAGGAAATTTTTCACGGTCATAAATGTGGCCGTGAGACAATTCCTAACCTTGAGCGTGTTTAGACCCAATACAAAGGGATTATTGTGCTCTATGAACGGCCCAACAACAACGACGACGACGACGCTTCACTTCAGAGATAACATATCAAGTGGTGACCTTTACAGGTATTTGCTACAAATGCGCAGTGATTCACTATAAGAAAATATATCTCGGTACTTTTTTCATGGTTGACATATGTATTTATATGTAGCAACCAAACATTCCCCAAGTTCTCAAAGTGGAAGCTAAAGGATAAAATTCCAGAGATTAGACAATTTCACCGCGTCGTCAAGTTTCAGGGATACCATATCACTTTCTGGAAACTATTTATACTTCGGTTAAGCAAATATTGTCAGTGTCCCGATAAGTGTCAGTGGATGATGACCTCAGGAAAGTGTATCAGGCTGTCGTGACGGGGAAATATGGGATTTATTGCGAAGGAATCTGCTTGGAATAAAAATTAATTTCACATTATTCTCGTAAGCAAAGTTCCCGTGAAAGAGCATATAATAACAAAAATGCCGAAACCAACTGCCTCCTAAACTGGCCAAGGCATGGCGAGGGTTAAGCTGCGTCCCCACAGCTAACCCCTTTCCCGCCATCGGAAGGGCGTGGGACAAGTACCAAATGCCCGACCTACCTGATGCAGGTTTTTCTAGGATTTGTCCTGCATTACTTTTAGGCGAATGCTGGGCAGGATCCTTAAACTATAGCCCGGGGGCCCTAGTTAACCCTTGGCTACCTTCCTCTACCCTTCCGCATCCCCCCTTTCAATTCCCTTTCCTATGCTATAAGAGGGGAGTTGCCACTATGTGGATTACCCTATACATAGCCTGTCTACACCAAAAAACAAAAAAAGACACTTCAGGCAGACCAGTTTTAATCCTCGAATAGAACCGTAACCAAGGGACAATTTTGCACTAATTCTACAGTATTTAAATTCAAATTGGAACAAAATCAAAATTGAAGCGTAACATTTCTTCTTCTTTTATATATTTGGCTATCATTGGTTTTATATAATTGGCTATAGTTGGTTATTATAATGATTATTTTGGGGCATGGATCGCATTAGACCTCTCCTGAAGAAACTGATCAAGTCAAAGCATCATTTCTTAAGTAGATAAGAATATACAACAACGACAACCTAAAAAAACGGAAAATATATCGTAATAATCAACAATTAAGCTTTTATTTAATTTTTTGCCCCACATTGTAATAGCCATTTATGTAATGATCAAAATGATAGGCTTTATTTAAATGAAAAAGATAATCAATTTTTAAGAAACAAAATTTATTTATTAATTTGTGGCTTCTAAAATTTACAAACAATTACAATAAAATGAAAGTCTCTTAATCTCTGAGGGTCTTCACTGGGTTTGATGAATTACAGTGAAAATTATTGACTGATCTTATTAACAATACAGTTTAAAATTTACTTCAAAATAATGTGTTGATAAATGAAAGAAAAGCTACAAGAAAAGCGAACGAAATCTGACTTTACCCTTTTAATTAGAGTTTACAGATTTTATTAAAATTCTGGTTACTTACGTATTGTTCGGCTGGTACCAGCATTCTTTTGTAGCTTCAAAAGTTCACTATATTGCAAAATTTTTACACAGATTCTAAAAT
The DNA here is from genome assembly GCA_037074705.1 of Zhengitettix transpicula. Taxonomy (NCBI): domain Eukaryota; kingdom Metazoa; phylum Arthropoda; class Insecta; order Orthoptera; family Tetrigidae; genus Zhengitettix; species Zhengitettix transpicula. Next base: position 227,631,582 of record CM073590.1, on the reverse strand, counting down.
TTTCCTCACAGATTCTACACTTATGAAGTTGAAATGCGATTACTAGGCTCCCAGGAACTCGGATGATCCTCCTAATTGGTCAGCTATCTGATGTCGTTTTCCCTCAGCACGAAAATGTTCCAGTTCTTTGTAATGAAGCAAACCCTTACTTCCGTTGGCTAATTGTTAGCACATCTACTCGGTCCAACTAACTGCTTGCTTACAAGAATCTTATGAGTTGCAGATTTTAGTCTTTTACCGATTTACTTATCGGTTTGGATTGAAAACTTCTAAGTAGCTCGGTGAAGATTTACTTTTACAATGTCTCTCCTTTCGTGGCTGACTGTCCTCTTTCGCTCTTCGCCGTAGACTTAGACTAACTTTTACAATGTCTCTCCTCTCGTGGTAGACTGAAGACTGACTATACTTTAGCGCGCGTAATCGCCATTCCGAACCCTCAATAATAGGAACAGACCTCGCCGCTCATTGTTGCTTTGCTCGCTCTCACCGCTGTAATTCAAACTGTTCGCTAACAATTTAAATTATTTAAAAACAATTAAAGGCTTAATTAATTGGCATTACAATATTTACAAGAAAATACAAAAATACTACACACATAAATGAAAACATATATATCCTAAATAAATTAATAATTGGAAAGGCAGCCAAATACAGACAAAATAAGTGATGGGATAAAGGGAAAAGGATCCCTGAAACGTTGTGTGGTATTTACAACCCTCACGTATTTTGTCTGTATTTGGCTACCTTTCCAATTATTAATTTTCAATCAGACGTCAATATTTCATTTCTAAATTGAAATTTAATAACTACGTAATTAAAACACAGCATGCCTATCTATATATGACCACACAAATATGATAACCAAAATTTAATATAAATACTGTGGCAAAAATTACATTTGGATAAATATAAAAACTTAAATAAAAAAAAATAATGCTAAAACCAATAAAAATTCGGGCTTTTTTTGATTTAATGAATAAGAAAGACAGCCAATTCAGACAAAAAAAAATTATTATATAAATACCACACAACGTTTCTGGGATCCTTTCGTCAGATGCGAAGAAGAGCCTAGGGGGACACAACTGCACCTGTCAGTTGACAAAACTAACTTTTTTGTCTGAATTGTCTTATTCATTATTTTCAATCAGACGTAAATTTCTTAGTTTCTTGGTTTATTTTGATTTCTTGCGTTCCATTAGTATGTGTATTTATTTCACGGAACTCCAGTAACTTGATTGTATACGCTTCATACGACCATGGTGGAAAATTTCCAGATTAAAAAAAAATTAATTTTTTAAACATGAGTTTAATTATAGCATCAAATTGGCCATTTAGCCCCAAGGGGCGGTAGTGAATGGGATGGAAATTTTCTAACATGTTAAATCATCGATATTAGCGTGGAATAAATAAATGCCGGGACCATTCACGTTGATAGTATTTCTACCGATGTTGTTTGTAGGCATGATAGGGGTGGGGCTGGAGGAGATTTCCTTGAAAATAACGGGAAAACAACCGAGATTCGAGTCAAATCGAAGGTAATGGATGTCGCTGAATTTATTTATGACAATCTGGAAAACGCGCGGGTATCGGCTGGGTTGGGATTAGTTGACCGGCTGTTTTTTGCGTCGATTAAATATATTTCGGGATGAATTAGATTAATAAAATTTCCCTACATGTTCTCTGTGTATAATTTCAACCCCTTTCGGACTCGGAAGGGTGCACACTTAAGGGTGGGCGTGAAGTAGCATTACATAAAAAGAAACAAGAAACTATCGGGATTGTCACCTTGTGATCATAAACAGCCACAAAACCTTAAAAGGAATCAATTTTAATATATTAGAATAAAAGTACTGTGAATTAAAAACAAATTGCAATTGGTAAATATTCCAAACTGTTGTAAGAATTATATAAAATAAAAATTATATATATAAAAAAAACCTGACATAAAAAAAACAGACATAATTTGCATGCACATCAATTTATCTATATATATCAAGATAATTATGACGTGGTGTTTTAATAACTTTAACGACGAAAAACATTAGGCTTCGATAATTATTTTTTTAATCGACAGTGTTTCCTGTTTTATAATCTGGAAATCAGTTTTGTCCACCAAGGCCGTATATTGCGTATACAAACAAGTTACTGAAGTTCCGTGAAATAAATACACATTATACACTAAATACTAATGGAACCCAAAAAATTAAAATAAATCAAGAAACGAAAAGATTAACGTCTGATTGAAAACAATGAAAGATAGCCAATTCAGTGACAGGTGCAGTTGTGTCGCTCTAAGCTCTTCTTCGCACCTGACGAAAGGAACAAGGATCCCAGAAACGTTGTATAGTATTTATATTATCACTTTTTTTGTCTATCTTTCTTATTCATTAAATAAAGAAACGTCTAAGTTTTTAAAAATAAATTTGGAACGTATGTAACAGTTATAAATAGAGTTTTGTAAAATTAAAAAATTTGTGCTGTTAAAAATTTGATTACGATGTTATAAATTTGCAAACGTATTCATATGTACATTTTTTTCAGACTGTGGTAAAAACTTCTTCAACAACAAAAATTAATAATAATCTTGGAAGAATATTATTATGAAATCCTAATTTTGTATAATTAGACTGATCGGGGTTTAAAATATCTGTACATGATAATATTAGTTTTTAACTCACTCGTTTCAACAATTGACAACATTGTGATTGGGTATCAGAATTGCCAAATGGAGCTTAATGAATTAAAGTCGCGTTTCAGAAAATTATATAAAAAAAAATGACGAACTAGAGGTATGATAAATTAATATATCTATATATATAATAAAAAAGGATGTATATTTGTATGTATGTATGTATGCATTTACGTTGTTCTTTATACAAATTTTATCGCGTGGACAGAATGCAACAAAAATTGGTATACGTATTCTGCCAAAATCGAGAACCGGTACTGTGAGGGTGAGAAAAGCCTAGCATGCATGTGGAAATAATTATAATTAAAAACCGTGATCATTAAATATTATTACTGCGCGCCAAGAGGCAATGACGTCACGCGAGAGAAAGACGTTACTACGCAACGAACAAAGGAAATATCTCCTTTATTAGGAATGAAATAAAGCAGAAATATTTTCTTTAAACAAAAAGTATAATTTTATACAGAAATACTCCATCGAATGGTAATAAAGAAGAATACGAATTACTTTACCATCCTTGCGGAAAATGTAAGTTTATTTTCGCGCTATATTAGTTGTGAGTCTAGCTAACAATTTCATTAATGTAATATTTCGTAATGTATGAAGAGTGACGATTATATCCTGAAATACTCGAGGAATATATTTAAGTATTCAATTAAATACTTTTTCGAGTTTATATAAATAAGTACACGAGCAACGCCGGCCACCCAGCTAGTATTATAATATAACAATTTAATAGTTTATTTGTTAAACCAGTTTCTCTTCTGGCGTGAGGATCAACCTAGCACCTTCTTTTTTTTTACAATATGGCGCCGCAGTTTCCACTTTGCAGCACAGAATGGCTACCCAGTAGTAGCAAATGTCAATTTATAGATGAAAACGCAGACTATGTGAACCCATACAATATTTCTCTGCCAATTCCTTCCACAGAATTGTGAATAAATTCGTAACACGGGCTCGTATCAGTGTTGTTCTATATCATAGAAGGATATGTTTACGTCCGATAGCTTGATTCTCTTTGCCTGCCGCATACGTAAACGGAGTTTCTTCAGAATTAGCATATCTGGAGGTTATTTCCTTCTACTGTGAAGTTATTTCTCACGAGAGGTGAACAGCCTACGAAACGGCTTTCTCCGTGCTGGCTGGCGTCCATTCGCAGGCCAGTCACATAGACGTGCCTCCATCAGGACCGAAACGTTTCCTGTCTCCGTAAATGGATCACAACACACACGCTACTCCACTTGTATCGGGCACAACGAGGCTCGTCAAGTATATCTACTCATCTCTGCTCGGCGCAATACCAAAACGTTGGCAAATTACCAACTAGGGAGTTGCCCAGAGGAATTAACTCATCTAGTGGACGTCTGCCGATCAATCTTTGATTTATTTAATACTAGCTGGGTGCCCGGCGTTGCCCGAGATGTCATTTATCCATAACCCCGATTTGACTCCAATCTAGGTATCTTTTAGGTTATTTTTATGTAACGCAACTCCACCCCTATCATTAAATGTGTTGTCGGCCGGTTACATTGTTTGAATATTTCCACCCCGACCCCTATGTGTGCTTAGCTCTCATGCCGAAAGGGGTTGAAATTTTACAAAAAACCATTGGTAGATATTGTATAAACTTCATTTACCTCAAAATTTATTTATTCCACGCAAATATCGACCATTTAACCTGTTAGAAAAATTCTACCCCCGTGTAGCCCCGCCCCTGGGGGGGTTAAATGGCGAATTTAATGTCATCATTAAACTCAGATACATGCATAAAACAGTATTTGACTCCAATCTTGATTATATTAGCGTTATTTTTCTTGTAATACGCGTCCATCCCAACCCTAAGGGTCCTCCGTTCTGATGATGTTGTAGTCAGATAACATCGGTAGAAACACTATGAATATCTTTGACCCCTAAAAATATTTATCCAACTGAAATATCGACTGTTTTAGCATGTTTAAATATTTAGATGGTAGACGCGTCTCACCCCGACAGTGTTTGTTTCCTGATCGCAAAGAACATGTGTCGGAAATTTGGTGAAATTTGCTCGACTGGTGTAGATTTGTATGAGGAACATACAAATATATATACAAACAAACACTCTGCTTTATTTATTAGAATTCTACGAACTATTACAAGAAAAAATAATACCAAACAATTAATAATATTCTTCAAATATTTTTCAAAAGTTTGCGAATACTTAGTCTATCCATTGTATTTATTCACGAAATTGTAAAGTTTGACATGAATCTATTTCAAACGATTATGAGACTAGAAATGGCTCAGGTCTAAGATCTTCGCTCTCTACCAGAGAAGTATTCATCATTCAGAGATAGTTTTATACAACAGTCTTCCACCAGACGTAAAGAACAGTAATACTATAAGAGTTTTGGGGATCAGTGTAAAAATATTCCACTGAAAGGCCGCTGGTGTTTTACTCAGTTCAGGAGTTTCTTGATCCCTCCCCTAATAATTAATTATTTTTTGTTTATACTGCAAACGTGTTGAATGTGTAGCTCTTAAAACCAGTTATTTCTTAACTTGCTTAGTCTCTGTTCATCTTTTCAGCTCTTTCTTTTTGTATGTTTTATGTACGGCCTGGAGTTTGCTGATTTCGTGAAGGGACTAGTCAGTCGTTTGTGTTTTTGCTACTTCCTAGTGTGCGTGTGTCAGGTGTTGTGTTCATTCTCATGTGATGGGAAATTCCATATTTTACGATAGTTAATTCTCTAAATATTTCTTATTTACCTAGTGCGTATTTAATTTGTTTGAATGCTGTAAATATTATAGTATAACCCTTAGTCACGTTAAACACTTTTGATTATTACTATTACTATATAGTATTTTAAGCTACGTTGTGCAGTGAAATTTGTGTTCCCGATTTTTAGTTACGTGCATGTTAATTTATAATTGTTATTAATTGTAGCTTCTAATAATTATGAATATGAAAGATAGTCAATTCAGACAAAAAGGGTAGTATAAATACCACACAACGTTTCTGGGATCCTTGTCCCTTTCGTCAGGTAATAAGAGGAACGTAGAGAAACACAACTGCACTTGTCAGTTGACAACACTCAATATATCCTATTATATTGTAGCTTCTAATAATTATGAATAAGAAATACAGCCAATTCAGACAAAAAGGGTAGTATAAATACCACACAACGTTTCTGGGATCCTTGTCCCTTTCGTCAGGTGCTAAGAAGAGCCTAGAGAAACACAACTGCACTTGTCAGTTATATATATATATATATAAATATGATTTTTTGTAGTGTTGTCAACTAACAAGTGTAGTTGTGTTTCTCTAGTCTCTTCTTAGCACCTGACGAAAGGCACAAGGATCCCAGAAACGTTGTGTGGTATTTATACTACCCTTTTTGTCTGAATTGGCCATCTTTCTTTTTCATTATTTTCAATCAGCTGCAAATTTTTTCATTCTAATAATTATGTTGTAATTTTATGTAATGACGTATCCTATTTCCTCATTGGAGGCAAACTACAAGTTAATATTTCAAGTTTCACTAATTTTATTATACGACTTTTCAGTCAATTCACAACCCAAAAACTGGTATAAATAGGTACCGAAACGTTGTTATTTTAAACATAATTTTTTTAATAAACTGTCTTTTGTTGGCCATAAACTGCATTTTATTTTATATAATTTTATTATTTTAATATATGATATTAATAATGGTGCAAATGGAACATTAATCTTATATGACTGTTTGTGTATTTTACATGTTTTAATGAAGCAACCCTCTTACATTCTCTATTTCTTGACGATTTTATTTAAATATTAAATTAAAATTGGTCAGTCATTTTTTTAGAAGCTTTCATCCTAATATTTGGCCATAATCATCTGCCACTTCACTCATTTAAACAATAAAAAAAATTAAACATCTAATTGATTCTACACTTGCAGTTGCAGCTGAACAATAAAATCAAGTAGATGTTGAAATAATTTAAATGTTTACAAGAGTGAAGAGACAGATGTTAATGGCCAAAAATTTGGCCGTAAGTATCTGAAGGAAATGGCTGACGAATTTAAATAAAATGGCCGGAAAATTGAGACTGTGTAAGGGTTGCTGCTTTAAATAATTATATTATTAATATATGACATTAATAATGGTGCAAATGGTGTCTGTATGAATTATTATTTACAGTACATTAATAATATTTAATTGCACTGTAATAAAAGCATGTTACGCGAATGAATAAATGAATTATGTATCTACTTGGTGAATATACAATTTTATATGTAGGTTAAAGATAAGATAAACTTAATTTTCATATAATTGCACACATACAATATGGGAAAACGTCAGGTTTAATATATAAAAAAACAAAAGAGTAAAAGGAACATTTCAATCGTCGTATAAAGTTTTACAATCATCGTATCACCACTCGTGTAACTTATATCTTACCTACTATTTATTTACTAAATACTCTTTTAGAGTTCTTTGAAAGTACATTGGTAGTTAATTATAAAATATCATTCATTTCAGAAATGAGTCATGCTCAAGATTGTTTTTTGTATTAGTCCGCACTCTAAAAATAGTCCTCAATTCCCCTAGTATTATAAGGGTTATCTCTGTTTTGATATGGGAGGTTTTTTTCGACTTCTTTACTATCATACTAGTTTTAAAAATATATAGAGAATAGACAGTTAGTATTTTTTTGTTGTGAAATATTGGTTTTTCATACCAAATTTAAATCCAACAACGTTATTTTGAAACATTAAAAGTCTGCCCTTATTCTTAGAAGCAGAACATCCCCAAATGTCTGTTCCATAACTAATATGGAAGTAGAACATTTAGTATGAAGTATATTAACGGGAGAATAGTTTAGTCGTTTTAATGCATTTCTGCTTATTAAAATTAAATTAAGCAATTACCAAGGAAACAATAAATAACAATATTGTTATTTACATACCTTTAAATAACGCCACATTTACATTAGATTTGATTTAGAATGAATGGAAAACTTTTAATCCCATTTAAACTCACAGCATTTCACTATTACATTTCTTTAATACTTATTATTTACTCAGCTTTCTTAAGGCAACTTATGTAGCCTGTTTTTGAGACCTTTACTATTCTTTGGTACAGTCGCTAGTGCCAATCCTTCCAATCCCTAATCGTTCTGTTCAGAAACGAGTATTTTCCCACATCCGCCCGTTGCTTTCTTGGTTTAATTTAAAAGGAGTGGTCACTTTTATCCTTAAACTATAGCCCTAGTTAACCCCTGGCTACCTTCCTCTACCCTTCCGCATCCTCCCTTTCAAATCCCTTCCTATGATATTAAAGGGGAGTTGCCACCATGTGGATTACCCTCATGTAGCCTGTTACCCTAAAAAAATGAATATGACGCATTTATTTTTCATTCTATAAAATTAATTGCAAGTTAAGGACTTCCTTGAGGCTCTTAAGTATCAGCGTAAAAATACTAATCGAATCTACATGAGCAGCTGAGAATTTTGGTAATCCAAGTCCTCATGTATTTCTAATAGTTTCATAATTCAGTAAGGTAACTATGATAAAATTAATGACGTATATTTAACGCCCATTAACATACATATTTTATAATTTCAGTCAGACGCAGTCTGAAGTGGTTACAAATGTGTTCAGATTAATTTTTTTTAAAATTATAAATAATATCTGTTAAATATATTGTTCTCGGAGTTCAACCGGGTTTTGCATAATTTTATTAGAACGCAACGTTTCGACGACTAAAAGCTCTGTCGTCATCTTCTAGGCGATATATATAATATGCAATGGAATGGTTCCGGCACTTCGCCTAGAAGATGACGACAGAGCTTTTAGTCTTCGAAACGTTGCGTTCTAATAAAATTATGCAAAACCCGGTTGAACTCCGAGAACAATATATTTAACAACTGCACCGGGAAAGACTTCAATCTTTGAGGAATATCTGTTAATGGTCGTTCGATATATCTCATTATTAACACTGACGTTAAAAATAAATTATTATTTAAGCCAAGCGCATCTATTGAGGATTCAGTGTCTTGTTGTCTGCTATCTTGTTATTTCTTGTAATGTTGTTCCCCACAAGGAACCGACTGTGTGCTGCTTGTATCGTAAGTGGTGTGTGTTAAGACCGTTGACTAATCGGTGCGTGTCTGTGGATGTGATGGAGTGGGGAAGAATGTAATCCTTCCACTGAACGTGAAGTAGGTTCACTCTGAGGTTACCGACGAAGCCGCGGCAGAGCGAGAGAGAGTTTGAAGTTGCTGGTGGACACGGAAGTGGGCGTGAGTGGAGCCAGAGGCACGCCTCGTAACCTGCTCGGGACGACTGTGTTTCGTAACCTCCCACAGTGCGAGGAGAAGCCGTTCTGTCAACAACGCACAAGGTACGTGAGGCTGCGACGCTGACGAATCATTACCACAAGCTCCGGGGCGGTGGTTAAGAGGACATTCAGTGGGAGGAGGAATCTCGACGGCGGAATTGTGACCTCACCAAAATGTGTGTATTTACTCGCATGTTGCCGACGAATAACACCAGTTACTGTGCTCGCTGTGTCGCGACAATAAGAACGCCCTCGATGGTATCGTGTGTGCTGGCTTACGTAAGCGTGAGGAATGCGGCGATGTCGTGTACACGTGGGAAGGACACGCGCGGTCGACGAAGGTGGATGCATTCCCAAACTGGTTACGTTACGCCTGTTTCAACAGAAAGAAGTTACTTTTCTAGAATGAATGCGAACTTCAGATAACGGCTTCTTGGACGCCTGCTTGAGGTCTTCCACGCACTCGCCAAGACGCAAGTAGAATTTACCTCACTTCTTGCAACTCTGGAAATAAACGTTACACAATACGAACGTCGCAACAGAAAATGCAGCTAGTTTAATAGTCGCTATGTAAAAAGTGGTTACTGTAGATTTAGTTTGAAAATTGCTGTACTGGCTTTTAGATTTGGGACAGGGGCGTGACCTGCTATGACTCAGAGAAGGGGGCGGCGTAATCAGCGAAATAAATTTATTTAAAAAAAATTAAAACTGTTATCTAACTTGTAAATAAAAATAGAATCTTTAATATGACTTGTATGAAATATAATTAGAGATAAATGGGCAAAAGTTAGAATTTATTAACATTAAAACTTACAATTAAACACTTCCCTTTGCTTAGACACCTCATCAGTTATATATGATTAAAGAAACAATTAAATTATGATGTGAAATTAAATAAGATAATTGAACAGAAAAAAATAGACTTCCTCCATCAACTTCGGCCATGGAAGTCTCAATTTCTTCTGTTAAATTGTTTCTATTTAAATTCACATCATAATTTAATTGTTGTTTTAATCATATACAACTGAAGATGCCTTAACCAAAGGGAAGAAACGTTTTTTGCTTAATTGTAAATTTTAATGTTAATAACTTCTGACTTTTGTTCCATTGTTCACTAATTATATTCTTATATGACTTGTATTAAATCAGAAGGAATTGGCCAATTGCCAGAATATTTATTTATGAACATTAAAGGTTTCATATATTAACTAAAATACATCCTAACGTTTCTTCTCTTAGATTAGAATTTTTTCTGACGTTATCTAAGAATTATTTGAGAAATTATGAAAAATCAATGAATCTCAAATAAATTAAGTATAATATACCATTTAAAATCAAACAAAATACTACTTAAAAGTTTAATAAGCCATTAATTTATATTATCGTGTCAGTTTGAAATTAAAAATTTAGACTGAATAGGGTAAAAAATATTTTTAATTATTTTTTTTTAAAAAAAATTATGTTTCTTCTGACGTCACTGAACTTGTCAGGGCTACTAAAAACTTGTTATTTGATTTTTAGTAGAACTGACGAGTTCTGCAACGTCAGAGGAAGCGTTGTGGGTTTTTATGTATGTATATATATATATATATATATATTATATGTGTATCACGAAATTTGTCAGTGTTACATATGATTGATAAAGAAAATCTTCATGGAGAAAATCCACCCACATTCTGGTATATTATTCAAAAAAATTTAATAAGTGGAAGATTTCGACGTATTCGATCATTTTCAACTTGTTCGCGTTAGGATTCCAGAACGTGAGGATTCTTAATGACACTATTATTTTTTGAATGTGTTCGATATCAAGACTAATCGATATATTAAAGAACCGTTTTTAACCTGGAAACAACAAACCTTTCGATCTGTTAGATGTTTTAGTGTTTTTAAAAAAATTGAGTAAGCTGAAGGTTAAAATATTAAAACGAGGCATGTTTCATAATTATTTAACCGATTATATGGCTTTGTAGACAGTATGAATAATAACGCTCATCTATATATATTGTTCTTTAAACTATGATCGCATGATAACTTTAATAAGTAGCATGTATATGTTAATTAATTTCACTTGTTTTTCAGATGGTATTAAAATACTGTTATTAATATACCTTATATTTATATATCCTAATACTGACACACTTATTTAAAGATATTGTTCTTTAACTTAATCGCTTATTATGTACTTCATTAAAATGAAAAAAAATACGTTTGATTGAAAATAATTAATAAGAAAGGTAGCCAATTCAGACAAAAAAAGTTATTATATAAATAACGAAGCAAGTGTAATATTAATTAATAACGCAGCTGATTGACTACAGATTCTCCCTGACACGTATTGTAGCATTTATATTAACACTTTGTTGTCTGATTCAGCTAACTTTCTTATTAATTATGTACCACGTTGCTGTAATGCTCACTTGTGTGTTGACTGATACATAGCCACACACTGTTTTTTTTACTTGAAACAGGTTGAAAATGATCAAGTAACTTGAAACCTTCCGCCTATTAAATTATTTTTTATCAATATACGAGACTGTGTGTGGGTTTTCTCCCTGAATTTCAATTTTACTTTTAATAAGCCTTACCAAATGGTAATTAAATCTACATTGCCTGCAACGCTTCACTAATTCCCAATTAATAAATTCGTTAAATTTGAAGTTATAACTGTAAAAAACTGCACTGTATACTTGATGTTATTATTTTAAAATACAAACAGTATTTTTTGTGCAGGTTTTGAAGTCACACTCGGGGATTATTTTAAAATAAAAGGCATTCAAGGGGTGGAATTTTTAATAGTTGCATCATACTGAGAAAATCAACCACTCCGACCTCAATTGAATGATGTAGTGTTAAGGGAATTCATAGATGTGCCTCGAAAACTAGAAATGCGTGAAATAACCAACCACGTCTAGTATTTTTAATGTACCTTACATAAGCATATAACAAGATGAATGCACGGCATGTGTGCGCTGCCAATATATTATATTATTATATAACAAGATGATCAGCCAGCAGCATTTATAATCAAGGTGGACAGCATTCAAAAGTATTAGCATGAGAGATTGTGGAGTCACTCAGGCGTGGACCAAGTCGGTTCGGCCCAGCCCTAGATAACGCACGGTTATTTCGCACACAAACACTGTCGTTACTTGGCTATTTATATCTCTCGTCTTGATGCATGGCATACGGTAAGAGTTGTCCGCTATTCCCATTGTAATAGTCGGCCAGCTGCCTCCTACACTGGTCGAGGCACGGAGAAGGGAATGCTGCGTCCCCACAGCAAACTCCTCTCCCGCTATCGTAAGGGCGTGGGACAAGTACCCAATGCCCGACCTACCTGATGCAGGTTTTTCTAGGGTTTGTCCTGCATTTCTTTTAGGCGAATGCCGGGTAGGATCCTTAAACCATAGCCCGGGGGCCCTAGTTAACCCTTGGCTACCTTCCTCCACCCTTCCGCAACCCCCCTTTCAAATCCCTTCCTATTCTATAAGAGGGGAGTTGTCACTATGTGGATGACCCTATACATAGCCTGTTTACACCCCCAAAAAAAAATGCATTCCTCTACAATTTCATCTCTCAATTTTACCAATGCAACAAATCATCATTGAAACGGAGGCTTCCATTGTCTTGCTGGTGGAAATGAAGATGAAATTGTGCAGGAATTTACAGATGCAAAACGATGCGGGTTGGAACAGGCATAAAAATGGTAAAGAGGAAAGATATCAAGTCGAAAAAATGTAGTAGAAAAAAAATAAAACTCTGTTCTTCTTCAGAGGCTGAATATTAAGACCGTTGAGACAAACAGAGTGGGTCGTGCCAGGTTCAGTCAGCTCGGTCCTTGACAGATAACCTTCCCAACTTCTGCTTCCGTACAGAATAACAAAATTCTAATTATACATCAACTCAGTTCACTCTCGCCTTGGATTTATTTCCCGCTTGTATACGTAATGATCATCAGTTGAGAATAGTTTTATATGATCTCCGCAGACGTCACTGGTCTACAAGGCATTGGGGCGGAGTGGGGATTAGAATTAATTAGCCACCACAGTGTATTAAATAAAGAACTTACGAATTTTAATGTTGTAGTACTGCGATGTAAACAGCCTCTTCCAAGTAATTACTTCTCTCATGAGATCATAACAAAAAGAGGCTCTGACAGTTGACTAGATTCCAAATGTTCCTCTTCATACTTCTTTATTCGATTATATCTTCTCAAGGTCTCTTCCCTAATAACTGTATCCCTGCAATCATCTACAATTTCATCTTCCCTTTACAATAGCATGCATTAATTTTCCAAAGATCCTCATGCGAAGCACAGCTTCAAGAACGTGGAAATAATTCTATAAAGTTTTGGACCCATACCTAATTATTTATTAACAATTTACCTATGAATGACGTATAATAAGAAAATATAAACATAATATTAAATGATTAAAATTAAATTTTAACATAATATCTTTATTATTATCACTCTAAAATATTTCGATAATGTAACACTACCAATAATTCTTGTTAGCTATTTACGCCAATGTAAGATTCCAAGTTAATTAATAATTTCAGTTATTTACAAAAATCTTATAGGGGAATTTGCTAAATAAAATAAAAACTACGGACCGCAACCCGTACTGCTTAATGTATTATTTGCTATAAAGACATACATAATAACATACAATGAATCGCGTACATAGTCTAGCAATCAACAGATTCAACCATGCCTTTCGCCAGCGATATCATTAACGTCAAAGAATTAAAACATTCAAGCGTGGAGCACGGGATCTCTTTGCGCCTACAAACTCATTTACACTGCCTGAGTAGAAATTTTTTAAGCTCACTTTGGAAAGCAGCAGGAGTGCTTCTTCATTCTTTAATGTCGTCAGATAGTTTCTTAAAAATTAATATTCCGGTATTTTCCACCCCCCGACAGAGATTTATGACTCTTCTGTGAATTATTTTTATTTCTATTGGTCAAACAATCAACGGAAGATGTTGACGAAAATCGCCTGGGAGCTTGCAAACATTTTATATCCACTGAATTTGTATCTATTTAAATAAAATAATAATTTGCACTGTCGCACTTAGGGAAATGAATTTGTTTGTTCATCACAAGAAATCGGTTGAACCGATTTCTAGGAAACGTTTTATCGTTGTTATTTGGAGACCTTAGAAAAGTTTTTTTTAGTGATATCAGACTGCCAAAATAGTCGAAATTATAGAACTTGATTATGTTTGCTTGGACAACAAATCTTTTTTCTTCATTCACTGAAGCGGTAAATACCTTTAAAATATCATTCTCCTTTTCTGAAATTTTTTAAGGCAAAAATAAATGTTGGGCTTTAATTTTACCTGTGGAGACCATCAAAGTATTTTATTCTGTAAGACGTTAAGGACTGGAAATACGCCATATGCACTAGTTTTGGAGTTTCGTAAATCTGTTTTTTTAAAAAAATTAAAAGTCTCAGGAGTGTTGAAGTAAATTAATTACGTTTGGTTTGAAAGTAAAGTGTTCCATTGGTAGCGCTTTATTCTCTGCGGCTGATATTTCTGCAGCTACGGACGTTTTGCCACTTGACCGCGCCTTCAAGGAACGCCGATGTTCTGATTTTTCATCACGATTTTTGCCCGAGTAACAATTTTTTTTTTAGGTTACAGGCTACATGAGGGTAATCCACATGGTGGCAACTCCCCTTTAATAGCATAGGAAGGGATTTGAAAGGGGGGATGCGGAAAGGTAGAGGAAGGTAGCCAAGGGTTAACTAGGGCCCCCGGGCTATGGTTTAAGGATCCTACCCGGCAATTCGCCTAAAAGTGATGCAGGACAAACCGTAGAAAAACCTGCATCAAGTAGGTCGGGCATTTGGTACTTGTCCCACGCCCTTCCAATGGCGAGAGAGGGGTTAGCTGTGGGGTCGCAGCTTTCCCCTCGCCGTGCGTTGGCCAGTTTAGGAGGCAGCTGGCCGACTATTCCAATAGGAATAGCGAACAACTCTTACCGTATGCCCAAGGTCTGCGACCCGGGAACATACACCTCTCAAAACAGGCCCAGGTGCCTCGGCATGTGGGAACCTTAGTTAAAAAAAAACCAGAGAGATGTGAAGGCATCCCCAAAGGTAGCCTCCGCCAGGGCTCTCTGGGAAGGTTCACCTGCGAGAGAAATCTCTCGCAGGCTTCCTGTTGCACTCAACCCGAGTAAAAGGAAAATTGCAATGGTTTCTTCCTTTGTTTACGGCGTTATCGCCGCGGGAGTGTGTTATATATGGCATAATACCAGGAAATGCCTCGCGGTTGTGACATTCTCGAAAAATTTCTTCACAACACTCCAAGTAATGTTGTTATCAATTTATTTGTTGCAATCGAACGACTGACGTCACTATTTTTAACGACGTCCGGGTAGTCACATTATTTACTTAGTCTGAGACTCGTGAACTCGTTGAAATCGACAGTAACAGGAAACTAACGATTCTGTATGCTTCGGACAATGGA
Source organism: Zhengitettix transpicula (assembly GCA_037074705.1). Lineage (NCBI taxonomy): Eukaryota > Metazoa > Arthropoda > Insecta > Orthoptera > Tetrigidae > Zhengitettix > Zhengitettix transpicula. Next base: position 227,616,107 of record CM073590.1, on the reverse strand, counting down.
CTGAAAATTGGACGTCTACGGAGGTTCTCTCAGAGAATCCTGTAATAATCGTATCTGTGGAACTAAAAGTGGCCGCCAGATGCGGTAGCGTCGGTCCTGCTGTTTCGTCCGAGGTCCTACGAGACTCTCAGATTGTTCAAGGATCTCACGCTGGTTTCCGAATGTACCGAATAATTGTGTGTCTTTTACATGCGTGTTTTTTAACTATTTTTGTTTAATGTGCTTATGAAAAAATGACTGTTGAATAGTATAGGTGGCGAGCAATAATAAAAATAAATCAGAGTCACTCCTTTATGATGTCTTAATATTTTCCGAATTATTGTTTATTTTATTTTATTTTTTCTCGCAAAAGTTCAAGCTTCCTCCCCGCTCCTGGCGCGTTCTTGTTGCTCCTAAGAATTTATAGCTTACGAGTTAAAGTCTCTCTGAATCTAAGAAATATTGCGCGACACGTTGTTTTCTCGCTGGATAAGTTCACACAGATTCTGTTTATAGTAATTGCAGTTTCAAGAAGCTCGTAAATATCTCGGAGTTGACTCAGTTTTATGGCTTCTAAAATTAGAGGCTGAGCGATAAATAAAGGCGTTTGAGGGAGGAAACGAGGTCACACGCCTTTTTATTGTCCTTGTTCAACGACAGAGGCTCTTTGTACGAATTACTTTACTGGATTTTTTTTATATAAATAAACATTTTTTGTGGAACTTTAAGTTTGAAGGAAGAATCCCTGGAAAGTAATCGTTCTGTGAATCATCCTACAACTTTTATTTAGGTAACTGTATTTCCAAATGGAAAACTTAAAGAATAATAAGAAAAATACTCAAATACAGACAAAAGAAGGGATGGTTTAATACTTTAAGGATGTTGACATGCATTAATTTGATATATTTTATTTTGAATAGGAAGAGTGACATTTTTGGATTGGATTGGATTGGATGAGTGGCACAGGAAGGGATTTTATTGGGTGATACAGGTACCCCCAGGGATATAGTTTAAGGATCCTACACGGTATTCGTCTAGAGAAAACACGCATCAAGTAGGTCGGGCTCTCCGTCATTGTTTCACGCCCTCCTGATTTTTTTTGGGTGTAGACCGGCTATGTATAGGGTAATCCACATAGTAGCTACTCCCCTCTTATAGCATAGGAAAGGGATTTGAAAGGGGGGATGTGGAAGGGTAGAGGAAGGTAGCCAAGGGTTAACTAGGGCCCCCGGGCTATAGTTTAAGGATCCTACCCGGTATTCGCCTAAAAGTAATGCAGGACAAACCCTATAAAAACCTGCATCAGGTAGGTCGGGCATTTGGTACTTGTCCCACGCCCTTCCGATGGCGGGAGAGGAGTTTGCTGTGGGGACGCAGCTTACCCCTCGCCATGCCTTGGGCAGTTTAGGAAGCAGCTGGCCGACTATTCCAATAGGAATAGCGGACAACTCTTACCGTATACCCAAGGTCTGCGACCCCGGAACATACCGAGGTGGCTCAGCATGTGGGAACCTTAGTTCAAAAAACCAGAGAGTTATTATTATTATTTTTTAGGTAACAGGCTACATGAGTGTAATCCACAAGGTGGCAACTCCCCTTTAATAGGAAAGGAAGGGATTTGAAAGGGGGGATGCGGAAGGGTATAGGTAGCCAAGGGTTAACTAGGCCCCCAGGCTATATTTTAAGGACTCTCTCATCGTGGTGAAACTTGTTATATAATTGTCTGGCGCCGCGTTTTGTTACAGTCACCACAATATATAATTTGATCCTGGGATTAAATAATGTCGATACTAGAACCCGTTTCTGCGTAAATAATATCTACTGTTGCTCTTTGTTCATCTTCCCCATTTTTGTCTTTTCTCCCTGTTTACTCAGACAGCGGGTTACCTGAAAAATACTTGAAACAATATTGTCTTACCATTGTATACAAATTTCAAATCGAGATAAAATAGAAAAATTGATCTTTTTTTCGAGACAAAAATTATTTAAATACGTCATAAAATATTGTATAAAAATTAATCGTTAAATAAGAAAATTTAAAACAACTGATATAAATTAAGGCTGTTACAGTTGAGGTTAAAAGGTAAAATAACCATAAAGTCCACAAGCATAGGTTAAAATAATTTATTTAACCTCCGTCAAAGTCATACAAGAAGAACTTTTCGATCTCTTAGAGTCGTAGTCATATTTATTCAAATACTTGATCGCCTTCCACAATTCCTTTTCACATCAAACTAATCTTGTACTCATGCATTTGAATTTTTTTGGTTGTTTTATCTTTTAAGTTAAATTGTAATAGCCTGATTTTGACTGTATTGATTCATTTTACGTGAGCCAGAAGTAGTGTAGTTGCATCTAAATATATAGTAGTGTGAAAGGAGATCAAGAATTTGGATAGAGATGATTTCGACCCTAAAGAAGCTTTCATGTACGATTTTGATGGAGCTTAAATAAATTATTTCAACCTATGCTTGTGGACTTTTAGCCAAATACAGACAATATAAGTGATGATATAAATGACCACACAACGTTTCTGGAAACTTTGTTCCTTTCTACAGACGCTAAGAAAACAAAGAAAGCCAAGAGTGACACAACTGCACAATACAGTGGACAAACTCAAAAGCGAAGCGAAACGCAACGACGTTTTATTGCTAGACGCTTTCTAGGGAGTGTATTTCGGAGCTGAAAGTGTCATCACTTTATTTTTTTGGATTCAAAACGTTCATAATAATAAACAAGATAGTCAAACACAGACAAAATAAGTGATAATATAAATACCACACAACGTTTCTGGGATCTTCAGGTGTTAAGAGGAGCCTAGAGCGACACTCGTCAGTTGAACTCAAAAGCGAAGAAAATGCAATGACAATTGGGAAAGTAGAAAGGGGTTAGCGCAATAATAAGGTATCGTAGCAATTGTTGAGTTTCATAGTGTCTGTTTGTACGTTAATAGCTGTGATGTTTGATTTAATATGAAGCATCTCTGATATAATTGTGGAATGGTACCTGGTAGCAGCGTCTAAAATCTTAACATTTTGCCCATCAATTTTCGAATTAATGATATTTTTGGAGACTACAGACCGTTGGGAAGTTTGATATTAGACATATGTATTAATGGAACGTTTTGTTTGCCCTACGTAGCAAGAATCACAATTAGAGAAAGAGATTTTGTAAACTACTCAATGCTTGCTGTAAGTATCAAATGGGTCCTTGTGGTTTTTAATCAAGAAGGAAAGAGGATTAGTGGATCTGTAACTGATGGATATTTGATTTTCTTTAATAATTTGGATGAATTTGTGATGTAGAAATTTGTAATAAGGTACGAGAAAAAAATTGAATTGAGGTGTTCGGCGACGAGTGACAGTAGAATGTTGGATTTTGTTCAGTCTAATGTTTATGCGTTTATTAATAAAATTTGATGGAACTTGGAATTATAAAGTAATATAGTTCTGTCTACAAGATTTTATACCACAGCTCTCTTCTGGTAAGGAGGATGATCATAAAGATAATGGAGAATACGTGCCGAGTATCTAGGTTTCCTGTAACAATGGTGAGAATGGAACTATTCCCATTGGAATAGTCGGCCAGCTGCCTCCTAAACTCGTCGAGGCACGGAGAAGGGAAAGCTGCGTCCCCACAGCAAACTCCTCTCCCGCTATCGGAAGGGCGTGGGACAAGTATCCAATGCCCGACCTACCTGATGCAAATTTTTCTAGGGTTTTCCATGCATTTCTTTAGGCGAATGCCGGGTAGGATCCTTAAGCCACAGCCCGGGGGCCCTAGTTAACCCTTGGCTACCTTCCTCTACCCTTCCTCTACCCTTCCGCATCCCCCCTTTCAAATCCCTTCGTATGCTATTAAAGGGTAGTTGCCCAATGTGGATCACCCTCATGTTGCCTGTTGCCCTAAAAAAAACTTTATTGAGAGTAAATGTATTCATAAGTATGACAGAAAAAATTAAGTAAAAACCAAATGGAATTTAAAATATCATCATCATCATCAATAGGACGACAGCCCTTTGTGGGCCTAGGCCTTCAGAAGATGTTTTCGCCATTCCCCTTTATTTAGCGCTGCATTTATCCAATTCTTGATTCCAATTATCTTTACATCCTCTCTCACGCCGTCTTCCCATCTCAGTCTTGGTCTTCCGGCTTTCCTTATTCCTTCTGGGGATGTCTTCAATATCCTGCCTATCATTTGCCCGTAGCACATGTCCTGCCCATTCTAGCCTTCTAATCTTGATAAACTTCACGATATCTGGATCATTATACAGATCGTATAGTTAATTATTATATCTTCGTCTCCATTCACCTTTCACTTCTACCGGGCCAAAAATGTTCCTTAGAATATTTCTTTCAAATGTAGTGAGTTGCCTCTCATCGGATTTAGAAAGTGTCCATATGTTAATACTGGTCTTATTAAGACTTTATACATTAGGACTTTTAGTTTTCCTGAACAGCAGCTTAGACTTCATATGTTTTCTCCGGAATTTAAAATATATTGTGACAGTTGTGGTGAGTGTAATTGACGGTGTTTGTTTTTGCAGATGGCAGTGGGAAGCGTGAACGTGGTGAACTTCGTGTTCTGGCTGCTGGTGCTGGCGCTGCTGTCGTGGTGGGTGGCGAGCTTCTGCTTCGTCCCGTACGTCATCTGCAGCGTCCTCACGCCGTGCTTCAACTTCTTGAAGCCCCTCTCGGACGTGCTCCTGGCAGGGGTGATGCTGCCCTACAAAGCCTCCGACAACATGGTGCATCAGCGCTCCTACAACTCCTTCTAGGCAACAACGTCCACTTGTACTCCCATGTTCAATTTCAATTAAAGTTTTTTTTACACTTATAAACTAAATAATAATTTTTTTATTTAATTAATGGCTCATCCGACTTTTAAATCCAATAATTTTGCCTAGCAGACTTCACTTCAGCTTCAGCAAGTTTTGGGTATGGAAGTAACACGTGTTTGTTAACGTCTCCGCCATTTGCGCACTAGCTCAATAGCTATATACATCTTACAGCGCAAAAGGTCACGTATTTTTTCCCCCTACTTGTATATGTTGTGGTCATTATTGATCAAACTAAATCTGAATGCCTCTGGAAAAGTTTTTTTATTTGGTTTTTCTGGTCGCGTCCACGTTAAAGTTATTGGCGACCACATTAGGTATTTAACTGATTGGGGTGATAATTATTTGCTGGTGATATTGCTGTTGTTTCATCAGATGAGTTTGTGCAGAGATCCGGTCTAGATGCACTGACCATGGTAGTCCTTCTTGTGTGCGCGTATTTGTTGCATTCAAACAGTATATGAATGATGGTGAGGGGGATGGCGCATGTCTCATGGGTGGGTTGAGGTTCCCTGGAAAAAATATATGAGTGCGTTAATTTGGTGTGGAGGGCTGTCTGTGAGGGCTATTCTCTCGCAGGCAGAATCTGCGAGGGATGTTCTCTCGCAGGCAGAACCTTGCCTACCTTTGACGATGCCTTATCCTCTCTCCGTTTCTTAACTAAGGTTCCCACAAGCCGAGGCACCACGGCCTGTTTTGAGAGGTGTATGTTCCGGGGTCACAGATCTTGGGCATACGGTAAAAGTTTACGTTGTTCCCATTGGAACAGTCGGCCAGCTGCCTCCTAAACTGGTCGAGGCACGGAGAAGGGAAAGTTGCGTTCCCACTGCAAACCCCTCTCCCGCTATCGGAAGGGCGTGGGACAAGTACCAAATGCCCGACCTACCTGATTTAGGTTTTCTAGGGTTTGTCCTGCAATACTTTTAGGCGAATGCCGGGTAGGATCCTTAAATTACAGCCCGGGGACCCTAGTTAACCCTTGGATACCTTCCTCTACCCTTCCGCATCCCCCCTTTCAAATCCCTTCCTAAACTATTAATGGGGAGTTGCCACCATGTGGATTACCCTCATGTTAAAAAAAATGGTGTGGAGGGTTCTCAAGCGGGAAATGACGATTTCTGTCTTCTGGGAGCGTTGTTTATATGGCGAAGGTTCTGCGCTGTCTTGGAGTTCCTGGAGGATTGGTCCGCTGTTGTCGGCCTTCCTAGTTCGTTGCCAGTCTCTGTTAATTTTTGTATTTTGACTTCTCTGAAGATATCTTGTGCTGATCAGATTGGAATTCGAGGTTGAGGGCTGAGATGAAGTCGCTTCAGTGCATCCGCCCTTTCATTGCCCATGATTCCTGAGTGTGCAGGTATCAATGCCAGTTGGAGTCTATTTGGGGGTTTGTTTTTGTCAAGGATTATTTGTCTAATAAAGTTAATTATTCTGTTTCGGAAGTCAGGATTTGTATCTGCTTGATGGCTTCCGTGGAAACGGTTAGTATTATAAGGCTTACAACTTTTGATTGCCATTGAAATTGCTAGGATTTCTAGAGAAGTAGATGATGCGAGTCTATTTGTTCTTGTAGATTTTTGTATTTCGTTAAATATTACGGAACTTGAGGTTGCATTGTCTGTAGCCTAGAAACCACGAAATTTTACACCTCTTTTCAGTTTTCCGCTAATAGCAAAAGCATGAAGAATTATATTGAATTTAATGTTCAGTAATAAATTGTAGAACATAAAATTCTGCATCTCATGGTGTGTTCGAGTACGAAATTCGGTCGAAAGAAGTTGTGGGAATCGTTCGTCAAATTTCCGACATTTTACGTTTTTTTTCGAAAAAAATGCGGTTTGTCATATTACTAGTGCTGATATCTCCAAAATGGTCGGCAGTACACTTATTTGTCATAGAAAATAGTTTTAGGCAATTTAATTCTCTTTCCAGCGCTATATTTTATTTTTAACCTCCATTGATAATTGCCGAAAATACGCCAATTTTTCTGTCTGCACACCCCCGGACCAGTTACGCTAATATTATGGCGCTGAGGATGGGAGTGACGTGAGGGTGAAACTTTTTGCAGAATATATTAAAGTGCTTAAGAGTATTCTTTTTCTAAGATTAATAAATTTCTGTTAGTTTGTATAGAAGAAAGAATAGCACTAGAACTGGGGACTTGAGTCCGAGCACTTTTGCAATTCCTTCTTAGCTGTAAAAGAATACAGACACACTTTGAAACGCCGGACTCCTCATTCCTCTGAGAAAAACAATACCCTTAAACATTTAATATGCCCTGCTAAAGACAAGTTTCACCCTCACGCAGGTAAACGTCACTTCCATCCTCAGCGCCATAATAAACTATCAGCGGAATCAGTCCGGCGACAGCAAAATTACCGTATTTTCGGCCATTCACAATGGAATGTTAAAACCAGATCATGCGTTGGAAAGAGAATTAAATTCTCTAAAACCTTTATTCCATGACAAATTAGTTTATTGCTGACCATTTTGGAGATATCAGCACTAGAAATATGACAAACTGCATTCATTTCGAAAATGACGTAAAATGTAGGAAATTTGACTAATGATTTCTACAATTTCTTTCGACCGAATTTCGTACTGGAATGCACCATTCTATGCATAATTTTATGCTCTACAATTTATTACTGAACATTATATTCCATAGAATGCTTCATTCTCTTTCTATTAGAGAAAAACTGAAAAGAGGTGTAAAATTTCGTGGTTTTTAGGCCACAGAAACTTTTCCCAAGGCCATCCGAATTGGAAAACTTGGATTTTCACTAATGACCACAACATATACAAGTTGGAAAAAAAATAGCCGACCTTTATCTCGGGCAGGCCTTCTTTTTTTTAGACATAGCTACTGGGCTTCACGTGACGGTCTTCTTACCACGGCATCGATGACGGGTGATTCAGCCGAGACGCCAACGCTTGCTCCAAGGTCGAAACGCGCGAATCTAATAACATGTCTTTACATAATTCGAAGTGATAGCAATGGCTGTCGCCACAGAAAACTCAAGGTTAAGCAGTAGTTGTATAAGAAAACGCTAAAGTGTTCAACGTCTCAACGACATAAACTAAAAAAAAAACCGGCTGAATTTGTATTGTAACATTCTCAACGTACAGCGTGGGCTACATCGTTTGACAATTTCAAGTCAAGTGGATGGGTGTCAAAAAACAAAATCGAAGCAGCACGTTCCTGTGAACAGTCCAGCTACTACGTCACAGGCCGTCCAAGCACCAATGAAAAACCACCACGTCTGCTGTTTATTAATTATATATGCTAAGATACAATTAACAAAGACGCTCACTGGAACAAGAAGACAAGGATTACAGTATTTTACATATTATTCTAGGATTTATAACCGTGTTAAATATTTATTATTATTTCGATAGCGTGTTCTAAATTAACTAAATTGAAATTAATTGAAATCTGTAAGTGCGAGTAACTGTCAGAAAAGATAAAAGGAATTCACCTGACGACGATGGTAGAGCTCTTCATGTAAGCGTTGTTTATTAATAATAACTAGCTGGGTGCCCGTCATTTATCCACAACACCCGAATTTGTCGTTATTTTTATGTAACCCCCCACCCATACCCGTGCTCCCCTCCCACATCGGAAGGGATTGAAATTATACACAAATAAAATCGTAGAAATATTATCAATCTAATTAATTATAACTATAATTATTAAAAGCAAATATTCAATTGCATGTTTTAAAATTTCCACCCCCGACTGTACCCGTCCTTGGGGGTTAAATGGCCAGTTGAATGTCATATTTACACTCAGCGCCACCTATAACCATGGATTTGACTCCAATCTCAGTTGTATTCACGTTATTGTATTGTAGCGGCCGTCCACCCGCACCCTTAAAGTTGCTACTTTCCCATTCCGTAAAGGGCTGGTTTTTGCACAGATAACATCGGCAGAAACACTGTCGGTCTCTTTGAGCCCTAATAATATTTATTTCCGACTCCAATATCGGTATTTTTGGCATGTTTGAATATTTCAACTCCCGTCCACTCATCCCGAAGCGTGCTTCCCTCTCATGCCGAAAGGGGTTGAAATTTTACAAAAAAAACCATAGATAATAAACGTAATTGACGCTGATAATTATTTATTCTAAGCAAATATTGACCATTTAACATGTTTGAAAAATTCCATCACGGTCCACCCCTACCCCTGGGGGTTAAATGACCAATTGAATGTCACAATTAAACTCACCGACATCCGTTAACCTGGATTTGACTCCAATCTTGGTTGTATTCGCGTTATTTTCTTGTAACGCCCGTCCGCCCCCACCCCTATCAGCGCTCTTTTCCCATACTGTAAAGGGTTCAAATTATACTCGTATTAATTCGGTAGAAAAACTATCTCTGACTGCTAAAAATGTTTATCAGACTCAAATATCGGCTGTTTTAACATGTTAGAATATTTTCAACCCCGCTCGTGGGAGTGGTATACATGTCTCACCCCGACAGTGTTTGTTTCCTGGTTGCAAAGAACACGTGTACGAAATTTGGTGAAATTTGCTCCATTGGTGTAGATTTGTATAAGGAACGTACAAACAAATATATATATATATATATACAAACACTCTGCTTTATTTATTAGAAGAAGAAGATTAGAAACCAGAGAATCTTTTACTCAAAATAATTAAAATACTCGGCTCAATATATAATTGTTATGTATATAGTGGCAATTAACACCTAAATTATCTTATTTCTCCCCGACTGAACAGGGGGAAAAAACCTGAAAAGATTTCAATGAATTTTCTACTTTCGCAGAAAAGATAACTCCACGCATTAAATTTACTTCCATAAATATTTGTTAACAAGTTTCGTAAATCTCTGATGAAGCAACAACAACCACTTTCACATGGTACTTACGATCCAGGATACAGAGGGGTTAAGACACACCTACCACCTCTAGAGGTGGGGTTGGAAGGGGTGACATTTTAAAAACATTCCTAAGCGGCCATTATTAGCATAGAATAAACCGTTTTCGTGACCGCCGAAGTTGATAGTGTTATTCTAGAATTTTTAAGTGTTTAATTTCAACTCCAAATGGCAAGGGAGGGAACCACCTTTACCTTTACGGGTACTGACGGAAGGGGCTTACATGAAAAATAATGCAAAAAAGACCTACATTTGTGTCGATGCCGGAGTTATAGGAGTCGCTGAGTTTAATTCTCACAATAGCCATGGTGCTTAATGAAATGTTATATTCCGCTTCGTGGAGGAGAACAAGGTTGACAAATAGTTACCCGAAGTAGTTTTGACTCTGTTAGGGTACCGGGAGTATTTTTAGACTTACGTTAGCGAGTATTTTTCACTTTTAATTCGACGCGATTTTTTAGACACTCGTTTATTTGAGGTCAGATGCCGAGGGGTTAGAACGTGGAGGGTAACATAAATGGGTAAATGTTCCACACACTGACGCTACTGATGCTGGTTAAATGAAATGTGTCGAATCAATTCCTTCTCCGGGCTAATTTAAATAAACACCCAGGCAACGCCGGTAACTCAGCTAGTTCTTTATATGAAAATATTAAAACTATTAAAGCTAACTGAAAAAACACTTACCTTTTTTTCTTCAACAAACATTAAGGAATTTGTAACATATATTATAATAAGGAAAAGTTTTCAGTCTCAATGGAAAAACCTTGCCACATGTCCCGACTCGAAGACAAACAACCATCGGTATTTTTCGACTCAAAGTAGCGTCGGAAACAACAAAACATTAACAACAATTTTGTTTTTATATAATATAATTTTAAAAAAAGCAGACGCGAGAATGAGTGAGGTAAATCGCAGAGCTCGATTATACTCAAATAATTCTATTTTTCATTTCTGTACCATTTTCCATATTTTTAAAAAAATGCTAACGTGTTTGTTTTTCGGCCCGTTTGAACGAGATAACTCGAAAACGACTGAATAGATTTCAATTATTTTTCATATTTATATAAGTTTCTTCTCAATTGCGATATTTTAATTTTTAGATGAAAAATTTATTCGTTTATGATCTCTGGATTTTAGCATCTTCTCAAAGAATATAACTGGTACTTCTTTATAAAAGACTGCACTACGTTTGGATTAATAACATCTGAAGCCGAATATTAAGCGAGGACCACGAATGAATTGCAACTGAAGAAGGAGAATGGCAACAAAGTAAAGGGAATTTCATATTTGTATGTTAGTTTCCTTTCGTTAATCACCGTAGTTAATTACAGCTGAATAAGCGTATTAAGTCAGTTAACTTCTAACATGCCTTATTTCATTGGGATTGACTTGCATCGTTCTTGAACAGTCTGGACACTTTTATTACTCTGATTCCTGTATCTATCTCTATCTCTCCTCCATTTATCGCCCCAGATATAATCTGCGAATTGCACAATCCAACACAAAAATAATATTATCTTTGGCTATAAAAAAATATGGAATTTTATTTTCAGTTATTCGTTCACATTCGTAACTTTTACCTCTGACTGGTGTTTGATGTTTCATTAGGCAAAATACAGTCAAAACAATAAATATATTTTGTCTTATGTTCTTGTAGCAGCATTAGTTTTATCCTTAAGCAAATAGGAACAGGAAGACATGAACACCGACACGTTGATGGCGTTGAGGTCTTCCCTATCGAGAAATCTCTTAAAAAGAACTCAATGATTCCGAAACTGTTAATGTGAAAGGTAAAAAAGTAATAAAAATATTATAGAATGTAGTTTATGACCAATTTCAGACAATCTATGTATTTAATTTAAAAAACAACGTTTCGGTACGTGTTTTTACCCTCTTCAGGTCTTTTCTAATAATCTATATATGTTAGAAACTCTTGACGGTGTATTTAAAAATGTGACTAACATTTGGATAGTTCCTCCGAGGCACATAACAATGTCGCTATAAATTGGAAGTTATTTTGGAGTGTTAAGAAGTGCCACAACTGCATTATATATATTTAATATACAACAGACGTAAAACTAAAACCTTTAAAATTAAAAATAATTGTTTTGGTTTACAAGAATGATACTTTGAGGGAAATTGTGTTATCCCATTCACAGTTACAAACGCATGAAACACACATGAGGAATGTGGGCCTCACGTGCTCTCATGACACAATATGGACCACATGCTAAGATCTCAACTGCAGATGTGTCACGTGCGTGAAACTCATTTGGATGCCGAGACGAGTCCTCATAGAGGCGACAACTCGAATACAACAGAACAGATACGAATACAGACTGAAATATATATTTTTTAAATTTTATTATATAGAAACAAAATTGTTGTTAATGTTTTGTTGTTTCCGACGCTACTTTGAGTCGAAAAATACCGATGGTTGTTTGTCTTCGAGTCGGGACGTGGTCACCTTGTGGCAAGGTTTTTCCATTCAGACTGAAAACTTTTCCTTATTATAATATATGTCACAAATTTGTTGAAGAAGAAAAGGTGAGTATTTTTTCAGTTAGCTTTAATCGTTTTAATATTTTCATATAAAGAACTAGCTGAGTAACCGGCGTTGCCTGGGTGTTTATTTAAATTAGCCCGGAGAAGGAATTGATTAGACACATTTCATTTAACCAGCATCAGTAGCGTCAGTGTGTGGAACATTTACCCACTTACGTTACCCTCCACGTTCTAACCCCTCAGCATCTGACCTCAAATAAACGAGTGTCTAAAAAATCGCGTCGAATTAAAAGTGAAAAATACTCGCTAACGTAAGTCTATAAATACTCCCGGTTCCCTAAGAGGGTCAAAACTACTTCGGGTAACTATTTGTCAACCTTGTTCTCCTCCACGAAGCGGAATATAAAATTTCATTAAGTACCATGGCTATTGCGAGAATTAAACTCAGCGACTCCTATAACTCCGGCGTCGACACAAATGTAGGTCTTTTTTGCATTATTTTTCATGTAAGCCCCTTCCATGAGTACCCGTAAGGGTAAAGGTGGTTCCCTCCCTTGCCATTTGGAGTTGAAATTAGACACTTAAAAATTCTAGAACAACACTATCAAATTCGGCTGCCACGAAAACGTTTTATTCTACGCTAATAATGGCCGTTTAGGAATTTTTTAAAATGTCTCCCCTTCCAACCCCACCTCTGTAGGTGGTAGGTGTGTCTTAAGCCCTCAGTATCTGTCCTGGATCGTAAGTAACATGTGAAAAAAGTTTGGTAGAAATTTCTCTACGCGTTTTCAATTCGGAATTTTTTTCCACCCCCACTCCTGGAGGCTGAATTAATGTCAGAATTAACTCATTGACTTCTGTAACCCTAGATTTGACACCAATCTCGGTTGTTTCGGTTCATTTTTTATGTAACGCACCCCTCCACCCCCTTCCTTAGTGGTGCTGCCTTTCCATTCTGTATGGGGTTAAAAGTATGCGCTAAAATAAATCTGGAGAGAAAGCATACATTTCATCGACACCGAAAAGTAGTTAATCGACGCTATAAGCGGTCGTTTTAGCATGAATGTAAGTTTTTTCCTTGCTAGTTTCATAACGCTTCGAAAGGCCGACAGAAACCTCCGCGGCCGTGCGCACAACTCACCAACGTTTGATCGCAATCATATGATTGGTTTAGGAACGCATAAGGGACTCACAGGCAGACATTCTTTATATATATATATATATATATATGTATATACAAAATCCTTTTTTTGTGATAAAACTGTGAGATTAAAAGGGACCACAGCCTGGTGAAGGTGCGAAAGATGCAGAAACATCGTTAGTATTTTAGGTGGACGGCATCACTTTACAAAGCTGAGTTGCAAACTTCTGTAGCCTCAGAAATATCGAAGAAGGAAAACCAGAAGGCAAGAAAATAAGTATTTAAAATTAAAATAGACAGTAAGATATCAGGATATATTGCTGTAAAGGTCGATTTGTAGTGAAAGTGAGGAAGAAGATACGAAAAATTGTATGGTTTTTCTGTTCAAATTCGAGTAAAAGTTGGATTTCCTGTACTATGTGCAAAAAGTGCTCATGTGGTTCTGATGAAGGAATTCTTACTTGTATATAATGTACGTAAATAAATTGTAGTTGGAGGTATGCGGGGCACAGTGGGATAAATCACCATTGGGCGGAAAGCTCGTGGTTGTTGAATAAATTATTGTTGTGCAGACTGTAGATGGTTTAATTCCGGCGAAGAATGATTGTGCTCATGTAGAAAATTGTATTCGTGAGTGAATTAAATCTTCTATATAATAAAAAGGATGTATATATGTATGTATGTATGTATGTATTTACGTTGTTCTTTATACAAATTTTATCGCGTGGACAGAATGCAACAAAAATTGGTACACATATTCTTCAAAACACGAGAAACGGTACTGTGGGGGTGAGAAACGCCTGGCATACATGTGGAAAGAATTATAATTAAAAACCGTGATCATTAAATATTAAATTACTGCGCGCCAAGAGACAATGACGTCACGGGAGAGAAAGACGTTAGTACGCAACGAACAAAGGAAATATTTCCTTTATTAGGAATGAAATAAAGCAGAAATATTTTCTTTAAATAAAAAGTATAATTTTATACAGCAATACTCCATCGAATGGTAATAAAGAAGAATACGAATTACTTTACCATCTTTGGAGGAAAATGTAAGTTAATTTTCGCGCTGTATTAGTTGTGAGTCTAGCTAACAATTTCATCAATGTAATATTTCGTAATGTATGAAGACTGAGTGACGATTGACAATTATATCCTGAAATACTCAAGGAATATATTTAAGTATTCAATTAAATACTTTTTCGAGTTTTTATAAATAAGTACACGAGCAACGCCGGGCACCCAGCTAGTATATAAATATTTAATAGATCCCATTCCAAGTAATTGCAAATTATTTCGATATGAGAAAATAAACCAAGGCAAGGCAAATGAGTTTGACTAGTTAAAAAATATAAAACTTACCTGTATCTATGAAGCAATTAAAACCATGTTATTCATAATCAAAACAAAACGCCAAGCAAGAAAAATGCAATAAAGAAAAATGGTGTCATAATTAATTAGTCCATTAAAGAAAAATTAGAATTTAATATAATCTGACAATTATCATTTAATAAATACATATAAAATAGCCAATTTGTCAGGAAAGAAGTGTATTAATTAACGAAAACAACAAATCGTTAGGGCTTACAATAAGTCGTTTCGTCTACAATTTTGGGACTTCCTCATATACTTAAAGAAGGCCCCCTGTGTATTATTTTTACAATTAAAAAGTTGCCAATGTGCGGGGCCGCGAAAGGAAAGTGTTAACATTTGCCGCTGGATGTAGCTGTCGTCGCATTTACACCTCAGATAAATTGTTAACGTTTATTTGATAAAAAGGACCACAAATGAGGGGCGATTTGTAAAATATCGTTATTAACAATGATAAAGGGGCTTAGTGATTAAAATAAATGTGTAAAAATAAAAAGAGAGCCAACAACACATGGTGTTCCCAAGCGGTCACCCATCCAAGTACTAACCATGCCCAACGTTGCTTAACTTCGGTGATCGGACGAGAACCGGTGCTTTCAACGTGGTATGGCCGTTGGCCGAAGACAACAGCATCAAATAAGCTTCTCTTACCACTGCTCTATTCATTTTTTACAATTATTTATATGTATTTAACTTCGCTACAGTATTTTAATGCGCACATACGTCGCCGACAGTTAAAGAATTTTTATTATTCATTATAAACTTATTCCGGCTCAATTGTGAATTTATAAAATTAAGGCAACACGTGTTTAATATAAGAAATTAACTCGATAAACAGTTCTCAGTATTCACTCGGGTGATGACACAGATTTTAGTCGTCGAAACGTTGCGTTTAAATACGCTGCACACGAGTGAATACCGACAACTGTTTATCGAACAATTACACCGGGAAATTCAATCTTTAATTAACAAAAAAGCTTATCGATTCTTATAGCTGATTCAATAATTTTTTTTAAAAAAAGTTTTATTGATTTATTTCTCCGACAACAGGGTTAAATTCGCAAAACTACAACAGTACTGATTGACACTTCCCTCACATGTCGTTCATAATTATGGTAATATTTAACGTACAGTAGTTAGTGTCTGTTGGGATTTACTATGCCTGGTTTTTGGGGTTGAAACAATATTGCAATAGAGCGGAAAGAAGACAAATATAGTGAAGAAGAAAAATAGTAATCAAGAGGAAGAATCCGACGTTCGAAACAGTTAAATATCTCTGTGTCGTCTTCATGGAATAAGTAGCGTCAATTCAAAGCAAAGGCAGGTGAATTCGCAACCCTTTATGACGTGGACCTACTCGATTCAGTTCAGCCCAGGGAGACTGCTGTGTGTATGAGGAATAGGGAAGGTACTACGGCAATTAAAAAATAAAAATGTGCTGCTAAACAAAGAAACGAACTTGGTTATAATTTCTGTCTCCTAATATTACTATAATTTTCAGTTACGTTTTGGTGAAGGTTTCATCGCTTGTAGCAGCATAAGCCTCTTTACGTGAGTGAGTTTTGTTTTCGTGAGTGAATACTTCAAGAATTCGAAACGGACGACAGTAAGAATGATCCCACATTATTTCTAGTATTTTCCAAAACAAAATAATTAATTCAGAAGGTTTTATAAGCATGGGCAGGAGACGCTTTCCTGCAATCAACAACAAGGTTATTCATCTTTTGAAAAGCGTCCGCAAAAGGGCAATGACATTAAGATCGCAACATAGTGCTCTGATTTGCCACTAGATGTAGCGGCTCTCGCGTTGCGGTCGGAAATTTCTGAATTTTAATTTAACAAAAAGGGATCTAACTGGGAACAAGATTTGTAAAATTTCGAATTTAGCAATGTTTAAGGAGCGTATTGATAAAAAATAAATGTGTAAAAATAAAAAGAGAGCCAACAACACATGGTGTTCCCAAGCGGTCACCCATCCAAGTACTAACCATGCCCAACGTTGCTTAACTTCGGTGATCGGACGAGAACCGGTGCTTTCAACGTGGTATGGCCGTTGGCCGGGAAATACTGTATTAAATTGTAATATCTTCCCATCGTTCGTTGTATTATTATTCTTATCATTATGTAATTGCTTGATTCTCAAACTTAATAAAAAAAATAATATATAATACGTCTGTTTTAGATAAAGTAGCCAAATATAACAGACATAATGAAGTGATAATATTTATCATCTATTTAGTATTTTTACAAAAAAAAAAGACAAAGCCCGAATGGACCATCCAAGTACGTCTGCTGAAAACAGTTGTAAGTTTCTGGGTACGTATTTAAATGAATGCTTCAGTTGGAATAAGCACATCATTAAATTAAAATTCAAAACTATTTGAATTGTGGCACCTTTTTTAGTACTCGCAAATCAATTAACAAATTGGCCAATTTTTGCGCACTTCCGTTCAATACTGAAATACGGCATTCTGCTAATGCTCTGTCAGTTTTAACCAGCCCCTTAATAGCCCTTCATTGTCTCTTCCTTTACCTTGTATATATATATATATATATATATATATATATATATATATATATCTGTAATAGCATTATTTATAAGAACTAAAATAAAAAAAACGAATATAAACTACAAAAAAAAAATGTTCTCACATACACAGATATAATATCATACAACCCAATGCACGACCTACCTGATGCAGGTTTTTCTAGGGTTTGTCCTGCATTTCTTTAGGCGAATGCCGGGTAGGATCCTTAAACCATAGCCCGGGGGCCCTAGTTACCCTTGCCTACCTTCCCTCCACCCTTCCGTATCCACCCTTTCAAATCCCTTTCCTATGCTATAAGAGGGGAGTTGCCACAACGTGGATTACCCATACATAGCCTGTCTACACCCCCAAAAAAAATCATATCTGCAAAATCACTGCTTCTATTCTGCTGATGAATATCTTTCTCAAAATTATAACTAAAAACGTTTAATTAAAATTGTATATATTTGTGTATGAATGTCATAGATTTGAGTAAAGCTGAATTGTCCAAAATATATATTTTTATACGATATTTAGGATCAAGTACTACCACTACTCAAAGAATTAATTTGCTGAGGATGAAACGTGACACAGTTGTGTCGATTTTAGAACAAGTTTTCCATTTCGTGCGGCTTTTATAAGCTTCAGGCATTTTCATGTTTGTTTTTGTGGGGTTGACTTGATAACAGAATCACGACTGTAGAAATAAGAATAGTTTTCCGCAAAAGTCACAAATTTTACTTGAAGTTAGACAAATATAAAATAATTATATATATATATATATAATCTATCAATCCATGTTAATGTAGCTTTGTTGAAAATTCATCACGGACGGTTTATTGCCTTCTACCTTCATTGGTATTTGTTATTATGTAAACACTTTATCACCAAATTATCTCTCGTAGCTTTCTGCTTGATTTCCTATTGGCTGACTCATTTCCTTGCTTCCCGTGAAGATAACTTCTTTTACTCTTCCTAAACCACCTTCAAATTATCCGATTTTATTAGTGCGTTTTCAGATTAATGGTTTGTAAATTACTCTTTGTAGCTGAAAATTGCTTTTAAAATACGTTTTAATTTCTTCGTTTGGTTGCCGGAGTGTACCGAGTCACATTCCTTCGTTGGAGTGTGGAAAACTGTTGAAAATATTAAACGTCTGTGTTAAAAGTATACTAGTTAGATAAAGAAGTGATCAAGTAACATAGAAAACAAAGTTTTATATGGAGGCATTTAATTTATCCCTTTATTGTGTCTGTTAATTGGCTAATTATTTATCTAAAGGCAACTGTACCCATGATGGTCTTCGATCTGGTGTTTATTGAAGAGAGACATTTTGCTGTAAACTCGCCGCAACTCTGGTTTCATGGGACGGACGTTGATGTGAAGATTTGCTATTTCATCATGATTCTCAGAGCCTCCTGGTGGTGGCCTTGGAGCTGTGGCTATCTCATAGTTCCATACATACACCTTCAATCGTCGTCCACTGTAGACACGAAACAGGATTGTCCACGGTGAGTACAAGATTCACTTATCACGTGGCGGTCATTGCTCTGCTCTGTGGTGAATTTTAACATTCCAGGAAGATATTACACACATTCGGATTTTTAATTCGCGTGATTTTGATATGTATCACTCCGCAACGATGCTCAACTCGTACAGTAGGCTGCTCACTGTTTATGGTATCCGTGGGATTGCCCAACTCAAAACTTTACCATACAAACAATCAACACGCGTTACAAATACACAAATAATTTATTTATAAAAACTAATGTTTATACTTTCCTGAATAAATAGATTTGTTAACAACCAAAGAATAAAATCGCCAAAAATAAACCAAGATGAATAAATAAATACCACTGTACTTCTCTGCAGACTTTCTTACTATCCTCAGTAGTATAGGTAAAATTACTAAGAGCTTTCGAATAACTATTCAGATGAAATAACGAATTAATAATGAAGCAGCCAAGGATCACACCAAATTAAATGATGTGGCATTTATTTTATGACCTTATTTCGTCTGTTTATTGGCTACTTCATAATCCATTTGTTAATTTGCATCTAATACAAATGTTTTTTTTTATAATTATAAGCGAAATAAATAAAAGCAAAGATATAAACATGAAAGTAAAGATATATACATTAAAGCAAAGATATAAACATAAAAGCAAAGAAGTTACGTTAAATTAAAGGATTGTTGTTTCAATCGGGCAGCTTGTACTCGCAGTGATGTAATGAAAACAAGCAAATGTGTGCATTTTGCCAAACAAAGTAATAAATCATAGAGTTAATATGTTCGGAAACGACCAAAGAGATATATAAACATATATGTCTTTGGAAACGACCGATACACATCACAATGACAAACAATAAGTGATAAGTTCTTTGCAGAGAAGCTACCGATTGGTGTTTTTTTTTCGCTTAAATTGTTGAACATGTTTTTTTTTTTAAAAAAAAGACCTCTTACTAGTGTTAGTTCTTGACTCGAGGAAGACAATAAGGTATGTATTCAGGTCTAATTTTCCTCTGCTTTTGGCTGTGAATAGGGTTTATTTGATTATTAACTTTCAGAAGATATAGACGATTAAAAATCGGTACGATTATATTGAATTAACTGTTCATTTGTCACATTATAGGAGAATAATTAGTAAATTTCTTCCCATCATAATACCTCATTCCTAATTTTGTACGATTGAAATGAAACGTTTCAAGTGAATTGACCCGCAATAGCCAATAATTTACCTTCTCATGTTATTTTTTTACAACACGAAAATATATTTCCAATTTTTTTTATTTGCTATGTTTTGTTTCTGTTTTTTTTTCAATTGAGTCAACGTTCACATTCTTGGAAGTATTTATTATTGTATTCCAACCTGTTCCTATTCTACTACAAACAAAATTTCGAGGGCTCACCTCCTCTAATCCTCTAGTAAAAGTATCTTTTACAGAGATT
The DNA here is from genome assembly GCA_037074705.1 of Zhengitettix transpicula. Lineage (NCBI taxonomy): Eukaryota > Metazoa > Arthropoda > Insecta > Orthoptera > Tetrigidae > Zhengitettix > Zhengitettix transpicula. Next base: position 227,595,891 of record CM073590.1, on the reverse strand, counting down.
TATATATTCCATGTGTTCTTTACCGAGGAAACTGGACAAGTAAAACATTATATTCTACATATCATTTTAAATAAACATTATGTATATTAAGGAATTATATAAAATCGAGTGGTAAAGAGATGAAATGAACGTTAAGGTGATCAGAGATTTTGCCTCTAATTAGTTCAGGAAAGTTACAAAGGCCTCGAACATCACAGAAATTTTTAATGTTATTTCATTCCTTCAGTCATTTCCCCCCATTAAATTCTTCTAAATTCGTTTACTGCAGGGCATATCAAAACCTTATTCTTAATTTTTCAAGTTTTGTTTAAATATTTGCCTTCATTTGTACAGTTCTAGAAGCTTCTTTCTAAATCCTACTTGAGTGCTCGAAACTATGAGCAGCAGGATTCTCTTTTTGAATAACGTCCTATCCATCTTAGGTACTCCGGTCCTTGTTCACTGAACAGAAATATTTCTTTCTAATCTTAAATTAAAAATCATATCTATTCCTCCTTTAAAATTCAGTTTATGCGTATTATTATGTTTCTGTCTAAGCTTAAATTTTTAAAATTTCGCCAAAAAATTCCTTTCTTCTTCTTCTATTGGCACGATAACCCAATGTGAGTTTTGCCCTTATTAACAATTTTCTTCCATTCCGCCCTCTCCTGTGCCAGTCTCCGCCATCCGCTTACTTTCATGGTTTGTATATCCTTCTCGATGTCATCTACCCATCTTGTCCGGGGTCTCCCCCTTTTCCTCCTCCCGACTGGCTTCCAGTCCATAATCCGTCTAGGTGTTCTGCTTTCATCCATCCTGAGTACGTGTCCCATCCAGGCCAACCTTCTGCTCTTGATAAACCTAACAATGTCCTCGTTATTCATGAGCTGCTATAGTTCTCTGTTTGTTCTAATTCTCCACTCGTACATACAGGTGCGTATATCCTTCTCAGTATCTTGCGTTCAAATATTCTGAGTAAGTGCTTATCGTTAATATTAAGGGTCCACGTTTCACAACCGTGTATCACTGCAGGTCTTATAAGTGTTTTTTAAATTTTTAACTTCAATTCCCTATTTAACATCTCGGATTTCATTAATTTTCCATACATGTATTAAGTTCTGTTAGCATTGATGATACGTTGTTTTATTTCACTTCCCACATTAATAATTCCTTTCACTGTCTTTATTTTAAAGATGACTTTTTTGTTTTCTGCTAGTGATTCACAAGCTTATGCCCAAGGTCATGGATAATAGCTAAGAAATTGATGTCCATTTCTGTTAAACAAATAAGTAACCAAAAACAGACAGTATGGACATTATAATTTATTTAATTTTACCATTCCATCAAACATACAACCCTTTAATACGTCTCCAAAGATCTTCAGCTAATCACCGAATCTGTCTATTATCTATCAACCATCAAATATCACGTAGAAAAAAAATGTAGTTAACCAAATTAAGTTTTAATAATTGTTCATCTACGAAACTAAAAGAGCCATAATCACGAGGATCTAAGAATATCAGACTTCCCTAAGAGTCTGGGCACTAACCACGCATCAATATGGACAATTTGGTTAAAGTTAGCAATTATAAATCAAGATTAGTTTCTCAGATGTTACATAACTAACATAATGTACATTAACTTGATTTTAAATCCGACATGGACTCGTTAAGCAATTTTTACAACCTCAATTTTTGGGTTAATTGTCAAAATAGGTAATTTTTTGCTATTTAATTTGTTACAATTTAAGTAACTACAATCTATTTAAATTGGTTTAATTTATCAGTATCCTTGTAATTAAATGACTGATAAGAATCCATATCAGAACAAATATTTCTTTTCATTATATAAATAATAATTAAAATACCATCTGTTTTGGATGATAATTTCTTTAATTTAAAGAATACAAACGTAAATAAGTAACATAACTCACATTTATGTACCAAGGAAACATCTTCTTGACGTTAAAGTTTGGTTTCATAAAAACTAGTTAGCAGATAAGTGCTCTGGGAAAAACACATGGACAAACCGCATCCTGCTACGACGAGAAGAATTTCGTAGTTAAGTTTCCTGCCAAGTCTTGCTCTGCATGTTTTCATTATTTTTAGTTTTCGTCTGTTGTGGTATTAAAAATTAGAAATTTAAAAACGGAAAACACAAGGAAGTTTAAGGAAGAGAGGATGTGTGGGAATAATAGAAACACTGCTGCGTTGTACCGCGAGTCGCTCTTAAGAATGTTTATTCTTCAACGATTTTAAATTTACTATGACTCATTTTAAATTTGGTATTTATGTATTATAACCCCTAAGGCACTATAGTACACGTCTAGTACAACTTATATCGTTATTAGGGAATTATCCTTTTAGGATAATGGAGTAAAAATGACGATCTGGATTTTTATGATATTTTAGACAATGCTCTAACAGGATAGAATCTACGTATAAATGCACGATAGTAGCGAAGTCAACTGTTCCTATAGGATTATGTTGGAACCTATACGCGGAGACAAAATCGATTAATTCCACGTTGAGAGAAATAGATTTTTTTTTGACAAATTGAAGATGAATATAGCAAAATTATCGGCCGAAAGATCCTTGGTTTTGAAATTTAAACAAATTTAGTAATGGAGTTTTAAATTATTTATTGAGACCTATTAATATAAGGTTATCATAAATAAATACACATAAGCCAATTTTAAATCAGAAAAAAAGAATTTATTAAACAAACAACGTTTCGTCACTTAATTTGCGACCTCATCAGAAAACGATTTCGGCCACGGCAGTCAGCACAACCTGTCCATCAATTTTTTTTTTCAAAATTGGAACCGATGAGGTCGCAAATTAAGCGATAAAACGTTGTTAATTTAATAAATTCTCCTTTTTTTTCTGACTTCAAATTGGCTTATGTGTATTTCTTTATTAATTTTCTTATTAGTCAAAATACATGTTTATAAATAAATAAATACTTCTAAAATGTTGTTATACCTGAAGAAAGCAACAACGTTTGCAGGAACGTGTTTTTAAATTGATTTATGGTCGCGTCTACCTGTTGGTTATTGGCGACCCTCTAAAAGTATTTACATAATTAAGTTACAGCAGGTTAGAAAATTTCCAATTGTGAACAACGTTTCAAATAGCGGATGTCAGTTTTGCGTCGGAGACGAACTCCAGGAGATTCTTGATCGCCGTGGTGTGTATACAGAAGTCTTCTCCAGAAGTCCTCCTGCGTATATCCTCATATTTAGTGCATTTAAATAGATTATGCTGGATGGATAGTGAGGGCTTGATCACATACATCACAGGTGGGCTGATCTGTTCTGGAAAAAAGAGATATTCGTGTGTGAGTTGGGTGTGCAAAGTTCTAATCCTGGAGACTATTATTTGTTGTTTTCTTGAGATGTTGTTGAGGTGGCACGTTATTTGGTATTTAATTCATCACTTAATTTTGTCTGTTTATTAGCGACTTCATTACCGATCTGTTGAAATGATTCGTAACTGTAACTTCATACTACAAACATTTGTTAGGTAGATTACATACTTGAGATCTAAGGTAATGTAGCTAGGTTGCCTAGAAACCCTTCTCTTTTGAGATCCCAGCATTGAATTCTGCTGAAATTTAGTTTAAAAATGTCACAGTTAGTCTTTATTTTCCATCCAATTCAACAAGTCACATGCAATAAGTTTGTACCACTCGATTGTGGACGTCGAATAAAACCATCGATAATAGACATTTCAGAAAAAATATTAAAAAAGGATCGATTTATTAGTAACGGAACAATTTAGCGGAAAGTTTTGAAAATTACGATTTTTAGTCATTAATATGAAACAGTAAAGTAGACTCAACAGTATGTGAACTGTTATAAGTCTAGGTTTACGGAGTTTTATCGGGTGGTCATTTTTGTAAGACCTATTATAGTCACCTACCACTGTTAACAAAAAGTAAGGTGAATTTATTTATAAAATATAAATTCTTTATTTATTCTTCCAAATCAATTTCATCCCCTTCAAAGTAATCCCCGTCCGATAAAACGCACTTTTTCCAACGCTTTTTCCAGTCCTCGAAACAGTCGGAATAATCTTTTTCCGGTATAGCCTTCAAGACCTTCTTCGATTCGATTTTTATCTCCTCAATCGTGTAAAAACGGCGTCCCCGCATTGGCCTTTTGAGTTTGCTGAATAACCAGAAGTCGCACGGAGGCAAATCAGGCGAATATGGTGGTTGCGGAACGATATGAGTCGAGTATTTGGCAAAAAAGTCGCGAAGAACCAATGCAGTAGGACATGGTGCATTATCGTGATGAAGGAACCAAGAGTTTCAGACGAATAGCTTCACGCAAACGACGCATAATGCTCAAATAATCTTCTTTGTTGACAGTTTGGCCCGGCGGAAGGAATTCATAGTGCACCACACCACGATAATCAAAGAAAACTGTCAACATTACCTTGATATTCGCTGGATTGGTCGGTGGTTTCAGGGTCTCGTCTCCAGTAATGATGCATTTCAAGTGGTCCTTATAGTCAGACAGCAAAGTTTCACACACATCAACGCGACGCTTTTTTTCCACCAATCGAGACTTGACGCGTTTGAGAGACAAAACATTCTTCAAAATGGTTTGGGCTGAGTCAAATGATATTCCAACACTATCAGCGAGATCTCTAATTGTCCATCGACGATCAAATCTTTGATTTTTTGGACGTGGTCCTCGTCGGTAGACGTTGATGGTCGTCCAGAGCGCGGTTCGTCTTCAACGCGTTCTCGGCCCTCGTTGAACTCGTTGTACCACTTATAAACGTTTTTTTGTGCCATAGTTTGATCACCAAAGGCCTTCAACGTGTCCACACAAGAATATTCGTTCCGCAAACAAAATTTGATGCAAGTTCTTTGCTCAACGAAATCACTCATTGCAAAAATCGAAAAATTCACTTTTCGTTGTTTACAAAAACACGTGTAACTCGGAGATAATTAAACCTTTTAACAAACAGACGCTTGGCAAATATTATAGACAGTCCTACCAACCTAGGAAAAAAAATTACCTGCCTTCCTAATACCCGGGAGTTTTAAATGACAATTTCACCTTACTTTTTGATCACAGAGGTGGGTTGGACGATTACTTTACCGAATAATAACTATATTAACACACAAGACAACATTACATTCACTTCAATGACTAGTATCAAAATGTAAGGAAAACTTGTCTTCTTATTACTAGCCTTTTGTAACAGAGAGCGAAGTTCTCATCAGAAAATCTAGTTGAATGACCAAGAATAAACACTTATAAATTACATGACGGGGCCGTATCAGTTCTTTTTCATTCTTGTGGTGCATTGTTTCTATCAAACAGTAAACTTTACCAATTAGTCGTGCTTTAGCTTTTAATTCATTAATTTCATTTTATAATCTTCGTACATGGTAAATATTTCAATTATTCCAAAGCCGTTCCTGCTTTTTAATATATCGTAAGGAAACAATTATTTTCGGCACAGCTCGAACCAAATCTACACTTTTCTTTTGCTTTTCTTAAAAAATCCAGCTTTCCATATTTATTTCTTATTTGTTGAACCTTGCTATCTGTCTTTTACATATGAATAGGCGACAACATGGCTACTTCTCTAACCAGGTAAACAAATTCTCCCTTCATGATAGAGGCTAATGCAATCAAAATCTGTTTCACTACAAGCCTTTACATTGCATTCAAGGTTTTCTGGATAAAATTGTTTTGTTTACCGGCAAATAAGATCCATCATATAGAATTTATGGCCGAGATAGCAATTATCAGAGATTATTGTTTGTCATCTGAAATAGATTTGGGTTTCATTAGATACGAGAGTATCTGATGTATAGATGACCGGTTGTTCTTTTAAAAAAAAAGTGGTATATAAATCTTAGGTTTGAATTTTGTAAAGGCTACATTCTTCAGTGTTTGCTTGACAGCCATCCATCGTGAACTCTCTCAGTGAATTTGTTAACATGGGCAAAAATTTGGTCATGTGATTTGGTTATGTGTTTCAATACTTTCATTTGAAACGCCTCAGTCCAGCCAATATATAAGCTACTCTGAGGGAATCTTCTCCGCCGTTTACAACAATAAAATTTATGTGGCGAGTCTGCCGAGACAAACATCGCAATGAAGAGACCACGCCACAAATGGTCACAAAAATCCACAAAATGGTATTTGATGACGGTCGACTGAAAGTACGCGGGCTGTAAGACAATGTAGACATTTCTCAAAGTGTTGTACATCACATATTGACTAAAAATTTGGACTTGAAAAACCTGTGAGCAAGACAGCTGCCGCGTTTGCTTTTACAATGGAACGCAAACAGCGTCGTGCAGATGTGTTTGACAATTTAATTGCAATGAAGGTGAGATTTTGCGTCGGGTCATGGACAAGGATGAAACACTTCACACCTGAGAGGAAGGAGTGGTCAAAATAATCATCAGACCCGCAGGCCCCATCCACTCAACATCACCAGTGAACCCTCACGAGCCAACAATGTATGCCCCTCAGACAGACAAATTAAGATACAATAAAAATTTGCAAAACTTAGGTTAATTGCTGGATTAACCCTAATTACTATGTTCCCATATTAATAATGTACATAATTTTAATTTGTATATACGGTAACTATATGTAACCAACTGATAATCTTAGGATAAAAGTTTTTTCTAATAATTTTTTTAAAAAATTAGTTTTTTTTAGGGCAACAGGCTACATGAGGGTGATCCACATTGGGCAACTCCCCTTTAATAGCATAGGAAGGGATTAGAAAGGGGGGATGCGGAAGGGTAGAGGAAGGTAGCCAAGGGTTACTAGGGCCCCCGGGTTATGGTTTAAGGATCCTACCCGGCATTCGCCTAAAGAAATGCAGGGAAAACCCTAGAAAAACCTGCATCGGGTAGGTCGGGCATTGGGTACTTGTCGCACGCCCTTCCGATAGCGGGAGAGGAGTTTGCTGTGGGGACGCAGCATTCCCTTCTCCGTGCCTCGACCAGTTTAGGAGGCAGCTGGCCGACTATTGCAATGGGAATAGCGAACATCTCTTACCGTATGCCCAAGGTCTGCGACCCCGGAACATACACCTCTCAAAACAGGCCGAGGGAAGTTCCAAATCCACTTAGATTTGAGAAGTAAACAATCCAACTGCGCGTCTCAATGTACGATCAATAATGGCAGGATGCTAATTGAGTATTATAAGAAGTTCATTGTCGAAGTTGAGGCTATTATTACGTTTCTTGATACCTGTGATAATCATAAAAATGCTTTAAGAAATGATAATGATTTGTGAATACTTGATGAATAATCTTAAGATGGATAACTTCAAACCAGATAGTTTTAAAAGACTGTCATTTCGCGAGGGGCGGCTGATTGTTGCAAAAATATGATCTTGAATGTTTTGCTTAACAAAATATGTAAATTCCAAAAAGGTGTTTTTTGGTATTTTTTAAATTTATTGTTAAAGTTAGTAAGTTACACTAAGATTGAAATATAATCATTGTGGACTTAATTTCCCTAATTTAAATTAAAAAAATCCAAAAAGTATGTATTTTTTGTGTGAAATGTGTTAATAAATATCTCAATTATACAGAATTTAAAAAAAGTGAAAAAATTATGAAACATAACATTTATAAGCGTTTTACAAGTGCTTTTTCACGACTTGTCAATGAGACATTTTATACGTAATAAATTCTATATAATGTTATTTTTTTATCTTCTTATTAATCTTATTTATCTTAAAATTAATAATTAATATGTACAATGAAAAAACTATTGTTTCAAAACAGTAGTTTTTTGTTCTATGCGCTTGTTTTTAGTTGTTTTCGACCACTAATTATTGAACATCGCTGGGAAAGTGTATTTACCTAAAAGGAGACCACGTTTAGAGATGAAGATATTTTTTCGGGAGTTATGGACGACGCTGAGTTTAATTATTACATTCAACTTGCCGATTAACCCCTAGGGGTGAATGGGGTGGAAATGCTGAAACATGTTAAGACAGCCGATATATTCGTCGAAATAAACTTATTCGGGGTTACTCAGGCAGCGCTTCACCACGTATTTTTGTGTATAATTTCAAGCTCGTTAGCCATAGAAGGGGAGAACTCTTAGGGGTCGGGGTGGAGCGGCGTTACAAAAAAATAACGTGAAAACAGCCGAAAGTGGAGTCGAATCCGGAGTGACATATGTTGTAGAGTTTAATTATGACAACGCCGGGCACCCAGATAATACTGTAGTAAACAAGTAGGAAGTGATCTGAGAGAATGGCAAAGAAAAAAATTACTTAGTTCATGTATGTATTTAGTTTTGTAGTGTTTCACAATCACGCGTTCTGATTCGGGAACAAATTACATCGTAGCAGAAAGTGTTACGAGAATTAGAAGAAATCCAACATCTAGTTAGACAAGGCGAAAACACTGCCAGAAGGTCTCTTTGAAAATAGCCAGTCCAATGCAGTGACTCGTATTATGTTAATTACTGGACGACAAATAATTGAAAAAAAGTAAGACTTTCGTGTCATTGAAACTAGAAGTTTGCTGAAAACAACCAAACTGGGGGTTTTCGCTGGACGAAACCATTGATCTCAGCATTTTGGAGAGAATAATAAGTGTAAAAGGAGCTGAAAGAAAAAAGGTGTTAGTGGCCATATCGATACAAAAGAGAGACGGGAGAATTTAGAGTTGAATGGACGGAAGTGTGAAGCCGAGAAATTGACATCACAGACAACTCAATATATACAGGCGTCGCATGAATCATCTCGCCAGGAACTCAAATCGCTTAAACGTGATTGATGCGCGAAATTAACTTAAGGTCTGTAATTAGTAAAGAGGTAAAAAACAGACAATTTACTCATTTAAACTATACAGACTAAAACTATCATTTTTAGATTTAACTCTAACTCCTTTGTTAGCTTTAATTGCTCAATTTTTTTTATAGTGTGCCTCATGAAATTCTCATCTTACTTGTTTCTTAACATTACGCGTATGTAATTGACAAAAGTATTATTTGTAAATAAACTCTTTTTTAATAACCAGATTTGTTTCTCATTTCAATTTTCATATTACAAAGTGAAAAATAAAATCGACTAATTTATGTTACATTTGTAGAAACAGCTGCAAAGTGATGTGATTCTAATGCGACTGTGAACATGAAATGAACTGTATACTGTTGGAAAGGAATGTATATACCTGAAATCTGGACATTTGCAAGAGTTTTGGCCAAGCTTGAGAGAGCTGTTGTCTCGCAGGCAGAACCTTTTAGCAGAGCCGGCTGAAACCCCTTTGGGGATGCCTTCTTCTCTCTCTGCATTTGAACTAAGGTTCCCACAAGACCAGGCACCTCGGCCTGTTTTGAGAGGTGTATGTTCCGGGGTCGCAGACCTTGGGAACAAAATCAGAGATGTTTTTTGCTCTCACTGGAACAGTCGGACAGCTGCCTCCTAAACTGGTCGAGGCACGGAGGAGGAAATGCTGCGTCTCCACAGAAAACACCTCCAGCCATCGGAAGGGCGTGGGGCAAGTACCAAGCGCCCGACCTACCTGATGCAGGTTTTCCAGGGTTTGTCCTGCATCACTTTTAGGCAAATGTCGGGTAGGATCCTTAAACTACAGCCCGGAGGCTCTAGTTAACCCTTGGTGACCTTCCTCTACCCTTCCGTATACCTATTTTCAAATCCGTTCCTATGCTATTAAAGGAGAGTTGCCATCACGTGGATTATCGTCATGTAGCCTGTTACTGTAAAATATATTTGCAAGAGTATTAAAAAAATAAGGCTTAAAACTTTTGAAAAACAACGGCAAAGAAGATTAATAACGATGAATGGCCTTAGACAAAATTGAAATAGAAAGTTTCAGGAAATACTCGGGATTGAATGATACCTACTTCAGTATTCTTCCCAGAAGATGACACAACGATTGTAATACTAAAACCCCGAATAATTAAGTTGTAAGTACCCCAGTAGTGTGAGGAAGAACTGTGTTCATAGGGTAGGTGTTGATGTAATATGATGACTCCGAAAGAAAGTGACGGTACGAACTCGATTCTCCATCTCCAACCTTCTGCAATGTGAAGGAAGGAAGAATGTGAGTGTGATAGGGATACCTAAAATCGGTGCGCGTGGAAAATCGAGAAAAACTGGCACAAATAAGGATCGAGTCCTGTGAACACTCGCGACTTGTGCTACTCGTTTGTCTTTCACTTCCAAAATAACAACAAAGACTAATCTTCGAAGCCTTCGCTGATTAAACAATCTATTAACGGCTATGTTTTCAATACTGGGCCGGACTTGAAATGTAGGTTACGAAGGACATGAAAGCCTCAGTTGATAAAAAAAAACTTTTAATTTACTAAGCGAAAAACGGAATTAATAAAGAACATTTAGATCTTATTGAATGTAGATAAATAGTTTAAATATTATTAGTACAGTGTATTTAAATTAAAATTACAAGAAAGGTTCCGAGAAAGCGGGATGCCAAGGCTGTGAAATATACATTTTAATATGAACATTGCCCATGATGTAAGCCATATCAATGATCTGCGTCAAAAGAAATTTACTTAAGTTCACCAGTACAATTCTTCAAGGAGTTTGCTCTTCTTCATTTTATTCGTGAATTTACTTCAACGTCAAGTGCTTCATGTTAGTCAGCTAAAGGATTACGACGAAATTTAGCTGATTTTTTTTGGTAATAATAATTCAACCAAGATTCCTCACTTTCAAAATTCTTAATTACTGTTCAATGTGAAAATTCCACGTTTCTTAAACTTTTCTTAAATAAACAATATTATAATTTGTTGAGTAGAATATAGAGCGAAGTAATTTTGCCTTTGTCTTCAGTCAACAGTCCTTAACATCCTAAATGTGGTTGAAACTTCGTTACACTTCAAATACCGCGGATATAACGTTAATAGTTCAATAAGAACGATCCTTTTCATAGAATGTTATTTATATTCCATACAGAAGAATCTAATTTGTCATCTCCAATGTTTAATCATTTTTGACTTCTCGCAAAAAAAAGTGGGGTAAATTATACGAATACCACACTATACACCAGCAACATAAGTCTCATGGAGTGACATGTCCTTTTGTTTTGTAAATGATCAGCTCTTCATCATAATGAACGTTTAACACCACGAGCCTGACTCGCAATAAACGAAAATTCCTTTTAATTCTCTTAATTAGTCAGCTTGATATTATTTGCGAGAAAAAAATACTATTTGAGAATCTAAAAGTCAGAAATTTAATAAATCCAATGACGAATGATATGTGAGCTCCCAAATATATATAATTGTTTTTAATTTTAAAGAACGCACGAGAATGGAACCAAACGGACTAAAGCAGTTACTGATGTAAAGACAAGAAACAGTGGACAAGGATAAATTTTTTGGTCACCCGTGATCATATTCGTGGACTGGGGATGTCTCCATTTTGACATGTTTTCTGTTTGATGATTGAGTTTCTTACTGCTGGACCCCGCCAAAACATTGCAACAGTCTTTACTGGAACTCATCATCTCGTCCTTTATTTCTGGTAACAACCAATGAGAGATCAAGTTTCACAATGATTTAATAACTGTATTGTTACCCGATTTGTGTTCGTAAATGTCTTCGGCATCCATCACGTGAGATAATATAATACGCATTTTCAGGTCTGGAAAAAATTTCCGCTCATTTTACATACATGTAGCTTATTTAGTACTCTAATTATGTTCAAGTTTTAAAATATAGTGTTAAATTTCTCCACATAGAGCAACATTTACCTATTTTTTTATCTTTGTTTCAGATGAGGAACAAATTGTCCGCAGTACTGCTTTGGTTCATGATTGTTAACGCCGAAAGCGCCAAAATCTTGGGTCTTTTCCCCTATCCTGGGAAGAGCCACTATGTCATGTTTGAAGAGCTCATGAAGGGGCTCGCTCAGAGAGGACACGATGTATTTGTATACAGTCACTTTCCTCAGAAAGAACCTCTTCCCCATTTCACAGACGTGAGTCTCGTGGGTAGTATACCTTCGGTGGTGAACGCCATTCCTCTAGACGATTTCAACGTTTTAGGTACCGTGATCCTCTTGAGACGGTTTTCCCTGGATGTGTGCGAGCAAACTCTTGCCCATGAGTCTATGCAGAGGCTGATAAATACGATGGATAGCTTCGATTTAATCTTTACTGAAGTGTTCAACTCTGATTGCTTCCTGCCATTCGTTCACAAGTTCAAAGCCCCGAACATAGCTGTCTCCTCCCACATATTGATGCCTTGGGTACCAGACCGCCTTGCCATACCAGACAATCCAGCATACATTCCTAACCATTTCCTCCCTTTCAGCGATCACATGACCTTTAGACAACGGTTAGTTAACTCAATTGCACTTGTATTGCAAAAACTCGGTTATGAATATTTTGTCCAGAAACCAACTTATGACATAGTTTCCAAGTATTTTGGAAGTAACCTCCCTCCGTTGGATGAAATAGCCAAGAATACAAGTTTGCTGCTCATAAACACAAGTCCAGTCCTGAATCAAGCAAGACCTTTACCTCCGACTGTGATTGAAGTAGGTGGAATACACATAAAACAACCGTCCAAACTACCAAAGGTGAGCTCCAAATATATTCATACTTATGCATGAATCTTCCCTCATCTTAAATATAATTAAAAAAGAATGCAAATATTTTCATAACTCTGGCAGGGAATATAGCCAATGACATGTTGGAAAAAAAATTAAATACTTATTCATTCCTGCATAAAAGTCATAGTTTTGATATGCATATGCTACTCGTATACTATAGAAATATTGTCAGCATTAAACAAAAAGTTCTTCGTCTCCCTCAAGTTAATTTTTTAAGTTAAGAAGTGTCACATGACACTACATTTTTGGATTATGGGAGTGAGGGAACAGTTTAGTAGTTATATAAATTTAATTTTACTATTATAATAACAGATTACTTTAGAGTACAAAAAAACAATCTGAGAATGTCACATTAGTAAGTGTTTGCTATTTTTTAATAAACTTGCGACTGAACGCAAAAGAGCTGTAAGTCAAGTATTTTAATAAAATTCTTAAATATCATTTAGTAAGTAATGTTTTATAAGAGCTAAATGAGTTGTGAATTTAAAATTATTTATATATTTGTCAAAATTTATTATATATCCTTGCCATATTTAAGTAATTTTTATATATAAACCTGACTTTTTCCTGTATTGTACATGTGCAATTTTACGGAGATAAAGTTATCTATATATTTTGGAGTCCAGCACCTGTCCTTATGACATCACATCGGCCAATGTTGTCCACCTTCTCAGCTTTCAGTCAAAGATTACTCTGATGATACTATGAATTTTATGGAACATTTGTCAACTTAATCTGGTGCTCAAATATACATCATTTGTATCGTACATCAAAATTCGTTTGTGCACAAATAAATTGTCACGAGTGCCATTAACTTTTTTCAGCTCAGTTTTGCCAAAATCTACCAGATTTATCAAACAAGATAATAAATAAAAATTTGGAAATATAAATATGCATAAAAGTGTATCAACACCATGAAAATATAAATTCCTATTACTGCTTCATGATTATTTCTCAGTCAGAAATTTAAGTTTTTCCGTCATGCATAATGATATGTTATTTCCCTTCATTCCTCTTATTCTCCGAAAATTCACGTATTAAATCTTCATGGGTATATGTTTTTTATATAATATTAATAATTTCAGATTGGCAAATGTTTATTCATAGAGTGAATGTTTTTAACCATATATATATATATATATATATATATATATATATATATATATATATATATATATATACACACACACACACAAAATCAAAAGTATACATATAAGAAAAGCATACTGAACTTTCTTCATTACACAAGTAACGCAAAATTGATTTCTACAAAACAGGATTTGCAGAAATTCCTCGATGAAGCTGAGCATGGAGTAATTTATTTCACTTATGGATCCACCGTGAGGGCAGAAACGTTTCCACCAGAGAAAAGAAAAGCTCTACTTGAAGCTTTCTCAGAACTACCACAGAAAATAATCTGGAAATGGGAAGCTGATTCCTTGCCTGATCAACCTGCCAATGTTTTAATACGGAAATGGCTGCCACAATTCGACATTCTGAGTAAGTTGTATTGAAAATTTAATGTTTTCTACAATGTTTTCAGTATAAAAGCAATATGAGTTTTCTTTCAATTAATAATATTACTACTTTCAAGCTACATGTTTCAATTATTTTTTGCTATTCACAGTTATAAGTTGCCTTGATTGAAATTGAAACAAGTGTGTAAGATAAGAGTAAGTGAGTAAAGTATTAGATAAATCATAAAATTAACATTAATTTTTGTTTGTTTTTGACACTGTCTTCTTACAGCTTTACGTTCCCTTTTAGTCGTTTGATTAATAAATATTGATGGTTAGTAGCAACCACCTTGAATAAAATTTTCTCATGTAATTTAGCATGTAAACTGTAAAATACGTGTCTTGAGATGCCTTTGACTGCAGATTCTTAAGAACTTTGGCTCTATAGTATTACAGCATGTATTGTCAACAAATAAATAATTAAAAAACATTCTGGTGAGATTATACCATGACCAGACATCCAGAACTTGTATGTCTGATTGATTTATCCCATGATTACTCTGAATCATCCAAAGTGGTAGTGAAAAATCACTAAGCACTTTATCCAACTCTGTTTTTATATGCAAAATTTCCTGTGTATGTTTAATCTATTCTTGAAACCCACTTTCTACGAAATGAGTAACATTGATACTGATAGGTAACTTTGCTTCCTGTGTGAATTTAACAACAGTCATGTTACTCAACAATTTTTTCCAGAATTTATTAGAAATTGATCAGACAACTAGTGAACTAGTGAACGAAACACATAATAATAGAGAATGTAAGATGAAACTATACATGGATCAACTCTACATTGGCAGTTTAGAAAGTTTTATTTTGAAAAGAATAAGTTAAATTAGGCTCTAAGCTTTTCATGGCAAGTAGATGGTGTTGCCACAAACGGGTATTGCAAGTTATTTAAGCTTTAAAAATTTTTTCCTTAATATAATGCAGCATTCCATAATCATTCATATTAAATTAAATTAAATATAGTGATTCTCATTGTTAAAAAGTAACCTATTTGTCTGTTTTCAGATCATCCAAATGTGAGGTTGTTCATAACTCATGGAGGTCTAATGGGTACTATGGAAGCTGTACATAATGGTGTTCCAATGATAGGAATGCCTCTATTTGGCGACCAGGACAATAATGTAATGGCTTGTGTTGAGAGAGGCATTTCAGTGAAGCTACAGTATCAAGACATTTCTAAGGAATCTGTCTTGGCTGCCATTAAAAAAGTCCTCAATGATCCAGGGTGAATATATGTTATTTTTACACATAATATATAATAAGCTGATTGTTTCATTTTGTAATCATATACGTATATACAATGTAAATCAAAATACACATATATTCAATGTAAATCAAAATACACAGTTTTGCAATAAAAGAATTGTGGCTGAGTGACCTTATTGTAGGACAAAACACTCCTTAACCTTGAGTTTAAATATGGAGCTAAGACAATTTAAGCACTAAGCATAGGAACATGCTGCACAATGTCGGTCTGGATAGCTCTTGGCAGCACTAACACAAACATACCACATGCTAGAGAGAAAGTGTCTATAGAACACTGTGAAATTGATTTGTGACAATCAGGATTCGTAACTCACTGAAATCTTCACCGATATAGCAATAGAGAAGATGGTGGAGCATGATATTAATAATATAATTGTGGCAGTGTTCCTGGACATCACATTCAGACAAACACATACAAACAAATGGCTTAAATATTACATTAGGGAAATTGCTTTAGATGGTTTGAATACTAAGTTGCATGTTAGATTTGGCTCTACCACTACCCACTCATACCTACATAAATGAACAAGTGTACTGGCAGTAATATAAATACTATAGGGAACCAGGACTGACTACAAAGTGATCAAGGGGTATGTGGAATGCTGTTGAATGTGACCAAGCACATGTCAACTACTTAAAGGAAGGTAAAGTGGACAAAGAATTTGTAAAGAATGGTAGCAAAATGTAACCAATGGATAGTTTCAAATATTTTGGAGTACGGATTTTAAAGAACTTTGTTGAAACAATTTGAAAAAAAAACTGAGATGAAGATGGATCTAGACAGGATTAGAGCCAAGAAACCATTTTATTGTGATTCAATACTGTCAGTACAGATAATAGTTGAAGCAATATTACATAAGGACTTATCAAATATGACTTGGTACTCATGCACCCAATTACAATTAGGGATAATGATTATTATGTAAGTTTTTAAATATGCAAACAAATTAGAAAAACTGATACCTGACAGAATATAACATTGTACAATCAGTTCTACTGTGACATTAAAAATACTAAGACAATTAATGAATGTAAATGTCACAGACTATTTAAGTAATTAAAGCATTATATCCCAGTTTACAATTGACTATGGCACTGTATTCAATAATACTAATAAGTTATGTATTTTTCTTTAATCATTTTTTCTTTTACATATATTAAACATTCTGCAGCTACAAGCAAAGAGCAGTTCAGCTGTCCCGTGCTTTCCGTGACATGCCACTTTCTCCTATGGACACAGCAATTTACTGGACTGAATACATCCTCCGTCACAAAGGAGCACCTCATTTGCGATCAGCGGCTGTGGACCTTCCATTGTATCAATACCTTCTGCTTGATGTTGTATTATTTTTAGGATCAATATTAACTATCTTTCTCATTGTTTTGATTTTTACTGTTAAAATGTTATTATTTAAAACTTCAAAGGCTGATAAAAAAATTGGAAAGAAAACGAAAATGCAGTAAAAAGCTGTTGACAGATATGAAAAAATTTAACTGGTCACAAAGTATATTTTGTTAGTATCTTAGTCTTGATTTTTCCTGTTGTTTTCGAAAGAAATGAGAAGAAAAAGTAATTGAACAAATTTAATAAAAATAGAAAAAATAAGGTGTAACTTATTTCAGATAATAAGAAATAATTGAATTCACATTTGATTCAACATTTGTGCTTGACTAAGATTGTTTATATAGCTGGTCTGATAAGATATCAAAAATTTGGCACTTTGATAAATGTCCTATCATTATGACTCAGATGCTGTAAGTGCTGGAGTTACAATAAATATTGATAATTTCTAAGAAAGAATCACTGTAAAGAAACTCCACACCCTCCAAATTTGAATAGAATGAATTGAGGAAATGTGGAAGATTTGTAAATAATTTGAAAGGGCTAATGTAGAACCTTAAGGACAAGTATTTATTGTTTTCATTATTACTGTTTAAATTATTATGTATAATTGATTAATTGAGGCATGAAAGTAATTATTTGTATAGTTTATACAGTAATAATAAAAATATTTTTATATGCATACTTTATCTTTGTTTCCTCTGTTACATTATTAGAACAGGCAATAAGGAGGGACTTTAGTATATTTGTTGGTTCTTCATTACATTGTTCCTTTACTCCACTGTTCCTCAAACAAGACAACGATTATAGAAGAAAACCTTAATTTCAAGAAAGAAACATTTGCTCTAATATTTCTAGAAATTTATAATCACTTTTCAATTTAGGCACTTGCCGTGAAAGATGCAAGTTATATATCATTACAACATCATTTCCTTTCACCCAAACTTTCAAATTTCAGATACAGAAATATATTTATATGCTTCACTTTCTGTCATCAAAAATCAAGAGTTAAGAATCAAGGCTAGATTCAGTTTATTTCAGAGATTCAGCTATTTATAAGCTGAATGCAATAGATTTATTTTGTTATGGAGTGTTCAGACTCTTGCGCATAGCTCTGATTCTTAACCCTTTCCCTGAAGATGAACAGATTAATACTGTCTTCCACCATTTCATAATTTTTTGTACTATAGACAATGGAACACCTGATAATTTTGAATGATCAAGGCTTTAGTCTTCTTCAGATATTGATTTATGAATCATATCAGTGGCATGGCAATAATAAATTCAGCGCAACCCAATAGGGTGTTGAAACATTACAGAAGACAAATCAATAATACGAAAAGAATCGTTTACACAGAGAAATCACGAAATCCAATCGGGAATATAACCATTAGAGTAATTTTCTTCTATATTCTCGTAAGTCTATAATAAAAACGAAAGTGTACTGCAGACTGAATGCAGCATGGCTGCACCTGTTGTAATTTTTGCACTCGTGTCGTATTTTATTCAACGTTGGTTTCAGCCATCCTTCATCTCTCAGCAAATTTCCTCTCCACAAGGAGGAATTTTAAATTCAATGACAAGATGTACGAAATTATTATTCACTATAATTGTCAACAAACTATTTAGCTTGTTCCTTCATTGCCGCGTTTGCCCTTGATTCTGCTCTTATCACGCTAGCCGACATCAGCTGTATAACATACTCCACTCTCGATACTGGTGACATAATCGTGTCCAACGTTGCACTTCTCCTCCGTCCTCCCTCCTACCCGACAGAACAGAGGTCGCGCGCTTAGAAATAGCGACGTCCACGTGGGCACTTTCCCGAACAGCCAAAGTGAGTGCCAGGTGTCCGCACTTGCGTAACAATATGATCCGATAAGGCAATCGCAGCTATTTTTTTGACCACGACGGTCTTGACTGGCCGCCATGGAGAAGACCTCACTTGACCTCGGATTCGCCGAAGAGGCCCCGAACTTGACCTTCCACGGAGTAAGTATCACCTTGCAACGTGAGAGCAAGTTCGTTTTTTAACACTCAATTCCCAACAGGTTTAACACGCATGTTACATATTCCTAGGCGCTCGTACTCAAAAGATGAGGTTGTTCCTTTCTCTAGAGTTATGTTGAATTAAATACGAAACCCAGAGCTCTGGCGGAGGCTACCTTTGCGGGTGCCTTCACATCTCTCTGGGTTGTTTTTTTTGAACTAAGGTTCCCACATGCCGAGGCACCTCGGCCTGTTTTGAGAGGTGGATGTATCGGGGTCGCAGACCTTGGGCATACGGTAAGAGTTGTCCGCTATTCCTATTGGAATAGTCGGCCAGCTGCCTCCTAAACTGGTCGAGGCACGGAGAAGGGAATGTTGCGTCCCTCTCCCGCTATCGGAAGGGCGTGGGACAAGTACCCAATGCCCGACCTACCTGATGCAGGTTTTTCTAGGGTTTTCCTGCATTTCTTTAGGCGAATGCCGGGTAGGATCCTTAAACCATAGCCCGGGGGCCCTAGTTACCCTTGGCTACCTTCCTCCACCCTTCCGCATTCCCTCTTTCAAATCCCTTTCCTATGCTATAAGAGGGGAGTTGCCACTATGTGGATTACCCTAAACATAGCCTGTCTACACCCAAAAAAAAATTAAATACGAAGAGACCTATAATTTTTAGAAGAATGCTGCTCCCATTTCTTCTTCGGGGTCTAGTTCAGAAAGCGGATGTCAATTTATTATATGATAATCTGTTGATGGACTATTTGTTGTTTGGTTAACTTTTCTTCCTTATTCCTATTTCGATGTTTTCTTATTATTAAACGTTTCTGTTTCGTTTACTTAGCCTATACTTGAGTCTTTACTTCCTCGTTTTAGTAGTTCACTTACTTCCGAAGGGAGATCTCTTGAGGATTTTGATCAATAATTCAGAGAAAGTTTTGATTGTTCTAAACAGTTTTGGGACTGGTTCATAAAATTCAACGATCCCGTGGAGTTATGGCACCTGCAACCGACATACATGATTGCCCAGGTTGCCTTCCTCGTCGGAGGTGTCGTGAACTTGCTTCATGGTAAGTACATCTCTGTTCCACAGGGTTTCTTTGTAAGTTCCTGAATTAATGGTGTAACCGATTACAGCTCTGAAGAACGGCGGAAGACTGCCTTATCTGTGGCTGGCTACGGTTCTTCATGGACTCGTCGTTGAGACGGTGACGTACAACCTAGATGATATAGACAACTTTTGGCATTCACAGACACCCATAGTTTTTCTTGGACGTCGGCTTCCTCTGCATATCATCACGCTCTGTGAGTTTCCTCCGCAGCGATTGATGTATATCAACATTATGAACAACATAATCATTAATTTCGATATTTTTTATAAGAATATTTCACATTGTTCATATATGATTTTATATGCATGCTATAAAAATCCATTTACTTCATATATTTTCAAAACGAGTCTAATCCATTTTCTTCCATGAACTTAATAACAATAATGTTAGACCATTATCAAAGTACGGTAGTACAGAACACTTATACTTGTAGTGTGTTAAAATATTGTTAAAATAAAACTGCTCCAACTCCCAAACGCTTGGAATTGGTCTGCAAATTTTCTTCTCCATCTTACTTTGTCTTGAGCTTCTTCCATCACCGTCCAATATCTTCTTCTTTCTCCTCTCAAGTCCCCTGGCAGCTGCACTCTTCTTCTTCCACGACCTGGAACACAATTCATGTATCCTTCGTGCTTTAAACACGTTCCAGTTTGCCTTTCTCTTGAAAACTTTGGCCAAACTCCATCTCTTCTCTGTAACTCTTCTTAGAACCTCTGCGATGTAAATTATATCATTTTATATCTTTTTTGTTATAGATCCGGTATTCATCTATCACGCAACAATTGCAGTTACTCGGCTGAAACTTCCGCGATGGGCAGAACCATGTGCAGGTTAGTAATAACGTTTGCCTACAGTAATATGTGTAGCCCGACAACGTCTGCAGTCAGGAAACACGGGCACCGAGTGGAATAACTTTCTTCTTTAAATAATGAAACACTAGTATAAAAATAAATCAATTTCTGCAGCTCCGTAATCAATGGAAGGAAACTTCATGTCAACATTACTATGATCAGCTTCACACTGCAATGTATTCGGAGGTTATTCTACAATAATTATATAATTAATAAGAATAGAATGAATTTTTGGGAGCATATTTCACCATCACCTTTGGCTTGCTGGGCTCATATAAACTCATATTTGTAAGAATTGCAATACCATTAAAGATTCCTCCGAATGAAATTTAATATACAAACCATCTGTGTTGATACAAATAATCGATTTCAATTAGAAAGTATTACATGTCGAAAACCAATATTTGGTAAAGCGTCGCAGTTAAAGCTGCTTTAATATGAGCACACGACGGTCCGCCATTTTTAATCTACTTCTGCTAACGCAAACAAATATGTTTGGTAGCTGAAAAAAAAACACTTCATGCCCCAAATCAATGAATTTAAAAAAAGAAACATAATTTCAAACAATAGGGTTTGTGAAGAACAATTTTAACTTTATGTGAAGATATACAAATAACTTCGAGTTGTCAGTTGAAGGAAAGAATTTTAACTTACTTGCGTAGTATTGGTCTAAAACAATTATAAAAACAATAAACAAGAATATTCTAAATTTAAGTCTGCTGTAATAAAACAGAAATTAAAATAAATTTGACAATTTTAATACCTACGTAATCAATTTATTTGTAACTCGGTTGCAAATGAAAATAAATACATTTATTTTTAAAGATGTGTTTAATTCCTTTATTAAAGTAATTAAAAGTATATTTTGTTTACCATACGTGCTGTACCACTGTGATCTAAAAGTAAGGTGAAATTGTCATTTAAAACTCCCGGGTATTAGGAAGGCAGGTAAATTTTTTCCCATAGGTTGGTAGGACTGTCTATAATATTTGCCAAGCGTCTGTTTGTTAAAAGGTTTAATTATCTCCGAGTTACACGAGTTTTTGTAAACAACCAAAAGGGGAATTTTTCGATTTTTGCAATGGGTGATTTTGTTGAGCAAAGACTTGCATCAAATTTTGTTTGCGGAACGAATATTCTTGTGCGAACACGTTGGAAATGTTGTGGAAGGCCTTTGGTGATCAAACTACGGCACAAAAAAACGTTTATAAGTGGTACAACGAGTTCAAAGAGGGCCGAGAACGCATTGAGGACGAACCGCGCTCTGGACGACCATCAACGTCTACCGACGAGGGCCACGTCCAAAAAATCAAAGATTTGGTGTTTGAAAATCGTCGATGGACAATTAGAGATCTCGCTGATAGTGTTGGAATATCATTTTGAAGAATGTTTTGTGTCTCAAACGCGTCAAGTCTCGATTGGTGCCAAAATGAATCAATTTTTTGGAAAAAAAGCGTCGCGTTGATGTGTGTGAAACTTTGCTGTCTGACTATCAGGACCACTTGAAATGCATCATTACTGGAGACGAGACTTGGATTTACGCATACGACTCTGAAACCACCGACCTATTAAGCGAATATCGTGCAAAAGGTGAAGAAAGACCGAAAATCAAGGTCATGTTGACAGTTTTCTTTGATTATCGTGGTGTGGTGCACTATGAATTCCTTCAGCCGGGCCAAACTGTCAACAAAGAATATTATTTGAGCGTTATGCGTCGTTTGCGTGAAGCTATTCGTCTGAAACGGCCGGAATCTTGGTTCCTTCATCACGATAATGCACCATGTCATCCTGCATTGGTTCTTCGCGACTTTTTTTTTGCCAAAAACTCGATTCATATCGTTCCGCAACCACCGTATTCGCCTGATTTGGCTCCGTGCGACTTCTGGCTATTCAGCAAACTCAAAAGGCCAATGCGGGGACGCCGTTTTGACAGGATTGAGAAGATAAAAACCGAATCGAAGAAGGTCTTGAAGGCTATACCGGAAAAAGACTATTCTGACTGTTTCGAGGACTGGAAAAAGCGTTGGAAAAAGTGCGTCTAATCGGACGGGGATTACTTTGAAGGGGATGAAATTGGTTTGGAAGAATAAATGAAGAATTTATATTTTATAAATAAATTCACCTTACTTTTTGCTCACAATGGTACATTTTAATTCCATCTTTTACGATTATCAGTTTAATTTAAATGGTTAAAATTCACAAAAAATAAATTGAATAACAAAATTTTATCTTATTATTTTTAAGCTTGCCTAATTAAATCTTAATCGTTCATTGGAAATTATATAATAAATTGGAAATTATTGAGAAAATAAAACATTTATGTACACCATGGTAATCTTCCTTACATAATCTAAAAGTTATGAATGTTATTGGATGGTATTCAATCTTGAAACATTTCATGCTTTACAACCGGCACATGCTTGCTTAAGAACAATTTTAATAAGTAAAAGGTAATTTTCCGCGAGTAAAAGGCAAGACCGTTCCGTAACGGTAAAAATGGCGGACGACCCGGCCTTATATTAGAGGAGCTGTAGCTGCTGTGGTGTGGCATGGATTGAAACAGATTTTGCATATGTGTCTGAATAAGACTCTACGACCAAAGAGAGTGTCATTTCGGCAAGTTGCGGAGTTTGAACGGGAAATAATCATCGGTCTTCGTGAAGGAGCTTTTTCCGATCGGGCAGCAGCAGCTCGTACGTAGCGTAACAGCGAGTTTAGAAGCAGTGGGTTCAATCTAACAGAAAACTCCTCTCCCTCTATCGGAAGGGCGTGGGACAAGTACCCAATGCCCGACCTACCTGATGCAGGTTTTTCTAGGGTTTTCCCTGCATTACTTTTAGGCGAATGCCGGGTAGGATCCTTAACATATAGCCCGGGGGCCCTAGTTAACCCTTGGCAACCTTCCTCTACCCTTCCACATCCCCCCTTTCAAATCCCTTCCTATGCTATTAAAGGGGAGTTGCCCAACGTGGATTACCCTCATGTAGCCTGTTGCCCTAATAAAAAAAATCTCGGTTGAATTTATACTCTGGCCACGCTGTTCGTTCTCCGCTTCCAGATTCTGATTTCCTCACGCGACCACAACAACCGACCAACTGCCTTCAGCTACTCACGACAAAGCTAGCCTACCCATTGTCGTCTTTGAAGAATTGGCACCGCTAACAATCCAATTATTTAAAATCATTACTGGCCTCTAATTAGTATTACAATAAATAAATAAATATATATATATACATGTGCATATATTACAGCCTCATAAGAAGTTAATATAACAGAAATAGTAAATTGGACATTTGAAAGCTTCTATATGTTCAAGTCCAAGTTTAAAGGTATCATTGAGAATAACATAAAATATATGAATGAAAGTGTTCAGTTCAAATTTTGTAACATTAACAATTAAATTTTGAAATAGTTCTTTTCATTTTCAGTTGGACTGATGGTTGTACTTGTAGATATTCCATACGATATAACTTCTGTGAAATTCCTCCACTGGACCTGGCATGATACAGATCCAAACATATATGATCGACACTATTGGGTGCCTTGGAACTCTTATTATTTTCATACCTGCTTTGCTGCCAGCTTTACATTTTGGTTCAGTCTTGGAAGGGAACAAAAATGGAAGTGTGAGAGGTTCGTAATATTCCTACAAACTGTTTAAAATTATCATGTAATGTAACGGGGTAGTCAGATATTGAAAGCAATGACAGTAGCAGGCTAATTGGAAACTGTGGTATTAAGCTCCATAAAATTCAGGCACAGACATTCTAATTACACAAAAAATGTTATGAAAATACTAGGAATGATGAAGCAAATTTTTAAAATTAATGTGTCAGCCCAAACTAATTACTTGCAGTCAAATACAAATTATGAATTGTAACCATATTCATGGTAATTGAAAGAAAGATTATGCCAAGGCTCACAATAAACTGACGACAGTTCGAAAAACCAGTTTTCCTGAAACAGATGTTAAGTATTAAAGACAAAATACAAAGTACAAGAAACAATTCCTGCTAAAAGCTATGCAAAGTTCGAAGAAATAACAGAACCGGAGTGTGGACAAACTATTAAAATCCTCTTTGTGAAATTATAAATTTCACAACAGTTTAAGATGATGTTGGTTGTCACAAAGTAGCAGTTGAAATGTTGAGTTCTGCATACATACATAGGAAATTCCTGTAACTAAATATGTTATGGGTTGCATCAGTGGAATGCATTCTCTTATCCATGTGTCTTTTTCTATCCTGTGTCCCACGAGGTAAATTACTTTTTGGGAAAATATTTCATCTATGTACAGGAAATTTTTAAAAATCAATTCACTTATTTTCTAACAACTCTTCCAAAACAGATATATGTTTTGGCAAACTGAACAAACTTTACAATTGTCTATCCTTTCCAATAAAATATAAATGCTAAACTCATAATAACTTTTATTTGTGAACTCATAGTTTTACATTCAGCATATGACCTATTTACTCACTGGCAGTTTGTACCTTGTTATCCAGACTGTTGGTTTTTGTGCTAGTGTATTGGCAGCTAATAGGGTTTTCTGCTCATTAATCTGAAATAAATCTTGAATTGCTTGTAATAAAATAATTATAAGTTATGAGATATCTCCAATGAGATATTTTCAGTAGAGCAGAGTGAAGCAGATCATACTTTTCAACAATATTTTTAATTATATTCATGAGAGCAAAGCAACTTGTGTGAGTCATCCAGTCCATTTTGTGTTTATTTGACATTAGGCAATAGCATAAATCTATTTCTAATTAGTTCCTCTGCACTAGTTGCTTTATGAGTGTTTGTCCTCAACCAATGCCTAATTGAGCTAAACAAAATATTTGAATTAACATTAATTATGCTTGTATTTTCTTAGTATATTATATGTACTGCAGTTGAATTATTTTTAAAAACAGTGTTCTCCAAGAAGTTAAGAATGTAGTGCTGGCATCACTGCTTGGTATGCCTGGAGGTGTTTTCTTGTTCCTGCCTCTGTACCATCCTCTGCATGATCTTGGTGGAGTTCATTCTGAAGTGACATTCTTCATTCTATTTACAGTATTCATGGCAATAATTTGGTCTGGTGATAGATGTCAAAAAGAAAACAGACAAGGTAACAACTTCCAAATATATACTTGCATTATGCCAATATACTTCACTCAAACTTTAAGTTAGAATATTTAATAATTTAACTATCAATTCTAGAAAATAAGTACTTAATGTAGGAGGGTGAGATAAGAGAAATATGAATTTAATCACAAGCAATAAACAAGGATCTTTGCAGCTTGATTTGATAAAAATACTCACATAAGTCTCAAACAATAATAAACTCATTGAATACATATGTTAATGTGTTTAATGTTTCATTAGGAAATGCTCTTACACCGACCTATGTTCGACACACACCATCTTTTTTTTTGAAGTGATGATCTATTTCACAAAAGTTAAATAAAACAGAATTTTTATTTTATATTTAATTCAGTAGAATTTCTGCCCGTAACATGTTGCAGTTGGTCATTTTTAGAATAGGTGATCAAATAAGTATTATATCATTCCTCTTATACATACATACAGGTAAATAAATTAAATATTAGTCAAAACTAGATGCATACAGGTTATTATAAATATATGTACTATTCTATGTATGTTACACTATTTTTCCACATAGTACTCCCACTGGTTCAGACATTTGTCGCATTGTACTACTAAATTTGAAATGTCTGTGTGGTAGAATTTGTCTGGCTGACTGTGAAACCACCATCGGACTGCAGCTGTCTTGACTTCATCGTTGCATGTGAATTTTTGTCCTGACAGGAACTTCTTCAGCGGTCCTAAGACATGGAAATCACTAGGGGCAAGGTCTGGAATGTATATAGTTTGTGGTCTAGATTCTGCCATTGAAATTCCCAGAGCTTGTCAGCAGTTCCACAGTCAGCCAGACAAATTATACCACAGAGACATCTCAAATTTGGAACAAATGTCTGAACGGGTGTGGGGACTACTGAAAAATAGTGTAAGGTACATAGAACTTTTTTATAAAAAAAATAGGAGCAAAGACTTTCCGATTCGCTCTTGTATTACAACATAGAATTCTTTTATTTCAAATATAATTTATAAAACGGATTTATTGAAATGAAAATATAGCATGTGTTTAAAAATTAATAATAAGATAAAATAGCCAAATACAGACAAAAGAAGTGATGATATAAATACCACACAGTACAGTTGACAAACTATTTTATCTTATTATTAAAATTGTCTTATATAATCATCCTGTTGATTAAAATAAAATATATATGAAAATGTCAGTTGAGTGACATTTTATTCAATTTATTTGTGTTTAAATTTAATTTCAGATGTTGGTAGCAAATTGAGATGGTTAATGGTGTTACACCTTATTTTACATTATGGATCATTTTTTGGCATGGTGCTATTTGGAAACCCAGAAGATGAGGTATCTATAGGGCTACATGAAAGAACTGGACCTTGTGATGAAATCGTTCCAATCCGGACAGCTTTCGGTAGTGTAAGTGATTATATACTATCATATATTTCGAATGGGTCAATAAAATTGAGTGATATTCATCTTAGAACACCAATATAGAATATCAATGATACTGAAAGGATTTACAGGTAACACAAATAGGAGCTACACTGATCATCTCTACAGATTTTTTATATTATTTGATTTAGTACTATGTACAATATCTGTAGTTATTTCAAACTACATTTCAGACATTTTCCTCAAGTGTTATATATATATATCTTCAGATGAAAATGTGCACTGTGTTGTGGATGACCTGTCTGTGCAATTGTGTATAATAAAGCCACTTCTGTTGCAGGTTCTTCAAAAGCGTCGCTACCTGTGTGTGACAGATTATGATGAATCATATTTTGATTTTCACTGCCTTCCAAAAGGGAAACCCCCCGCTTTCAATGCATCCTGGTATACCGCCTGTGGAACTCCATTTGAAAACAGAGTTGAATATATAGCAATCATTGGAATTATATGCTTCCTTGCAACTGTTATGTTTTGGAATTTTCACATACGAAATACTCAAAATGTTGATATGAAACGCAAAAAGAATAAATAGGTAACAAACAAACATTGATACAATTGGTTATTGAATAAATAAAAATAAAACTTTTGTCAGTACTCCAGCATCTAACAGTCAAACACTTGTTAAACACAAATATGGACTCTGATAAAACATTAATTGTTCTCTACTTGCATTGTTTCTATTTACTGCCCAAAAATGTTTTCTATACAATATCTACACCTTCAGAGGAAAATGTAGATCTACAACTAACCAGTAAGTATACCAATATTTTGGCATAATTTTGTGTCAAACACATTTCTTAAATAATAAAAACATTTATATAAATGGTTAAGTACAATTTATTTGGTAACAAATGATTTCTACATAAATATTTCAAAATAAGTATATAACAAAAAATACAAATAATTTTTTTTACACAACAATCAAGCAATTTAGTTGTAGCAAACATAAATGTGAAAAATAAATAACTTAGAGTAAGTTCTTAGATGCCAGCACCAATTGGAATGGTCTATAGTTTCCATTAGTCTTTTTATACTTTTCATACATTGTGCATCTATATCTTTGGTTGCAAAGTACTTAAAGCTTTGATCTACAAAATAGTAATAAAATTGAGTTAAAAGCTAGTAGATGAAATAATAAAAAACAACATGGAATAAAAAATTATTAATTTTTATATAAAATAAATATTATAATATATTCTAGCCTTTTTCACATTAATTTTGCAAGAACACTAAATTCTAGTTTAGTAACCTGTCAAGAATGTGGTGATAAATGACAATAATAATATGTACAGCTACAACTTGAGTTAAAATATTTAGTGAGTAAGAAAAGCAATACAATGCTAAAATGTAATGAATATAGACACTGCCTTGCCATTTGAACTGAGGAATCGATGTGAATTATGAAGCAACACACTAAATATCAAACAACTCCTTAGATAATATTGTAAAATTTTTGTTAATCACAACAAATTCAAATGTTTGTTGTAAGATCATCTGCACAACTTCTCTCAACAACTACCTGTGGGATTCAGAACATTTCAATGGAAAATAGAGTAGATACTGGGGCTGTTTTGTTTTGTTTATATTTCAAATACAGTTTTCAATTTCTATTAATAGAAAGTGGCAAAATAATTAAAAGCAAAACTGTTTGTTGACATATCAGATAATATTTATTCGTACAGTCCAATATAATAAAATTAGTGGGATGAGGTAGGCTAGATATAGTGTGTATGCCAAGAATGACATTCAAAGATTATTATAGATATATATATATATATTGATACATATGGGTATAATGAAATATTCATACACACACAATATATTATACATATAATGCCAACATTAAGCCATTCACAAGGGCAAAGCTAACTTAGATCCTCAAAGGTTTATTGAATCATTTCAGTTTAGGTGCAAATAATGATTACTTTAGGCAAAGAAAGTGAGTTGTCTAACACTTGGACAAGAAATTTATAAATTTAGGTGAGATAAACCTGTGAATGTGCAAGAAATTATATTATTAGAAACTTTCTTGTATCCATGTTTACTGAAGGTAGTATATACACAATTGAATAATTTACACAAATTAAGTTATTTTATCTTACTTCAAAACCTAAATGTATTGTAAAAGCGAGTAATATTTTACTTTTTTGGATGCAAAGATATTTTATGGGATAATGGTAGAAACAAAAGATATTGAAACTCTGTTCTCCCACAGGTAATCAATGTGTAATTGAATATCATACAGAAAATAAGGGCAAGACAGAGCCAGCAGACTTCTATTGTATTAAAACAAATATGTAGCTGTGGTTAATCAATCCTGTAATTCTGTTCTTTGAAAAGCCAACATCTTCAGTGCATGTATTTCATATGAAGATTTTTACTTATAACTAATTCTTAAGAGTACTGCATTAATTGTGCATACTGTCAACTTGAACTTCCAGAATAATTGTTTAAGACAAAAATTGACCGTGTGATGTTTGTTATACGAATATCAGATCTTACAGTCTGAAGAACAGGAAGGAAGCACAAAAAGTACAATGCTGTCATAATTTTATGACTACAAACAATTAAATTGCATATTTGACAACTATTGAAATAATCTCCCATGCCTCGACTATATTTTAAAAAAAGAAAAAGTTATTCGTGGGCTAGAAATAATAAAATTAAGACAATAAACTGTCACTAAACTCTACATTGAGTCACGACACAAAAGCAGACAACAAAGAGCAGTTCTTAGTTTGAAGGTCTGCAATAATACCTAAAACAGTTTCTACAAAATATAACAACAATGTAGTCATTACCAAACTTATAAAATAACCTGGAATACAGGTACAAATCTTGCACATATAATACAGATAGTGATCACATGAATTAGTTTCTAAAAAATGTAATATAAAAATATGTAACTTACAGTAACTAGTAAAATGAAATTAAAGTTATTCACATATCAGGCATAGTTACAAAAAAAAAGAATATGCTCAAAATGTGTGAAAAAAAAATGTACAAATGTATTGATTTTATTCTGTGCATTCATAAGAATTCAAGTATAAAAAAGAGTAACAAGAAAAAAGCATGTATTCCACATACATACAACAGACAAATAGTAATATTAACTTATTCTTATTACTGCATTAGTCAATGAAGATTTCTTTGTGCATTATGAAGAGAGAGCACAATTTTGAGAAATTATGTATAATCAAATTAAACCAGGGAAAATTCTCTCAAAATTTTCAAAAGTGAGATTCAAAGGCGACCAATTTTGAGCACTGGAATAACTATTTAGATGGCACAAAATTAATGATTAAATCTATTTTATGTGAAGCCCCACAAGAATTTGATAAGAGAGTGAATTTGTGTAATCAAATAGCTATGTCATATTCATTCACATTTAAACACAAAAATTAGATTAACTACATTTTCTCACAACAGTTATCCTCAGTTTAATAAATTGAAGTCTGTAGTTTCAGCAGTGAATGCACCAGGCACTTCACATTTTGTGTTAGAAACTTATTATTTAAAAACACAACTCATGTTGTAAATACAGATATACATATTAAGTATTTATTAAATAAAAGTCATTCCATGTTTAAGGCATAAACAGTAATCCCATAGAATCCTGGTACAAATGGGGAATTTTGAATAATTTATCTGCATATTATTTTATGTATTCATGCCTATGTTTTAACCCTTACTATTTCAATTTAATTTTCATTATGCTAAACAATTAATTACATTAGCTTAAACTTTATAGCTCTACTACATTGTTGTTATGAATTTGAAAAACAAGATTCCTTAAAACAACACAGAAATGATTAAAGTATACCTCAAACAGACGTTTAATTGAATTTGCTATAGCTGAATATTTAAGGAATTTTGTTTCATTTGAATTCATTTTTTCTCAGTCAGTATTTTATTTGTTGAACCTTTATAAGTGAAATTTGTGCTGTTACTAATATTTTTGTGAACTTACTATAAGTGCTAACACAAGAACTACAATATTGAGTTACATATTGTTCCCTTTGTGTGAAAGTATAATACTGAAACATATTAAGAATTGGGAACATCCAAATTGATTGGTGTCAAATGTATATATACCCCATTTGTGATCATGGGCCTCAATCACAGATTCCCTTACAGTACACTCACTCTATTCATTCTGTCACTCACCATTTAAGTAACAAGATACAATTTTTCACAGCAGTTATAATCATTTTAACTAATTGAAGTATTTAGTAACTGTAGTTTCTACTGTGAATGCACCGGGCACTTCACCTTTTGCATGAGAAACTTATTATTTAAGAACATAATACATTTTGTAAAGTGTATACATACATACATATATATATAATTGTAATATTGGTATGGAGAGGAAAGAGAGAGAGGTTGTGGCTTACCTGAAAGTGAAGTGCAGTGTCGCCATAAAGAACTGAAAGTAGTCCGCAGCCGGCCAGTGCACGGAATGGTGTAACTCCCCTTCCTGAAGAAGGATACAGAGAGCCTCTGAAAATTTGAAGAACAACCTTCAATTCCTTATGGCGACACTGCACTTCACTTTTAGGTAAGCCACAACCTTTCTCTCTTTCCTTTCCATACCAATATTGCAATTATTTTTGACAATATCATATCCTTACTCTTAATATATATATATATATATATATATATATATATATATATATATATATATTGCAAATGTATTATAAATAATAGTTATATACCCTGAGGCAATTTCTTTTAAAGAATATTTAGATTTCACTAATTTATACAAAGCACATTTGAATTTTCATTACTTTAAATATTAGATATGTACACATATGTTACAGATTGTATCCTATTTTTTAACAATATATATACACACACATTCACATTACTTCTCAAACATGATTAAGCGTAATTGGTATGTACAACTTCTCTTATATTTTACTAAAAATATTTCTACGGCACATAAACTTGGCTAAGAAGAGGCTCAAAATGGTGTCCCTTCTCAAAATTTTTGCAATGAAAGACATGTTCAGGATTCTCAAAACAAAACTAACTATATTAGCTCTGGTAACAATAAATGATGAATACCTCATGCTTTCACAAACTTCTCTGTCTACAAAAAATATATCTTTTAATTGAAAAATTTTACCCATGCCAAATATATCATCATTAGGTTGAGACAAGTATGAAATTTAATAAATTTTGTGTGAAAAACAAACCTCAGATAAATTGTTTCATTAAGTATTTGACTGATAAGTTACATATGGAAGTTAACTTCTAAACAACTAACTATAGCCAAATAATTTTTTCCTTCAAAAAGATGTAATGGAAAATTCTTATGAATGATTTGAAATAAGACATTAGGTAAATAGCCGATAATTATATATGCTACTAAAGATTTTTCCAAAATATCAGTCAATTTCTTATATTATATAAAATTACTGAAAGGGAGAAAAAGTGGTCATATTACCTATTTTTATATACTTTCAATATGAAAGAGGACAAAATTTCTTACGATTGATATCCGTATACAGATATGGTTGTGTTATTAAAATGAAACCAAATCAATAATATTGAATCGTATATTACAAATGCAAACAGAAATGGCAAGTTCAGTAATGATGGCATTCAGGAAGAAACTTTCGTTCTCAATATTTTGTTAGCAGGAAAGATTGATGTTAAATTGGGAAATATTAAAAGCTGTAATTTCTCCCATAGTTAGACATCAGCATAAATGTATTTCTAAAAATACCTCATTTCTTGCTGTCTTCACTCTAACCAAATGATTATCACGTATAAATTAAATACACAAAATTTGTGAAAGCATCAAGCCCTGCATTTTGTATAAAAATTGCCTCAATTTACTTTAATCTAATTTATTAAACTACATAAATCATTAATTTCAAAATCATCAGCTATTAATTTTCTCTGACTTGCACACATGTATTAGCTTAAGAGGATGGTTGTTATTAACTTAATTCCAAAATACAACTGTAAACTGACAGTTAATATAGGCCAGGTAATTGAAAAATTTGGCACAATGGCAATTGAGTTCCTATAATGCCAAACTCGTGTGAACAATAATAATGTTCAAGTCTGAGCTGAGCCATAAGTTCCAGCAGGGGGTCGGTATAGTCGTGGTAAAGTAAGAAGTTGCAGGCTGTTGAAGGCATATCTTCGCACCCCTACATTCTTTACAGTGTTCTCTCGCCTACAGCCTTCACTGTAAGCAAAAAAAAAAACAGGACCAATCAAATGGAACTATGCTAAGAGCAATTAAATGCATTACATTTTTAATTTATATGAAATGAATCAAAATATATTCTGCATAAATTTTTTCAAGAATCCATATAATCAATATTTTTGTTAGAAACTAAAATTATTTAAGATAATCATAAAGCATTATTAGTAGTATATAATTAATATTGGCCAAATAAGGCCGAAAATAAAGTTTGAGAAACAACAATGAAAATTTAAAATCTCTTCATGCAAATTGGTATTAGACAAAATATGGCATTTGGTCCTGAGATAATAATCTCTTCAAGTTATAAAATTAAGTACTTAGCAGACCTTAAAGCTAAATATATATATATTGAATTATCTACATTTTTGTGTTGTTGTAGTTCATCTAATTCCACCTATTTTATATTGAATATTCAACTCAATGAAATTAAATACACATTCAGTTTTAAGGTCTCCAAGTAATTATTATACTTGAAGAATACCAATCTCATGTAATGTAATCTAATATTTTAATTTGTAATTTTACATTTTCGGACTTATAATAATAATTATACTATCAAGAAAGAATGTCAGATAATTTTCAATTTACATTACCATTTTACACAATTCCTTAATTCAAATATTAAATATTGTATTCTGCTAAAATTTTCACAAAGCAGCATAATAGTTATTATTTAATCTTATTTAGTATAGCTTTTCATCAAAGATCCACAAAAAAGTTCTGAACACAATAGATTGTAAATACTAAAATGTCGTCAATGCTGTTGAACAAAAACACACAAAAAAAGTTATAACATCAACTAGCATGATTTTTAAAAAGTCTTGATTAATATTTTCTGAAAAAAAACAACAGATATACAAAAATAATCATTACTACAACTTTATTATTTCAAAACCTATCATATGAGACCTCTCAGGTGAAGTTCATTACATGATTATTACCTGTCTTGTTATATGTAGGTAAAATGTTGAGAAAAAAATGAGATATCAATACAATTTTTACTGTAAACATGATTAGTGGAAGTACAATATTGAATTATAGCTTCGAACTAGCATTCTTTACTTTATTAAACTCAATGTAATGTTATCCAACCTACCTTCTCATGCAGTCCAAAGCTTTCTGGAATTCATGCTCGGCAAGGTCATATTCTGTGATAAGTATTCGAGCTTGTTCTAACGTTACAGACATTCCTGTCCTGTCTTTGGCACTTTTACAACTTGTGAAGCGCAGTCCTGAAACATAATTTAGATAAAAAAATTTCAGGGCATGATATAACTAATACAATTACCAGGTTAATTATATTTAGAATTAATTATGAAATATAATCAATCATACTTCTTTCTATGAAATAAATTAATTTGTGAATAACATTATGAATGTTAATGTGATTGGTTGTTTTAAGCTAGGAAAGGTGTAACTATCTAAAAACAAGTATATCTCTAAACAAAAACAAACTTGGGCGATTGTATTAAAAGATATTGCTACTACAACCGACTTACAAAGAAGTAAAATAATTTTTAGATGTGCACTAAAATGTTGCATCAATAACATACAAATTTTTTTGTGAGCACATACCTCGCATCCGCCTGCAGATGTCTGAAGATAAGTGCAACACATCAATATTCTTGCTTTGCCTAGTGTGGACAGCAACACGAAGCTTATCAACAAGATCAGCAAGCACAAATTTGTACGATTTGCCTGAAAATAAGAGTATATCAAATTATAGACTATTCATTTCTAGTACCTAGAAACAAAACAAATCTTAAAATAAATATGTAGAGTGTTAAATTACAACAGTTTATACACAATCGCTTTTACAAGAATAATATACTAAAGAAATATTTGGAATTTTGAGTTCACAATATTTGTTTAGAATAGCAAGTACAATGTACGATACAGATCTTAACAATTAGACTGCCAAAGTTAATACCGTACATAATTGCAATTTTTTTATTTCTGTACAAAAATCACCAAGTAAGTGATTATTATTTTCTTAAAACAAGTTGCAGATTATAAAACAGAGCAATATTTAGTAATTTGACCCAAAACATTTATTTTGATTGAAGTGATACCATAAATAAATATAAAACAATGAATAAATTATGAAATATGAAACTTACTCTTTTCATACTGTGGAAGCACATGCAGTTTACGATATCGCAGGTAATATTCATTCAGCCTTTCAAAATTATCTAAGTTACTTTTATCCTGTGGTCGTGTATTTCCTAAGCTTTCTGCTATTGTGGCCATTTCATTTATTCCAATGTTGAAATAGACAGGTGTTACATTGAATGACACTGACTGCGGCTGAAGAGGTAACAGTGTGTGAACAGAATCCGGGACAGGTAGCAACACAGTCAAAGCAGCCCGAGACCCGACAACCCGAGGAACAGGAGGCTGCAGAGATTGGGAACTGGTATTTCTGAAACAAAAATATGTACAAATGAGAACAATAAAATGTATTTCAATTCATAAAATGAAGACTCAAAAATTATATCTCAAACCTAAATAATAATGCTATAAATATTGTTCAGTTTATTCTAATTGACTCAAAAAAACATGTGAATTATAGACAACTCTTATTAATATATGTAACCAAACTTTCATAAGAAATATTCAAGGTATGCGATATACATCAAACTACTAAATGAATACAGATTTTTAGAAGCACTAACCTGCAAGCTGGAGGACAGCGTACAAGAGTGAATGTAACTGTAACCAAATCTTCAACTGCCACAGTCATGTCACCCCACATGTCAATTTCATCCCCATAATAACTCAGAAGACCCTCAAATGAAACCAGAGGACCAAGCGAAGTGAGAATATTAAGAAATGACACATCTGGTTTTTGACACCAAAGTTTTGCCATTAACCCAGTCACTAATGATGTTAACTGTAAAAACGGGAATAAATGAAGAATTATTAGGCAAAGGAAATCCTAAATACTTAAAACTAAAATAAACATATATTTTTTAAAATCTATAAAGCTTTGAAAAATGATTAAGAGTTTCAGAATCCTTTTGTTAATTTCCAGGCAATCCAACATACAAAATAAATTTAACATTTTAATTCTTAACATATTTAAAATAATCAATACTCATGAAGGAATAATCATCTAGGGAAGCATTCGTTACATTACAGCACTGACTATGGACTTTTAATTGCCTTTAATTAAAATATAATTTTATTTTACTAAAATGATTTTATATGATTTTGAGCCTATTTAACTGCAGCATAAATGCATTGTTCATTTATAAGAAAAAGTAAAATTAAATAAACACTTACTGCCTGAGAAAAGCACACATCTCTACGATATCGTACATTGCAAGCCCGCTGGGCAGCACGCCCATCTTCCTGAACTCTGAAAACACTGTGAGTAAGCCTTGCAGTTTTCAAAAGGCCATCCATTGCTTGTCTTAATTTCCTCATACTAGGACGAAGTTCACAAGTCCAATCCACAATAGATGCAAAATCCAACCCTTCAGTAAATTTGTTACGAACAGTAGCACCATTAACAGCTTTTTGTACAGTATCTACAGTCTTGTTAAGTACATCCTCACTACTCATGTCAGCTGTCAACCCACTTGAGTCTTCTGCTTCTGTTAAGTTTCCATTCCTGCGAGTTGGCTGAACAGTAACTACAGGGTCCTTATTGCGAACACTCTTGAAGGTCTTTGATGATCTCAACCTTACAGCAGGACTTCCACATCGCCCACACAAAAATTTCACTTTACTTACAAGACACATCACACTAGCCTCTATATTCAGTTGCGTCAAATCCCAAGGTTCAGGTTCATCTGTAGGTTTGTAGTAATTTGCTGATGGTGAACTACACATTACCTGTGTGTCAAGGAAACGCTTACAGGGCCCATCTTCTACATCAGAGGTGGAAATTCCATTTCCCATAATTTTATCTTTTTCACCACAGTTTTCCTTCTCATCAGACATATTATTCTCATCATCAGCATCAGGAAATATTTCAAACTGGGTTTCAGAATCTGAGCACATATTGGAAGGTGAACTCAGAGGATGGCAATTATTTGGCAATTTTGATGTCTCAACCAATTCAGTCCCATTGCTGGGAACATTCCAAAAGTTTTTAGTGCAATGAGGACTGTCTGGGGTAACAAGATCATCCACATCTGGAGATTTCAGATCAAAATTAAGTTGCTGTGTGATTCGTCGATAAGGAGATAGTGTCTGTTGCTGGAGACTACATAGCCCTTCTTCACCATCTAACAAATCATCCTCTACTGGTGGTGCAACTTTGTACTCTTCAACAAAGGCTAAAGCTTCTTCTACTAATCCTGGATCCCACAAACTTAGTAAAATTCGTGTCTGCAAAACAAATAATATTTTGCATTGGTAATAATTTTTTATCATATTACACAAGAAAATCATTGAAAATATATTTGAAGCATTGAAGGATGGAACATATCAGTACTTATGTAACAATCTCATATTTGAAAAATGAAAAGTATAATTTTTTATTAATATTTGGAATCTATAGTTTGTAATTAATGTACAAGAACACAAGAGTAATAATGCAGTATATGGCAATAAATATTGAAAGGTAAATACGTCAGCAGCAATTGAAACAATAAGTACAATACTAAACAAAATACCTCTTGTACATAAGGGCATCATTAGCTCAGCTAATTTCATATTTATTCCCTCTCATATTTTTTCTTTATCATCCAATGCATATAGGTAAATAATCTACTAGCTAAATAAATATTTAGATTAACAAAGCATACAATATAATGACTTCATCTGATATTTCAGGAGAATTAAATACGTACAATCACATACCAATAGCTTCAGTACACTATCACAGTATTTGAAAACAAACAGTTGATAGTTACTATTGTTCCACAGTATGAAATTGAATTATATTCTGCTTCAGAATTCAGAAATTTAAACATTCATATTCTTATCAATTATTTGTAATTTTAATGAGTCT
Source organism: Zhengitettix transpicula (assembly GCA_037074705.1). NCBI lineage: Eukaryota > Metazoa > Arthropoda > Insecta > Orthoptera > Tetrigidae > Zhengitettix > Zhengitettix transpicula. Next base: position 227,557,470 of record CM073590.1, on the reverse strand, counting down.
TTTCTGGCAATATTAACAAATAGACATTTAAAATAATGTTACCTTTGAAATCATGTCTTCACAAATTGGTAGCATACCAGCAGTCTGTTTATCTTTTGCCAGCTTCATCAGGGAACGCATACCCTCTACAACCTCTCTTCGAAGTTGTTTTATTGCCTCAAAATGAACAAATTTACAAAATCTTTATCTAGTAAAGTCAATCCAGCACATACACAAGTTGAGATGATAAAAGAACGAGGACAAAGTAAAGTTAATTTATTAAAATTATAAATTAATAAATTTTGTATACTTTTAAGATTGTGTTTCAAGCACTAATGAAATCAGAGTGGGTTGGCTGCAATTAACATAGGATTAGAACAGAAAATTTGTCTCAATACCAAGACAGCAGTATAAATACTTAGTCTTCAATAACTTTTAGTATGAACACAGTCATGGTTATAAATAAATATTTTTAAATAAGTACAACACATAGCATGATTTTGCATAGTCACCTCAAAAAAGTGTGTGAAATGAACTGATTAGAATGTTAGAAACAGACATACACTAAAAAGTGTCTCATAAAATACACTAATAAATTGAATTTTTTATTATAGTTTTGTTACTCAAAATAATGGTACAGATCACTTTTAATAAAATTCTTTAGTGATCATTAAGCATTTCACAGCTTAGTCATCATTTCATGGAGGTATACAAATTCTTTACAATATACAAACGTATCCTAAAATATAAAATTTTTCTTTTAGATAGGATAATTTATCAATTTCCTTTCTAAACTTCAGACAGAACTTTATTTCAGAGGAATATAACTTGCACATGGGTCAGTCTACTTTTCCCCATACCTATTGTGTAAAATCAGTTGCATACCAAGCAAGAAAATTATTCAAACAAGACATATCTCTTGCTAAATGTACTTGTGCACAACAGATATAGTTTTTAATTATTCCTTTATATTCAATTTAATTACCTGTATTGCATCATGAGCCATAGAGACTTTATTTGGACCATGTAAGATGTTTGTTTTAGATGGCGACTCTTTCAGTTGCTGAAGTAACCTGAACAAAGAATACAAAAGTCACATGGATATACATAACACAATAACATATAATATTTTCTTTATTATTACTTGATCAGTCCTCCATTTTTAGACTTATGAGAATGAGCTGTGAAGGCACCAACGGTTACAATGTCATAAAAACTGCTCTTTCGCAAAGTATCATTCTGAACCCACATCCTCTGCAAGTGCAAGTTAACAGGTGCAAACTCCAAGGTTCTATCATTCTTTCGAGAACTAGGTTTGAAGAAACTTGCTACAGACAAAAAGAACAACTGCATCAATTCATATCAATCTGTATACAAACTATAGTTATACAATGCAATAAACCCGTTAAGTTTTAGTATAATAAATTGATCCCACACACACTAATTCAACAAATGAAAGTTCCCATAAAACTTTGAGAAAGATAGTTAATTTTTAGGCTAAGTCAGATATAAACCAAATATAGAAATCATGGGGCTGGTCATGACTCATAGTTTCCAGATTATTCAGTTACACTTAACATTTATGGCTCACACATTAATACAGAGCTTATCTACTAACATCAAACTTAATGCTTCCCAGTTACTACCCCAAGATATGAATTTGTTTCTTACATAAGCTGTATCTCATTTGAAAATAAAACTTCATTTTAGTTTCCAAATAAAATGTTATATTTATGGATATAAAATGCTTTGCTTTGGCATACCTTTGTGAGCTCCCAGATTTTCCTTTGCCTGGGAATAGAGATGAAGAAGATGTAAGTGCCTATCCAATAAACCCACTTGACGTGAATGCCATGGTTCTCTCAGTTCTCCCATTCCTGCAACTTCCTGGAGCAGTTCTTTTTCTTCTTGTATCCAAAGAGAACTGAAATTAAATAAAAAGATAGAAAGTAAATTTTGAACAAAGATTTAAAAGAGTCATTTTAGTTTCTGTTGGAGACAATTTGTAAATATTGAAATTAAAACACTCAATGAAAATAATTTTTTAAAGAAAAATACATTGTAATGGTGGACCAATGAATATACAAGTGAGCAAAAGTAATACATAAATCAAATATAATTTAACTCAATCAAATTGATAGAAATCTCAGACAAGTTTAGTGGAGGAGTGTTGATCAAGTTTAATTCTGCTACAATTTAAGTGAACTGAAAATTCCTTAAGGGGGAGTTAAATAATTGGATAACAATGAAATTCAAAAATGTAAAATCACATTCTAATTGTACATATAAACTAAAAAATACAACTGAATAAATTTTAATATCACCCCTACAGCTTCAATTGACTAAATCAATAATGGTGATAGAGATTAAGTATAAAACAAGAACAATATTAAGGTATAAGCAAAAGGTAGGTAGGTAGGTACAATGTATGTTTGGACTTATATTCAATTGTATGGAGAGCTTTAATACTAGCTTTAAACATGATAATACACTCACAGTAACTGCTGAGGGAAGAGGAAGCACAGCCTACTCTCAACCATTACTTCATGAACACAAATGTCACCACCAAGACCAGAATGGAAGCGATAGGTTTGTACATGAGGTGCAGCAAACAAATGTGCCAAGTGACCTTGGTGTGGAAGTTTTAAACGAGTCCCCAGTCTTGGAGGAAGTGATTGTGAGCGTCTGTGAGAGTACACCTAGAAAATTTTTACAACAGAGTATAAAATTTATGTAACTGTAGTTGATTATATATATATATATATATATATTGTAACATGATTATGTTACTATGTTACATTGACAATTTATGGCCTTTGTCAGTGTCACTTTACCGTGCCACATAGAGTATTGTTGGTGTAAGGCACGCACCGAGACGTGGTGAGGCAATTCTGCAGTTTCGCTTGGGACTCAAAAGTGGACACAGATCCAAGTATTGTATTGTAAAAAATGATAAATAACCATGCCCTGCAGATATTGAATGTTCTCAATGCTCGAAAAATAAATAAATTAAATCAAAATTGTTTTGGTAATTTCACTAAAAAAAATAACTTGGCGCCTGTTTTTTAAGTCTATAAACGCATGGACGAAAGGTCTTTTGCTACAATATTAGAAATTTAATTGTTACCATTGAATACACTCTTCACAAAACATATCAACAACAGTTTACACTAGAGAATAAAAAAAGTGTAACCTCTAGTTATTAACTAAAACAAGTGGTTATTTATATACACAATATATAATATTCACAAAATATACATAAAGTAAAATTTCCATAGTTATAATTAATCCTTATAGTAGATATGTTCATTGTTGTGTCATTACAGTCAAAGAAAAAAATAGTAAAATGAAAGCAATTTTTTTCAATTTCAATTTATTAAAAGCTTTTGAGTTTATCACCTGGTTTGCGGGGTGTGTCATTTTTGTGGCTCTTAGGTTTATGTATCAGGTAAAAAACTTGTGAAAAATTATTTGGCTCTACTCAAAATAAATTTCTTCTCATAATTACTATTTCAGCACTATTCAAAGAAAAGCATACTTACAGTGCCTATATCAGTCTCAGGAACACTTCTACAAGGTGTAGATTCAGTACTACCTCCTTTGTCTTCAAGTTCTAGGTTCCACACACTGACAGACAAAAAGCCTACAGTTGTTCCTCCGGCAGAAAGCAAAGGGATTCTCAAGCGTTCGGCATCTTGTAATTCTTGAAGTGTGATAATGGCAGAGCCAATGGGAGTTGCTGTTTGTGACACACGTTCCCTAACATCTAATGCAGTGAAACGCACCTTGCTGTTGCCTGATAGTCCATCACTAACACGGAAACTGACAGTGTTTAGGAAACATGGGTTACTTGTTCGTTCTACCACTTCAGTTTTGGCATACTTCACCCAGACTCTGTGTGAAGGGATAAAGATGTGAACTACTAAAACTGGATTTGGAGAACGGCCATGCCCATCACATAAAAGATTATCACAGGCTAGAGACACTTCACACAAGGGTAACTCTGATGGATCTGCAAGAACAAAACCATGGTAATAATAAAATAAATAATTATTCTGAGGGCTTTCCGAAGATATATTTATACTCATATTATTAATTATTTAAATATGTCCTTCGATATAAAATAATTTACTGATAGTATATTGTTTCCATTAAATTAGTATCATATGCTTGAATATCAGAGTTTCTCATTTTGTCTAAGCCATATGTTAATCTTACCGATTGAGTGACCATTTCGAACTCTCCACATGTGAATATCCAGATCAGGATCCTGTCCTCGTCTTGTTTCCATTCTTTGTTGCAATGCTAGGAGCTGAGACCGCATACAATCATAGCTTGCAAGTTGAATTGCCTGCAGCCAAGCATCCCTTTCCCCCTGAGAATATGCTGCCAAGTGCTGACTAAGGCCACCTTCAAAAACTTGATAAAACAAAAGTTTATTACTAACCATTATTAACATACACAAACTTAAACTATTGTTTTCATTACAGAGTACTGAAAACTTTCCAAAATTAAATAAATGGTTTTTTGGTCCCTTGCAAATTGTAGTAATGTTTCAAATCTGAATAATTTAAATAATAAACATAAACTTAATCTTCCTCTAAATGAATTACAGACATGGTGCTGAAGGGTACATAAAATTACAAATATTTTCATTAGCATGTACAATTATCTCTTTGAATTCTTAAATGGATAGACCAGTGTTCACTTTGTCCTTACATAGAATCAGATGATCATAATGAAACTTAATCATGCCCATTTTTTTCTTCTGAATCACAATTTACAGTGACCAGGAAAAGTTAACTTACTTACCTAAATTAAATCCATAAGGACCCTCAGTTGACAGGGGATCCACTTTAATAGTACACTGCTCAATAATGATGACTCCTAGAGGTTCTGACCACTGCTCCCGTGACTTGAAGTAGAAAAGCAGGTTCCCCCGAAGACGACACCATCTCTCAAGGCTGACTGTATCAATCACATAAGTTATTTTATGTTTATGGTGCAAGATCCCACCCAGTGAATCTGAAGGGAAACTTGCACATGAACAAAAGTTAGACACCACTACACTACCAATTAGGAGTATTTCATGCAAGAGACCCAAGCCATGCACATGCTTTCAAGTTTTCTACTGACAAGTAGCTATTGGCATAATGGAATGAATTTTCACTTACTGCACCACCTTCCTTCTTCAGCTGTTTTTCTTGAATTCTTGTTGCTGCCAACAAGTGTCAGAGAAAGGCATGACACCATTTATATAATTGAGTGATTTTACTATTCGTGTGTTGTGAAATGTGTAAGCAATATCTTAAAGCAAGCATCTTCTTAATGAATATTTTGGTGTCATAAGTGTCTACTAGTAGCTCATTACAAACTTACAAGCATCAGAAACCCCATAATTGTTTAGGTGCGAAGAATTGTTGTTACTTGTGTCTAAGAAGCCAAGTGCATATCATATGAATTAGATGAATTAAATAGAATTCTCAATAAAAAATTAAGTACTCCTTAGAAAAAAATTATACTGGAAAGTTAGTTATGGGAGTTTAATAAATTTAATTTGTGCATATTTTCTTTCCTATTACCATATGTTGAAAACAATAAAAAAAGATATGTAAAGAAATAGACACTGAAGTTTTCCCCCATCAAATTGAAATGACTTGCACTTGACTAAATTGTGCTGTAAAACAGGAATGAATTGTACTTGTGCACAAAATCAGAAGCCTTCCTCCAATATGCCAATATCTGCTTCATTAATTCAAACTGGAGCCCAATCTTTTGTGCGCCTGTGTGTGTTTGTGTGCGTGTGAATGTGTGAGAAATGTTGGCAGTACCTTTGTGTGCTCCACTATAGCAGCTCAGTTCTCCAAGGCTCTTAGATCTTTTCCCTCTTTTGCTGTCTTTTCCTGGAAAGTTTACAAGACCCTGATTTCACCTGCCTCCACCTTGTTACATGACATGTAGACAAATCCGAGTGATTTACGAAAGTGATCAACTGTACATTAACAGCCATAGTTAGTGGCTTCTGAAAAATAAATGTCATATTATGAAAGGAAAAAGAAAGAAGAAAACATGAAAAACCACAAGTATTGCAATTGAAAAAAATAAAACAGTAAGCAATCATAACTTTCAAATGGCAGCATCACATCAAAATGCTGTATGTGGTAGCTCTGGGGTTGCATTCTGAGAAAACTCATTATGTAAGTTATGTAATGTTACAAATCATTAAAGAATCTGTAAATGTCTAAAATCAATAAACAACAATTATTACATTATGCCAGCATATTTATTAAACATGCCAGGAACATGAGCGCTAACAAACAGACAAGCATGACATTCATGATGCCACTAATAAAACTGTAACATACTGAAAACAGGAGCAATAGGAAGTTATTACGTGTACTAAATATACAGCAGCTTCACTTCTCTTGCAGTTAACATTTACAGCACATCCATTTCTGATTTTGGTTAAGTTAATTATTAATATTAATAACATATCCCACTTTAATGTTGTGTTACTATGAATCAGTTTATTTCAACTGAATAATCTTTAAACACAATGTGTTAATGAAGTTAAGGCTCCTTTTTTGTTAAAGTACATATTTACATTGAAATCGATCTGTAAATTAATTTTTTTGTTGAAATACTGAACATGGTTACTAAACGTTTATTATTTTTTCATAAAACATGGACTACAAAGATAACATTGACTGAAATTGTCAATGTTATCAGTAAATATAGAAAAGAAAACAGATTTGCAAATAGTTGTGATTGGCCCTTGACCCAAAACAGGTGAGACAGATACAACAGGTAATGCAGACAATTTTATTTACTGGGTAAATCTCTAAAATAATTCTAAATAAAGATTTACAATCTCAAAAGTAAAACCTTATATGAAAATGTTGAGTTTTATGTACAACAAGTCATCTTGAAATAATTGTGATAAAATGATTACAGGTATGGAGAAGCTGTATATCCACACACCTCATTTACTGACGGAAAGAAACTGAAATTTATACCGATACCTCATTGTCAAATTTGTCAAGAAATATTTCTGAAATTTACCTTCACACAAAAACAAGACAGACACCGAACAATTAAATTTGCTAGCTTTGAAAGGTCTATTTCATTGGATATATACAAAAATACAGTACTTATGTATCCTAGTCTTAAATTATAAGTATTAAAGATAATAATTACTCATTTAGATTGATATATTTTAAATATTCCAAAAGTTGTCTTTGTATTCAAAAAAAGAATTCTGCACATATGTAAATAATATGACTAGCTTAGAGCACTCAATTTATACAGACAAGCACAATGTGTAACAGATGACTTGATGCTTGTAGCCAACCAAAAATGACACTGACTAGATATAACACAGCCTATGAATTTGACTGCAATGGAAGAAAATTGTGTCAAATAAGATGTTTTACCCTATTATCAGAAACATTTACTGTCATTAATGCATACATATGACTTTTGCCACTCATTCTAAATTAGTAATATAATGATTTTCTAGACGAGAACTAATTTTTTAGCAGCTTTGGAACATTTGTAGATTTGATATTCATAAAAGTATCCTCAGGTGAAAATATAGATAAAATTATATTCAAACAGACTTCTTAAGAAAATTCACTAAATGGCAAGAGTAAATTATATTTCTATATAACTAAAAGATTACAAATAATCTAAATTTATATTTCTATAAAACTTTGTTTTACATTATTTGTATATTCTATTAAAGCAACTTTTAAACTGATTGTAAAATGTTAATAAAGTCCATTACAATACATATCAGCCTGCAATTTGGTTGATACAAAATATTAACACTGCAAAAAGAAAATGTTCAGCATAAAGTAGTTTCTTGTCTTAGCTGGTCAGTCAAGTGGACTACATACCAACAACTCTAGCTATGAGTGACCGAGAAAGATATTAATATTATTTAATGCATGGTGATGTCCATGATCTAGTAATTAGATAAATAGCCAGATAACAGACAAATATAATTGCTAAATAAATACCACACGTTTCCACCACATTATGAAGAACTTAAATTGTACTTATTTTTGTCTGTTATTTGATATTTTTTTAACTAATTAGTATACTTTTAACAAACATATAATATGGCCTAGTATTAAGATACTATTCTTGCATTTTTCTCAGCAGCAGAGTTAAAAAATTTTAATTAATAAATAGATGTAAATAATAAGTCATGTCTAGCAATCATTGATTCTCTCACTTTACAACAGAACTGATAAATTATGATAGAATTGAAAATGTGTATTGTCTTCTGTGCCCTGAATACCTGAAGTATGTTATGCTTTTGACTAATGTGCACAGTGAGCTGAAGTAATTTATAAATATTCAGGTATTTGGCACATTCCATAATACACCAAACAGCAAATAATAATAATAAAAAATTCCAGCAAGCTGAAACCTTAAACCAATAAAATCTCTATTTGGCCTTCTGATAAACAATATTGTGATTTATGAAAAGTGAGGATATCTTCAGTGATCGATTCTTTTGTACACATAAATTTTTAAGAGGAATGTCTACTTTCTAACACGATGCATATTGAGAATTATTTTATGAACATTATTGTCAAAATCTGCAGTAAATATTACAGAAACTATGTTTCTTTCAAATGAAATATTGGATATGATGCCAAATTTAAGATGTACAACTATTGTATAAGAACAAACATTATACTTAATTTTAATTTAATGAATATATAGAAAACTGAATTTGGAAGAATAGAAATGGAACAGATAGCACAATTTTACTAACTTCAATCAGTTAAACAACTAAGTAACTTAAGCAATCCAACTTGTCTACATTTGTATGTGCTCTAGGAGTTATCATGAACCATACTGAGGATTCATAATTTTACATTACAATTCTAAACAAATAAGTGTTAAGAGCTGTATCCAAATTTGTGAAATTAGTGAAAAATAGTTCCACAGTTCAGAATAATCAAAAAATATACATAACTAAACATATTACATGTATTTGAACATATAATAACTGAAGATACCTAAATAAGAACAATTTCAAAACCAGTTCCTAAAAATTTACTTAAATGAAACACAGAAATCATATTTAACTACTGATAGGATGGAAATCACAAAAATGATTTTATATTTATATCAGATATTGCAATTTGGTTTTATTACAGTCAACCTTTTATAGCCTTACAATAAATCTAAATAAAGAGTTCTAAAATATTCACGTTTCCAATTATGTTCCTATGTATTCTCTAATAAAATGAGCTAAACTAAGCTACAGTTAAAATTATGACAGTCATATAGGATTTATAAATTTGGTTTCAGGTAAAGTATAGACATTTAATTTATCTTAAATTTAGTTCCTGAAAAATCCTAAACTTAATTATTTTGAAATTATCTACTAACAAATACAATGCAAGATACTATAGTAAGTAATGTATACTCAGTTATCTTATTCCAAAAAATAAATTAATACAGAAATGTAAATCATATTAAATTGCAAATTGCATGAGCACTACTATAACAACTTGCTAACAATAAAAAAAAACCTGCTCAGAACATTCTTAACAAATGCATTTATCAAACTTACAGCCATGCTGGCAAGGAATATTTATTTACATGCATGTTTAAAAAAAAGATTAGATTATTTCATATTCCAACATAAAACATTAACTATGTCCATGGGTAATGAGTTATTCTGTTCAGTTAAAAATACTAAAAATCATGGAATAAAATCAGGCATGTTTGTAAGGGTTTCACTTTACATTCACTATTTATAATTTAATTTTTCAACATTTATAAAACTTAATATGATATGACATTAGGATCTTTAGTGCAGAATATACTGCACTATATATGATGACTGGTTTGAAGCACTGTAAAGTGGATCATAAAATATGCACCATAAAATGTACACCCATTCCATAACAAACTGAATGAATAATATAAATTTGAAATATCATAAAATAATTTCACTTGTTGATCAAAATGTAAGCAGTATCTGATATATATTCCATGGAATATAATTCAATTTTGAAGTAAAGTATTCTGGACTCACTTAACTGTAGGTAACTTTCTATCACAGTTATTAAAATCCTAACACTTTCTAATATACATATTTTTAAACTTGACTGAAACATCAAAGATTTTAGATTAGGTTCCTGAAATCCTATTGTTTTCTCAACATTCAGATTGAAATAAGGAAACTGTCAAACATTTATTAGTAAATACTCAGAATTTTAATTTCAATACTCAAGTTATGCTCTCTTGGTACTCTGACCACGATTATTGCAATATTTGATTCCAACAAACTTTGTCTTAAGTCAAATTGGAATAGTCAGCAATGAAATAACTACTTTTTTCTAAACACTTCATTTAACCTTATTATCCATTTCTCTTTTTCACTCTCTCTGAATTATAAAAAAATCCTTAACATTTTTTCACAGAATTGTCATGGAAGCAAATGAATTCTTAGATTTTGTTAAAATATCACACTTTTCTACTTGCTAAGTATCCAAGCTTCCAGTTGCATATATGTGATAAAATTTCTAATAAATATGAATCTTTGGAGTTCTGAGATAATTTGTTATTGGGTGAGAGCACACAAGTTTTAAATTCTGTACTTACATTTTCGGATGAGTTACTAAACTTCAACTGAGATAATATTCAGTGTTGGATAAAAAATTAAAGAAATGAATTTTCTTCAAACCTAACAAAGCACAATAAATTTCAGTTCACGATTGGAAATTGTTTCTTATAAAATATAAAGATTACTACTGAAAATGTACTATAGGAGTCAGTTAAATTAATTTCATAAATGCATATGCATCCTTCATATTTGTTAGATTATTATTCTGTGTATACATTCAAACAAAACTAAGAAAGGGTAGAAAGCCACTGTTCATTGTAAGTGGACATAATTGGCAACATTTAATATTATTAAGTTATAAACTATTATTATTGATTACTTTATACTCATAATGAAGTTTAAACATATATTTTTCTTAGCATTTCTTTAGGAATGATTAATTTATGACTAGGTAATATCAGTAAAAAATATATGTTTATTCACGGTAATTACAATGTTTAATAACAATAGTTACTTAAAAAATAAACACACTTAAGACAATGTAACCAATAATTAGGTAAAATAGTCAAATGTCAGACAAAATGAAGTGATAATATAAATACCACACAACGTTTCTGGAAACGTTGTTTTGAGTTTGTCAACTGTATTCTGCAGTTGTGCTATACCTGGCTCTTGTGTTTTTTAATCACCTGACAAAAGAAAAAAAGCTTCCAGATACATTGTGTGGTATTTATATCAACACTGTCATTTGGCTATTTTAGGTAATTATTATATTTGAAAACAGACATATTTTCACTATGTAACCAGATTTAAAATAGTACTTAATAAAATAACTTATTTGTTATCATGTTTATGCAAAATGCATTATGAAATTTATTTAAAAGCTGAAATTTTTGATTATGATAAGGTTTCCCTTCTTTTATAATTTATTTAAAATGTAATAATAAAACTGAGGCTGTATGTAATATAGCAGACTAGTGAAACATATCAAGTAATATGAAAAACAAATTGATTTTTTTCTGATGGTATGGCTAAAGAGAACTGAAATGGCCTGTTACTGACATCTTATCAACTCACAAGTGTTTTAAGATAAATAAAACAAATCATGTGATTTTACTTAATTTAGGAATAGCAGCAATGAGCTTATACAAAGAAATTTATAGAGCAAAATAATTGAGACAGAAGATGGACAAAACTAGAATGCAGTATACTAGTTAAAGGTCAGTAAAACATAGGTTCACTTAAATTATAAAACAATGAACATTTACTAAATATAGCCATCAAACAATACCGCTATATCGTCTCAATAGGGGTATGAGGAATGTCAAATAGAATACATTTAAGTATACTTCATTTAATATGCATGTGTATATATATAGCTGGCTTACTTTCTGTTCTTCGAAAAAATCCTTCTTGGCGCTCCCGTAGATACAACACCCCCTCTTTGTCAAATTTTTGAGATGGCTGAGTAGCTAGTGTTGTCAATTCTTGCTTGTTGAAACGCATTGTGGTCGTTTAATCTGTCAAAAGGAACATTTGTTAAGAACGGGTAACTTCAACAGAAAGTCATTATTAATATTTGACTCGTACCACAAATTGAAACTCAATTACACGCATCAGTAAAAATCCTAGGAAACGTTAAGAATCAGAAAATACAATATTCTTTAAATAATTTTCAAACTTGACCCACTAGTTTACAACGCCATGATCATAAAATCAGCCATTCTCTCAGCTGATGGCCGCTTATCACAAAATGATAAAAAAATCACATTGTAAAACTATCAACCGAAATTGTTTCTAGAATTGAATGACTAGATTATAGTATTCTTTAGTTTTTAAAAGAGGAATAAAACAACGGCCTTTATTTTATACTGTAATAAAAGATACAACGTTGGCCTTTAGGAACATTTGTTTACAATAACTATGTTGGTACGCTTGATGTCATTATAGACAACGAACTGAAAAATATTTTAGATAAGTTGCTTGTTAAATAATCTAAACAGCTATGGAAGAATAAGAAAATTGAGATATTGTGTTTGTATATATCTGCAAAATTAGAAATCGTATATAATTAAGTAGTCGACGTACGCGCATTTCTAATAAGAATATTATCTGCAGCCTAGAATTATCCTCTTGGCAGACAAAATTTTATTTCATAGTTTAAGATTTATGTTTAATATTTATTTTTGATCTATCTCTATTGACTTACTTTTGTTAGGTTGGATCAATGACAATCGCTGACGTCATATTTGCCTGGCCAATGAACGACGCGAGCGATTGTCGTCTGTTAGTGTAGCCGGCTTGTGAAAACTTATTGAATTTTTCTGGTAGTGAGTAGTCTGCCGACTTGCGTTTGAGGCTTCATTTGATAAGCGAGACCGTTGTGAAAACTAAAATGGCTTGGCTACCTCTAGAATCTAATCCCGATGTGAGCAAGATTCTAATGATTTCACGTCCCTCAATTCAGTCTACATTTTTATCTAATATTTATTTTCTATCTTTTCAGGTAATGAATAAGGTACGTGACTTTCCCGATAGCCGGTGTTTGCTGGATATTGATTGGATAGGGTAACCGTATACACTGAACTTTAAATAGTTCTTCCACGATAGTTACAATTAACAGTAATAAATGATAAAGTCTAAGAACTGAGCCATTGGGCTACATCCAACGGATTTAGGTTAGCACGAGGACGTCAGAATACGTTATTTCGTACTTGTCAGTTTCGTAATATTTGAAGAAAATTATTTTTTGCATTTGTATGCAAATTATTATCGATAATATCTGTACTATTAGTTATCCAATTGGTAGTGGTGAATTAAATTCAACCGCATATAGAGAATGATAGTTGGCAGTATGTAAAACTCCACTTTTTGAAAGAAATAGGTCTTTAAATTAATATTGTATTATTTACATCAGTTTCCCCATTGTCAGCGGGTCTAAAGGGGATCTGCGTTAAATTCGGTAGGAAGGGAAGGGATGGGATTCGTGCAGGTACAATGGAATTGCTAACCACTTTTATAATAATTCCGCATTTAAATTAGGTCAGCTGTTTCGATGAAGAGAATGCTATCCACAAGCGGATTTTCTAGGTTGTGTACATATAGCTAAAATATTGGTAAACTTAGAATTTAAATTCTGACAGTTAATGAATAATGAGAATAACATTGGTCAGGTTTATTCTGTTGATGTTAATGCGGTTGTTTGGTGTCTTTTGTACTAGATTTAATATGATAATTTTAACTTCGACTAATGTAATTGTTGGCACCAAAACAATGCTTTTGTTGCATTAGAAAATTAATACCAAGCTTTATTATTTTTTACTAAACTATATGTTAAACGTATTGGAAGTATATTAATTAATTTTCAATAATACTTTGAACATGTTTTGCTTGCAAATGGTGAATTTTTACATCAGTATTTATAATGGGATTGTATAGCTGTATTGTTTAGAAAGTTTAAATTTCACTTTAAAATCAACACTTTTTCATATTCTATTGAATATATGTATGTATATATGGGATTTCAGATTTGGATACATATTAATTAAGCTTTGGAACTAATATTTTACAATTTGGGCAAAATCGATTTTTAAATTAAAAATAAGGCTAAAGTAATTTTAAACGATTTGAAAATTATCTGAATGGTCTTTGTCAAGACTGTTTTCAGGGACTGTATCTTGTTAAATTATGTTTGAATTCAGCAAACCTAATGAGGTGGTATCCTAGTGAGGTGTGAAACTCTTTAAAGAGGTTTGAATTGCCACATTGTCAGCCTGATTTAAGCTTCCCGTGAATGATTCATAGAAAATGTTGGTATGAACTAATAACATAAACTCAGACAAACATTCCCATTTTTTTTTTCTATAAAATCCATAACTACCAAGCTAACAAATTAATTATCTGTGGCAAAGTTCTCCAAAAGGAATCAATTTTCTCATAAGACTTGCCGTTCAGTATTTTACATTTTCAATTAAATATCGCGAGCAAAATAGATTTCTGCTCGATATGTAAAAAAAAATTATTTTAAGGAATACCCTTTCTTATTGGAAGCAAATATGAGTTCACCCGCTTTGCATCACACACCTTCCGTGTTAATTAGGCATTCCTCGTAAGCTGAACGTTCAGTTTCTCAAACTTTATTAACTTTTGTTTTTTAAAGAGTACCTTCCAATCATTATGTGGTATAGAGTAAGAGTATTTCCCCAGCGTCATATTCACACTGACAGGTGGTTCTCGGTGAAGGCGGAACCGTTCGATTTTCCGACACGTTTGGGATTACTAACTCGCGCTAGCAAATTACGTTTGCACAATCGGTTGTAGTCAAGAGGGAAGACCCACGAGTCTTTACTGCTTAGGCCCGACACTAAAATTAGACCACCAGATTCCAGAAGAAAAAGCATAAATTTCGTTAGATTTGTATGCAATTTCATGTCGTATCGCCAGATTTTCGTTAGTTTGCTGCTAATATTTGGATTCGCTTCATTCTGTTAAAACACCACAGAAGATGTATGGAAAAAGTCTTCTACTTCAACAATTCCACAATAATAGATAATGATTTGATCCATTTGCCCTGAAGTGTGAATAACAGGACAACACATTCTTATTCTGTTTTGAAGTATTTTTATGCAATATTCTATTCAACACCACCTTAATATCACAGTGAATATTACTTCTAATTTCCTTGATTATTCATATCTAATTTGCATCTTTTGGTTGCACTTTACTCCATTGGAACTTCCACCAAACTATACTAGTCATAATCTTTATGGTCTTCACATATATTAAGTGTAACCAACATTAATTTAGTTTATCCAATTAATCTTCAGCATTCTTATGTTGCATCACACTTATAACATTTATCAAATTCTTTTCAGGCTTTCAACTAGTATAGATTTCACTTACCCCCAATATTAATAGAGATTTTCAGAATAAAACCAAATATTGGTGTTCTAAATGTGTTTTCATACTGCCGAGTTGTTGGTTGTACTAATCCATATTAAACTTTATCTGAAAGTTGCTTAATTTATTGTAAAACCCAGTCTCTAGGGTTGTTAACCTTTTATTAAGTATCATTTTTAATTATTGCACTTCTAAGTTAAATTGCCAGTAGTCATACTTATATCCTATATACAAATTGTTTTTTTCAGTTAGCTAGTTCTGGTAATTATAATAAATAAACCTTGTTTAATACAGTTAATCATTGTCCAATTTCTCATTCTAATAATATTCTATTGAAAGCTGTTAAAATGAACACATTTCACAAAGATGCATCTTTTATAATCTGCTCTTATAAAGCTTTCAAAAACCACCTGAAGTATTTTGATCTGCCTTTTTTCCTTCATAATTCTTGCATATTAAATATTCATCAAAACTAGCTTAATGTTAGCTAAAGTAAACTACATGTAAATAGATGCAATAAAACTTCCTGTTTAAATACCTACTCAAACATTCATTAATACATTCAATACTGAATACCTGATGCTAATATTGAGTTCCAGTTTTAAATATGTGAGCTGTTCAGAATTTCTCAAATTTGTTAATAATTCAGAAGTTGAAATATTGGTAGTGTATCACTCATCATTTTTAATAATTTGATATTTTTGTGTTTGACTTTAGTATTTGTATAACCTGGGAATGCCGGCCAAATGGCAAATAGTTGACGTATATGGTTTGGACCCAGAACTGTTGCCAACAGTTCCTCGTCCTGTTCTTGCTGTGGTTCTGTTGTTTCCATGCTCATCAAAGGTAAGTTGTGTGCACAGTAAATTGTTTACTAATTGTGTGCAAATATATATATATTAAAAATTTCAGTATGATGAACACAAAGCTCTTCAAGAGAAGGAGGTGAATGAGAAAGGGCAAGAAGTATCTGACAAGTTGTTTTATGTCAAACAACTTGTTACCAATGCTTGTGGGACAATGGCCTTGATTCACAGTGTTGCTAATAACATTGATCAGTAAGTATCGTAAGTTTATAATCAAAATAAATAACATTTTCTGTTTCATGTTTTAAAAATAAAGGAGGGACACTTTTGTATCACTACTTGGTAGTTGCAAGCTAAGTAATTAAAAATATTTAAGGTATTTTGAGTTGACAATATTAGTTGATTGAACAAGTTAGCTTTGTAATTGAAATCCATTAGGTTATATTTTGATAAATTTTTTATATTATAATAAGGAATTTGGATGGGGGAATGTGGAAGGGAGAGTAAGGCAGCAAAGGGTTGACTAGGACCCCAAAGTGATCCAAGGTAAACCTTAGAAAACGTGCATTAGGCGAGTCTGGTGCTCTATACTTGCACCCACACCTGTCTGGTTACTGGAGCAGTGTTCCTTTCTCCATACCTTGACCAGTCTAGGAGGCAGATTGTTCCAATATGAACAGCTGACAACTCTCATGGTATGCCAAAGGCTGTAATCCTAGAACATACACCGCTTAAAAGTGAGGTATTTTGGCTTGTGGAAACCTTGATTCAAAGCCGTAGATAAGAAGGCATCCATGAAGATCCCCCAGTTTCTCCAGGAAGGTTCCACCTGCAAGAGCTGAGACCCACTTCCAATTGTTATATTGTTATATGTATGGAAGTTGCCAAATTTTAGCAAATCCTTTATTCTTTTTGCTAATTGATGCCTGAAGAGGTACAAAATGTCAAAATTAAACATTGTGTGGTTTATCTTTACTTTAATACTTTATTTCATAGTTTATTTATGTATGCGTTTTTTTTTAAATAAAGAATTCAACTTGGAGACGGCCATTTAAAGCAGTTTTTGGAAGATTCACAACAACTTAATCCTCAAGAAAGGGGTGAACTATTGCAGAAGGCAGAAGGAATTATTAATACTCACAAAGAACTTGCCTTGGAAGGCCAAACAGAGGTAATGTATAGGGACTGGTTTTATTTCTTGAATTTTAATATCTGAAAAAATAACTTAATTTAAAAAAAGTGATCATTTTTTCATAATTTGTAATCCTTTAGAAATTTGTGATTTTACTATGACATCAAAAAGTTAATTTTTCACTTTTTTAAATAACTAAGTAATATACCCTCCAAATGTTTTAAATTCTTTTATAGACTTTTGGATTTATGTATGTTGAATATTCATTCAACTTTTAATGTCATATGCAAAAGATTTGTCACACAAATGAGCACACATTTTAGATTAGCCCTGAAAAATCTTGTATTTATATTAAAATTTCAGACATGAGCACTAAAAGAGCTTGTTGTTAAGCTGTCTTTTTAGCATAACATTTTAAATAATAGAATAGATTTTTCTAGATTCATAAATCCTTCAATTTTGGATTCTATTGAATGATATATCATTTTCAGGCCCCAGATTTGAGTGAACCAGTGAATTATCACTTTGTGGCTTTTGTTCATAAAGATGGCAGCCTTTATGAATTGGGTAAATATTTTAATTCAGATATATATAATGCCTGTTATATGAATTTTTTATATATATTAAGACTATGATTTAACAATAGCAGCTACAACTTAGATTTTGTGTGTTAAAAAGTAAACAAACTTAATATACTTTTAAATTTTCAGATGGAAGCAAATCATTCCCAATTAATCATGGACCAACAACAGCAGAAACTGTTTTAGAGGTTTGTACAAAATGAATTTAGTAAATAATTACTTTAACTTTTAAGAAGTAAAAACATTTATTTGAAGTCTACAATTTATTAGTATATTGCAATACCAATTGTGGATACAGATTTTAGGTAATGTTTTATTCCTCCTTTTTTTTCTGACATTTTGCTAGGTAAGTTCGATCATTCTGAAGGTGAGGACAAGGCAGTCAATCTCTATGGATTATATAGGCCATAGGCCACAGTCTTCCAATCTCTCTGAGTAGGGGCCCATGTTGTTGTCAGGACTGGTTAGTTGCACAGAAGGATGTCTAGCTCCTTGATAATCTGTACCCCGCTATCCCAATTTAAGTTATTGGGCCACTTGTGTATTTTCTGATAGAGCATATCTGTTCCTTGGCCAACACAGCTGTTTTTTCGAACTCAGTGCATGTTCTGTTACAGTCCTAACTGAAGATATCTATAATGTTCATTTAATATGACGCAAACATACCAGTTGGTCTCAACTGTATAAACCATTCCTCATTCATATAGAATTTTATCATTTCCTTTTTTGTGGAGTCTTGGTGTAGCTTGGTCTATCTAGCAGAAATATTCCAGATGTAACCAAAAATATGCACATAAAATTTGTATACAATATGACCATGAAATCTACCATGAGCTGTATATTTCAATACATTTTCTATTATTTAATGACCAACAAGCGATCTATGAATGTATCCTAAAAGCAATAGAGCAAAGCATAATGCAATTAAATTTACAAAATCCTTCATTGGGATTATATGGAACATTTGGTGCCCTTTTTGACGACTGTAGTATTAAACATGTAGGGGTAATTTTGTTCAAACATTTTTCAATTTTATTACCACACACAATGTGGAATATGAAAATGATTGTTGCAGAGCCGCAAGTGACCTTTATAGAATAATTATTTTTTTGTAATCTAGTTTACATTGGTTTGTTGACGAAATTTTGTGTAAGTTGTTGAATAGTAGCTAAATTTGTGGGACAGAATTCTATTAATTTATTCAGCTATGAATAAAAAATACTCAAATATAAACAAACAAATAAAAATGTAGAATTGTTTGACATTTCAAGGAATAGGATACTTGCATGAATATTTTTCAGAAATTTAAGTAGGAAATAAAATAAAACTATTGCACTAATATCTTCCTCTTAAAAAAATTTTTCGGCTCAAATTTCAGTGCAATAAATTTTAATTTAAAGTTTCATATTATGTTGTTTATAAAACTATTGAATGTAATGTACAATGAATGAAGGAGTATACAAAACAATTTTGTAACCTAATTTATAGTAACTGTTTAAGCTTTTTCCTCTCTTTTACGTGCTATCATATATGATCTAAGAGTGTGTGTGTGTGTGTGTGTCCATAGAAAGTTTTTTCACATATGTGCCAATACTTCTTAAACTGGCTCTTTACATTCTCAAATATGAATTCTATTTTTAATTGATTAATACACATTAGGTACAGCAAGAGTATTCATCAAAATTTGTAATATTTCCTTTTTGTCAGAAGTACAGTTATTTGCTAGGTTAGCATGTATAAACTTTTTCTGAATGTATGTTTATTTACATTTAAGTAACAATATTATGATTTGAATTTGCATATTAAAGGATGCTGCAAAGGTGTGCCAGCAGTACATAGCCAGAGATCCTGATGAACTGCACTTCACTGTTTTGGCTCTCACTGCTGCTTGAATCTCATGTTCCAGTGTTCCTCGTGCTACTTGTGTTAATTATGCCAAATGTTTTTAAATTTCAATTATTTTTATGTAAACGCTTTAGTACTAAAATATTGCTGTGTTTACTACTTTTTGGATTACATTTTCAAAAAAAAATTAAATGTATTTTCATATCAACTTCTAGGATATTTGAAGGAAAAATTTCAATATTGTGATACTTTTTATGATGGAGTGCTATTGTCTGATGATGAAAGATGAACCAAATAATTGAAATTTATTGCCAGTACTGAAATGTTGCTTGCTGCAATACTGCGAGATTTTTTCTCAATTGCTTCTCAGGGCATGTTTGGAAATTGAATGATGGACCACTTGTAAGTCAAAACATCTTCAGGAGTTTTGAAAATGACTGATTTTTCTGTAGTAAATGGCTTTGATATTTGTACTTCAAATTAAATTTAGAATGTATTGATTTAATACAGTGATAGAAACTTGAGAAGTTAGCAAGTTTTAAAAACTGATTTTGCTTTATTTATTTACCAAGGATGCTTGGTTGGTAACACATGTTTATGCAATGCTTTGATACTGTTCCACGCATATAATTTTAGAAAGTGTAATGTGGCTAAAATAAAATTATAAAAAAGTACTTTGTTTTATTCATTTTTATTGGTTATTTATTCTAGATGCTCATCCCTGAAATTTTTACACATGTTTTGAATTTGTTCTTGTTAGGTGTTTGTGAATTTAAAAGTAATTATGTAAATTGAATGAGAATAATGCCTATCCAAACAATTTTAAATAGCTATGTACCTTATTGCAGTTCTTGAGCTAGAACTTTGAAGAATGTGTGTTTGAATTTTTTTTTTAGATTGGAAAATGATAGATTGCATATGGGTTGACCTAAGTGGGGAGAACAGCTGTGTGTGTACAATATACTCTTGACAATTAGTTGAAAACTTTTATAATGTCGTTTCTTAACAAATATTGTGGATGCTTTTCTATGGGTGTTGTGGATTTTATATTACCATCTGCCTGTCATCTCATGCCAGTTTACTCCTAACCTGTGACATGGGAATTTCTCCACAGACCCATCAAAATAAATACTGTATATCGTTCTCAAAATAAAATACCGATGAAATTAACCTGGTCGTTAGACAGTTTTTCTTTCTCTTAACTTTTCCTTAAATTGGAACTAAAATTCTTGGGCAATGGAGAGCAAAACAGGGTCCAGATGAAAATTTAGTTCTTGTAACACTGAAATTTGACAACTGACTGCATATGATAAACGAGTTCATCAATTAATATATTGACATGTTCAAAGATTGAAGTCTTTCCCAGTGTTATTGTTCGATAAACAGTTCTCGGTTTTCACACGGGTGTAGCATATTTCAACGTGATGTTTCGATGACTGAAATATCTGTCGTCATCTTCACTTCGCCTAGAAGATGACTTTAGTCGTCTAAACATCGTGTTTAAATATGCTACACCCGTGTGAAAAACGAGAACTGTTTATCGAATATTGACATGTATTTTACAGTTAAGTTTATAATCTAGTTCAAGCCAATTCTATTTTGCACTTTTGACTTCTTTAATCATATACCTCTCTAAAGTTGCATAGTTTAATGTAGAAATTACTGTGTGAAATAGCGCAGTATGTTTTATTACCATTTAGAGTCTAGAAATTTACAGAAAAACGAACAGTATCAAATGTATTATTAGCCATTTCTTCGAGAATATCTCGTTTTTTATTAAGTCCAAAAATAGAGGCTGCGGAGCTCCAACCTTTATATTTCTTAGTCTTTATTGTTATCTATTAAATAAAGCAGAGTGTTTGTATGTATGATCCTCATACAAATATACACCCATGGAGCAATTTTCGTACACAATGTCTTTGCGACCAGCGGGGGTTGAAATTTTCCATCATGCTAAAACGGCCGATATTTGTTTGTTAAATATTTTTCGGGGTCAAAGAGATCGACAAGTGTTTCTACCGATGTTATTTGTGCATAATTTCAAGCCCTTACAGCATGGGAAAGGAGCACCGTTAGGGTTAGGGGTGGAGATGCTTTACAGAAAAATAACGCGAATGCAACCGAGATTGGAGTCAAATCCGAGGTTGTGTCACCGAGTTTAATTATGACATTCAATTTGCCATTTAATCCCCAGGGGCTGGGGAGGATGAGGGTGAACATTTTGGATCATGCAAACACGGTTGATATTTGCGATGAATAAATATGTTTCAGGGTTAATTATATTGATTGTATTTCTACCGATGTTGTTTGTATATAATTTCCACCCCTTTCTGCATTGGAGAGGACCACGCTTAGGGGTGGGTTGGAGGGGCGTTACATAAAAATAACGCGAAAACAACAGAGATTCGAATCAAAACTGAGTTATGGATGTCCAACTGTCTATTTATAACCATCTGGGTTTGGTAGGGGGTCGGAGGGGCTCCGTGGAGGTGGGCGGGGGTAGAAGTTTTTAAACATGATAATCGACCGATTTTTGCGCCGAATAAATATTTTTCGGGATCAATGAGATTCATAAAATATCTCTACATGTTCTCTGCGTATAATTTCAACGCCTTTCGGCCTTATTAGTAGAGCACCCTTAGGGGTAGGGGTGGACAAGTGCTACATAAAAATAACGCGAAAAAACCGAGATTGGAGTCAAATCGTGGGTTATATATAAATGACAACCCGGGCACCCAGCTGGCGGAGAATAAAAACACCTCTTACCGTTTTTGACATAGTGCGGTTAGTAACATACATCTTATTTATTTTTACAGAACATTTGTCTTCATAATAATTTATGTTGAGCGCTTGAACGATAATGTTTGCTTCCAGTATTGATAAATAAGAACTAAATTGCGATGTCCCAGCGACGTATAGAAACACTCCGAGACACAAACCCCCATAATCGCAGTGTAGTTACTAATTTTATTCGACCACTCAATCTCGAATGTGGAAGACTGGAAGTGTGTTACACAATTTCACGCATTCAGCTTTCCATGATTCTCATTTAAAAGGACCGTTTGCTTTCCTTATCACTAAACAAAGAGGATTTCGTAAAGACAGAAGGAACAACAACGGGGCAAAAGTTGAACCAATTAAAGCGGTTCTTGGGATCTTGTGTAACATTTGTGACAGCTTCTTGAAACGTGTAACCGGCGGCGGACTGTAAATTTTCCTTCCCGAAAATAACATCCTGTTCTTTGTAGAGTGATGGTATTGAATAAATTACGAAACGCTTTAGGAAACTGATTTAATTGTGAACGTGAATTCTCGGTTGATAATATAAAAACAAAACACCTCCATAACCTGTTTTAAAAGATTAGTTTGGACAAATAAATAATTAAATCAAATACTGACCAGCAATGGCGGCTCCTGAGATTTTGAAGTCATATTCTACAACACCGCAAGCTATCTTTTTTTTTACGAGAATAAATATGTAAAATAATAATACAACAACACGGATAGTGTTAAAACACTCGAACCCGACCTGTAAACAAACTGCAATTTTTATTCCGTCTACACAGTTTCCAATAGTGTTTAATTTTTAAAAGCGGAATAATTTAGCACCAAATCGGGACGAATTTATAACAAAAAAATATTTTTCCTTCCTGCATAATTTAAATAAAGTTAATATTATAGATGTTAAAGGGGGGGGGGGTATATACTATATATTTCTAAGATCTTTCAATTTATTTACTTAATTATTATATAATAGCTAACAGTATGACAGGGTGAAATTAAATACAATAATTAATAATATAAATAACACACAAAAAACTAACTTCCTGCTCTACTCTACCAATTTGAGATTTTCGGCGGCTATTTACCTATGTAAACAAAAGAGGAAAACAAAGACAATTTCTCACAGGGATTTATGGTGATCTATCTTTTATTAATCGACTTTGACGGTATTATCACAGAACTTTACCGCTTAATGAGGATCTGACCTTCTCAGGTCGCTCGGAAGGACTCTGCAATCTCTCGTATGGTGTCGTTGCTTTCCCGAAAGATGCTCACTCAGATCAAACATCTATGTCTTTTTAAAACTTCCCCAAAACCTAAACTGCATCACCACTTAACGACCTCGGTATCACTTCTCCAATGCTGACTTACTCCTCAAAAATTTTCTAACACTGATCGCAAACTAAAATTGAGACTTCGTGCCTACTCTATATTTTTTTCCAACTTCTCCCTGATTTCTCAGCAACTTCTGAATAACTTCTACGACTTCCCCATATTTGAACTCTAAAAACTGAAAATAACCAACTTCTCAAAGATTGAAGCCTTTCCCGGTGCAGTTGTTCAATATATTGTTCTCGGAGTTCAACCGGGTTTTGCATAATTATAGTAGAACGCAACATTTCGACGACTAAAAGCTCTGTCGTCATCTTCTAGGCGAAGTGTCGGAACCTTTTTTTTTAGGGCAACAGGCTACATGAGGGTAATCCACTTAGGGCAACTCCCCTTTAATTGCATTAATTAAAAATAAACAGTGCCATAATAGTGCAGCGACGACCTAGTCAGAATCACTGCGTGGCGTCGACTCAGGGGTTGACCACTGGCTAAGGCGTCGGCCTCCGGGATTTTATTGCGACGTACTCGTGCTTCCCACTTGTGTACTGGAAGACGTGGCACGTAATTCTCGCTCTTCACAGCTTTTGTGCTTCGTGACCTTTTTGCATTATGCAACTGCACCATGAGCGGAGCTCATCACCAACAACGGTCCCTCAGTAGCGCATCGATCAGACTGAGTCCTTTTATTATGAGCGGTGCAGGTCCGTTAAATTCTAACGTACGACATATTGCCAATCTCTGCCGTCGTACTTTAAGAAGCTTCCCATATCTTGCTCATAAACATCGTGAATACACTTCAACTCATTTAGTTTTCATATTTAAGTTCCTTCCATTATAGCCTCCCATTCTTTTTACTTTTTTCATTATTAGAAAACTTGGTCGAAAATGTCATTGTTTCACTGATTCTTCCATTGTTACAAGAGTTATAACACGAAGCTGCAGTTCTGTAGTCAACAATGGCCAACAATTCAGTCATGTTGAGGCCAACAATCGAGACAGGGCACGAAAATTATTTGGATGGAAATATTTATCTCCTCCACACCCCCGCACACCTCGTCCAACATTTCACAGAAAACAACTCCTGGCATCCGTCCGCCAATGCACGATTTCGAATTGTCCAAACTACAGCAGACAACACTTCCGAAGACAAAGCAAATTAAAACCAAAATACACGCGTTACATTATTAACGGTTACACCTGGAGCTCCCAAAAGTCGGGACGAAATCTTGTGTTTTATTATTAAAAAGTTTAAATGTAAATGGAACACAACGAATATAAACTGTAATTCTTTCTAACTAACTCAGATTTATTAACAACGAAATGCAAGAATGATTATAATGGACCATTCTAGTTTAATAAAGCAAGTTCGGGATGGAGAAGGCAGGCTGGAAGACGATGAGATTATTAGAGGGAAGATGGAGGTGTTTCAGCAGATAGATGGCAATGGGCTACTGATCTTAAAAAGGTCACGGCCGAAACATTATCATATGTAATTAGATACATAAATAACCCAATACAGACGAAAATAAGTGATATTATAAATGCCACAGAACGTTTCTATGGTCCTTGTTGCTTTCGTCAGGTGATTGATTAATAACGCAATAACCGTGAGAACGACACAACCACACAAACCAGGTGACGAACTCAAAAGGGCTTGTCTTCGGTGTGTTGTTCTTGCGGCTCTTGCCTTCTTTGAATCACCTGACGAAAGCAACAAGGAAACATTGTGTAGTATTTATTTAGCAGTTATTTTGTCTGTTATTGGGTTATTGATTGATCCGAGTAGTATACTTTTTACACAGACGTATTATATTTCAATGTTAACTATGTAATTGGCTCCCAACGTCGTAGGCCTACACATGTGGCCATGTTGGAAATGTGACGCACGTGCAAACAAAGGAAATGGTGTGGTTTTGAGCGAGGACGTGACATATTTTGGCTTCCAAAGCCCTTTGAGGGCGCACAGAAACTGCCACAACTTTCCGCGACGTTTCCAAATAACTTGGCAACTGCGTATCGCAAAGACGGCCTTTGGTAAACTATGTTTCGCCTGGACTTTCGAGAGTGAATATATTTTTTTTTGTGAATAGTTCAAAACTAATAACCAAACCGGTAATTGACTTCGAAGTTTGTTCACGGTTGAAAGAGATTTTTCATCTACAAAGCGGTTAATTAAGAAGGTGTTTCAGATCAGTCAGATGCGAAACTTAACTGAGGCCAGAATGAGTCTAGTAGGTTTCTTATTCGTTCACTTATTGGTGAGTCCGGCCTACTGAAGAGAAACGCACAAATCAAACAATTGATCGCAAAAAAGAATGTTATATTCGTAGCGAAAGATAAGTCCGTTGAAAATTCTGTGCCGGTGCCGTGTAGTTCTACATAATAACATATCATTTTCATATTCAAATTATAAACAGCGTTTCGTCCCTGGTTGGGACCTCTTCAGGTGTATAGATGTTACAATCACAAGAAAAAAAATTAGTTGACAAAAATTTATAACGAACTGATTTACGAATATTATTAAAATTTAAGGTAGGAAAGCAACATTTATTTCCTAAGGATACTATTCCATTTCGGCCGCAACGTGCGGGCAATCCTCACGTTATAAATTTTAGTCAACTTAATATTTTTACTTGTTATGTGTCAAACCACATATAAGTTCTCTTCATATATTTATTTTCTTAGATATTTAAACCACAGGAGCTTTCGGCGCCTTTGCAATAATCATTTGTTTTTTAAAATCATCAATACATAGTTTACATACAACATATAATTATTTTTTTTACATTACATTACAATACATTTTCATAACTACTGTAAAGAATTATATTTTATTGGGCTGGGTTTTTACGTTAAATCAAAAAATATTGACCATTAAAGAAATTTTATATAAGTTTATTAAAATTAAGCATGAAAAAATCTTATCTCAGGCACCTGTGGATGACGTAGAAGAGATTAGCTGCCCGTTACGTACTGCTATTTCTGTGTTCTGTTCGTCTGCTGTAGCTCTCGTAACCAACGTACTGACGCCTCCGAATCTCGCAGCTGGCAGAACGGGTTAACTACAGCGACGACCTAGTCAGGATCACTGCATGGCGTCGACTCAGGGGTTGACCACAGCTAAGGCTTCGGCCTTCGGGATTATTGCGACGTACTCGTGCTGCCCACTTGTGTACTGGAAGACGAGGCACGTAATTCTCGCTCTTCACAGCTTTTGTGCTTCGTGACATTTTTGCATTATGCATCTGCACCATGAGCGGAGTTCATCACCAACAACGGTCCCTCAGTAGCGCATCGACCAGACTGACTCATTTTATTACTGGCGGTGCAGGTTCGTTAAATTCAAACGTGCGCCATGTTGCCAATCTCTGCCGTCGTACTTTAAGAAGCTTCCCATATCTTCTTATAAACATCGTGAATACACTTCAACTCACTTAGTTTTCATATTCAAGTTCCCTCCATTATAGCCTCCCATTCTTTTTACTTTTTTCATGATTAGAAAACTTGGTCGAAAATGTCATTGTTTCACTGATTCTTCCATTGTTACAAGAGTTATAACACGAAGCTGCAGTTCTGTAGTCAACAATGGCCAACAATACAGTCATGTTGAGGACAACAATCGAGACAGGACACGAAAATTATTTGGATGGAAATATTTATCTCCTCCACACCCACGCACACATCGTCCAACATTTCACAGAAAACAACTCCTGGCATCCGTCCGCCAATGTACGATATCGAGTTCTCCAAACTACAGCAGACAACACTTACGAAGACAAAGCAAATTAAAACCAAAATAGACGCGTTACAGTACTTTCATACTTGTCATCTACTATGTATACCCAAAAGAGTTTTTGTTACTTCACACTGGTTTTAAATCTGTAAACTTATTTTTTTTTATATATATTTCTAACTTCTATACACCTGAGGAGCTCCCAATCAAGGTCGAATCGTGTTTATAATTTGAATATTCAAATTTTTTGCCTGTCTTAAAAATACTTCTAATTTTATTATTTAATTTAAATATAAGTTAGATTTTTATAATTATTAACAACATGTCATATGCCGTACAGAAGCCATGTTTCAAGGATGTGGAACATTTCAGAATGCACATTTTTTGTTTATTTTAGTTTAATATGTAAATAATAGTAAAGTGCTACATAATACAAAATAATTTTTTATGTTTGTTATTAATGGTACTTGCTTTCTACATCCCCTGAGATTTACTTCATTTGATTTTCAAGCAATAAGCAGAATTTTTATGGTATAAGCACAACATATCACTAATCAAAATGTTCTTTCCCTTTTCGGATATAATTATTTATGTGCTATATTACTTCAATTAGATTGTGGAAGAATTTATTGAGATTGTTCATTAGGAGCGCAGGGTTGCGTTGAATTTCAACTTCGACATGTATGAGGGAACCCAGAAAATAAATAACGATAGGTTTAGATAGACAGATTAAATGGGCAGACCAAATAAGGAATGATTAAAATATAATAACGAATGAAAGTTGATACAAGACAAAATATAAGCAAGTAACTGTATGGAAATACAGCGACCACATTATATAAATCCGATGAGAATAAGAAGGTGTAGACAGCCTACGTATAGGGTAATCCACATAGTGGCATCTCCCCTCTTATAGCATAGGAAAAGGAGTGGAAGGGGGGATGCGCAAAGGTAGAGGAATGTATCCAAGGGTTAACTAGGGCCCCCGGGCTATGGTTTAAGGATCCTAACCGGCAATTCGCCTAAGAGTGATGCAGGGAAAACCCTAGAAAAACATGCATCAGGTAGGTCGGGCATTTGGTACTTGTCCCACGTCCTTCCGATGGCAGGAGAGGGGTTAGCTGTGGGGTCGCAGCTTTCCCCTCGCCGTGCCTTGACCAGTTTAGGAGGCAGCTGGCCGACTATTCCAATGAGAATAGCGAATAACTCTTACCGTATGCCCAAGGTCTGTGACCCCGGAACATACACCTCTCAGAACAGGCCGAGGTGCCTCAGCTTGTGGGAACCTTAGTTCAAAAACGGAGAGGAAAAGGCATACCCAAAGGTAACCACTTCGTATCTCTCCTAAAAGGTTCTGCCTGCGAGAGAAAATCCCTCGCAGGTTACCTGCGAGAGAATCCTCTCGCACGCTTTATATCTAATCCGCACCTGAGGGCATAATACCCTTTAATACGGTCATTCACGGAGATAGCTTGTGAGAGAGACAGAATGTAGAGCGTAGGACTGAGGGAAAAAAGTGCCAATAATTCAACCTGAAGGGTCTCCTTACCGGGAAAAAAACCTCAGCGATAGTTAGATGGGTTGAAGGGCCCAATGAGCTAGGATACCGCTCTTGTGCGACAGCAACATGCACATGGTATTGTTGGTAGGAATAAGTTAGTAGTTGGTTGTGGGTATCTTGCACGTCGATCCTCTTCTCGTCGTGGAGTCCGGATCTCCGCACACGTCCTGTGACAACCGTAAGCAAGCGTGGTCAGTATAATCGTTATGAGCCGATCATGGGGGTTCAGGGAGCAGGCGGAGGTGCTTGGGGCGTTTTTGTTTGGTGACGCGGGTGTGGTCATAGTTGCCCAGTCGTCTTATGATGGTGTTGTACAGGCGTACAGCATGTTCTCTGATAACGTCCAGTAATGGCAGAATGTTTAATTCGCGGTGGACGTCTTTAGTTCGTGCCCTCCAAGGTGCCTTGGCGATGATTTTAAGGACCTTGTTTTGTAAATCCTGGAGGTTACGTAGATGTGACTCGGCTGCATAGCCCCACACTGGTCCTACATACGTCAGAATTGGCCGTATGAGTGTTAAGTATAGGGCGCGGGCTGTGGATGTGTTGAGGGTGCTTGTTCTGTTGAGCAATGGGTAGAGCTGTTTCAGTCTAATGGTTGCTTTTCGAATGGTTCCATGTCAGGGCCGGGTCATTTAAAACTTACCTATTTATTTAAAAATGAATGGGTACTATGTAATTAGCCTAATTAATATGGTATGTCTAAGAGTAGTAATTGTACTACCCACTAATATGCTAAAAGCAAGAAAATTTCATTTAATGTATGTTTACTTAGTTTATGAATCAGTTATTTTATATTTTAAGAGTTAAAATAAAACATAGATTATGTAAAAAAATTAAACTTATGTTTATTTTAGATTTCCGAAATTTGCTATTTCAGATTATATCGAAATAATGGGTAGTTAACTAGAATTTTTTTTTAAAAAATTATTGTTTATAGTCACGTCAACATTTAAGTTATTTTCCACTTTCCATACCTACTACATGAAATTATTACAATTAATTCATATTACCTATACATTTTATTCTCAGTCTCAGATTAATTGTCTATTTAGACAATTAACATGCGCTAGATATAGCATAAATGAATGAATTCGTATAATTTAGAACTTGTATGAAAATATTTACATATTAATCTAAAAATTTTTTATTTTATTAATAACTATTTACGATCTGCTGATAATAAAAGCAATAAGTAAATATTGTGTATGAATGTGGGTTGTATAGAAGACGCATACATTAATACGTCTTCTGTTGCAGTTTGGGCGTTGTTACTATTTAGGTTATTTTCAGTTATTGTTCTCAACTAGAAGCGGCAGGGCAGGTCCAGAGTGTAGTTTCTTTTAAGCCTGCGGTTGTGTTTACTACTGTCTAGTAGGTTATTTGCAAGTTGGTTGGGGTGCAACTCAAGTTTTTTTTATGTATTTTACACTGTTTTTTACAATTTCACTTTTCACTGAATTCACTTTTAGGTCACTATGTATGTCTGCATTCGTTATGTAATATGGTGCGTTGGTGATTGTTCGAAGCATTTTCGACTGAAATCTTTCGATTATTGCTATGTTGGTGGATGATGCTGCTCCCCAAAGCTGGATGCCATACATCCAGACGGGCTTGAAGATGGTGTTGTATATCAGGAGTTTGTTATCGAGGGAAAGTTTTGATATTCTACGTAGTAGCCAGAGATGTGTGCTGAGTTTTATGTTTAATTGTAGTCTTTTCTTCCATATGTGAGTCTTCCATGTGAGGCCCTTGTCGAGATGCATTCCCAGGTATTTTGCTGAGTCAGACTGTGGTACCGGCTGTCCATTGAGTATTATTGGTGGGCGTATACCCCGTCGTTTGGTAAAAGTGACGTGTACCGATTTTGTTTCATTTATTTTTGTGCGCCCATCTTTTTAGCCAATCGTGGATGGTATTCAGGCTGTTTTGTAGCTGCGTGGATGCACTGACTGGATCATCCTCTGAGACTAATATCACAGTATCATCTGCATATGTAGCTATTGTGGCTCTTTCGCATGTTGGCAGGCCAGCTGTGTAGAGTAGGTATAAAATCGGCCCCAGGACGCTGCCTTGGGGCACTCCAGAATTTATAGGGTTGAGGTCGGTTAGTGCATCTTCGTACTTTACTTGGAATAGTCTGCCATGCAAATATGATTTTAATATGAGGTAGAGGTTGTCCGGTAGCCACTTCTTTTTAATCTAAAATAAAGAGGAATAGGACACCCTGACGCATTTCACATTCTCGAAGCTTGGCTTCTGTACAGAATCTATGGAACATGATACTATTATTATAAACATCTAAATTAAGTTCAAAACTTTCCTTTTTTTATGTTAAATTTTTTTGTCATTAATGTGTAATTTATATAGTTTAAGTAAATTTGATTACGGTGAAGTTCATGAACGACTGTTAATAGAAGAGTTTCAAACGATTGATGAATTATGAACAAGAAGATGCAACACTATTAAATTACTGTTTTTTTTTAAATTGTGCTAAAGATTAGTCTGTTTCCATCTTACGACCTCATCCAAGCAAACAATAAGGAGGTAATAAGCTTCGGATTGGAAAAGTCGATGCTGGGCGTTGTTTAGGAAAGTTCGTTTATTCTCGGCACAGTTCGGATAAACGCGACGGTCTGGCGAAAAACATGAAAACGCTTTAGATTAAGAAATGCTTTCTCAGAGATTACTTCTGTATTTAAACTTGGAGATAATGTCTGTCTTGCGTTGAAGTAGATCAAAAATAATATTTCATTTTTGGAAGAAAAATTGGTCAATACAAACGTGATCGACATTGGGACACGATTTTAGTCACATAATGTTGCTAATATTATTTCAATTAAAAAGGAAAATGACGTTAATGATTGTCAAACTTATTCGGATTCACTTCATTAACTTTACTATGTATTTGCATTTTCAGGTTTTCCTTTGAGAATACGTTATATTGACAAAGTTCAAAGGAAGCTTAAAATTTGAGTAGGAGATCCAACGGAAATCTTTGTCCGACGCAGACCGTTTACAGAACGATAATGGACAGGGAAAATTCCGAGTAAGAGTAAACTTCGCTTCAGCTTTGAAGATTTGGGCTTTCGTAACGTCTGGTAACTACTTCATCCGCCTCTGTGACGGAAAACACGAGCGACAAAGAGCAATACAAATATTAACGCGATAAAGAGTTGCCAACACAATGGCGGACTCGCTACGCCTTTTGCATTAATCCCTCTGGTAAGGACTTGCATAACCAACAACTTCAAACAAATTATTGTGCATACGTGGGAAGATAGTAAATGCAATGATCAATCCTAGCTTTAACCGTCGCTTCACGTCACACAAACATGACGTATTTAGATTTATAGAGGTGCTTTGAACGTTCACTATTTTTTTAGGGTAACAGGCTACATGATGGTAATCCACATGGTGGCAACTTTAATAGCATAGGAAGGGATTTGAAAGGGGGGATGTGGAAGGGTAGGGGAAGGTAGCCAAGGGTTAACTAGGGCCTCCGGGCTATGGTTTAAGGATCCTACCCGGCATTCGCCTAAAAGTAATGCAGGGAAAACCCTAGAAAAACCTGCATCAGGTAGGTCGGGCATTGGGTACTTGTCCCACGTCCTTCCGATAGCGGGAGAAGATTTTGCTGTGGGGACGCAGCATTCCCTTCTCCGTACCTCGACCAGTTTGAGGCAGCTGGCCGACTGTTCCAATGGGAATAGCGAACAACTCTTACCGTATGCCCAAGGTGTGTGACCCCGGAACATACACCTCTCAAAACAGGCCGAGGTGCCTCGGCTTGTGGGAACCTTAGTTCAAAAACGGAGAGAGGAAAAGGCATCCCCAAAGGTAGCCCCTTCCTGTCTCTCCTACAAGGTTCTGCCTGCGAGAGAATAGCCCTCGCCGACTCTTTTTCCAACGTTCACTTTCAACCTTTCTTCGTTTTTCAAGAACTGTAGAGGTTAAACGAGTGCCAGTCACAACGCAATAGATTTATCTGAGTAAAGTAAAGTAAAACGCCATTTATGTTATCTTTGACTTTCAACTTCCCCTTCATTTTATCGGTTTTCCTTTCTTATCGGTTAATTTTTTACAGTTACAGTAATAAAATGGGAAAAGAGCTATTCATATTTATGTCATCACGCGATTGTAATTTTTTCTCTTCCTCCGGTATAAAAAATAATGGTTTATTTTTAAAATACATTTTTGTAACAAATTTAATTTATTATCCTTCGAATAACAATATTTATAATAAAATTTATTTACGTCAATTGTGAAGTTGTATTTTTTGTCCTTACAGTCCGAGATATTTATCTGTAAACAACGAAATCAGCACTTGTAATTCATACAGGAACCAATGTTGTTCTTGACTCTGTATGAATTAATTAGAGAAACAAATAACCAAATAACAGACAAATGAAGTGATAATATAAATATGACACAATGTTTCTGCATTCATTGTTGCTTTCGTCAGGTGATTAAAAACGCAATTTTTTAAATTTTATCTAAAAAGAAATGTTTATATTCTATAGGCTACTGTTTAATGTATGCTGAAATCCCATATTCGGGGCATGAGGTTGTATGTCTGTTTCGTAAACACGCTTTCAGTGTAAATGTAATTATTCATATTAAAAAAACTTAAATATATTGTAATACATATATAAAATACCATTACAATTTTTTTAAAAACAAACAATTATTATTTATTATTTAAGCCACAATTTACAATTACACAAATCTGATGAAATTTTATAAATCAAAACAATTTTATTTACCTAGAATACATTTTAAATAATCGGACTCGGTACCCTCAGGGTTTTTACTGGGTTGATAAGGAAACGGAACAAAATGTTACAATTAAACAAATACAGTTACAATAAATGAAAAACGAAATGAATCGAAATAATTGAAATGATTGAAACGAATCTGACTTTTTTACCCTTTTTTAACAATTTACAATTATTAATTCAGAAAAATAAACTTACAAGCTCTCAGGTCGACACACTCACTTCATACAGGCTTAAAAGGCACCAGGCTGCGCTCACACACTGCTTTCACAGTCACCTCTTCTTGATGACGTCACCCTCACGACGAATTCAACCAACTCTGCTGGCAGACAGACCTCCAGTGATGAAACTCCCACCGACTGTTGACAACTGATGTCCAGCTGATTACTCTCGGCCCCCTAGCTTGGCCTACCATCCGATGATCTCTCCTTAATGCAAACTCCCAGCTGTTCATAACATTGTTTCGGCCACTTTACCTCGGCCCTGCGTCCGCCCTGCGGACCTGCACCAACGATCTCTCCCCGCTGACACGTCGGTCTTCAATTCCACACGAAATGATAATGACCCCTAAACTGTCCAACTGCCCTCGTATTTATATCCCTCGTTTTTCACAGTTTTTTTTTGCATTTCCACGTTTGCCACACATACACCAGCTGTTAACTTTCTCCCGCTCCGAGAGCCACTCAATCAATTAAATTAAAATATGTCCGTTTAATCTAATTGCATCGTCCAACAACCTTCTGTCATTTATGCCATTAGGATTCCGTCGTCCAGATGTCGGTCACACTCATTTAGCCCTAAGAGCCGCAAAATGCCCCAGTTATTAGACCTCCCCTTCTCTAAAAGCCACTTATCCATCATTTTATCATTATCTTTATATGTATCAACCACTCAAGGATCCCCAGTCTGAGTTTGTAAACAAATATGATAAAATAAAAACAGAATTCCTGTCCTTCTTAGCTGGTTATTACAATACATAGACAGTCTTATTGGCTTATATATTTATTTTGTTATAGATAAATATCAGATAAGTATCAATTTTATATTCCTGTAACAAAGAGGACAAAATTAGAGGCCGAATAAGAGTCCAGAGATGAAACGTATGATGAAGAAAAACATGGAGAACTTAGAGACTGAAATGTTGACGGAAATTAGAAAATTGAGAGAAAAATGAGAAACTATTGGGTAACACTTCATTATTAAATCACGTAGAGAAATACTATGAAAAAAACCTTGATTATTTCAGGTACATTTTCGAAGCTATATTAGAGATTTCAACAACTTTATAAATATATTTGGAATATAATTAAGTTTTAGGATTCAAACTAATATGAAAACTGTAATTTTATAAATAAACAGCAAAACGGCCAATATTTTCAGGAAAAAGTTTTATTATTCACCTAAAACTAAAAATAATTACGACATTTTGTCTACTGTTTTGGGACTTCATCAGTTAATAGAAATTTTTGAATATGTGCATATATATGAATGCTAAAATAAGAATTACAAATTTATATTGGACATATTATTTATATTATATGTACACACACACATTTAAAGCTGTCTATTACCTGACGACGTCTCAAAAACGTGGACGAAACGTTGTGATGTAATTATTTTTTTGCAATTTTTTCTGATAAATTGGCCGTTCACTGTTTATTTATTAAATTAATTTTTGTAAATATTATTCAGTTAAAAATTCAAAATTTTCTTTTCAATACGCACTAGTATGTGTTTTCATATTAGATATATACTGTATAAAACATAGATATGCTTTTCGTGCGTAATTCCTTTGGTGTACGATTTTAATTTTCGCGCCAAAGTTGCATGATTTTGTGCTGTATGTATCTTTCTTCTCATTTCTGCAGAATGACAAGTTTTATCTCAGTATTTTTGACTGCTTTGGTTGGGAAGTTTACCATAAATACAAGACTGATGTTGACGGATTTAATCGCAAGTTAATTACTTTGGTGTCAACTACGTAAGTGACAAAATAAAATTTTATCGGAATACGTGGAAATATTGCAGACGTTGCATTAACTATTTTAAGTTCGCAACATTACGTTTGATAACGTTATGATTGTTGCAGTTGCGGGACCATTATTAGATTGTACTTGAAGCTTCATTTTTGGATCTTCAAAATTTTTTCAAATAATTGAAATTACCTGCGTGTATTACTCGTGAAAGATCCACGAATATTAAATTTGGTAATCCATTAGATTTACTGATTATTGTAATCGGGAAATATGGCCAATTATTATTTTTTTAATAATTTTAATTCTTTGACTTTTTTTTTACCTCAAACTTAAAAAGCATAATTCGTCTTACTTCAATATGTGATTCAAATTGTCAGTTGGATGTAAAATTTCACGTTTCTAGCTACTAAGTATGAATATATTTAAACTGTTTTCTCTATATAGTATATAATGGCCGAATAGCTTCGTTATTTTTCCAACTGTTTTAAAATTTTTAATGTATTCATATTTATACAGATGGGTATTGTTACAGCCGGTTCTGATTATAGTCAACTGTGAGAACGCCCGTTTGTTTCTACATATTTCACGTCTATTTTGGTGAACTTCTGTTTTGGTTGTAATTGATTAATTATCACATTCCTGGCGAAATAATTGTAGCGTTTGAGTGAACTGACTGGAATGTATGACGTAATCAATAAAAACCAATACAGCTTTGTTGTTGTTTTTGTTGCAATATCGGATGTCAGCGTTATTATAACACGGTCCTACGTTTAAATCTGTGGAATGCTCTCTTTAGTTCAAAAGTGTTTGAAAGTAACAGAGTTCACAGCAACAGAATTACAACAAAATGCAATAGGTAAAAAAATTCTAAAAATGCAATTGCAACCATTGAACCACTGAATATTGATACAGTTTTCTACTTAATCAAACTTCCTTATGATCCATTAATCTGTATATATAAACATGGATGCACATATGTTCCGCATACGCTGAAACGTGTAGAACAATTTCAACGAGCCTTAGGTCACAATGTCTTAACAATCTGCGAAATAACGGCATTAGAGTTGGGCTTAATAATGGGGCGACATGTAAAAATAATGTGAAAAAGGTTTATTTCAGTGTCTAATAAATAGGTATCGAGATCTATGACATTCCTCCAGATTCAGTTAAGTGAAATTTCAACCCCTATAGGCAGTAATAAAAATTTAACCCGGCCGGAAACCCGAGAATATTTTATTAATAGCTAGCTGGCTGCCCGGCGTTGCCCGGATATTTAGTTATGAAATTCCGAAAAATTATTTAATTACACATTAAGCTATTCGTCAAGAAGTTATTTAACCTCCCTATGCGGAGGGAATCAAATATCGGCCGTTTTTACACTATCAATCTCATTCCTCCAAACATATTTATTCGACACAAATTTCGGCCGTTTTAGTATTACTGAAAATTTCCACGCCCATCCCCTGGCAAGGTAGTCGTGTCTTACGCCCATAGTGTCTGTTTCCTGTTCGAATGAAACACGTGTACAAAATTTGGTCTAATTTTCTCCACGGGTGTAGATTTGTTTGCGAAACAAAAACTCATTGTATTCCCCTGCCACCCCCACTCATAAGGGTAGAAGTACAATTTCACCGGCAAACTGAATGGGGTAATTAATCTCAGCGACATACCTAACCCTGGATTTGACTCCAATATCGGTTGTTTTCGCGTTATTTTGATCCTACTGCCCTTACCCCTAAGTGTGCTCCCCTCCCAGCATAAAGGTGTTTAAATTATACACAAAAACATTGGGGAAAGTACTCATTGATCTCAAAAATATTTATTTGACCCCGATATTTGACGTTTTAGCATGTTTGAAAATTTCCACCCTCGCCGTTGGAGGTGGTAGTCGGGTCTTACCTACACAGTGTTTGTCTCTTATTCTAAAGCAACACGTGTACAAAATTTGGTCAAATTTACTCCATGGTTGTAGATTTGTTAGCGGAACGTACACGCACACAAACAAACATTCTATTTTATTTGTTATAAATAGATAAAATATCTAAAACAACTTATATTAATTACGATTTCATATGTTTGGCGGTCGATAAGTTGTAATTGCAACCGCTGCGATGAACAATGACGCTCCCTATGAGGGATAAGTCACGTATTGAGCTGAGAGGATGGTGTCGAATCCATGGTTTTGGGAGTTTCTAAACTTATTGCTGACATTCCCGACTTTATTTAATTCCTATTTTAGCCTTAATCGTTATAAAATGTCCAAAATAATTTAGTGTCTAATCGATCCAAACTGATTTAACCCCCCCCCCCCACCCACTTTAGTCAAATATAATTCTGTAGAACCGTATAGAAGGTTGTGCGTAAATAACAGACAGGGAAATGTAATTCAAAGGACTGTATTGATAGGGAATAGTTTTTATCTCTTGGGTGTCAGTATTTTCACCGAGTCTCCTTTTAACTTGCATTATCGATCACAATCAACAAGTGACAGGGATCGACCTTTAGTATTGCGAAGTTAATTTGTTCCTTTATGGATATTTCGAATGTGTTTAATTCCATAACAGTATAAAGGAAAAATTTGTCCGCACGTATATTTACTGTGGGGTAGACAGACTGATTAAGTAAGGCTACACTTATAAGATTTAGGTCGCCAGGATAGCTCATACGGTTAGAGCACCGAGCAGTGGTCGCCGGTTCGATACCTGGTTCTGTCGAGTATTTTATATCTTACTTCATTAATTCAATTTTACCAAGTTTTCGAGCTGAGCTTAGTAATAAGCATTTATGTTCATAATTTATATATATATCAGACGATTCCCCTCAAAACCAGAATGTTTGTCAACATTAGTCAGGTGTTTTTTTCTGGTTTAGAGAATAAATAATATACGGAAAGAGAATATTAAATCTGGGTGAGGAGTGAAGACCTGATTTATTCTCCGTGTACCCAGATAACGATGCAATATTCTATTCGTCCAGTAGCTCTCCAGATTTTCCGATAGGGCAACGCAAATTGATTCCTCAGGGTTTCTGCGGGACTAAACGAGGTGGATGAATAGCAACGCATAAATCAGGCAGAGGAGACGTTGAGGAGATAGGAGCGGCTAGACACGTAATAAATAACACTTTGTCAACGTCATTCATTGCCTCGGAAATGCCATACTCAATGTACGTATATAAAAAGAGAATAACGAATAATTCAGGTAGGTTGTGCTAATACAAAGTTGTTAACGTCGTGTTACTTAATTTGAATAAACTTTTATTTTCCACTCAAATAGCACGAACCCATTGATGGTTTAATCACAATGAATCCGAGTTTTTATTTATCTAAATATTTGTGAATTCGTTACTATAATATTAATTATTTAGATGCCTTCTTTCTGAACCGCACTCTTTATTTAGTAGCTATATATTTTTTTAACCATTCATGAAGTAAATAAATCTTCAACAAACTCTTCAGAAGTAATTGAACTTTTAATGCCAGACGTGTCTAAAATCTTTTCTTTCCCCTCAGCAACTCCTCATAAAACAAGTAACAATGTGGTTAACCGACGTTTTGTTCAAAAGTTCGTAACCATAGTAAATCAATTCGTTAGTAAGCTGTAACAAGTAACACTTAAAAATATTATAAATGGGCTTTAATTATCACAATGTCGTCTGAAAGAACATTAAATAGTTTACTTGCTTCGGAGTAGTGACTAATACATTCAAAGAAATAACAAAGAACATCAGGTGTTCATTTATTATTTACTAGCTGGGTGTCCGGCGTTGCCCGGCTTGTCATATATCTATACCCCAGATCTGACTCGAATCTCGCTTGTTTTTGCGTTATTTTATGTAACGCCCCTCCACCTCCATCCAATTACGTTCTCCCCTCCCATGCCGAAAGGGGTTGAAATTATACACAAACAGCATCGGTAGAAATACTATCAGCGTCATCGACCCCGAAAAACCACGCAAATATCGACCGTTTAACATTTTTGAAAATTTCAACACCCGCCTGGGGAGTTAAACGGCAAGTTGAATGTCGGAATTAAACTCATTGAGAACCATAACCTTGTATTCGACTCCCGTCCGATTGTTTTTGCGTTATTTTTATGTACTCCACGCGTACCCTTAAGGGTGATCCTTTCCCATGCTGTAAGGTGTTGAAATTATACACTGGTAACATCTGTAGAAATACTATGACCTGTAAAAATAATTGCCCGACTTAAATATCGTTTCAGCATGTTTGAATATTTCCGCCCACGTCCACCCCCCGCTCCTGGGGGGTGGCATACCCGTCTCAGCCTGACAGTGTTTGTTTCCTGGTCGCAAAGAACACTTGTACAAAATTTGGTGAATTTTGCTCCACGGGTGTAGATTTGTATGCGGAACATACATACATACATACAAACATACCTAACAAACATACAAACTCTCTGTTTTATTTATTAGAAGAATAATCGTAGTTGACAGTAGAAGGGTTTTAGGAGGATTAGGAATATGTACATAGAAAGTTTTCACAAGCTAAAAGTCGTAAAGGCTAAGGGTAAATTAAATTAAAGTATAAGGATTAATGAAGTAGTATCTGAAACTCTACGTATAGAATTAGGGATGTATCGGACAGATGGAAACTCAGAAAATGTTCAAATTCATTAATACAAACAACATAAGGAAAAGGGGTTTATAAGTAGAATCCACGAGATGATTCTTCCGGGTATTTAAGCTAGAAAAGACACATTATTGCCATAACCAACTATGAATACGTAAATTGATATATGTGTACGTTCCAGCATAACTATGAAATGCATGGAGAAATTTTAATTAAACTCGGCATACATGATACAATCAAGGAAAAACTTGGAAGTTATTTTATCGCTTAATTTTGTCTGTTAATTGGATACTTATTTATCTAATAAGTATTTGTCAGAGACGTTTTAAATTTTCAACAGCTTTATGTTGTTTGTCCTAGGGTGGGTTAACACCAGATTTTATTTATCCTTGCACCCAGCCTGGAAATTAAAAAAAGTTATTTATATTCAAATTTGGAGCGATTTCCCGCTTTAGATTGAATGCATCCGAAAAACAGCTTTTAAATAACTAGAGAAATGAATGTATGGTGTGTAAAATAGTAGTAAATGAAGAGGACTATAGCTCTCAATTTTTCAACGACTTTATTTAAATTCGTTAGTCTTTCATTTCAGAAGTTTTCGGCCTGATATTTGGCCATAATCATCTGTAAATATATTATTCAAGGATTAACATTTGTGGCTTTACATGTCAACTTGTTTTGATTTCACATGTACCTCAATTATTAAAAGTACTTACCTGTCACTTGACTCCTTTAAACAGTACAATTATTTAAAGATTGTGAGGTCAGTTTCAGGTGAACCATAAAATAAATGAGTTGTTTAAATAATTGACGTACATGTGAAATCAAAACAAGTTGGCCTGTAAAGCCACAAATGGTAATGCTTGAATAATATATTTACAGATGATTATGGCCAAATATCAGGCCGAAAAATTATTAAAAAGAAACTGACGAATTTAAATAAAACCGTAGAAAAATTCTGACTGTACAATGGTTGTTTCTTTAAATCTTATAAAATACATAAAGTCAGATATCTTCCTATAAAAGAAGACTATAGCATTGAAGGTAGTGTTTATAGAATATAACGTCAGTATGAGAATGAAATTACACTTCTATTGAACCAGAAATTGATGCATTAGTTTTTCAAATTAAATATCATATATCATACTAATTTATGACTTCTAGTTATTTTAATAAACGTTATTATATAATTTTGGTTATAATAAATTAAGCAAAATTTATAAAATAATTATTTGATGCTGTCTTCGTGATAAAAATTATAAGGTAATTAAGTTAATGCTACTTATTTATAATAACTTTATATTTACGATTTTGTGCTCATATAAATAATATAAGGTATATATTTTGGCCCACAACAACTTGTATTTCTTAAGTGTGACCCTGTAAATCTTAAAGGTTGGCCCCCCTTGATTTAAGGTCTTATGACGTTCTAAATATTGCTCTCTGTAGCCCGAATATTATAGCAGTAGATCCGGAACGCATCTAAGAATAAAATACCGTAATAGTAGAAGGTATTTAAAGAATCGAGTAGTTTTATTTGTAGATTTGACAGAAAAGTAACACGACGTACCGCTGCGGAAGGCCAACCTCAACTGTGAAACCTTCGTCGTAAACGCATTAAGCCAAGTGAGTGATCCACTTAAATCTTCCAGATGCGTTTGTCAACTCAACTACCAGAAGATTTGTAAGAACAGTGCCAAACAGTCAGACACTTTTACGGACCATAATTTAAACAAATCCGTCGGTACACTTACTCCAAATGCGTCAGAGTAACGATTTATTCTCTCAAAGGAATTTTCCATATCGTGATTAAGGATTAAAAAAAAAATGCCAACTCAGGTTTGTTTTCTTTCACAACCGCATTTTACGTAAATCAAGCAATTTAGTTGCAGACTCTATGGATTGTGTCTGAAAAGCTTTCAGGTTCACTGTAGCCATTGCAGGATCCATAATTCAATTTTTCGTAACAAATCTGTCTTCGTTGACATTTTTTAAGTCTGTGGTGTGAATAAGTTGCTCGGAAGTAAAGAAATGTAAAGAACAACTCATAATGTAGAAATTAGGTCTCCAAATGTAAATTTCCAAAGGCATTAGAAACATAAGAAAAATAAAATTAAAATGTAAAATTTAGTATTCTAAGAGCATCCTGAGTCTTCTTGGTCACAGAAAGCCTTTAGTCTCTTCGTGGGCTGACTGAACTCAGAAATTCAATATTCTTAGTGTTTTACGTGAACGCCGAATCGGAACAATAAATAAGCGAACCAACTTGAATCAAATTTACATCGATAAAACGGTAAAATTGA
This sequence comes from Zhengitettix transpicula, assembly GCA_037074705.1. Taxonomy (NCBI): domain Eukaryota; kingdom Metazoa; phylum Arthropoda; class Insecta; order Orthoptera; family Tetrigidae; genus Zhengitettix; species Zhengitettix transpicula. The sequence continues at coordinate 227,514,576 of CM073590.1, read as the reverse complement.
CCATATACAAATTGTTGTTCAACGAATAGCTTCGACGCCTCTCTCCAGCTACCTCACCGTTGAACATTCAATCGGATTCCTCCTGGCGGTTGAATACGGACTCGGGCGTTACCTCATTGATCAGCTATTTGTCGTACAAACCCCTTTTCCTCTTAATAATTATTTATCTCTCTCTGTTGCCTGCTCTCAGTACTTTACTAACCATTCATAACCTCTTTGTATACCAATACAGATTCTGTCCTAGTTTCTTATTGGTCATCGCACCTCCTTGGTTGTCCAATCATTTCAACTCCACGCTTATCGCAAAGAACGACAGAGATTTGAGTTCATCCCTTTTGCAGTACAAAATTGCTGCCTTCAATAAAAGTTGGAAACGTCATATTTTGCTCGGTGTCTGAGGCTCACTCGCTCTTTAATACTCTCAAATATTCATGAGGGCAAAATAAAGTATAGCGTACAGCGACTTTCATCTCGTTCACTAACCTCTGCTCTTCTGTCGTTGACACGCAGCCCATAATACACGCGTACAGAAATCAACTACGAACTTCAACTTTAATTTAGCATATAAATTATATTAAATCTCGATAACTGTGAATCATACATTAACATTTATGTATTTTTATACATAAACAGAGTATTTATAAGAAGGTCGTTGATTAATTTATGCACATTTTCAATTTGTTATAATAATATTGAGATAGTTGTCATTTCATCCAAATCAGATTTTCACTGTGCTAAGAGTTGTGTTTATATTTTAAATAAAATTGCATGGAAACTATGAGTGGTAACAGGAGTTATTGGTTATGAGGCCGACAGGATGAAAGAAAATTGCTGCACATTTTTCCAATGTGTATGACGCATGTTACTATCTACTCATTAGCGTAAAGAGGACTGGTGCTTTTAAAAGACTTAGGCTTTTAGAAGAGATAACTAGATAGAACCAGACCTGCGGGAGAATTCTCTCGCAGGTAACCTGGGAGGGATATTCTTTCGCAGGTCGAACCTTTTAGGAGAGATACGAAGGGGCTACCTTTGGGGATGCCTTTTCCTCTCCATTTTTGAACTAAGGTTCCCACAGGCCGAGGCACCTCGGCCTGTTTTGAGAGGTGTATGTTCCGGGGTCACAGACCTTGGGCATACGGTAAGAGTTGTCCGCTATTCCCATTGGAATAGTCGGCCAGCTGCCTCCTAAACTGGTCGAGGCACAGAGAAGGGAATGCTGCGTCCCCACAGAAAACTCCTCTCCCGCTATCGGAAGGGCGTGGGACAAGTACCCAATGCCCGACCTACCTGATGCAGGTTTTTCTAGGGTTTTCCCTGCATTTCTTTAGGTGAATGCCGGGTAGGATCCTTAAACCATAGCCCGGGGGCCCTAGTTAACCCTTGGCTACCTTCCTCTACCCTTCCGCATCCCCCCTTTCAAATCCCTTCCTATGCTATTAAAGGGGAGTTGCCCAATGTGGATCACCCTCAGTGTAGAGGCAAAATTAGTCAAAGAGAACGTGACTGGAATCTATAGGGTGTTGGAAGTAATTTGATCAGACTATTTGTAAATGGATAACTATTTTATCCTCGATGAATGTTTAACGTGAGCCGTAACCTCCTGTTCTAGTCACTGTCACTTTCGCGTTTATAATCCATTCTTGCCAAAACTTCGCTATTTTTCATCACTATTATACTGTGTGAATATTTTGTTTTTGTAATGCCATATGGAATAATATAGTGAAGAATGGTTTTAATTCCTCAAAACTTCATTATAATCTATTGAGAATTAGGGCATTCGTAAACAATTTGGAGTAGAAAAGTTCAGAACTAATGCAATTTTTTTATAATCGACATGAAACTCAGTTCAATGAGGGAAAATCATCTCCAACAATCTTCGTCGAAATATCTACTAATTATGAGGTAAAGGAGATACAGGCGTGAAACAAGAACAAGCTAACAAAAGTGGACAATAAACGATTGATAAATAAAGCAAGACAGGTGGTGGACAGATGGGAATAAAGAACAATTTGATAGATGGGACAGAGACATTAAACGAACGCAGACTGAATGGAAGTAGCTCATTCTAGAACGAAATGAAGGAAATGGAGTCGGGAAGTATAACTACCACACCACTGAACTGTTTTTTTTTTTTTTTTTTTTTTTAGGGCAACAGGCTACATGAGGGTGATCCACATTGGGCAACTCCCCTTTAATAGCATAGGAAGGGATTAGAAAGGGGGGATGCGGAAGGGTAGAGGAAGGTAGCCAAGGGTTACTAGGGCCCCCGGGCTATGGTTTAAGGATCCTACCCGGCATTCGCCTAAAGAAATGTGTTCAACTTTAGTTATATTAATGATTTAAAGAGAAAATATAGCGAGAGAAATATCCAGCGAAAAAAAAAATTGGGTCAAACAGAAAAGAATTATTGATTCATGTCGTTTGGAGTTGACGGATTTACATAGGGACTCTGAAATTTAGTATCTAAAATGCCATTCATCTCTATCAAATAAAAGTTTTAATTTAACGTCTGTTTTGAATTATTAAAAACAATTTATGACCTTTTACAAACAATTTATATTTTTTGTATTAAGACGACGTTTCGATACCTTTTTGAACCTCCTCTGTAGGTCAATACATGAAGAAGATGCAAAAAGGTATCGAAACGTCGTCATAAAAAGCGTCTGTATATGTCATAATTTTTTTTATTCTATCAAATAAAGTTTTCCGATGTTTTGAACGCACGAATTCTAATTATCGAGTATTTGCGTCTTTCAATCTGTACTGGACAAAGTAACTTTCATCAGTGCTGATGTTACATTCTATTTTTGGATGATTATATAGAAATAGATAATTAAAAGAGAAAATGTATACAGACAAAACTATAATAATAATATAATTACTGTAATATGACATAACACATTTATCCTGAAAAAAAAAACACAGTGCTAATCTTCTAGACGAATTATTTTATTTCCGATCCGCGTTAAATGGAATCAAAGTTACCAGTCACGCGTGAGTACATGAAAGGTACTATCGGTTAGTTTGGTAAGAAGGAGTAAAGCTACACAAGGGTAGCTGATTTTAAACTGAGGTAACCATTGTAACCGTCGCCGAGCTGTCTCCAAATCTGATGGAGTCAGAAATGCTGCGGAAACACAGCAATCACCGATCTCGTCTCATTGGAAGGGCGTAGGACAAGTACCAGGAGCCCGACCAGCTGTAATAAACAGTTGTCTTATAAATGAGTTAGATTTTATTGCATTTTGTTTTAGTTGTATTGTTTGTAAGAGTGTAAGGAGCAATGTATTCCGTAGAAAAGAGAGAGATGATTGTCTCATATAAGATAAGGAACAGATCCTAGTTACATACATTTATGTGTCTCTTCCTTAGACTGTAAACGCATTAAAAATATTTGTCGAGGATTATAATGTTGCCAGTATGAAACTTACATGTGAAGTTATCTGAATAAAGTTTCGATTAGATAAGTTCTTATTTACAATTCTTTTAGAACTTCTGAACTGCAACCAGAAAATCCCCAGTAAATTTAGAATTTCACGACTTAATCTTTTTAGAGTAAAGAACAATACAAGTTTTATTCTGGGTTCTAAAGAAAACGTCTGTTGAAGTTTAGCAATTTTTTATATAATTTCTTCACCATTCTAGACGTACTTAAAATAATTAATTTTTTTTTTCCAGTTGAGGAGTATTTGGCCTTTATGAAGTCGCTGGGCGAGCTTTAAGCTGACAATGTTTTTCTTGCAAACCTCACGTTCGCGGAGTTTGAGCTTTTCTCATGCTCAAGTAAGTAAATAACATTGAAATGTCAAGATTATTACCTCGTAACATTAATTTATTTCTTTGACTATATGTTATCTCAGTTATGTGAAATTTTCTTATCAACTTCAAAGTGAAGCTGCGAAATTATTTTTTTCCTGTGGCTTTATGCACATTGCATATTATTGTCAACTACCTTAAAAATAATCGATTGCAGGACAAATAACTAGATAATATATGCTGTTTATTGTATTGTCTGAATATTGACTTGTATTTAACATAAATTAGGCTAGCTTGGCGATTTATAACAAGTTTTTAGCCCAGTTCATAACAGCCTTTACCACAGACTTTTTTTTGCGGTTAGATACGCATTACTGGTAGATAACTCGTCTGTTCAAAACCAGGAGTATACGTGCGTGGAACATCCGGGGACGTTCATTTTGGAATTGTACTGAATAGTTATCACACTCGCTTTGCTTACTTTCAATTTTATTTATTAACTAGTTGGGTGCTCGGCGTTTCCCGGGTTGTCATGTATCCATAACCCCCGATTTGCCTCCAATCTCGGTTACTTTTGCGTTATTTTTATGTAACGCACCTCGACTCCTATTCCTAAATGTGCTCACCTCCCATGCCGAAAGGGGTTGAACTCATTGACCCTGAAAAAGTTTCTTTCAGCGAATATATAGTCTGTTTTAACATGTTCGAAAATTTCCCTCCTCCCCCGTCAAGCCCCTTTTCTGTGGGTTAAACAAATAGTTGAATGTCATAATTAAACTCAGCGACATCCATAATCTCGCTTATGTTTTTTCGTTATTTTTATGTATTGCAACTCCACCTCCATCCTTAAGTGTGTTCTCCTCCCAACTCGAAAGGGGATGAAATAATGCACAGAGAACATCGAGCAAAATATTATGAATTTAATTGACCTCGAAAAATATTCATTCGACGCAAATATCGGTCGGTTAACGTGTTTGAAAATTTTTATGTCGCGTCGAACCCCAGTAAATGTTTTTCGATCGGCACTGTCTTCTATTACGGATTTTTTTTTTCATTCTGATATGGCACGTTGAGCGATAACGACTGTGTACAGTTCTATGAGTCCGGCCGTATTATTCCATGTTATTTGAAGTCCATCGGTCAGAAGTGAGACGATTTGATGTCGTGAGTTTAGTTTCTGTACTCGGCACTCAATTTTCCAACTTCTACCAGCAGGCCCTGGAAACACTCCAGAAACCTAAGACTTAAAGACGGGCCGCAAGGTCGGTCACTCATCTGAAAGCCACAGAGATGAGAAAGACGTAGGGTCCAAAGTATTGTGTTGTGTTTTACGTATGCGTGGAGACCCGCAACAGTCCTTCGGCTAATGAAGATATTTGAAGCCACGCTATTAGCACACAAGAAGCGAGGACATTGCTAGTCAGCGGAGAACCTAGAGCTTTGTAGATATTATAATGGCTGCAGCTGAGATGCGTCGCATACAGAAACAGTTTTATTATCTCAATTTATACGCTCAAGTGTTGTTTAATCGCTGAAGTTCAATTTGCGCACACTGAATGTCACCAGAGAGCACCAATACTTATTTATTCATATATTATAGACCTTGAACAGAAGAATTTTATAATTTGACAATTTCATTTTTTTTATTTATAGTAAATTGAAACAATAATTTTCTCATATCATATACTTAATAATCATTTTACTGATTACTGAATGGGGAGCAGGAACGAATGAGGTATTCTAGCAGTACTCGTGCCGAAAGTGGCGGAAGCTCATAAACGAGGAAACTGGTCGGCTGTTCGCGTACTGCTGTTGTGAGCATCTGTGGGAAGTAATTGAAGGGCTGTAAAGCTACGGGTAGGCGTGTCGGACGTCGGATGCTTACGCGCTCTGTAAAGCAGTATATGCTACAATGTCTTGCATATCTGGTGAAAGTGTACAATGCCGGTTCAGGCACAAGTGTTTACCGTTGAGCGCATATTGTTGAACATGGCTCTCTTCAAAAGACGACCCGTACTTGTACCCATGTAGACCCAACGACATCGTCAATGCAGAAGCCACGAAATCAATTAAATGGACCGTGGATAAATGGAAACGTATCACCTTGTCGGATGAATCACGTTTTCTCTTACATCAGGTCGAGGGTCGTGTGCGGATATGACGTCTTACAGGCTGAAGGTTGCTAGAAACATGCTCCGCACCACGGACGGAGGTCGGGTGAGGATATGGGAGGTTATTCTCCTGGGGCTTCCATTGACCTGTGGTAGTGATCGAATGTTCCATTAAAGCTTTGGATTACATGAAAATTATTGAGATTTTCCCTGCATCTCTTCATGCTTGATGATGTCTGTCGCGAAGGCGATGACAAATTCCAGCAGGATACCTGTGCGTGTCGCAAAGGCTATAATCGATCTGCAGTGATTTGAGAAGCATGAGAGTGATGTGTTCGCCACCGTATTCGTCCTTTTCAACCTGATGGAGCACATCTGGGACACCAGTTCCGCGCCCACAACCGCAGACCCATAATTTAAGGGGTGATTTGTGCATAGATATCTGGTTACAAATACCCCTTTAACCTACAAAGTACTTGCCAAATGCATACCACTCCGAGTAGCTGGCGTACTGGATTTCAAGGGATTACCATCATTCTATTAAGCTGGTGGTCATAAATGTTTTGATTCAGACGTAATTTATTTTTCTTTTTGTCAGCTTTCGGTTTGATTAGCCATTATCAATCTCTGCATTCTATATTTGTCGTCTATAGCCTTAATCATTTGTCACGGGATTGAAGCCCATGATGCTTGCTGCCATATTTTATAACTTTTTTAGTTTATATATATGTAATAATTGATTAAAAGTTTGAATTTAACGTATGTTTTGAATTTAAAAAAGAAATTGATGACCTTATACAGACACTTTTTATTTTTTATTTATGTTGTGACGACGTTTCGATACCTTTTTGTATCCCCTTAAGGTATTTTCCAAATTAGTATTTCCACAACTAAACTAAACGATTAACAAGTTATTAAATTCACACAGTTTTGAAAAAAGGTCCGAGGAACACAATTCACTTAACGCTGACAAGATGGTAGCATCGAAACGTCGTCACAATATAAATAAAAAATTAAATGTGTCTGTATAATTGTTTTAATAATTGATTAATTATGTTAAATAATAATTGAATAAATTTACCGCATAAATGAGATTTTGTTACCAATCTTCCATACTCCGTGTAGAATAAAAATATCTGAGCCAATTTTAAGTTTTGTTAAATAAATAATGTAATAGATTCCGTATAAACTATGTATTTTCTGTTATCGGTGAGTTTGATTCTAGAAACCCACTCTTGTTCCATTTATTACAAAAATGATATATCTTTTTATAAATGATCAGTATTAGTGAAATATTTTTTTTTATCGTGGAGGTAATTTAGATTTCGTTTTTAATCTGGTGATACCTGCATTGTCTATGACAAGTAGCAGATCTAACATAAATTTCCTCTTCAATTTTAAGTTTGGGGGCTTTGCGATGGAGTGTAAGTTAACTTCACGTTGATTCTGTGCTGGTAGTGAAAGCTTCAAGGATGCAAAACTTTCCTGACTCGCGTTTACCAATGTTTCTCGAAATACAGTAAGTTTTACAAGTAAACACGATCCGATTATTTACAAATTCTGAGAAGGAAGCCACTTGGCCGACCTTGGCACGCTTCTGCAATCTAAGCTTTCTGATGACTGCTAATAGCCGCTTCGACTTTGAAAACCTCAACTGATCGTGATGTTTGAATACTCGTAAGAGGAATAGGAAAGGTTCCGTCCACTGTTTGTGGTCGACCTTTTATAAGTTTCACAGAAAAATACGTCACGAGACACAACGTCTTCATTCCAAGCAGAACTATGACTAACAACTGTCATATGCATCAATTTTCTGAGATTTATTGTTTCTGGTTTTCCATTGTGCATGTGGTAAACGAAAATGCTTACTGTGAAATGGCAGGTTTAGTGACACAACACTTGTATACTTCACTATTGATTACGGACACACATTAGCGTTATGCGAACAGTCTGCTATTTAGATTAAATTAGATTACTTGTTAATGGCATTAGTTTTCATTACATGAAAGTTCAAATAATTCGATTACATTTCAATACGAATAGTAACATTCACAAATATAATCATAACTATTGTATGGGAATTTAATGTATTATCTACTAAATTATGCATAGAATCCATAAGTAATAAGAAATGTTAAATTTTTTTTATATAAAATGAGTTGGGAAAACACACTCTCAGTAAAATAATTATTGGTAGAATAATATTTATTGTGAGTGTATGAAAGTAAAAATGATCATCAGAAAAATAAAAACCTCCCTCTTTTATTTATTGTGGAGCTCATAAATATTGGAAAACATTTCAGGATATAAATCATCGCCATTTTCAGTACCTTCTAAATTTGTTAAAAGTCTGTTTTATAATGTATTTCACGAAGTTCCACGAAAGTTTTGTTGTGTGAAGTTCTAAAGGGTAAAAATCCTTATTGGTCGACAACATGAATTTATAAAATCTATTTCGTTGAAGTTAATGTCAAGTTCATCTATTTAATTGACGTGGAAAATTTCTACTCCTCAAGTGAATAACATTTAATGGTTTAACAGACTATAATTGGGCAGTACTACGAAGTAATTAAGTGGACAAAATAATTGTTGAATAACCAACAAAATATTCTGGTAAAATCGGGTTATAACTTATATTATAGAAAATTTAGTAGTATTAGGAACGAACAAGATGTACAAACAAAACAATCCAAAGCAATACTTCTCTGGTAAGCTCGACCTCACTGGGCCAAGAAATTAAACCTAACTGTGTAATTTTGCAATCAGCGTGAATTCTTAAAACGTGATACAACCAGTGACGGCTCGTGTATACGTAAACAAATGGAGAATTTTTTAAAAATTTTTGAGAACCTTGATAATAACTGTGTTTGTACAATGTGAATTCCTGATCGATTTCTAACAATTAAAACTACTCACCTTGAGGAGAAATATTTCGCCTCTCTCCAGTTAATGCAGCTATCGCGATACGTCTGTACTGATCACAGAAAATGTCTGTAATGATAAATGCGCACGCGCAGTATTCCACTTTACCTCTTGAAATCCCAGTAACATGTCCTTTCTGCGCTCATTTGCAGTCAGCACGTAAAATAGTGACAAAATTTCGTGTCTTGTTCCTTTAATTAACTTAATATAAAAAATATAGAAAAATACTTTCGAAATGAAAAAAATTACGTCTGATTGAAAATTAAGAATAAGAAAGATGACCCAATAAATGGTAATATAAATACCACACAGCCTTTCTATGATCCTTGTTCCTTTCCTCGGTTGCTAAGAAGAGCCTAGAGCGACACAACTGCACTCGTCAGTTGACATAACTCAAAAGCTAACCCTTCTGCTGTCCCATTGTTTTCTTCGCTTTTGCGTTATGTCAACTGACGAGTGCAGTTTTGTCGCTATGGACTCTTCTTAGCACCTGAAGAAAGGGGCAAGTATCCCAGAAACGTTGTGTGGTATTTATATTATCATTTATTTTGTCTCTATATGGCTATCTTTATTATTATTAAAAATATTTTCCTATTACAAATGTGTGTCAACTTGATTCTAAAATTTTTCCGCTTTTATTGTATTTTATATAGACGGAAGTAGAATATTAAGGGTCAGTTCATCTACCGCAGAGTAGCTGTAGCTGGTGTAGTATTATTAGTATTTTACAATAATCCTCGTAAAATATTTGCTTGGAGCGATGCAGCATATAACTTAAAAAACTCACAAACTGTCGCTTTATACAACAAGCGCTAAATACGATTAACGGCATGTCTGTTTATGTTAGTTATTAATATTCATTGGTAATAAAAATCCTCTACAAACATATTTTAATTTAATCTGGACTACACAGTTTAAAACTTTACATGAGCACTCTCTAACCGTTTTTTTAATAAACGAAGAGTTTGCGCTTTTATTGTAACTGGAACTTCAATACTTTGCTTTCTCGAAAAATATTTCACAAATTTATAAATCAATCTTAAGCGGAAAAAATGTAAATTGTTGCACGCGGCAGCACAGGACAGACGATCAGGTTCCTTTGTTCTGTTTCTAGAGATAGACTGGCTTATTGTGGCACTCAGATGTGGATTACGTAGTCCCTTCTGACGTCAACTTGAGGACCTGAGGTGACAAAGGAATCTTTCTAAGGTCCCAGATTATCCTTTCTTTTGTCCCCGTAGGCACTGACGCCACAGTTGACCTACGTATTCACAACGTGAGCCGTTCAGTTGCAGAAACATCTCATTTAAACGTTCTGGAATATTCGGAATAGTTTACTATCTTTCTAGGAGAAGGAAAATTTTAAAATAATTATGAAACAAGTTTTTAACTTTTACTTAAATTCACCTATTTGGGTTGCCTTTTCGATATGTATATTTTCATTGGATAAATGAAACGCCATAAAGTACGTGGTTTATGGGTAACTACAAACAGTTCCGAGCCTTTTTCCTTTTTTTTATCACATTTATAAAGTTCTTCGTATACTAGTTATATTTTTTGTTAACTTACTAAACATTTGGTCGACATATCCATATAAGCGTACTCCCATCAGTATTTGACTTGTAATTTCTTTAGAGTTGGAGCACAGGGGCACAGGAGCTTAAGTACCTGAATTCCGCCACAATAACATGTCTATTGCAGTAAAGAAAATTTTAATTTCTTCAGTCTATTTTCGTTAAAATCTTCGACAAGAATCAGAGACTTTTTGGTGTTTGAATTTCTGTACCACGAATATGTAACGTCACTCATATCATCAGCAAGAACTTGTCGATTTATATACAAGACAAGCTACAATTACACATCAGCTTTCATGTATGAAGGTGTATACAGTTTTGTTTTCAAAAACGGAACATCAAATCTTTAAACTTGATGGCTGTGGAAGGAAATTCACTGGTGAGTGGAGTCCAAGAACATTCTGTATCTGATCCTGACTCTGCAAGAAATACTTGGCGAAACTTATTCACTAAGCTTTCAATTGCAGATTTAGGGGAGACCATAGACATGCATTTTCCTCGTCATCGTAACCGTCAATTACCGTCTTTTGCACTTTACTTTATTGTAAGTTACGAGGACGTGTTGAAAAGTAATGCCCCAGAATTTTTTATTTTGTTCTCAATATCGGTTAACGTAGCTATGTCAGTGTGTGAGAAACGGCGTGCTGTAATCTAGTTTATAACGGCAGAAAACGTGCCTGGGTTCACCATTTTGACCATGAAAACGAGAGAGCATCAGCAGATGTCGGCCACCAAGGAACGCCAGCACCAAAAAAGTTTCAAGACCATGCCATCAGCAGGCGAAGTCATGCTCATTGAGTTCTGGGATGTTCAAGGCGTAGAGGTACCAACATAAACTGTGCAAGGTACTGCGAGGCCCTCAGAAAATTGAAAGCATGAATTCGAAGAGTTCGTCTACACATGGAGCACTCCTTCCTTCAGCGTGACAAAGTCGGACCACACACGAGCGCTGCGACATCTGCAACAATCCGACGCCTTGGGTTCACTGTCATAGATCATCCTCCATGCAGTCCAGACTTGGTCACATCCGATTTTCATCTTTTCAAAAACTTAAAGAACATCTTGGAGGGTTGTTCACTTTGATAGTGATGAAACAGAGGTGAGGCTGAGGCTCCGTCAACAAAGTTAAACATTCTACTGTGATGGAATCAACAATCTGGTCTCTCGTTGGATGAAATGCTTTCGTCACCAGGGACACTATGTTCAGATATAAATATGTAGACATGAAGAATAAAGAATTAGAATGTTAATAAAGTTTGTTTTGTCTAAGAATCTTTAAGAGTATTCACATAAAAAATTCGGAGGCCTTACTTTTCAGCGTGCCCTCGTACATCTTTCCAGAATAGACATTGTCGTAATGTCTGTGTCAGGACCGTCCGCTGGGTGGCACATGACCTGGTGGATTCAATTCAAGAGTATCTTTGTCCATCACCAATATATTGCAGATCGATATAATTTCAGATTTATCCGTAACTCAAGCTGTAATTTTTATTGAAACATGTTTCATACAATTTCTTCCAGTCTTTGCAAATATACCACGCTTTATACCTCTTAGTGTTTCTTCCAATTTTTGGCAACACATCTAATTTGTCTTCCCATTTCTGATTTGGATGATACAGTCCACAATTACCAGTCACGTAAGTACCCATTTAAATAGCGTTAATTTCTTTCAAATACAGTGCATCTTCCCTTTTACATCTGTTGGCTTTCTTATGCTTACATAATGATTTACTTTTCATAACGCAGTCAGTTGGTGCATTGTATATTCTACGTTTTTGTTGAACTTATTCTGTATTTTCTCAGTCCTGCCACTATCCTTATGACGCAGATATTTCGTATTTATTTAATTATTGATGGTTCCAAGTGCAATTGTAAGTTAAAGTCTCTTTATTCTAAATTGTTCTTCCGTCTAGATTTAGAAATACTTTGTTGAGTGTTTCTACGAACAATTTAGGTAATGCCAAGAGTTAACGATGCTTTTTGTCTGTCAGTGCAGCTTTGCTACTGAAATTGTTTCCTTGTTTATATTTCTCAGAGTTTCTATTTATGGTTCTTCTAAATGGTCTTCCCTGGGAGTCATTACTGACACTGTCTAAATGGTGTCGACGGTCTTCGTGAAGTCTACGAATACAATCCCAGGAAAGATTCACTGGCTTTTTTTTTATATATTGCTCGTTATTTCTCTTTATACGGGAATATGGACGTTTCTGCGGAATTCCGTTTAAGTTGACACTTGTTCATATCATTTTCTAACACGTCCGTTAATACTTTAAATACATTACATTGAACAGATTAAGTGTGAACTTTTTTCTTTCGCTTGTTAAAAAAGTAGTATTTCCCGATGCTTTGATAGAGCTTTCGATCACTTTAATTTCTTTCAGGTATTTTGTTAATACTTTCAAGATATTTTTCCAATTATACATTTTATATTTCCATTTCGTTACTTCAAACATTAATAGTTATGAATTATTTTCCAGTCCTAAACGAGTGTATGGGTTTTGCAGAACCATGCAATAAGGTTTAAGTCAAGCGTTTTTTTACACTAAGAACTCGTAGAAAATTTTTTTACGTCCTGCAAATGTAATAATGGAAAGGTCCTTGGCTTCGTTGACGCCGTTCATGCGCTCCAGTTACGACTTCTAAATTTGGGTTCAGTAGGTCAGGACTCAGCCACAAGAAGCCATACCTAGGTACCTTGTGTTCTCGAGCGTTCCTAATACTCATAACTAATGAATGGGTATGAACAGGTGTAATGCGCTTGAAAGCAGATTTCGAAAAGCAACATTAACGATCACGGTTATATGAAAGTGCGTAAATTGCTTCTGGAGTGATTTAGGGGAAGGATATCAATTAGGAGTTTACGTTTTAGTCTGCGATTTTGTGAAGAAGGGGGCGGTTTACTATAGAAGAGATCAATGGTTGGATTTGGATGGTTGATGGAGCTATTTATTCGTCAATATTATTGTAGGACCGCCTCAACGTGTGAGGACTCTGGAGTTATTATTGTGCTAAAATCTTCAGCTGGTCTCAAGTAGTGGAGGTACACGATCTAGTTTTCCATTTGTTTTTATCGCTTTAATGAAGTTTTTTACTTCTGTGATTAATGATAATGGATGAAGAGGTACAAAAATTATGTCCCATCAAAAAAATATAAAGAGTGCAATTAGGAAGAGGAACGGAAATTTTTAATAAAAATTTTCACGTTAATTAAATTCGACTATTTTTATCTAGTTAGCTCTATATTTTATTGCAATTATTATGTAAATTACAGTTGTAGCAAACATTACGTAATCTCTGGCAATGCAAGTCAGACGATTATACTGATCGCAACCAGAAAGCGCAAGCGTTCAAGTTGCGTGTTGTTTTTCGCGAGAAATACATAAAATAATGATAATTCTTATAACCACGTTTGAAGGATGACGGACGATCTGTTTTCGAAGTTACACCTTCGCCTCGAAATAAAATATAAATTTGTACCACTTCTTACAGAACCACGATAATTTAGCATACTGAAGTGGAGGTAATTTATTGCAGTCCTTGGACCAATGGCTGGTATTTATGGGTACTTATGAAAACAATCCTTTCTCACAGAGGTTGTAACTTTCCATCGGTCATTCTGGCTGATCGACCAACTCAAAAGTTCTATCTCTTCAGTTTAGAAACACAAACATCAATTGATCTCGTTGACCATTTATCAGATTAAAACCACTACCTAAATAATCAATTACGTACAAGAATTGAGAACTTGAATTTTAAAACGACGGGTTAATTGGAGAATCCTTTCCTGACGATTCGACGTAATTACTGCGTAAAATAAAGGCAGAGAAATTTGGTTTACTAAGGGATTTAATGATTTTAAAAATGTTTATTGCATAAGCATTTGAATATTTTCCCCGAGGGATGCAGAATGCTTCCAACAGGAACTTACAATATATTTGGACCCGAGGAAAGTTTGCCGAATATGAGTGGACAATACCTCCTGGAAATCCCAAAGGTCGTGTGTACGTAAAGCGCCGAACACAATAAATCGTTACCCCATTTAAGAATTCTGAAGAAAAACTATAAATGTAATATTATATAAATAGTACCAGTTCAAACAAATAGGTACAATTTGTTAATATTTAACGGTTTGTCGGTTACCAACGGCATATATTACTTTTGAGTAGAATTAGTTTAAACACGCACCATTTATTTATACATATCGTTTGTACTTTTAATTATAACGTATGTAGATGCCATTTTCTAATAGCTCTTTATAGTTACTTATATATATTTATGTTGTGTAGTTGCACATGTTCTTTAACGTGCACTTCAGACTAATAGTGTGCATCGTTATTGGAAGTTCACAAGGATTTGTTCTATTCTGTTTCTCACGGAGTCCTATTAATGGTCTCCACGTTCGCTCTCCTCCCACCCTCACTGTCACGCCAATGGACAATGGAAACCGATGCGTTTGCAGTTCTTGCCGTATTATTTAATGATTTGTCTATAATTGTCTGAGGACAACGTCTCCAAGAGCTGCGAGGCCGTTCTCCAGTTACTGTTTGCTCGGTCGGCACTATTCTTCTAGGACGACCATTCTCCCAGTGGCAATGGGCTACTCAATAGTTATCGCACTCGATATAACACCTGACTCCCTTTCGCCACAAGGAGAAGGGAAGGATTACGCAACATAAGTTCATACAATTCAAAATAAAATGACAGATTGTTATACAATATTTATTTTTATATAATATGAGTAATAACACAGTGTCCATATACAATTCAAAAATAGATTTATTATTATGCCTTAGAAGTGCTGACTCCGACCTCCAGGGGTCAGCGTAACTGCCTCACATTACAGAGGTCTCGGGTTCGAATGGATGTTTGTGTGCTTGAGAGAAACTCTCGTCAAATCACTCTCCCGACAAGAAAAAATGATTTCCTATACCGAGTCGTTAACAACCAGACCTGTTGATGCGACTGTAAA
Source organism: Zhengitettix transpicula (assembly GCA_037074705.1). Classification (NCBI taxonomy): domain Eukaryota; kingdom Metazoa; phylum Arthropoda; class Insecta; order Orthoptera; family Tetrigidae; genus Zhengitettix; species Zhengitettix transpicula. The sequence continues at coordinate 227,499,241 of CM073590.1, read as the reverse complement.
TAAATCAATATATATTGTAATAATCAAATGGATTATTTAAATGAAAGATTAATAAAATTTTCAAACAATATTTTTATTGTGGCAATAACTCAAACAATTACAAATTTATAATATTGAATTTCTCACGGTCTTCACTGGGTTTGATAATGGACGAATCAATAATATTTATAATCTTATCAACAATAGAATTACAATTAAAAGAATAGAAGTTTACTCGTCAATTAAACTAGAACATTTAAAATGAGACCAAATTTGAAAGTAAAAAGATTGACTCTGATTAACAATTTTAATCAAAAAGAAGAGAACGAAATCTGACGGCTATCTTTCAATTACGTTTACATAATTAATTGTTTCGTAAATTGTTACTCACGTCTGCCCAGCATTCCAGCGTACCTTTATTTTCGAGAACACTATTGTGGGTTTTTACACTGCTTCTAAACTCACAGATTCTAAATCAAAATTTTTATATGTCGTCAGGAACTCGGATGATCCTCCTTTCGTCATATGTCGGTTGACCGCTCGCCTTAGGTGAATTCTGCGCTTTGTCGATTGGGTAGTCTTTATTGTTCCTGACAAAACCGAAACTTTTGCTATTTCTGGCCGGCTATGGACACAAAACTGCTTTTTGTTAGCATGTTTCGACGTTATACTTTTATGAATGTTCTACTTTGTCCTGCTAATTGTCAACCCGGTTGAATTCTCCTTCCAAACTGTTATACCTCGAAGAGGTCTTTCCGTGAACCTTCTCTCAACAAATCTCCCTACGAACTCCTCAATATCTCAATGCAAACTTTAGTCTCGTCTCGCAATTTGAGCGCGCATACGCCATTTTGACGGCCCTTCCGACAAAGGAACTGAGCCGGTTTTTCTATTGTTGTTTCAAAGGCTCCTGCCGCTACAAAGGATTTCTCAAACAATTTATATTTTTAATTTCACAATTAATGTCTCAATTAATTGGCATTACAATATATATATATATAAGTGATGGTGAAGGTAAATGTATAAATTTAAAGAGTAAGGGTAAAATTAATTTTTTTGAGGTTAAAAATCCGAATTATAAAATTAATATTTCTCACCTTATAAGATTATATTAATTTCTATTGGTGAGGTCCTGTTACAATGTAATTGTCATGCATTTCTACATTTTTTGTTAAGTTGCTAGAGTATATGTGAGTGCAGGACGTAAGGTGTTGAGACAGATTGTGATGAAATAGGATAAAATGTCGGAGGTTTCTGTATTTGAGTATTTACCTCATAAAGCTCACGCCAACCGCGAATGACGGCACTAAATTTTTGTTGTTTGAAAACCGTGGACCGATTTTGTCAACGTAGCTAGGATTATTTAAATATTCTACTGATGCTAATATTCCTTTAAATATTAAATTAATATATCTAATTTGTCATTTTCAACTATTCTCTCTATTTTATATCGACAGATACACGTTCAGTTTGTTTCTTACTTTGGTTAATCTGATTATCTCAATATTTGAAGATTCAAAACCTGTCGTTGAGAAATGCACATGTCGGAACTGGAGAGGGGATTTTTGAGGAGTCTCAACCACTGGATGAATGTTTTTTTTTATATTGATTTATTTACAGTCGCATCAACAGCTGTAATTAGCGGGGACCTGATTTGACGAGAGATTCTCTCACTCACTTATACAAACATCCATGCACTCGCTGGGATTCGAACCCGGGACCTCTGATGTGAGGCAGTCACGCTGACCCCTCCACCACAGAAGGTCGGCTGAATGATGGTATTCTCCTCGCGTTTTAGGACAATGAAGACCTGACACGCTGTGATATCATTTCGGGACTTGGTCCATAACAACAATCAATACTTCAGTAATCAATGTTTACTCTGTTTCTTTTGGTCGCTTATAGTTTGGTTTATTGAAATTCTCAGCAGAAGACGAGAATTTTCTTATGTGATAAAGTACACGCGATCTCATCCAGATTTCTCAACAAGGCTACCGGGACGATATTAACGAATTGTAACACTTATAGTCGGCGATTTTTCTAAATGAGCAAACATTAAGTTCCACGGAATATTACATTTTAAAACATGAATTTCGGCAAAATTCTTCCAAATCGGTAGTACCCGAGATTAATTCATCCATAAGCCTATTGTGTTAAGCACTTTGGTTTATCTAATAGATTTTCTAAGATGTGATTACATAACATTCTAACATCTATTTGCTGCTTAGTTCCTTTCCTTGCCAATCTTCTCGTGGCCGACCTCTAGTGGTGTAGCTGTTAGCGCGACTGCCTCACATCAGAGAGGTCCCGGGCTCGAATTCCGCCGAGGGCATGGATGTTTGTGTGCGTGAGAGAAAATCTCGTCAAATCAGTCTCCTAACAAGAAAAAATTTAGTTCCCATACTGAGTCGTTAATAACCATAGCTGTTGATGGGACTGTAAATAAATCAATATGAAAAAAAATCTCGTGGTATTGTATTCCTGTAATAATTCTTTCAACCGACTGAATTGGACAACTTCTTGTGCAAGATGGCGTTGTTTAAGGAGAGTGAATATTAAATTTGACTGAAGTTCTTTGAATTGTGGTTTTGAGCATGTGACGACTGTTGAGAACTGCATTTTCGTCGGCGGACTGACGATATTGCTGTGGTTTACAATGCGCTCGAGAAGAGGTCTTATAGTTATGTCGTTGTAGAATAAATGTCAGAATCTGTAACTTGTTTGGTAGATAATGGGGGATGACAGGCAGGCCAGTGGCTCATTATGATTGGTTGTGGAGACGGAAGAATGACTCCGTTCCTTCCACGATAATAGCAATCCGGTTTTGTTGAAGCAACGTGTGGGTGGTTCTCCAAGAGTGGTCGACGAGGTTCGGGGTTAAGGTGGGCGTCTGAAAGCGACCCTTGGGCTAGTGGCTTCATTTATATAGTACATTCGTTCTACTGCTGTGCCATAACTACCACGACGATTTTCTTAAAAAGTTCAGTTTTAATACTCCACGACAACGGTTTCAAAGCAAAGTGAAGCAAATAAGCAGATATGAAAATGTCAGTGAAACATTCACAAATATTTTAAATGATGAATTAAAAAAGCTATTAATACTAAATGGCGAAAGAGAACGAAACTCGTCATGTATTCAATTCACGAATTCTTATATTTGGGGTTAACTTTGTGCTCCGACGACATGAAAAGTTTCGAAATTAATGTAAGTATAAGTGAAAATAAGACCTTTTAAACTGTGTCCAATTAGATGTATATTTATCCAATAATTAAAGTGTACTTGTCTAATTTTGAACAAAAATAATGTTTCTGCCCCGAGAAGTTGTTGAAAGAACTCAAAACTTTTTCTGTTATATGGTTTGTATAAATTCAAATCATACTTTGCTAATTATATACAACTGAAGAGGTCCCTGAATATAGTGAGGAATCGTTTGGTAGTTAATTTTAATTTCAATAAATTATGAAGCTTATGGCCATTGCACATTGCACATTAACTATATTTATATCTGTACAAGTCAGAAAAGTTTCCAATTTTATTATTGAACTATATGTGTAAACATGCTACACAGTAGAAGCAATTTATTAGAACCTTCATTTTATCACAAACACTGTCGGAGTGTGACACGTCTACCATCCCCAGGAGCGGGGGTGGACAGGGGTGGATTTATTTAAACATGCTAAAATGGCCGCTATTTAAATATTTTTAAAGGCCAAAGAAATTGATAGTGTTTTTAATAATGTTATCTGTGTACAATTTCAACCCCTTATAGCATGGGAAAGGAGCACCATTAGGGGTCGGGGTGCAGATGCTTTAATGAAAACAACGCGAATACAACGGAGATTGGAGTAAAATTCTAGGTTATGGCTGTCAGTAAGTTTAATTGTGACATTAAACTTGCCATTTAACCCCCAAGGGCGGGGGTGGACAGGGGTAGAATTTTGAAACATGCAAATCGGCCGATTTTTGCGATGAATAAATATTTTTCAGGGTTAATTATATTGATTGTATTGCTACTGATGTTGTTTGTGTATAATCTCAACCCCTTTCGGTACGGGAGGATAGCACGCTTAGGGGTGGAGTGAAGGTGAGTTTCATAAAATTAACGCAAAAACAACCGTGATTCGAGTCAAATCGGGGTTAAGGATGTCGCTGGGATTATTTATGACAACATGGGCAACGCACTGGGTTGAGTGGGGATTGGCAGGGGTGAGAGATGCTGAGCGGGGGTAGAAATTTTCAAACATGTTAAACGGTCGATAATTCCGTCCAATAAATATATTTTGGGATCAATGAGATTCGTAAAATCTATCTACAAGTTCTCCGTGTATAATTTCAAACCCCTTGCCGGATTGGAATCGGATCTCGCTTAAGAGTGGGGGTGAAATGGCATTACATAAAATCAAGGCAAAAAAAATCGAGATTGGTGTCGACATTATTGGTAAATAATAAAACAAGTCATTTGAGACTGTTTAAAAGGTTATCTTCACTTATGATCATTAACAAATGTCAAATTTTACCTTAGCGAATGAAATTGAAAATGCTTAATGAATTTATGTCTCCATAAACAACTGTCGTTAACTTCTGAATCTTGCTAGTAGTGTTTCGTGGTATCATTTGGTCACTGAGGAGTCGCATACTAAGGACATTATTCTAAGGATGCATGGTGTCATGTTTAGGGGATTCTGAAATGAAATGCAATTTACCTGAGCACTGTCAAAGATGCGTTCATTTCGTTGTTATATCCATCATAATCAGGAAAAGTTAGTTTATATCCTCAGGCTTTTTCCACAAGGATTTTTCCATTTCATAAGAAAGGTTGATTCTGCGAAAATGAGCAGTTAAAGTAAGCCCGAAATTCCTTATTACGGGGGATCCCCTACCTCCTCCACCATCGCTTGCAGTTCTGAGTATAGTGGAAACTCACCGGCGCTTCCGTGCTGCAACTCACGCGTCACGTCTTCTCTAGTCTTTCCTCTAACATTTTCTCTTCAAAAACTAAACATCTCAGGAATTAGTTTACAGCCAGATGAAACAATTTAGATTGGTACAGTAAGGTTATGTTTCTTAGTACACACAAAATCGAATTATATTCAAACTTTATAAACAACTGACAGAATTGGAATCCTAGAATAAGAACACATATAGCACAGGCTATTGTAAAATAATTCTGAAGATTAAATAGATAAGATAAATAATGACAAAAGTTTCAGAGATATTGGTCAAGTAGACCACTGACCACCGTTATAAAACGTAAAGTGAAAAATTATAAGTATACGAGGGTTGTTCGATAAGTCTGGTAAATTTTTATGAAAGAACGGGAAATTTTTCACTTTCATGTTTGGTAAACATGATCCTTAAAAAGATATTCCTAAACGTTTTAAACATATGCCAGTCGTAATGTATTGTTGGCAGCCTACTGTAGTGTTAGATGTGCAGTCGGGCGGAGACAATTCAAAAAAACGAATTTCGCGCTGTCATTAAACATTTTCATTTGAAGGGTCGGACAAATCAAAACCGAATTACATGAAGTTCATGCGGACTCTGCTCCAGCATTGAAGATCATTTACTTCTGGATTAATGAGTTTAAACGAGGTCGCAGAAGCACAGAAGATGAAACTCGCTCCTGCCGCCCCATTGAGGTCTCTGTTCAGGAAAACATCGAAAAAGTTCACATTATCGTAATGGAAGATCAGAGAGTGCGTGAGGTTCCTCACCGGAACGAGTGAATTTAATCCTCCATGAAAAACTGGTTATGAAAAGGCTATGTGCTTTGAGTGCCTCGACTGGATCAAAAACGGATTCGGAAAAACATTTAGACGCAGAATCTAGCAATGTTTAGGTGTAACCCACAAGACGTTTCGTGCAGATACGTAACCGTCGATGAAACTTGGATCCCTCACTACACTCCAGAGACCAAAAAACAATCAAAACAACGGACAAAAGGTTATGACCATTTTGACAGCTGGAAAGCTGATGGCCACTGTCTTTTGGGATTCTCAGGGTATAATATTCATAGATTTCTTGGAACAGGACACAAAGATACCTGGTCTCTATGATGCTGCTCTGTTGGATCGTTTGAAACGGGTGCTGTTTGAGAAACGACCAAGATTGGAGCACAAGAAAGTGCTGTTTCACCAGGACAATTCGAATTGGTTTCTCATCCACCCTATTCTACCTTTCACCAAGTGACTTCTTCTTGTTCCCGAACTTGAAAATTTGGGTTAGTGGGAAGAAAGTTTCATGAAATGAAGAAGTGATCGAGGCCGTGACGAAATATTTTGCAGGGTTTAACAAAACCAATTTTTGTGATGGGTTGAAAAAATTGGAAACACGCTAAAACAAGGAGGAAGGTGACTATGTAAAGAAATAATGTAATTTTTCTTAAAAAAAAATTCATTTTGTTACATTTTTAACAGACATCAAAAAACTCTCGTATAAAATAATTTCAGGAAAATTAATACAAGATGTATGAAGAATAGACTAATAAACGTTTTTGTGTAAAATAGCGATGATAACATTTAAGGATTTATATTTAGTCTTTCCCACTTTATTTTCAGTACGATTTACTGAATTTAATCAAATTTTCATCGGTAAGCTTCTTTATTTATTTATTTTTCCGTACCACGATGTTTAAATTGGACGCACTTCGTTCGAATGATTTTTTTTTCGGTGAAACGCGTTTTTTACGAGTAATATTATACTTTTGGAGTGGTCACTAGGCGAGTTTCAAGCGATGTGCCCCAATACATAAATTCTGTTGTTTTTCACTCATCCTGGCTCCAGGCGCTAGATAAATCAAATGAAGAATAACAACGTTCAGCACGTGGACCTGCAATGGTGTCGGGTCAGCCATTACGTCATAACGCCGTGACGTAGTAGTAGAAAAGCTGAGTAAAAAATTAAATGCGGGTATCCGGGGACTAGGATTACTGCCATGGGATTAAGAGGGCTCTAAACTACTGACGCAGAGTCTGGAAGTAGTCCATAAAGAGACAATGCTTCCGTACCTGTCCCTTAATCTCTCCACTGAAATATTAAACACGTTCAACCTACCTTTTTGACATTAAATCTGTATTTATTATTTTCGTTATATATTTCTTTATAGTAAAAATTATTATTTTTAACATAGGGGCAAACAACTCTTGATCCATAAATGTCATTCTTGCTAACTTTCTGAATTCACCCAGTAGTAATTGAATCGATTATTTGAGAAACCACAGATGTTCACTACTAGTAGTTTTGAGATAAGTGGAAAAAATTCTCTGCACCTTATGGTTTTTATTCTTATTGGACGCAGATAAGAAGATCCTTAAAAATAATTCTGGCTTTTTTCGCTTAAAAATTATCTCATCATATAAGGATACTTTGTGGTTTGAAAATATCCGCACATGTGTTGTCTCATAAATAAATGAAAATTCAGTAGAGAAACCCGAAGAAATCAATTGAATTTCTATTTTATACTTAGAAATAACATTTTAAACACAGAACACGGTCACACATATATTGTAATTTTATTTTATCTTTAAATCGCTCCTTATACATCAAAGTAATGTCCTTCCCTGAGTAATGGGCTTCCTTATAGGGGAAAGGTGCTTGTTATTTCCCCACTGTTTGCATTACACATTTTCCTCTTTTATCAATAGGAGATTTTCCTGCAGCTAACAGATTGACCAGCCAAAGGATTCGATTTCTAGTGATGCTATGTAATAAATTCTGACTGACGTAACACATATTGCCCTCAAGATGTGGTTGAAATTCTGTATTACCTCCATCAGTAACACGTGGTCGTATCCTCTGTATTGGAACAACTTCCAGCAAACTCTGAAAATATGCGTCCTGCGTATTCTTGGTATCAAAAATGTAAAATTTGTTAAACACTTCCCATTAACGCTCTTCAGCAATGAACCTTATGATTTTCCAGCTTGTGCCACGGGTTTTCCTTTCCAACTTTCTCGGAGTGTAATCGTTTAAACTCGAGATCTCTGTATTTTCTGACACTTATACTCCAGCCCTTTTTTTCCTTTTCTTAATTTAAACTTCCTTAAATTAAATGATTATACCTTTGAACGAGTACAGGATTTCACATACGTATTTAGGCTCAAAACTTAACAGTGAAAATAATGTGGGAAGTGAAATAAAGCAACGTATCATCAATGGTAACAGAACTTACTACATGTATGGCAAATTAATGAAATACAATATGTTAAATAGATAGTTGCAGTTAAAAATTTACAAAACACTTATAAGACCTGAAGTGGTATACGGATGTGAAACGTAATAATAATGATAAGCAATTACTCAGAATATTTGAACGCAAGATACTGAGAAGGACATACGGACCTGTATGTACGAATGAAGAATTAGAACAAACAGAGAACTACAGCAGCTCATGAATAACGAGGACATTGTTAGGTTTATCAAGAGCAGAAGGTTGGCCTGGATGGGACACGTACTTAGGATGGGTGAAAGCAGAACACCTGGATGGATTATGGACTGGAAGCCAATTGGGAGGAGGAAAAGGAGGAGACCCCGGACAAGATGGGTAGGTGACATCGAGAAGGATATACAAACCATGAAAGTAAGAGGATGGCGGAGACTGACACAGGAGAGGGCGGAATGGAAGAAAATTGTTAATAAGGCCAAAACTCACATTGGATAGTGCAAATAAAAGAAGAAGAAGAAGAAATTCAACTTCTAGAACTACATTCTATTCCTGCATGATGAACTACAATAACAGATGACTTTCGATGGGAAAATGTTGTGAGCAGCGCCAGTGATTCATGTTTGTCGTCAGAACTTTTAATTGAAAACATCTCATGCCCTAGACATGTATAATTTCTCAATCAAATAATATTTTCAAGAGTCTAGCAATACTGTTAAAAAGAGACGGACACTTGTGCTTTATCGCTGAAATATAAAACTATTTCTATTATCATATGGGAATTAAACGTATTTTGGTAGAAAACGTACATGTGTGGTTTCTCAAATAAGCGATTCAGTTTTTAATTTCGGTATGATATATATTGTAACATTACAATCGTTCGGTGATGGGCCCTTGTTATGTTGAAATTTCCTTGGTCGGCGACTTCTGTTGTTTTTGTAGTGCCTCGACGAAATTGTTGTGTTCCGTCGCGGTTTTAGCGAACGCGTCTAGAAGTTCAGTTTCCGTGGGGAGCTCGTAGTGAAAGGATCATAGCCAACGTTGCGAGCCGACGGTGATTGGATCATAGACTCCGACGGGAGATAGTAGGGAAAGGTTAAATTTTGGGCTGCACTTGGGAGGTCATGGCGCACAGGAATTGAAGTAAAAGTCTCCGGTAGGAAACTTGCGACGACAGAATCTCAAACCACTTCGTCTAGAAGATGACGACAGTGCATTTGGTCGTCTAAACGTCGCGTTACAATCGCTGTGTTACCCGGGTGGAAACCAGAGAACTTTTTCTTCAACAAATACACCGGGAAAGCCTTCGATCTTTGATAACCTTGCAACGTTTTGGATGTCTCCTCAATGAAAGTCACGTCCTGAGAATTTTAGAAATGTCTCATGGCTCGAAATTAATAAATTTTTGTTGTGTTGAACTGGTCTAACTGCGTGGCCGGATATCTGCGTAACTTTACATTTTAATATTTTCTGACTATCTCGGAGACTTGCTCTGCTCTCTGAATATCTGACAACTGCTTACATTCTGCTCTCTCAACATCTGACAAGTGGGTTACATTCTGCTTTCTCAACATCCGACAACTGCTGACCGCCAAAGTTCTGAGCGTCCATATATGGTTTCTCGACAATACACCTCGCAACCATGATCGTTTCTGCATTCTCGTCAAACAATAGTGTTATTACAATGTTCTGGCCTCAAAGTTATTCCGCCAATAATTAAAGAAACAATTTATTAATTCATTACATATTTTTAATATATATATATATAAGTTTGGGTAATTTCTTTATTAAAAAATGATGTCTCCCTTTAAATACTTGAATAACGAAACCTACGAGAAGACGTCTGAGCTAATAGCCAAACTATGGGGCTATATATATGTCCTTACATAATTTTACATGTCTCTTTTTAACAAACACTATGTGCGTCATATTTCTGGTCGTCTCTTCTAGAGCATTAGTTTCTGTCAAAAATTCTAAATAATAATGAGCCAGCCATTCAATATTGCATGAAAATGTAGTTATTTCTTGCTCATCTTTCATTAATACGTTCCTTTGCCAACGAAACTATAAATAAAATCGGCTAATTCAAGCGGTGTGCTGATTTTCCAAATATTATTTTATGTATATCAATAGGCTTCGGTTGAATTTAGTATTAGCAAAGCGCTGAATATCTATTTTGATTGTCAATGCCCCACCCCTTCACAAATGTAATGTTTTTCCTGAAATGTTTTGCAATAAATATTTATGATTAGAATAATTAATGTCCTACGTAGTGTGACGATTTCAACTTGTTAGCTTCTTTAAGTATACTGTATTCCTATTAATGATTATAATTTTTAAATTGGATTATACCACGATATTTGTTACACTATTATCGAGTATAATAATATATTACAACTATACTCAATTGGGAGTTCTCGTAAGACCTCGGGCGAATTCGCGGGTCGGAAGCTCTCACGCATTTAGTTTCTGCGGTACTCGCATGACACGTTTTACCTTTATTGAATGATGTTGATGGAAGGGCTTTGGCACACAGTCGGAAAATATATGTGAATGGATCTACCCGTCATTGATATTGCCGTATCAAGCTTATGATCTCACAGAAAATGTAATGATAAAAGTAATTATAAATCGCATCCGTAAGATAAAATAGTGACTGTAGTTTACCTTCAGGGTTGGTCTGTGTGGAGGGTCGTTGAACGAAGACGCATTGTAGTTTTTGAAACATCCAATGTGTATATTCGAGAAGAGACCTTCATGTGTGTATTGCGTGATTGCTTCACAGTTCTTGTCAGGGGCTTGCGCCAGTCCACGCCATTAAAGCTACTCGAAGAATCTAAACAGGTCGCAGACTTTCAGCTACAGTGTAAAAGATCCTCGGAGAGAAGAAATTTACCACGACATGTTAACGTCATCATTCGTATCAAAAGCTTATACACAATCCCAGTAGGGGCAAGTTGAATACCAATAGGAAGCTACTTCTATTAACTTGAAATATTCTTGGTGTCGTGGGAGTCAATCACTGCAGTTGGTTCTATGTGTTGGTGACTTTATGAACTATAGTATTGTCAGTTGTACGGTTCATAATTATGATTATTAGTCGTATTTATCTGACACCAATTTAATAAATAAGTAAAAAAAACTGTCAATTCATGTAAGATAATTATAGCTATTAATCTTGTGATGCATGGTCTGAGTAAATTGCATCTAAATTAACATCAATAAGATACTTTATTAGTTTTTTATATATTTTTAATTATTTTGTAACTCGACAATCCTATCGTTTTTAAAATTCATAAAAATTTGGTACATCGAAAAATTAAACATTGGTTAGGTCGATATTTTACTAAAACATTTTAAAATCATGACTACATTTACAATTTCTCGTGAATCGTCGGAGGTGTGACGTAATTTCAAACCTTGTAAAACATTAATAATAAGAAATACAGCCGAATGCAGAAAAAAGAATTGATTACATAAATATGTCACAACGTTTCTGAAGGTATTGTTCCTTTTTCAGTTGCTAAGAAAACAAGCTCTTTAGTTTTGTCAACTGAATTGTGCAGTTGTGTCGCCCTAGGATCTTCTGTTTTTTAGTTTTCTTAGCACATGAAGAAAGGAACAAGACTTCCATTAACGTTGTGTGGTATTTACATAATAACTTCATTTGTCTGTATGTGGCTATCTTTCTTATTATTAATTTTCATAACAGACGTAAATTTTTTCATATTAAACATTGTAGTCTAAATACCTAAGAGATATGTGTTAGTTTTTAGATTGTGGGGATAATAACGGCTCTAGTGTCATTTCTGGTTTCATTCATTGTTCTCAGGATTTGGTTTTAATTTTGTAATACTAAGGATCTCCTCAAAGGAACCATTCTACCCTATCAATTTATAAAAGAACCAGCAGATGGAGATTAACGTTAGGTTTTTCCAATGTTTGTAAAATAATAGAGAAATAAAAGAGAGTAAAGCACAAGAAAAAAACATTTTCGACAGTAAATACAGAGTGTTTCGTCGATTCATGACCATGAGTGAAACATCACACGTAAGACGTAGGAAAAGTCAAAACAATGGACTGAAAGGGGAGAATCGGTTCGAAAGAAGGAGAAGACTGTTCCATCCGCTGGCAAGGTTTTTTTGGGATCGCTTTTAATAATTTTCATTACCTTAAAAAAGGAAAAACAATCACCTGCGAGTATTATGAGAACGTTTGAGTGTTGAAATCAAGAAAAAGAAAGGGTTGTCGTCATCACGACAATGCACCAGGTGGCACATTCATTATTGCGATGGCCAAAATCAACGACTTAAAGTTGGACTTGATTCCTATTCAACAGATTTAGCTCCCTAAGATTATTTTCACTTTCCAAACTCGAAAAAAATGGCTCGGTAGTAAAATATTTGCCACCAATGAGGAACTGGAGTCTGCGGTTAACGGCTTTTTTGTTTTAGGAGCTCGGTGGTTCTCACGGTTTCGAAGCAATTGATCGTGGCTGGGAAAACTGTATCGAACTAACGTCGATAAATAAAAATATTTCTTCCCTACTTTTTTGGTTTCATTGTTAGGTTGGGTTCGTCTGGAACTAGCCTCACACACTTCCTGCCATCACTTGTCTCAGTGAAAAGACGAATAACCCAACCAGTATAAAACTTTTAAAAGTAACTTACAAAAATTATGTCTCAGTACTTTCATCTTCGTGTGCATGGCAGAAGCTCTAATTAGCTACTAAACTTTTTTCAATTAATACGTTTCTAGTAAGTTAGCTTCGTGTGTTGATGGCTTTAAATGTATGTGGTGTAAATGAACATACATTTTCAACTTATCTGGAATATATTTTTTAAATTATCTGAGTCCCGTTAACAAACGTATCTTTACTTATTTATTGACTTATAGGACCGCTAAAAGTGTCCCTTATCGAATTCCTGATGGTCCATCCGGGCAAAAGGAGAGACGGAACAATGGAAAATTTTAATTAAAAATCACAAATATATTTATATAAAATTTTGCTGGATATTGAATTTAATACTATCTAGTTCTTGTGGAAGAGGTTCGGATAAGATCGCATATGGCAGGCGGAAATTGCCGAGCGTGTGCTTCGCTGTCCCAAAACATATTTTACGGCGTAGTACACGTCAAATATTCCCAGAACGTCGACGCTCTTTAAATTATGAGGTGATTTAAGACTAAATCTTACTACTTTTGAACCAAATGCTCTTAAAATTTCAAATTATCTATCAGAAAAATATTAACCTAGTAATCATCATTTTTTAGATACATTAGTGAATGTAAAATTAAGATATAAAGTGCATAAAAATTGTAAGAGCTGTTATTAGCTGTTAACACGTAAATAAAATACAAAATTACATTTTTTGGGGGCCGATAAGAGCTCGGTAAGATTGGGGTATTCAAACAAAAAAAAAATTGCGACCTCTGAAGCTACATATAAAATGTTCAAACTTCGTAGACATAATTACTACAATAATTTAACAAATATATATTACTATAACGTAACATGTCAAATGAAAATTTCGTTTCCAAGTAAAATGAGTATGTTCTAATAAATTTGTAAAATTACTAAGAATGTATTTATGAAATAATTGTAAAAATCAACAAAAATTTCACACTAAACCTTTTTGAGTTGTCAAAGTATCTTTATTAAAAAAACAAATACAGGAGCTTTCAACCACATTGTCATTTTCATCTGATAATTAATATTCTGCAATTGACAGACACAAATAATAGTTACAATACTTTTGGCACGAGTCCCATTCTGGGCCACTGATCATACCATAACAGTATTCTTCGTATATGACAATGTGTTTGCTTTTTTAATAAATAAACTTCAACAACTTAAATGATTACTGTAAAATTGTTGCTTCGTAGTTAATACTATTGAAAAAATAATTTTAATATTAACAAAACATAAAACACTATATTTAATTTATAATTCAATTAAAAAATAAAGACACTTTTATAATCTGGTTTTATTGATTTTCGTGCCTTTGAATCGAAAGGTTAATGGTCCGATAATAGGCACCTAAACACGTTTCCAATTATCACTAATTGAACTCGCTTTTGGACGACATACTCCATAATTTGCGTAGGCGGAAATCATGGCTCTCTTCCTGAAGTTGTGATGACACGGCTTCCGTGAAATTGGGACCTCGTGACGGTGTGGGCGTCGTGTTTGTATGGCGGGGCTATCCTGCACCTGGAACACTTCCTGAACATTCTCCAGTTAATGAATAAGAAAGATGGCCAATTCAGACAAACATGTGATAATATAAAAACCACACGACGTTTCTGGGAGCCTTGTCCCACAACCAGTGCAGTTGTGTCGTTCTAGACTCTTCTTAGAACCTGAAGAAAGGGACAAGGATCCCAGAAACGTTGTGCGGTTTTTATATAATCACATTTTTGTTTGAATTGGCTATCTATCTTATTCATTATTTTCAATGCGACGTAAATTTTTTTCATCCTCCATTTAATTATAATCCTACAACTCATTGTCTTCCAGATCCACTAATGTTTTTTCACATGATATGAGATATTTCGCATCACTCACGGGATGTCCGCAAACTATATCTCATTAATTTTTCATCATTTTTTATTCATAACATTCACTATAGACCTCATTGCCTGCAAAAACGGGTGTCCAGCACTTTATTACAGAACGTCATGTGCTCCTGTTTTTCTAATCACTTTTTTTCTTCACGTTACTAGCATAAACGCGATTCTACATTTCTGTGGACGATGTTACCACGTCCTTGAGCCGGGCCAATGTTCTCCTTTTTTTAAATTTATTTATTAAAGTTAACTTTTAGTCGGGAGACTTTACAGTTGTGATAAAAAATAATAACAGTGTTTACAATAGTAAAAATTAAACAAATTACAAGGTATTTACAATTTGTAAATATTTCACATGTAAAGTTGTGGTCTTGGATGTGACACTTGTCATTCCAAGTTAGAGACGAGAGAAGTTCTCCTTGTTTTTTTCTTGAATTGCGTTGTGTCTCTCGTCCGACAAAGTGACAACCCTTTCCATTTCGATCGCAATCGTATCTGCCTCGTCGTTTCAGCGTCCAAAAGCGAGTCTATAATAAAGTAGCATTAAATGATGGCAATTAAACGAATTTAATTAATGAAAATTATGTGTTTAAAAGTCTTGATATGCGTAATCTATTTGGCTAGACAGATAGAATGACAACCAGGTTGTAGTCAAATTTCCGTAATTAAAGTTTTACCAGTTTATGTCGTCATGTGACGCGAGGTAAGGAAATAGTTTTAAGCTTTCTTTCCTAGTGAAGTATAAATCAAATTTTCTGTAGTTTGGCGCCTCGTGTTAGTGTGAGTGCGTATTGTTGTGGTAGTGTGTGTTTACCTCATTGTTGGAATCGATAGCGCAGGTGCGCGCGCAGAGCGGCGCGTGCGCAGAGTCGTCGTGTGCCGTGGGCGCCGCAGCCGCAGCCGCTACCGCAGTCGCAGCCATGTCCGGGCGCCGAGCGGTCGTGTGGCTGCTCGTGTTGGCGCAGTGCTGCGCCGCGCTGCCGTGGTCCGTCCGTGCCGACGGCCGCCCCTCGTCCTCGCCGGCGCCGCACCCCTCGCCGCAGCCGTCGCCGCCGCAGCCCACCGCCCCGGCGACGCCTCTGCAGCACGCCGCCCCCGCCGAGGTCCACGGAGATGCCGCCGCTCCGCCGTCGCCCACCCCCGAAGTGCACCGCTACCCCGTCGCCTCCGTCGAGTTCGCGCGCGTCGAGACGCCCTTCATCATCGGCCTGTGGATCTTCAGCGCCAGCCTCGCCAAGATAGGTGAGTACCGCGGCCCCCGCCGCTATCGATCGCCGCCGCCCGGTCCGCGTCAGCTGATGCGACCCAAAACACCGCCACAGGAATAGTTTTGGCGCGAGGTCAGGGAAGACGTCTGCTGCGGAAGTGGAATAGTGCCGCGACTTTATTAATTAATAACGTGCCGGCTCCACCGGACCTAAATAACATTCTCACTCTCGAAGGTGGCCTTTGTTGACATCGATGTTCAGGTTTTACTGCCAGACGATATTTCCCATGCAACGGAAGAACTGTCATTTAGCGACACAGAATACTAAGGTTTTGCCGCAGTACAGACGCATGGAATGTTGACAGCTCAAGCTGACACGCCACTCAAAGTAGCCGACACAAAATTAGTAACCCGCAATACGATGTGTGTTTGGAACACGCCAAAGGAAAAAAATTGCGCGGACTGCCGGTCCATGGATCCAACTAATTTTTTTCCCCATTTAATCTGGTTTGGAATTGAATCAGTTGACTGACACTTCCGTTCAGCTCATTCATTGTCTCGGTCTGTCCCCCTCATATAATTCAAACAGCTTCAAAAAGTATAATATCAAAAAATACAATTTTTTTGGTGTTATAAATAAAATTAGAGAAAATATTTAAAATAGCAAATGGGTAAAAAAGTCGCCAATAAACTGACATAATTTGACGATAAAATAAATACCGCACAACGTTTCTGCAACCCTTGTTTCTTTCATCAGGTGTTCATATAGAGCATTTGTGCCGCGTGTCGTTTAGGAAGCTTTTTTTACAACACCTGAAGTAAGTGACAAGGTTTACAGTAACGTTGCGGGGAATTTATTTTATAGCCTAATCAATTGTTTGTTTATTGACTACTTCATTATACATTTTTGAACATAAAATATTATTTTTATGATTAACGTTCTCTCTAAATTCTACATTTTTGAATATGTTAGTATTTAATTGTTTCGCAGATAAAAACTTTGATGACGTGTTTCTTAAAACGTATGGAAAAATTCCATGGTCTGTGGTGTTTATTGTTACTAGAAAACACTACGTTAGTTTGGATGCTATTGAAGAATGTTCCCTTCCCCCTTTTTTTATGGAAGAAGATTAACTATGGGTTTTAGAATTAGTGCAGCTAATGACATCCAAAAAATTGCATAAGGCGTCAGAACGTCTTCTAACCAATGCGTTTCTGTCATAAACGTAGTCTAAACCCGTACGATTAAAAACTGGACTCTTGGAAAACTCAAAAACTGGTATCTCGAGAAATGCTGCGGACGATGTCTCCTTTCACGTTATTTGCCCTCTAAACTTTCAGTTCTGAATATTTAGAAAACTGTCAATATATGTCAATCGTAATTAATCTTAGTCCCATGAGGGCAGCGAACAACTAAACTTGTTACGAACTAATTATAGCGCCAGGTGAAGCTGTGTTTGGTGTTGTTCAACATGATTGCAGCGAAGGACCTGCTGGATTGGAATGCAAAGCGACGGAGAAACTATCAACGATCCAGAGATGTCTTTTGAAAATGCGAGGAAAGTTATCGCGTCATATAAAACGAAAGTAGGGTCAATAAACTATGTTATAAAAGTACAACGCGAGTAACAATAGAAACAACAAACACTCAAATAAAATATTATGATATAGTATTTAGTGATGAATGAAATGAAAGGAGTAATATAATCGGAGGCCTGAAATAAATGTTAAATAAATTTGTTGAAACCAGCATTTAGATGATTAAAATGTTGTCATTGTTCAAAATAATGGTTGACCTAGCCAAAAACTACATAAATTTATTGTTATGTAGGGCGCAAAAAAAAATGGCTACAAATATTCATTTGAAACGGGTTTTCAGCGATTGGTGAAACTAGCACTTTCGGTTTATATTAACGTACTAAAAATAATTTATAAATGAAAATTACCATGAAAAATTGTGTTTTGGATTTAAGACCGCGAGCATATTGAAGTTTTTTTTTCTCGTGAGATTAAAAAGATTGCAAGAAGTCCCCCTCAGACTTCCAGTGTGGCTGGCATAATTTTGGGAGTTCACTGAAATGAAATATTTAAACAAATTTAAAAAATTGAAATATAACGCGTCCGTTTTAAAAGTATACCAAATTGACAAACAAATAGCTAAATAACAGACAAAAATAAGCGCTACACAAATACCACAACAACGTTTCTGCAAGCTTTGTGGCTTTCGTCAGGTCATTCAAAAAACACAAGAGCCGTAATAACGAGGCGACGAACTCGAAAGCAAAGCTAAAACGAAGTTAAACGCAGCGACAATGGATAAATATTGACGGGTTTAGCGTAACAGTAAGAGATAATAGCCATTGTTGATTTTCATTGTATCAATTTGTACGTTAATTCCAGCGATGTTTGATTTAATAAGAAGCGTTTCTGATATAAATACTTTAAAACAAGTACTTTAATTTTCATTAATTCGTGGAATTTATGAACATACAGTTCTTATATCATTACAATCAAATTCGTCGAATCTCTTATCTCAGTGCCATAACTGGATTTGATAATTAGAACAAAATCAATGTATAACCTGACAATTAACAATTCAAATATAAAAAGTTAACCTAAAATAATATCAAAATAAGTGAAAAGAAAACTGAACGAAATCTGACTATACCTTTTTAATTATCGTTTACAAATTTGTATCAAAGTATTGTTACTCACGGACCGTCTGTCTGGTACCAGATCTCTCTCTTGTTTCTTGAAAACTACCACACTAAAAGGCCATTTTTACACAGACTCTACACTTCATTGAAATTTTTAATACACACGATTAAAATACTCGTCCTCTGCTATCTGGAACCTCGGATGAGCCGCCCCCTTTGGTCCGCTAGTGGTTGTCGGTTTCCTCTATGCGATAATTGTTCAACCATTTGCTTCACCGTGTGCAAATTATTAAATAAATCTCTCCGTAAAATATTTGCTTGCTTTCATGTAGAAATACAGGATCTCGCCATTCGTACTTTATAACTGCAAACTTTACTGTTTGTTGCTCTAGGTGAACTGAACTATATTATCTCCCCGTCGACTTTTAACAGTTTCATCTCTCGTACGTAGAATTTTGACTCCTTCACCTTTCAATCGCCGATTCCAGACTGGTTCTCCAAGTGCATACTGAGTTTTAAACGCGCGCGGTCTCCATTGTTGAACAAAGGAAAAACCCGCCTTCATTGTCGGCTTTACGCATTCGTACCGCTAACAATTTATTTATATTAAAAACAATTAATGGCCTGTTTAATTGGCATTACAATATATATATATATATATATATATATATATATATATATATATGTGTGTGTGTGTGTGTGTGTTAATCCGTAATTACAAGAACCTCGTGGGTTCATCAACTAATAGTATTCTAACCACAAATTCCAATCTTGAGCATGTCCAATTCCTATTGGGATCAGAGATCGACGACTGCGTATCCGAAGAAATTCCAGCTCAGTTTTTCAAAAGGCCAACCAATTTCCAACAACTGACGTTGAGGGGTTGCCGAGGTCCTGTTAAGCATATGAGAGCAAATCTCTGTGCGTGGTTATTCTAGAATTCTTCTTTTACTTCGATAATTGTTTACCTCAGTTTGAAATCCATTGATATAATAATTTTATTCGGTTTGTCTATATATATATATATGTATAAATGGAAGAGGAATTTCAAGTCATGTTCGGAAAAAAGTTACGTTAATTGGCAGTTAATTAACTTCAGCAATTATATTCTCGAATAACGTCAAAATTGACCCATTTATATTAACTAATGCAACCTCTCTAAATTATTTAATAAGCCAGCCATGTTGGCTGCAGCCAATTAGTCTGTACGCGAAACTTAGTTTCGAAGTTTGTAGTAGGTTGCGAAAGCTGAAGACGACTTGTAATTTCTGGTTCTGTTCCACGCCTTATGACTGTTGAATTTCTTAAATCTAATCATCATTCCTGGATATACTCTGGCGCGTTATTTTGCAATTACTCAAAACATAGTTTTTTTACTCATATTCCTTATTACTTGCACTATTAATATCCCTGCATTTCTCTATATTATTATCTTCCTGTTCTACCAGGCGACAGTTGAAAGTCGTAATAAAAATGTTCTAATCAGAGAATAAATGAGACCCAGAAGCTACACTTTCCTAAAATATTCAGAATAACTTTTCGGGCCAAAAAACAACAACTCAATCGTAGAGGATCTATGATAAAGTAAAATTATAATTTCACGGGGAATAATGCCGCCTTTATTCTTTGAATTGTACATGTATCTTCATAAGTAGTTACCGTAAAAATATGAAGAACCTCTTATCGGTAAAGACTAATAACGTGTGAAGGTTCAGCTTGCATTTAGCCAATTAACCAGAAGGAGATAATACACTTCCCAGTATTCCAATTGCCAAATTACAGATAACGGAAGTGTTATAAGATTCGTGTCAGGAATTTACAATTAGGAAGGAAGTTTGAAGTTAATTTGCTTTTAGAGTAAAAATATAATTTTTTTTCCAATTATTTCCGAAACACGCCATAAGTGTGTGTGGAGTGTAAAAGTTCCTTCCCGCGAATGATCGCCAAATATATTCCAGAGAAAACAGTCCAGATATCCCGGAGAAAGTGTTGTCGAAAAATTTTAAACTTAAAAAGATGGTGGAATATGTCAGTTGTAGGCATAATCAGAATAATTCAAATGTGAAAAATTGCATGGATGTATAATTTCGTGTTCAATTTATAAATGAAATGAAATAGGTACTGTTTTAAGGAAAACAGTTTTATAAAAGCAATATGTATATTTACCATTGCTCTCTGCAAATGTTCATCATTCTACACGTTTGTCGATTTCATCTTTGGGGAATAAACTGGATTTTACATAAAAATGTCGTGATGTGCTTTTGAGATATTTATTTTTACATGTAAACTGTTCTTAAAGAACCGGCCTGATTGAAAGTCTGTAATGTCTGCACCATATTTTAATATTTCAACCCCCAGTAATTCATATTCATCTTGAAAGATCCAATCGTTCTCCTATTTTTTTCTTGTCAGCGAAATTATTAATTCTGGTGAACGGCTTAACGTCATTACTACATATTTTGGATTGTGCCCCGAATAGTGACATACATATTTGTTCCTTTTTGTAGTCATGTGTTCTCAGACAGTTTTCCTTCCATAGTATCAAATTGTTTGAGCGACGTTCCCGAGTTGGAGAAGTCTACAGTATCGACATCTCAAATTAATATCGCCTACATTATCACTAAAATTTATATTTAGTACCTCGTCGGCTTATTTACCCGCTAATGTTTCCTCTAGAATCACCACTTTTCTCCAGGTTTATTCGTAGGCTGACGACTTACTGTGGTGTAGGGGTCAGTGTGACTGCCTCATTTCTCAGAGGTCGCGAGTTCGAATCTCGGCGAGGGCATGGATGTATGTGTGCGTGAGAGAAACTCGTCAATTAGTCCCCCGAAACGGGAAAAAATGAATACCCATAATGTGTTACTAACGACCTGAGATGTTGATGCGACTGTAAATAAATCAATAAAACATTTTTAGGTTATATATTGCGAATATGTCTATGTGTGCGTCACGTAACGCGATATCGACGTCAGTATCACTTTTTATAATTTAAGGATGAATATTATTTTCTATATATCGATTTTAATGCAGCAACGCAGTTATGGCCAACACAGAGGATTTTTCCCAAAGGCCATTTTGAACCATATTGGAACGCCGCAATGTGGTATGGCGTCTGTTCGATACCCGCTTATCCGCGCGCGTCGTTACGTGTCCTGAGGGACGTCGCCATGGCAACGGATGCGTCCGAGCTTCCTTCTTCCGGAACAAGCGGCGCTCTCTTCACGCAGTCCCTGAAGAGCGGAATACTCTCCGCGTTGTCATCCGGATCATATTCGCTTGTGTTTTCACAGAGGAAATCGTCACTGAGGTTGATATTAGAAAAGGACGTTTCGGAAGTAGAGGAATGTTGTGATATCCAAAAGCAAAATCGTCTCCAGAGGTCTATGAGCGCCGACCTGTGCCTCTTGGGCATTTAATTTTTAAATTCAGTTTCCAATCTACAATCTACTCTTAATACATATAGAGTAATACGTAAACGTTTTGTCATGCTTGATGAAAGACTCGACTAGCGCTCCGTACATTGGCGGGTTCAAGTTCAAGATTTTTTCAGTGAGGTCTTCCGACCATAGCCTTCTCACTGCAGACTGTTGGAAGAAGAGGTCGGCGATGAGTTCGTTGTCATCATTTAGCGTCCGTATTTTTCTTTTAGTATCATAATTATTAATGATTTCACTGATGAAAGCTATTCTGAGGTCTGGATGAACAGTTTGCTTGCTAATGAACCAAGGACCGCAATGTTTTTGATTGGAAAGATCTTGTTGTTTGATGACTGCATCTCCATAGTTCGATTCCGTAAGATCATAAAGGTATTAAGATGGTTCTGCGTTCGATCTGAAAAATAACCAAATCAATTACGTAAAGGTCTTGATTTTTCAACAGATATATTACAGAAGATATTCTCCTTTTATATATGCACTTTGAAAGAAGAGCGAATTTTTATGTTAATTTACCTTTTATAATTAGTATAAATATTGCCAATAATTTGTTAATCAAGATATAAGATGGCACTGTGACAATTCATTGGATTCCAGAACACGTTCGTTGCAGTTCGAACCTCATTGTGGTCAAACTGTTTTTTGTTTTCATAATTTTCTCGTTTTGCATCGGATACTCTGTAAAACGGACAAAAAAATGATTGAGATGATTAGGAACATAGGAGACTTATCGTCCCAAACCAATAATATTACAAGAAAACTGAAGAGTTTGGGATTCGTCTCTATAACATACAACTTCGTATTTTGATTTAGGACGGAGAATTCTCATGTTTCAATGTCTCATACCATTAAACAACTTAAGTCATGCTGACTTATTAACGAGAAAATTAAAGCTAAAATTGACAACTAATTCGCAAGTGGTAACTATTATAGCTTATACATTTCTTTTTCCCTTTAGTTTAAAGTCTGTCAAACTACGTGGTTATAATGTCCAATTTAATCGACGAATGAACCTGCTCCTGGTGCGTTTTATTTATTGTATTTACCATAGTACAGTTTTTTTTTAAGTAATAGGCTACATGCGGTTTAATCCACATGGTGGCAACACCCCTTTAATTACATAGGAAGGGTTTTTAATGGGGGGATGCGGAAGAGTAGAGGAAGGTAGCCGAGGGTTAAATACGGCCCCCGGGCTATATTTTAAGGATCGTACCCGGCATTTGCCTAAAAGTGATGCAGCACAAACCCTACAAAACCTGTATTCGGTAGGTCGGGCAGTCGGTACTTGTCCCACGCCATTCCGATGGCAGTAGAGGGGTTTGATGTGGAGACGCAGCATTCCCTTCTCTGTGTCTCGACCATTTTAGGAGACAGCTGGCAGACTGTTCCAATGGGAACAGCGGAGATTTCTTACCGAATGCCCAAGGCCTGCGACCCCGGAACATACACCTTCAAAACAGGCTGAGGTGCCTCGGCTTGTGAGAACCATAGTTGATAAATGGACAGAGGAAAAGGCATCCCCAAAGGTCCGTTTCTCCTAAAAGGTTCTGCCTGCGAGAGCTAACAGCCGAAAATAATGCCGATTTTTTTAGGGCAACAGGCTACTTCAGGAGGGAACTCCCCTTTAATAGCATAGGAAGGGATTTGAAAGGGGGATGCGGAAGGTTAGAGGAAGGTTAACCATGGATTAACTAGGGCCCTCGGGCTATATTTTAAGGATCCTACCCGCCATTCGTCTAAAAGTCATAGTACAGTAACTTTGCCAGATATTTAAAAAATCAGAACAACATTCCGACTTTCAGATATACGACGACAAATCAGAAAGTCTTTGCCCCGATTTCATATTGTCCAAAATAAGGTACATGCAGATAATTACAAATATACGTACTATTGTACATATCTTACACCATTTTTCCACATAGTTCCCACACCGGTTCAGACATTTGTCCCATCGCAGCAGTAAATTTGTGTTCCCCATTGGAAGAATTCGTCCGTCTGACTTTGGAACCACCGTCGAGCTGCTATATTGGCTTCAGCGTTGCATGTGAATCGCTTTCCTATCAGGAACTTCTTCAGCAGTCCGAAAACGAAACGTTTGTCGCGGAAAATGGATATCTAGATACTGCTGAAGACGTTATTGGCAGGACAGCAATTCACATCCAACATTGTAGTCAAGTAGTTCGACGGTGGTTCCATAATCAGATGAGCGAATTCTACCATAGTGACATCTCAAATTTATTGCTGCGATGGGACAAATGTATGTGGTGACTATGTGGAAAAACTGTGTAAGATACGTAGAATAGTACCGTATTTGTAATTACCTGCATGTACCTTATTTTGACCAATAAAAAATTGGGGCAAAGACTTTCTGATTCGCCCTCGTAGTTCAGATTCGCGTCCATTTATTTACATTTATTGTAATTCAGTAA
This sequence comes from Zhengitettix transpicula, assembly GCA_037074705.1. NCBI lineage: Eukaryota > Metazoa > Arthropoda > Insecta > Orthoptera > Tetrigidae > Zhengitettix > Zhengitettix transpicula. Next base: position 227,474,800 of record CM073590.1, on the reverse strand, counting down.
TTCGACAGATAAGAGTAAGGTTGAAAGCTACTCGTATTCCTAAACGTAGCAGTCAAAACTCTCGTTATGCTCAGATCAGGCGCTGTCTGAATGTAACGTCACCAAATTATCCGATATTTAAGCTACAAGTGTACTTCACTTTCTACGCCACTTAAAAATACATCATTCTAACGTTTTCAGTTATTGTTTGTTATTAACTATACGATTTAAAAATATTTTGCGGTGAAAAATATAAAAAGCGCGAGTGTCGTCGCAAAAAAAAAAGCTCTTCAGCAATTAATTAGGAACTGTATGAATAACTGAATCTGCAAGACTCGAGCTACAAAAGCAATACCGTTGTGCGTATAAATTCCGCAATTAAAAAAGCTTTAAGCCTACAATTTATTACGAATATATATATATTCGTAATAAATTTAAACCAGTTAAAGTTGTTGATGTAAACAGATTGAACTGGAGCATAAATCCGTACCTGAATAATAGTCTTATTGAATAGAGTATTTTCACTTTGAATTGTAAATGCGATATATATATATATATCGCATTTACAATTATTTTGACAATGTCACATCAGCCTTAGTTGCTTATATATACATATGTCTGTATTTTACAGTCTGAAAAAGCAAGAAGCAGTTTAAAAACAAACTTGATACTTTTATGTCCTAAAATATTGTTTTGTTCATTTTTGGGGAAAGACAACACTAGCATCCACGGCGCTGAATTATAAATGTCGAAACGACTGAGATTGGTGGCGAATCCGTCGTTTTGGAGGTTCCTGAGCTGAAACTTCCTGTGCCTGTTGCCTCGAATTCAACAGCCGTCTGTTTGCGGATGGCTGATAAAATGTTCAAAATTACCGAGTGATTAGTGTCGAAATACTTTTTTTATTGATATATTGTAAATCTTGTATATTTTTGGACTTATTTCTGTGTATTTCTTTGTTATTTATGTATATTTGTAAAAAGTTTGTTTGTTTCCGGCGAACTTGGGAGGAATACGTTACTTCCGTTGACCGCAAACGTCACTAATGATAAAAGTTCACTCTCCTGACACCTGATTCTGATAGCCCACGTCCCAGAGATAAAAACCATTTCTCATCTATAAATATTAGAATGTATATCATCTGTCTGATAGTGCTACGTAGGGCGCATTTATTAAAAAATAATACTGGGCCTACATGGTTTCTAACATTATTCACGAGATAAAGACAATAAATTATAGCATATGAAATCTATTCTAATACTTTCATCATTTTTAATTTCATAAAGGATGAAACGTCTCTGTTAAACGTATACTAATTAAATAAATAAATAGCTAATTAACAGACAATAATAAGTGCTAAATTAAATGACACACAACATTTATACAATTCTTGTTGCTTTCGTCAGGTGTTCGAAGAAACGAATAGACCAGTTGACGAAAAAACGAAAGTTCAACGCAAAGAAACTATAAAAGAAAAGAGGGGTTAGCTTAACAATAAAGGATCTTTCTTCCGGCTTTTGCATTTTTGAATTATCTGACGAAAGCAACAAGGATTGAAGGTGTTGTTTAATTTAACAATTTTGGTCTATTATCTGGCTATTTATTTATCTAATTTGTGTGCATTACTCATTTCGTCAAGATTAAAATAAAGGCGGATCCGTGTAATTTGTATTATCATTCCAGGAAAGTTATGTCTTTTAATGTAACCTTTCTCGCGAGATTTGAACGCGGGTTTGAGATGAAGAGTCATACTCGTCCTCGAGTATTGCGGTCTGGCGCCATAAAATAACGCAGTATTGTGTTGAGTTATGATTCTCGTAAAATACGGATTTTGGATAACCTCCCAATTAAGACAGTTTTTTTTAAAACGGCCGCTCAGGAAAAGTTACGTTTATTACCCGCCGCTGCGACCTCGACGCTGACTAGTTAGGCCACAGGAGATACCAAATCGATCGGCGCGTGCCCCATTGTTGAAGTTCAGAATTGGCCGAGATGTTCTTCTGTGGACAAAGACCGGACTACGGAGTAAAAGAGCGCGGAGGGACGAACAAAGGGATCCAAATGTTGATATTTTATCCCGCGTGTTTTCATTTGGTTCGTTTGTTGTTAGCGGAATTCATCGATTGGAATGTAGACGCATTCTTCGGCCGAAGCCAAAGCGAGAAATGGCGATTCCATTGCTGATATAAAACGTAATGAACGCGACCCACATTCATTCGTTTTAGTGAAAAGAGTTTCGTCTTGAGTGTATCGATTTCTGCAGGCTTATGTAAGGAACGCTTGTCCCAAACGATCTACCTTTGCTTGCAATAACTCATAAATGTCTAAACATAAATCCTTTTACGCGTCTACCATCCCATAACCTCGAGAGACTGGAGTACGGCAACTACAACAGTAGGTCGGAATATTTGATGGAAACAAATTTTTGGTAGTAATGATATTTTGTATTTCCGTTCAGTGCAAACGAAAAAGTAAAAAAGGGTTACATGAGGGTCAGCTTCATTTCTGAAGATTTGAACTATCAAAGAATTTTTACTCTACCAGCTATATTTATGTTTGTTATGTAATATTCTTAATAATCGTACCTTAGCAGAACTGTGGGTACAATACTCGTTTCGTGTCAATTTGTGCATTGAGTATACACTGGTTGGTTGGCGGTCGGGTAGGCTCGGATTAGTCCGGAAAGCGTGCGTCAGTCTCGAATGTTGGTTAATAATAAATAAATGTTTTGTCTTGAAATTCGAGGCCTATGTAATGGAAAAAGATTAATAGTTGCACAGTTAAGAATCCACGTGATGCAGGCTCAAGAACTTACTGGATCTGGATCCTGGTACTAATTCCCAGAATTGACTAAATCAGTATACAGCATGAGAATAAACAAGTCTTCCTTACATCCTTCGAAAGCACAAAATTTCTCAAAAATAAATTCGCATTACACATTCTAGTCATGCATCACATTTATAAAACCTTTAAACAAAATTAAATTCACATCGAATACTATCTGCGCCTTTCGTCTATAACTTGGAATGGCACTGGACGTTTTCACGATCGCAAGTCTCCATGTTAATTATTTACAGTGTATGTCTATTTATCTTGACTGTTAACTCCTATGACTAAAAGTTGTAAACATTAAAAATAGAAATAAAACAACAAATAAACAACACACCGGGTCTTTCATAATTAATGTGATATTTGCAATGCTACTAATTTTGTAGTCTCAATTACCAAACCCACTTAGACAAAGAATTTGCTCAATCAAATATTTTATTTTATAAAAAAGACGCAAGTAACCAATATCCTTATTTTATTATTGTAATTTAGTTGTCTTCAAAATCTTTTTCTAATCTTGCTTTTTTATAGTGGCTTCGTCCAAGTCCAATTTCTAATGCCGGCCCTACCACCAATTTTGTTAAGGCCTTTGATTGAAATATTTTACTTTGCGTGCCTGAATGTACGAAACTGTACCGTTTCAAAAATGATCTTTACTTTCACGGACTGTTTCTGGTAATTTATAAGTGAACTGATACATCTCATATCATTACGCTGTTCTAGACCAAAAATAAATGCCCCCACCAAACGCTTTACGCATTGTTACAATGGTTGTGAATCTGAAAAACCTAATTAATTCTCCTAATCTGCCTCGTCAATGGCGCATGTAGATGACAAGCTTATATGGCGATTAGTAAAATAATAAATAGACTTAACTGCAAGTTTTAATTTGCTTTTTCTTTTAGCTTCCCTGATGATTTTCGATAACTGGTTGATTTTAAAATCTGATGTTTTCCATTTTCGACAAACCTGATGTCCATTCTCGACTGATGTCCATATGTATGTCATCACATTTTGTTGCATAAAATTTATTTTTACGCCGTTGTTTCGCTAATAATACTAGCGCATTCATTAGTACTCGCCGTGAAATTAACATAAAAAAATTACTTGCTGAGGCAACGTTAATTAATCAATCGCAACTTTCGGACGATCATTAATTTATTTCTGGGACACAGATCGATGGTGCACACAGTGAAAGAACTGCTTGAAAAATTGAGTTTACACCACTTAAAAATAGCACAGATGGAACTGCATTCGTTTTAGTACACACATACTTAATAATTTTAGAGTTTAATAGATTAAAAATAGCATATTTAGGCAGAAAAACCACGCACAGTCTCGTACAATGTTAAAAAAAATTAATAGGCGGATTTTAAGAAAACATTAAAAACATTATTTTAAAAAGGAGTACACTTGAGGCTAAAATCTTACAATTAGTTTAAAGTGACTGAATATGTCGAAACCTTCCACCTATTAATTTTTTCAAAAATATACGAGACTTTGACTGGCTTTTCTCCATGAATATTAATCATTATTAATCAATTGGATAAAAATTAGCTATGGCTAGGTATGCTGTAGAATTCTGTTATTATGAAATATATTATGATTAAATCTTACAATTAGTTTAAAGTGACTGAATATGTCGAAACCTTCCACCTATTAATTTTTTAAAAAATATACGAGACTTTGAGTGACTTTTCTCCATGAATATTAATCAATATTAATCAATTGGATAAAAATTAGCTATGGCTAAGTATGCTGTAGAATTCTGTTATTATGAAATATATTATGATTACAAATGAAACTTGTGATAGCTTCTCACTATTATATATTTTACTTTCATTTGGAACGCATCATATGCCAATCTATTCTGTTCTATTATATCAGTAAAAATTCATTCAATAGATATATTGTAGGAAGTTCGTTAAAACATTTGTAACACATCGGAATATTCTTCGTGGATCATTCCTAGGTTGCGTTTGGTTCCGCCTTTATTAGCCATATTCGAAAAATATGCACCTGAATAGACGTATAATTGGGTGTAAAAGAGCAATTAAATTTTTTATTTGTGTCATTATGAAATGGCTACGTTCCGCTAATCATGAATTACAGGCCCCCGGAGGTGACGCAGCCAGGCGGAACAATACCTGCAATTTGGGTTTGTTGTGGCTGGTGTTTTAGCAATACGTTGCAGTGCTTCAGTTGGCAACGAGATTATTTAGCGAGTAACGCGGGTTCCTGTGTTCCGCGATGGACTGTTCCTGGGCAAAATATGAGCGGCGCCGAGAACCGGAAATCAATGTGAGAGCCCGACCATGAGGTGTAAATATTCAATGACCCCGATCAAGCGAACCTTGTTCCGTCGATATCTGCATTCTGCTGCACTTGAGCCGTCTAATATACCGTACTAGAGATCTGAACGCATTATAGACATCCAAGAGAGGGAAGCATTCATTAAAAAACCTCTCGACTAGTTCGTTGAAGAGGCAGAAAAACGTCCTCTTCACACAAAAAAAACGTACTACTTTACTTTCCTGACATACATGGGCCAATTTTCTTCTTTTGAAGGTGAATAAAAAAATTAGGTTACTCACGACAGCAAATTAAATTAATGTAAAGTATGGCCGAAAGGTGCAGGTCATGGCATCTGAGGTCCTGGAGAATTGGACATTGTCATACAATATCTAGAAGAAAATGTATTAAAGGACACATAGACAGATGAATAATAAATTAAACATATGAAAAGCAAGTGGAAATAATATGATTACAACACGATTAGAAAGAAGGTGATATTAAAATTGTGTAATGTAAACGTTTCATCTCATCTCTCCCGTTATTAGATAGTAAATGAAGGAGTTAAAAGTTAAACTTACAACGGGAATAAAAGTACAAAAAGAAAAAATTCCAATCCTACGATGTGCAGATGAAGTTTTTGTTTGCCAAGGAGAAGAAACGTTTGGAAAATATATTAGAATGAATGACGAAAATAAATGCTCACTGCATCAGAACCAACCAGATTTATTTTCCAGCCATGATGGTTTCAAACCTAGCACTAATACTTTTCGAAATAAATAAATAGAAAATCAACCATTTTGTACGGCTTGTTAATCAACCGGAAACAAAAAATCATTACAATACGACGTTTCGTCAACATTTTTGGGACTTCATCAGGTAATATAGTTTCGAATGTAATCATATATATGTTTAAATTAGGATATTAATTAGTGTCATTGACTGTGCCCTACGGCGGTTGTAACAGATGTTAAATCATTTACTTTAAATGTGGTATTTCTTACCATTTTAACATATTGTAATAATTAAATAATATATTAATAATGGATGGGCACTTTTAAATTAACAACTAACAAAATTTATTATCCATTTTAAAACAAGTATAAAATACACAAAATATTTGGGATCTCAGGGTCTTGATCTGGGTTTGATAAATGGCAGAATTTAACAAATGAAAAAAAAACACAAATTTACTTTTAACTTTATATGGAATCAATGCGTCTGAACATAGACGAAATTTGTTGCGGAAGAAATAATACTAAAGATTGAATTTAACAATTTCAATTTTATCAAGAATTAAGAATCTCATTTTATCGATAATTAAATAATTAAAGAACGATCTGATTTTTATCTTTTAAACACGGTTTACAAATAATTTCTTTACTTACGGCCGCCCAGGTCTCATTTTTTTGTTTTTCGTGCACAATTTTGGGGACATCACTGATTCTAAGTTCTCACAGACGCTAAATGTTCACTGGCTCTAATTGGCGTTGTTTGTTAGTTGGTTTAACACAAATTTGTTGGTTCTCGATGCTTTACTGCAACTAGTTGCTCTGTCTCCTTCCCGACTGAATATTGCTTTACTTGTAAAACTTTTCTTCTGGTCTATTCGCTGTCTGCTGACCGACTGTACTGTTCAAATTTTCATGACTTGGAATTTTGGTCTTTTCTCCTTGCTGCTTACTGCCCGACTGTACATTTCCTGACTGTTCGTTCGTCTCGCAAGTTTTGAGCGCGTAGAACCTTCTCGACTCATCAACAATGTTTTTTTTGCCTTGCCGGTTTGTTGCGGCGTCCGCTCTATATCCAGTAATAATGAGCCCTCTACAATTCAACTTTTCAATTAGAACAATGTCTTAATTACCAATTACTACAATATATTGTGACGTCTCATTTTGTACATCAACAGAGAATCCCGAGAACACTTACTACACATTGATTATCATTAAAAAAGAAAAGTTCTAATTACAGATATAAGCGATTTGTTGACAATGAGCCCAATTTATACTTATGCATGAGATCCTGATCCCAGGCCTACTGTGACAACAATGGCCAGTTTCTGTGGCATCAATAAAATATTGTAATTGAAAGTTTGTGTTTGCTTATCTGTGTCTTCGTCCTCTGATGATCTGAAACACACAGATTTGTTTCGTTCGTTTTTGCTTTGGGACTGCTAGAATCATTTGAAATATTTAATCAAATTATATTGCTTTGCTTTTTGGCCCTTAATACCTTAATTTTCTCACTACTATCACTTGTTCGCGTAGATTATACTGTAATTGAGGCGAGACTCAATAGACTCGACTATTGAACCACTAGGCTTTTCAATTCTTACCACATTTAATATATTTTCTGACGCTAACACTCGTGGTTAACTTTAATTGATTTAACATTACTTGTGAAAACTTTATTAATATCATTAACTTTTTACGCGCGACTCTTAAGATCAATCTGTTCGGAGCTCCAACTGAATCTTTTTCATCACGCGACAGTCAAAGACTACTCGCCAACAAAGCCGCCTGGCCCGACCAACAATCAACAAACTCTGCATTTACAGTATTACTTATACAAATATACTACTACTACTTCCCGTGTTACATTATGCATATATTCAAAACTGTATTACCTGATGAAGTCTCAAAATTATAAACGAAACGTATTGTAATGATTATTTGTTTTGGTTGGTTAATAATTTTTTCTGACAAAGTGGTTGTTTTTCTGTTTATTTATTAAATAATAATTGTCAGATTATATTAAATTTCTTTTAGAAATGTTTAGATACGAGAACAATTCACTAATGTCTGTTAAATTTAGTTAACTTTCGTTAAATATTGTTTCTTGCGAAGTAGAAGAAAGGCAAAACGTGGAATGAGATGTTGAATGGTTCAAATATTTGATGTCAATGTTACGAAAAGCAACAGAACCTGGCGAAATGATCGGTGGAGAGAAAAACGGCTCCTAAAACTGAAATGAATGATAAAACTTTGGTATTCAGAAAAACATGAGTCTAAACATATTCATGAGCAAATCAGGCGGAAGAACTTTACGGCTTTACGCTTCTAAATTTAAATTTCAACCATTCTCTTCTGTACGATAATTAAAATAAATAAAATACGTGAAACATCGTATCTTACATTAAAAAGAAAAAATGTAATATTTTACTTATCAGAATTTGCCGAAACTTCGGAAGTTAAAATTGGCTTCTTTGCTGTAGTATTTTGCATTACATAAAATTGCTGAGATAATGTCACCCACAAACTGTGGCATAATGTCTGCTGTTGTTCACCTGGCTGTTATCGGCTCCGCCCACGCTGTGCAATTTGTTTGTTTACTTCTCGCGAGCGTATTTTACGATTACTTTGTTTCGCGTGACGTTTGGTCTTGTTTACAATTAATAGTTTGTTTAATCTTGTCTACGCTTTTATCTGTTGCTTACCACTAGTTAAAACACGTTCTCATAATATTTTTCATTTACCGAAATAAAGTTCACACTTGGATGAGAAATGCATACGCAACAGTGTACGTGATAATCTCTGCGTTAAACGTAGCAATCATTCGGAAAAGCACAATTAACTCGCTTCCGTTGTTTTCGTACAATGTGTAACACAACCAAATTACAGTAGTCCTTGTGTACTACCCGCAGAAATCCGAGGATGGCGAATAAATATAAGGTAGAATTGTGGGAGTAAACTGAAAATAAAGCGAACGGGGAGCAAAAAAATAGCAGTCGGGAAATGATGTCGATAATCTTACGGTGAGAAATAATTAAGGAAGGAATGGAAAATGATTGAAACGAAACATTCTGTAACAAAATTTATCTGTCTAGGCCGCACACATTCTGCTGATGCTCTGTATGATCTATGTTGATGACGAAGATATCCTTCATTTTTTTCCCTGTACGGATTCAAACGTAACTCTCGGTAGTCCTGAACGAGTAAAACCAGAAGTCGGCTTGAGAATTTAATTCACATACATTTAGGCTGCAATCAGTTAAGCCTATAAGCACTTACAAAATATAAGAGATGACGACGTTACTTTTGGGTCAACTTGTTCTGTATTATATTTTTAAAAGGAAGAAACATTAAAGTTGTGTTATAATCCTTTCTGTGGAAAAAATTCCTAAATTCTCCATTTCGTTCTAATGGAAACACAGTTTTCTAGCTAATGTTTAGGTGGTTTCATTACAACTTAACACATTTTTGGTTCAAACGTGATTCATAGATGGTTTTATTGAGAATACGATTGTTTTATTTCAAGTTGATATCTCAATAAACAAAAACGTTATTTAACCTATCACTAACCTCTGAAAACGCCAAAAATGGCTTACCGTCATAAACAAAATGTCCGCTGACATACAAAGTAGTAATAATAAAATTGTAAAAAAAATCGTTTTGTACACCCAGATACATAAATAAACAGAAAATGTACTATAAAATAAAATTTCAGCAACACTCATTGGCTGATTTAACATGGATTGACCGTTTTGAAAAAGTAATGTTTCTGAGACTTACAGTCATTAAATTTTTTTCTGTCATATTCCGTGGTTCAAGTTTTTAAGAAAAAAATGTCTGAAACAAATACCGAGAAGATGAGTGCCGCGTTTACTCGCTGAGAAGAAGAAACTATTAGCTACTGTTTGTCGCAATCCTGTCAAGTGGTTACTTCAAGGTGTGTACAACGGGGTTCGAATTTTTGATTGGAAGTTGAAACTGTTGCTTCATCCAGCGTGTTCGCCAGATTTGTAACCGAGTAACTTTTTCCATTTCAGAACCGGCAAAAAATTCACGTCGAACGAGACGGTTAAAAAAATTGATGCAATTTTTGAAGAACTTACCAATGTTACTTTTTGGAGAATCACTGCAGTGCAGTCAGGTTAAAGGAGGTTATGCTGAGAAAAAACTAATGAACCCAATATTGTTTTTTAATTTTTGTGGTGAGATCTTAATGATGTGCCTTCATACAGTGTTTTCCAGTTTTGAATCCAAAATGCATCCCAAATTTATTTTTTCTTCTTATTGAAACATACTACCGTACTTTTTGTTGAACTAATTTTAAAATTATTTATTATATGTGTTACATATTCGTGGTCAATTTGTGCGATTCTGTGGAGCCGATTGCTATCTCAGAGAATGGGTGTTTTATTTATCCGACGAGGAGAACGCTGTTGAATTGAAATGTAAATATAAGCGGCTACTCGCAGCGGGATTTCACTCCGGGGATGAAGAGGCCACAAACGCGATGTTAACCCCTTAACGGCCTTGTTACGCCTTTCTGCCCGGGACCGGGACTTTCTTGGACGTTTCCTTTCCATTTTACTCATTTAACGTTATAGCGGTTATCTTTGCCAAGAGATTAAGTTTTGGTGTTTTAGTGGGGCCTTAAATAGATTTATTATGGGCCAATTTTCTGTTTATTACTGCATGTGACATAATTCAGTAACTAAAATTATACAGATAATATCTAAAACATTTCCCGTTCGATCAAAACACTGAAATCTGTAAACTTGTAGATTAATTTCTGTAGGTGAATCAGCTGCTGGAATTGTTCTCTTCTAGGTGAAGATGTCGACGGTGGTAGTCGACGAAACGTTGTGCTAAGTAAACGCCACCCTTCGTACATATTTTTTTTGCCGCTGTACTAAAACTCTCTTCTGTAATGGAATTTTATAATTTTTATTAATAATACAGGAAATAAAAATTAGTTTGTCGTATTATTGTGAATACTATTTTCATGGGAACAATTACATTCATATAGTCTTTAAAATATAACATGGACTTATTCTATACATCTCAGGGTACCCATTGATACGAAAAAAGTGAATGAACAAGGTAAAAATAGTTGAATATAAAAATCAACTCTCAGCCCTTCATGTTATTTGAATGCATAACTGACGTCAAGTCGATCCGAGTTCTTGTCGATTGTTCCTCGAGCGCGGCGTCTGCTGTCGTTGACGTCGGTCCCATCGGTGATGCGGTCCTCACTGTTGTATTACTACCACTCTTCATCATTTTCGTACCTATGCCTTCTCAAAAAGCTCAGATTATCAGACACGTTATTTCAAGTTACCCTTTTAGGTGATTCTTTTTCAACAAGTATTCTTTACATTGTATCAACACCTTTCAATTATTGCTTGTCACACACTTCCGTTTTCAGTTAAGAATACCCCTGAAATCATTTTAATTATTTTCCGCTTTTCCTGGTTGTTATAAGCGGATTAATGAAACGGTAGGTTTCCCTTGAAATTTTCAAAGAACTTACAGCTTGCATTTTTTATGTTTTCATTGAATTTCATATTCAAAGAATTAAAAAAATAATTTTGGCTGAAGATACTTTCTCATTACTTTTAGTATTCATTGTTTTAAAAACTTTAAAACTGGTCGTCTCATTTACCTGTCTATTAATTCTTTATATTTAATTTACGGACATTTTACTCCAATTTTCCTTATTAAATTTTTTATTTAACAATATATCAAGTATTATAGCGCTTTGATGTGACATAAATTTATAAATATTCAATTACCATTTCAAATATAATGTCACACAGTAATACTATCAATTTATTTAATATAATAAATTAGATCATTCATAAAGAAGAATTTCCTTTTCGAGTCAATTTATAAATTTGCAGTATTTGTTATGATATATATCTAAAACAACATTATTAGCTTACTTTGACTTTCAATTTATTGGATTGTTGGACGTATAATTAGAATGATAATAATTCAAAATAACGTGTCTCAGGAACTTCAAAAATTCAATTTATTTAACAAGTCACTGCAGTCATTGGAACAGTCGGCCAGCTGCCTCCAAAACTGGTTCAGGCACGGAGAAATGAATGCGGGAGGGTGTGGGACAAGTACCCGACCTACCTGATGCACGTTTTCTAGGGTTTGTCCTATATCACTTTTTGGCGAATTCCGGGGAGCCTTAGCTAATCCTTGGCTACTTTCCTCTACACTTCCACATATCCCTTTCAAATCCCATCCTATGCTATTAAAGGGGAATTGCCAGCACGTGGATACCCTAATGTAGCCTGTTCATCTGAAACAATTCATCATGTATCAATTTATAAATAAATTATGAATCACGTTGAGCCTCCAAGGAAGGTATTTTAAACATACTGTTTTATCGATTCCTTACTCGACATCTTTCCCGCAAATATAGGGTTTACTAGAAAATAAATAATTCGAAAAATACTGAAGTATATTCCTACTTCCTTCCCCGATAAATTTTCTTGCCTACCCATTTACTACTCTCCTAATTTGTCTATAGCACATTTATAAAGCTTCCAGTTTTTTTATTCACATGTTTAAATTTTCATATATTCATAAACCCGGAAATATTCATCCTAAAATGGTTAATGTCTATAACCCTTTCGTCCAAATGGGGGCCATGCTTAACAATAAAAAATGCGTCTAACTACATTATTTTTTAGACGTGGAGCAGTTTGGTATTCATTAAAAATATTTTTTGAAAATCTACCGTGTTTAATGACAGGACAACAATCACTTAAAAACTTTTGCAGTTGTAATCTCCAGTCTAAGTTTATTTTATTAATTGCATCTTTTATTATTTTAATAATTGTAGAAATGGCGTAATATTCTCTCTAATGACACTTTTTTTTGTCTTCGTTTTCGTAAGCCACTTTATGTTTCCAGAATTTATTTTTTCTCTTTCTCTGTTTGCGTCCAAACATTTCTAATTGTAAGATTTTTTTTCCAGATTAAATTTCAGTTGGTTTTTATCCAGACCAACAACTCCGGGGTTTTCTTAATTATTATTAAAAATAATTCCTTGCAGCTATTGCTCTAACGATGAAATTTATCTTCTTAGATCAGTTCAACTTTAATTTCTTTGGAATACCAGTTTTTGCGATACCTGACCTTCCGGACTGTACCGCCCCCTCTCACATTTTTCTAACTTCTATGTAGTCAACAGAATGCCTTTTAGAAAGTCTGTTGATACTCTGTATCGTGCATTATTGTATTTTAAAAAGACACGAGATAAACGTAAAACAGAAATGCAGCTTTTGTGTATTCCGCTTCGCAACAGTTGATAAATATTCGGCGCGGCTTGACAGTACTGCGCCTGAATGTCAAAGCTCCGCGCTTCTCTGAGCTCAACATTAATCTCTGCATTCGCGTGTCATAGGGGAATCCCGGTACAATCACGCGAAGCACGTTCAAGAAACGCTGACGTGCGAACTCAACGAAGAGAGGGAGAGAGAGAATCGACGATTGCACTCGGATCCCGCAGAAATGAAATTGAAAAAGAACCCAGAGGTTTCATCTATAGGCGTGATGAACAAACGTTATAACACTGCTTGAAAGTTTCCAACGTTTTGTGCTTATCTCTACTTGTTGGCGTCTCCGTTTCCACGATACGACGTGTATCAAAGTTTCAATTTTCAATTCCCATGCTTTCTAATTGTTTTTTGTACTATAGCTGTACTGCGGCTCGGAAAAGGATCACAGGGCGCCAGTTTAGTTACCCAAGGAGAAAAAACTTCTCATCTCCGGGTACACGGACATTGGTAGCTCGTCTTTCGACGCAGGGAAGATAAAGATCTTTATCGTTGTTGTTTTTTTTTCCTTCTGAAGTAAAGTTCTCAAAATCATAATACATGAACATGAGACTAATACGCACCTTAGGACGTGTTTCAGCTTAGAAGCTGGTGGAATTACTTTTATTTTACATACACGAGTTTGTCTGAACTGCCATAAAAAACTTGAGGGCCACTCCCCAATATAATTTTAGAGTTAAAATAATAATAATAATATTGACTTTATAATGTAATATTTTTATTTTAATAATGGTATGATTGTACTGCAAATTAAGTTATTAATGAATTATATATATAGGTCCAATACAGTGTATAGGGCGAGAAATAACACGTCGTTTCAAGATAAGATACGCAGTGATCCACTGGCCTGTAATTGTAGTGGGGGTGGGGCGAAGGACACTTTAAAACCAACCTTTGTTACGGCAACGTGGTAGTAATTGAGGATGTGTTGAACGGGGAAAAAAAGAGTTGACAGATGCTAATTACAGCGTGTGGTAAAAACACCTTGCTGGTGTTTGTATATCCCGTGTGTAAGAATATATTCTTTTTATTTAATAATGAACAGGTTCTAGGTTTAAAAAAAAAATTTCGGGCACTGCAGTCAGCAGAGAATGACCTATCAAAAATTGTTTAAACTGGAACCTGATGAGGTCTCAAAATAGGCGACGAAACGTTGTTTAATTTTACATTAATTACTTAAAATTGGCTGATGTTTATTTATTTATTAATGTATTAGTAAAGTTAAGAAAACGGCTACATAGTTGAACTTGACCATTTGTTTAAGAATGTCCGTAATTTGAAATTTATCCTATTAAAGGCAGCGTTATAATTTGTAAATAATTCTTTTTATAACAAATAAACACCATTTGAAAAATGAAAAGTCTTATAATCGTAATAATAATGAATCATAAATCTTATTGAGATTTTGAGAGTCATTTGTTAACACTCGTAGTTTATTATGCGATCTAATGCTTAACATTTCGCTTATCAGTCTCGAAAAATAATTACTCTCCTCATCCAAAAAGTCCTAACATTAACCCAATCGATAATATGATTATGAAGATGCTTCGTCAAAACTGAATGTTTCTGGACGGGATGTTTCAAATTGGATAATTTTTCCTTAATCTGGGGGTTTAAAGACCTTTTTGTCTGTCCTATATAGCAAACTGAAGAGGACCTAATCCAAGATCGAAACGTCTTAATAAATTATTTATTTCAAAATTTAATATTTGTCTTATGAATTGTCTAATTAATTTCATTTCTGACTTAATGGCCGTCATATTTTATTATATTCTTTTCTTACAAACTGTTCTCATATAGGACAATAAGTAACTGATTTTTATAAGTTAATAACAATTTTAAACATAAAATAACTTATAGGGATATAATTCGTTTTCAAGCGTGACAGCGGCGTACTTCCAGGTTCTCCGCGAAGGAAGTTCCCAACATACGACAATGCTCCCCACATCTGACACGACTTTGCTATGTCTCACGACCTATAAAATGTATTACTCTTTTCACATCCTTGAATATTTGCTTCTCATGAAGTTCTATGGAAAAATAATTTATTCTATCATTTTCTTCTATTCCATCCAAGTTTGCTTTTTTCTATATTATATTCGCTTGTCTGTTTCAACTCAACCACCTGCATGTTTTATCATATACGTAGGCCTAACTTTGTCAATCACATTATCAAAACAGGAAAATGGGAAAAAAACGAGATATTATGTGAAACTTTACTAGTAACATTTACATATTAATTGAAATCAAGACACTTTATCTTCGTCTAGTTACAGCCAAAAGAAAAATAACGAGTGTGCAGGTAATTCATTGAAAACCCTTATGGACCTGTGTACAAACGAATATTTACCAACCTCGGTTTCTTGATCCATTTGCTTTATTTGGTGCATATGTTCATATCTTTTTTTGGCAAAAACGTTGGTTTAATCAGACGGGCTTTTATGTCCTCCAGGCAGATTGGTCTGTATAAGCCTTTTAGAGTACACAAAGCCTAGTCCTTTTCCTCCTTGCAGGGCGTGTTTCCCCATTTAGTCGCGAACTCGCCCAAAATTCCAGACTCCTCACGAAACCTCATCACTTCTCTGTATTTTTATCTACAGAACTTGTAATTAAAATATCATTTCTAGTTTTGCGAGGTACCTTCGAAGGAAACTACGAATAGATTTTTTTACGACCCTGCTTTAGTGGTTCACACTTAACGCGTTTGTATTGCCATCAAACCATTTCTTTTGGTATTGCATTGCGGTATTCTACGTACTAATATGACAGTATCTTGCATTTTACTGCTTTCTTTATTATTTCGCAACTTTCAGCAGGCAGTTTCAAGTATAAAGTACGCGTTGTTGTGGGATACGATCGTTTCGAGTAAAAGTCCTCCCAGCGAATCGCCGACTTGGCAGTCTTAATGGAATATTGTGTAACAGGCTTTGGAATGCAATTTCTTTGTTTGCTCGTTGTAAGAGGTTTTAATGCAAATTAAATAAGTTCGAGATGTTTAGATTGAAATTTTCTTTGCGTCGTCGGATCATCTATTATTATAATTTCAATTAGAAATTAAAACTATATCCGACTGATATTATTTGAAATTAATACAAAATGGCCAACAGTAACATTATTTTTTAGCAACATTAAAAGTTACATATATTGCATAATTTAAATTTCAACGTAACGCTTATTTCCTTATTTTAGTGACCTCTTTAGAAGTTATCTCAAGTTAATTGATAAATATTCTGACAAATAAAGAAAAAGATTGAATCTCAAACAAATAAATAATTTAAGTATAATATGGTTGTAATTACTGTATTATGGCCAAGAGTCACAATTTTTTAAAATTAACATATACTACATACTCTCATATTCAGGAACCTCTTCAGTTGTATATCATCAACAACAACAAAAATTAATTTATATAAACCATTTAACAAAATATTTTCTATTTATTATATTTATTTTAATACAACTCCGTTGAAGTTTGCTATTTCATTTATAACTAGATGGGTGCCCGTTGTTCCCGGATATCATAATTAAACTCAGAGATATCCATAACCCCCGATTAGACTCCAATCTCTGTTCTTTTTATGTCATTTTACTTACACCCCTTTCCTTTCCAATTCCAAAAATGGTTGAAATTATACACAAACAACATCGGTAGAAATACTATCAATCTCATTTGTCCCTAAAAATATTTATTCGACTTCAATATCGGCCGTTTAACATGTTTGAAAATTTTCACCCCCTCGTGGTTGTAGTCGTAACTTACCCCCACAGTGTTTGTTTTCGGATCAAAAGGAACACGTGTACGAAATTGGGTCAAATTTGCTCCATGCGGAACGTGCACAAACAAACTGACTATTTTATTTATTAGATAAGGTTACTTACATTATTAAAGAAACAATTTACATACGTTTTAAATGTTTAAATTTGAATAAACATTTTACGAGAAAACAATTAGACTTTCCAGTAAGAAAGAGTAAATATTCCCAATACATAAATAATAATGTGTTAAGTCGCCGTTCGAAAAAGACGCTAATCCACATCGAAAAGTCCAGCAGTTTAAAATATACTTAGTTTAAGTTCCTGTATTTTTTAAGTTTGACTGTTATATGAGTCGTTTTAACATTATTGTCAATAAATAAACTTTGTAGAGTTTATATTGTTGTAACTGAATTTGTTACAGACAACAATTAAACATTCTATAATATCATAATAACACAGAGTCATAAATGGAATTTAAAATTGTGTGCATCATTTTTAAATCAACTGAATTTATATTAGACCTAATATGTAGCTCACCAAACGTGGATAATAATTGCTCTCTTTATCAATGAGATTGATAGCATTTCTACCGATGTTTTTTGTGTATAATTTCAACCATTTTTGGAATTGGAAAGGAAAGGGGTGTAAGGGCAGTCAGTAAAATGACGTAAAAAGAACAGAGATTGGAGCCTAATCGGGGGTTATGGATATCTCTGAGTCTAATTATGATATTCGGGAACAACGGGCACCTATATAGTTATAAATAAAATTTTATATATACATGTTTTCCCAAAACAAATATTTATTTTAAATAATAAAAATGTTCCTTAATCCTAGTTTGAAGCTTTCGTTCTTTCAGACCTATAAAACAGGAATTACAATCTAACTATTAAATTTTGAGTACTACATTGTGTTTCCCCAAAAATTTGTAGTATAGAATTTTTAACAAAATTTATTTAGCGAACAGGTTGATTAATTATAATTGAACGTTTTTATAAAAAAAAATTGGTGAAACACTAGGTTGGTGTTTTTAATGTATAATGTTTCCTTTATTGTTCTTAAATAAATATTCTGGCTGATGGCTATTTTCTAGTAATTTAAATTTTCATACAATAATGAAAGTCCTGTTTATGGGTAATAATATTTCGATTTGATTCTGGATTTTCACAGACTTTTGAGTAACGTCTGAGGAAAAATTTGTAACTGTGCGTAGTTCGTTTATGAGACACACTAAAATAGCAGGCATCACGAATTACTACCTCGTTTTCAACAAGGTCCAAACACTTCGAATTTAATTGAAAACGGCGTGGAATTAATTAACAGCGTTTTTTTAACTCTTATTCCTTCACAGTCGTAGTTTATACATCGAGGGACCTTTCGAAGCTTGCTCATTAACCTCCATATTCCGCAATCAAAAAGAGACAGTGGAGGCCCACTGCGTAGTTTGTCTTCTTGCGACAGTGAACAGTAATTAAATAATTTTTTACATTTTAAACTTTAGTTTCGGCGTTTTTTCCTCCGTGTACATCCATTTGTTTTTTGTTTACATATTCGATCGCCTGAAAGTATCCGTCAGGAACTAATCTTGCCGACTATAAAATATAAAACGCCTTTCTTAAAATTATTTCTTTATCCAGTCCGTATACTTTTAACACAGACGTTTTATATTTTATACTTTTAACAATTTGCGTATAACTGTATTAGCGTTTTAATATTTTACAATTACCTTCACCATTATTATGTCTTTTCTAAATTATATTTGGCTCTATTTCGGTTTTAATATTTATTGTACTCTTATAACTTTGTTGATATTTTCCAACAAATTGGTATTTGCGAGGGTTTAGCCGGACAGTTTACTTACAAACATTGTGTCGTATTTGCCGCTCATTTCAGTAATAAGTTTGTAACAGTATTTCTTTCTTTAATTCGAAACTTTTCATCCAAATAGGATTACAAAAGATCCCATTTTTATTTGTGTGGTATTTATTTTAGCAATTATTTATCTAATTAGTGTAAAATTACCGACGCTTCGTGGAACTTTTACGAAATAGGCATTTATTTAACGATAGGAAAATCGTGCCTGATTGGGATTCGAACAGTTTAATGGTCCTTAGAGCTGAGCTTTGATTGAAAGCATTTGTTCTCTTCTTGAATTAGGACATTTTTCAAATTGTAAATCATGTACCTAGTCGTCTTTTCAAATTATTTTTAAGTTGACAAATTATGAATTGCTGATAATGAAGTGTATGGGCGAAATCTTTCCGCGTTTACATTCATTTGCATCTGCCTGCTTTTGAGTCACTGTGTACCTCACTGGTTTTGAGGATACTTCAAGAAGCAGTTTCGTAAATAGAACAGAAAACTGTCCGTGACGGCGAATAGCCATTAAAGTCGGCCTGCATAGCCATTATTGACATGAAAGCCCGACGTAAGAGAGAGTAAAAACGCGGACATCAAAGTCTGTCAAAGAACGGGGTCTTTTTTGATATCACCCTCGGCTTCCTCTCTAACCCTTAAATTTCAAGAACAGCCTTATTAAGGAACAGTGTGCTTGCATAATGTTCAGGTTTTTGTAAGATCTCGCCGTGGCAACGTGGAAGCTGTAAAGTGGATGCAGCGTTAATAAAAAGACAAGTGGAGGAACAGATGACGCGTTTAAATTCCGGCGGAAACCCAGAGATGCGCACAATGATTTCTTCAAGTCAAAATGGGTTTTCACAAATGACTTCCGTTATTACTGATGTATAAAATGGTAACAAATCAGCAATAAATGTGAAAGCACCAGCTCATTCGACAGAAATAATATAAAATTTAAAACAATATAATTGAATAAACTCAACGTGAGTCGATTCTGAACCTTAGAAATTTATGCTGATCTAAATTTTCATATAATAAGTTATAACGAATTTAATTGAAATTTACACCTGAAGGGATGAAACGTCGTGTTCGTTAAATTATAAGGTTTTAAATTTTATAATTAACTAGCTGGAATCCTGCGGTTTCCCAGGTTGACATAATTAAAATCAGCGATATCCATAACCCCCGATTCGACTTCAATCTCGGTTGATTTTGCATTATTTTTATATAACGCTCCTCCAGTCCCATCCTTTCATGACGAAAGGGATTGAAATTATACACAAAAATATTTGGAGGAACGCCCCCCATATCATTGACGCTAAAAAAAGCGTCTTTTGACGAGTATATCGGCCGTATTAACGTGTGAAAACTTTCACCCCTCCGTCCACGCCCTCCTCTGTGAGTTAAGCGGCAAGTTGAATGTCGTAATTAAAATCATCAACATCCATACCCCGGATTCGACTTCAACCTCGGCTGTTTATGCGTTATTTTTATGTAACGTCCCTCCACCCCCACATCTCTCGAATGCCGAAAGAGGCTGAAATTATTCGAAAAACAACATCTGGAGAAACACTATAAATCTCATTGACCCCGAAAAATATTTATCCGATGCAAGTATCGGCCGTTTTACCATGTTTAAAAATTTCCACCCCCTCTCCAGCGGGTGGCAAACGTGTTATATCCCCACAGAGTTTGTTTACGGAAGGAACACGTGTTCGTCATTTGGTCAAATTTGCTCCACGGATGTAATTTATATGCGGAAAATACACAGAGTCTATTTTATTTATCAGATTTTCTGACTAATGGGCTGGTGTTTTCCACATTTATTCGAAAATAAGTCATATTAATATAATTGTTAAACCATAAGGCCGAGAACACATAAATCTGGATGAAGCGCCCAGTATTGAACGGAATTTTAGAGGGAAGTGACAAATCACTTTGGAGAAAATGGTTTTAAAAGGCACCTCAAGCTACTCTTAGCTCCACGGTGAACCAAATTGAAAAGTTGGGGAGGATATTGTCGCTGTAGCTAGGACGTTTTACCAAATCCTCGCATTGTGGATTGCCCTAACATAGTTTCATCTTTTAACTTTGTATTTAAAAATATTATTAGCAATATTTTCTAATCTAAAACTGAATGATTCTCAGATTGATAAACCACATCCCCTATTTTTAGCCGGAAATTCTACCTTTGTTCTTGCAATAAAACCGAATTGCCCAAGTGAAATCGGCATTCTAAGTCTGCTGTCCGCAAATACTTATAAATTACTGAAAATTCGAAATGAAATTCCTTATAATTTATTCTTGCCTAATAGCCTAATTATATACTTTGTTCTTGAAGTCTTTATATTTGAGCCACTTACAGAATAACTGCTGACAACGGAAACGTTCTGGCCGCATGGAAGTACTTTCATCCACACCATATCCATTTCCGATTACGGAATTCTGGGAAACCAACGAGGAAATTTCTAGTTCCTTGCTTTGGGATAATGAAAACTATAGGCACGTGGTCACCACAGGTTAATAAGTTAATATGGTGTATATATATTATTATTATTTTTCTCATCACTGTCATCGGCTTCATCGGAGTCTATGATATAATAGGTTTATGATAGCTGAAATATGGCACATAATTTCGATATTTGAGTTTGCATAAGTATCTACAAAATACTGCGTTGATAATTCCCGATGTCAATATTTATAAGAATTTTCTCAATACTAAAATACAATCAGTAAAGCGTATATTTCTTTCGCCGGTCACAGGCTATATGAGGGTCATCCACGTGGTGCCCCGTTATAGCACCGATTCAGATCGAAAGGAGTGAGAGCAAGGCAGCGAATAGTTAACAAGAGCTCCCGGGCTGCAATTTAAGGATCGTACTCGGCATTCGCGTAAAGGTGAAGTAGAAACATGCATCAAGTAGGTCGAGCCCTTTGGTATTTACCTCGTTGGCTGGAGTGGAGTTTGAAGTGACGACGAATCATTCCCTTTTCAATGCGTCGTCCAGGATTGGAGGCAGCTGGCCGACTGTCCCAGCGAGAACAGCGGGGAACTCGTACCGTATGCCCAACGTCTACGACTCCGGAGTATACGCAAAAACTGACCGAGGTGTCTCGGTTTATGGAAACCTTAATTTAGAACGAGAGAGAGAATGCATCCCTTCACTAAAGTATAATGAAAATGTTAGAGTTACGGATAGGCTAGTTTATAATCGGTTTATGACAACTGACATGGGGCTTCTGATTGGTGCTCACGTGTGGGCTTTGACGTCAACTATCTTGCGCCTTGCGTTACGACAGTATTTTGAGAAATTAATACTTACCCTACCGCGATATAAGAAGCTACAGTTTTTCTTGAGTCAGCCCTTGCAGAGCTCTGTGAGTTTTAGAGCAGAATAAAATATTGTGAGAAATGAAGGGTGAGCGGATTGATCCGTGCTGTTTCTTCGCTCTCCTGGTCTATAGCGTTAAGAGCAAAAATACCCTGATGGCGCTTTCAAGATGCTGAGAATATAATTACAGGGCCATTGAGTCAATGTTCGCCACCAACTACGCTGTTGTATTTGTAGTGTTTTGTCGTACTACGCGATTGGTCCTGGCTCTTACCTCGGAGTTTTGTATCAAAATTAGTTTTAAGCCGTACAATTGTTGCTCATACTAAATGTATGATTACATGTATGAGTAAAATTCTCTCGGGTTTCCGTCCAGGCATTGCGATTGCTCAGTATTTGATGACTGACCCTGCCAGTTTGTTCAGAGTAAAGATATATGGCGGTTGCTGATGTCGAAGAGTTATGGTTAAACGTCGGTGGTACTTTATACCTACTATTCACCGGTGGGGGGGGGGGGACCCTTTAACCTAATCAGATTTGGCTCTAGTGCATTTAACTGATGTAATGATGTCTGTTATACACATTGTCAATTCCGGAGTAAGTGAAGGTTAAAAGTGAGGTTGTAGTGACATAAAGTCGAGGAATGCTTACGTCTGAATGTTGACTCAGAGACCCTTAGTGGAACTCAAACACTCTGACGCACTCCAATACGCGAACGAAAAAAAAAATTACACCACCTCCAAATTTGTCTACCTTATAATATAAAGACTCACTTGTTAAAACTGCTACTTCACGATCATGTTAAAAACTATGCCGAATCTTTATTGCTTCAGTCACGCCGTTTCCTTTTCCATATTAAGTTATTTTTCTTTACTGTCAAAGTATTATATATATATATATATATATATATATATATATATATTGTAATAAAGACAAGATTAATTTAAATTAAACCCCACGTTGAGGCACAAAATGTAATAAACACAATTGAATTAGATTTTAAATCAACATAATTAATAGTTGAATGATAGAATTTTAAATGAAAAATCATAATTTAAAATATAAAACAAAGTTAATTTATTAAAAACAAATCCTTATCACTATTGAAAATTATGTTACAAGGTGGTAAAGTGCATTTACGGCTTAATTTCAGGGCCGACTATCGGGCCTCCAATAATGAATTTTACTGCAAGACAATTAAAAACTTACAAAGTGAAAAATTCTTAACTTAAACAATTAGTGAAATATGAAATCTGACGGTAAATATTATTTACATTAGGTTTAGAGATAATAAATTTTATTTTATTTTACATTACTATTTTGCTGTTCCAAGGGGGCTCGACCTGACTCGATTATTGTTTAACACTTCACAGACAGGCCATGTTTCACTGAATTTAATGCGGTTGTAATTTTCAGACACAACACTTCCTGCTATTCACAGTTGACAACGTAGTTTTAAATCTTTGATACTTG
This sequence comes from Zhengitettix transpicula, assembly GCA_037074705.1. Taxonomy (NCBI): domain Eukaryota; kingdom Metazoa; phylum Arthropoda; class Insecta; order Orthoptera; family Tetrigidae; genus Zhengitettix; species Zhengitettix transpicula. The sequence continues at coordinate 227,451,199 of CM073590.1, read as the reverse complement.
GCTAAATATGCCAATGGACAAATATTTCAGATTGTCGACTCGTATTTAAAAACCCAGGATTTTAAAATATTATGTCTATGCTGCCTCTATACGCTTGCTTGAATATGATAACAGGAACTTTTAATTAGCTTCGTTTTCCTGGTCCAAGCAATTCTCAATTATAAATTCTGACACACACTCGTGAGCCTCCCAAACAGACTCTGCAGCTTTCCAGAACAAAACCTTTGTTCTCTCTCCGCCGATTCCCAACACATACTCTTTCTGCTCTCTGTGTATCCTGTACGTCTTCCAAAAACACACTAAAGTTCCGCGCGTCCAGCCGTGCCTTCGCGACAATTCCCATAGCAAGCAAGCATTATAGCCTCCATATTCTTGTGCACAATTCTTATATTTACGCCGCCGACAATGAAAATCGTAAAATTTTGTTCATCAAATAATTACATGTTTTTTTAATTATCACAATATATGAATAAGAAGTAAAAATTTTGATTAAGGTTTATAAATATCTGTTCTATTTGTATTTATATTGCCTCTTGAAATATTGGAATTTTTTTTCCGGCATATAAAAAAGCAATAGGCATGCTGTTATGTTTATACACAACTATACTATTTTAATTTTATTGGATTTTGGAAACCGATAAAAAAAAAGTAAATGTACTCACGCAAACAATTTGAAATATTCCAAGCTCGCAGGTAACGGAATTTGAAATAATTTAATTCGTTTCTACGAACCCCCCCCCCACCCCTTCCCCCGTCGAATTCAAACGGTTTTTTTACTGTTAGAATATAAAAGTTTAGGCAACACCTTCAGCTGAATCGCCAGAAATTATAAAATATCATTAATGGAAATTAGTCATAAGTCATTTTATTTAATAAACTTTTAAATTTACAGTTAACTAAAAATATATTTAATCCTAGGGACTTCTACAGATGAAATTTATTAAATATTTTAATTATTTAATAATATCTCTCTAAAATAAGTGAAGAAACATACTTTAGTTAATTAATAATTCAAATGTTTCATAAATAAATTCTGACTTAGACCATTAATTATATTTATTAATTATACAAGTCAGATAAAGTTAAATTTTGAATGATATAAAATACCATATAAGGTACGTAATGATCATTACACGTTACTAAATCTGATTGTTGTAGCTGGCATTAATGCTCATGTATTTGTCAAATATATAAATAACTATTTTTGCCCTGTATCTTATATGATTATATCGTAATCTAATAATATATAATATTATAAGATATTTCAACCAATGTTTCAGAGTATCGCTTCCATTGCTAACACATTTGCAAATTTTACAAGTTAGCACATAATTTTTCTGCATTATTCTTTACACTGAATTCTTTTTCATTGGGTTAGTTCCTGGAGTCTTCTAGTGATTCACTTATAGTAAATAGTTGCTGTGAAGCGACAATGTGTCACGCCCAAAATAATTTCAAGATTTATATAAGTATGTATTGTGACGGCATCAATTTTTTTAATATGATGAGGCGCCAAATTAAGCGATGAAACGTTGTTAATTTAATAAATTATTTTTTCTGACTTAAAATTGGCGGATATTTATTTTAATTTGCAGATTTCTTACGAGAATAATGTAATTCATGGTGTAAACTCTTGCACATTTCCCCTAGAAGACATACATGCGCAGTAGCAATCCAATCAATTTGATAGATAAATAAACAATTCCGCCAATATGTCAGAAAAATGTATTAATTAATTTAATCAAAAAATCACATATCGGTTACAACTGTCATAAATAAAATAGCTAAATGCAGACAAAAGAAGTGATGATATAAATACCATATTATCATCACTTGCTTTGTCTGTATTTGGATATTTTATCTTATTATTATTTTTAAAAACGAACGTGTTATATTTTCATTTAAATAAGAAACTCGATTGCAAATAATATTTTTTTCTCATATCACCTCAGAATCGGATAACGGCTATAACACAGTTAGCATTTATACATTTAACATATTTTTCTGTCAAAGTATTCAATATTTAACGTTCGAGACGGTAGTGAAGATATTTTGAAGAATTAAACGTAAAAAATGACTCCCTCCTGATCAATGATGAAAGGAAAACATTGGCTAATTTTCGAAAATGTATGTCCTGCACCCGAAGCAGCGTTTAAGATCTGCAGACTGTCTAGATAGGAGAGACCAGGTTACTTGAGGCCGGATTCCTTGTTAGCACATTGTGTTTCTGTGCCCTGCGCAGCCCTACGCTCCATATTGACCAGATCCCTCGACGCCTCGACGCGACGTCCGTCAAGGCCTCGCATCTAAAATTCCATCACAGCTGCTAATTGAATTACACTTCTCTGCTCGTAAAAATACTAACTCGGAAAGTCACACGCAGAGTGCAATATTACACACATAGAGCGGTATCGCGCGTATCATGCATTATTTTCATTTAATTATGTATGCACACGTAATCTTATGATTCAGGAATTATTCTCTCGATCCGTATACCGATAAGTATTCTATAACTCACTTGTTAATGATTTACCAAAGACACTCATTTCAAATAAGTGGGCGGCAAGACCACTGGGACCAACACTTCACTACTTCACCACTTCACTAGTGATAGCCTACATGAGAAATAATCTTAAATTGAATAATAAGTGAACTGTAGTACTTATTATTAGATTTTATTGAAATATACTACATAGTTAGCAGCTATCGTCTTTCTTAAATTGTTACGCAGAATAAAAAAAATGCATTACAAAAACAAGGACAGTTAAATTTAATATAATGAGTGAAAATTGGCCAAAGTCAGAATTTAGGTAGTAATTTATAAATATATATAAATTTATATTTAACTAAAATCCCTTTAATTAGCCACATCAGTATATATTATTCATGAAACAATTAAAATATGTTGTACTAATTTATTTAAAAAATGCAACAATGATATAATTTCAAATGAATAATTTTACCATAATTTATTATAGGGTACTTTTAAAAATTACTTCATAAATTCAAAAGTTGGACAAAAGAATAAATTAAAATTTCAGACATTTGAACAATAAATGAGACAAAATTTGACACAATTTTTTTACATAAACATTGGGTGTTAAATTAGGCCAGTCATCAAAGAAATAATTAAAAAATTAATTTTATATGACGTACTAAAATAATTAGCGGGACTTGGCCAAAACTCGTAATTTATTTATAAAAATTTAAAGTTACAATTAACTAATATACATAACGTTATATGCCTGAAAAATAAAGGAACAAGGCTTCCAGAGACGTTGTGTGTTATTTATATTATTCAGATATATATTAAGATATTTAATTTAATACTTAATAAAGCTTAATGGTACAGTTGAAGGAAAGAACTCATTTTCTAAGAGGAAGTTTTGCACTCTGTTATCTGTGTTTGGGATATACATCGTTTACCACGTCGGAAGTTGACTTGCAGGCAATTTCCAGGAATTTATGTGGTTGACGGTGGCACGAACAGGAACTAGTTTGCTTCTGTACTCAATCCTCATTACCTTAAATAAAGGTTTCCTATTATTTCTCGCCCTCTATTCAAACTCTTTCTCCAAGAAATTTGTAACGTAAACTCTTCCATTTTCCATCAAAACTTCCATATTATCTGTGGCCTCCACATCCCGTATGTCGTTCGCAGATTTCCCAGGTTTCTCTTATGAGGTATGCATATCTTTTCGCACCTTAACGACTTCGTAAATCATGGTCTCTTGTACAGAACCATATGTGGACACCTTTTCCAAACTCCAGCAGAGAAATTCTCAAAAGGATCCCAAAATTGTCCTCTAATTTGCTCGCTACAGAATCATATGTAAAGTTTAAATCCTAGGATTTTTATTGTGGTTTCTAAGTTATTTGTTAGATATTTTGCCTTCATTTCTATTGTTTACGTTGATAAACGAGTTGTTGTTGAATATGAAATGTTCTGGTGTCGACGAATGGGTGAATTTAAAATTTCGGTTAATGAAGAAACGTTTATATTTTTGAATATTAAAGGAAGGTTCAGATCTATGGAAGAAGGAACATTGCATAACACTTAAATTTAGTCTAACCAGATATGGCCAGGATTTTTTAAATTTTAATTTTTGCATTGGTACCTGTCGTAAGTAATTAGTTAATTAACGTGCAGCATACGTGAAGAGACTTTGATCTAGTTTACACATCCGTGAGAAGCAGGTAAAACTGTATACCTTTAATGTTATGGCGAGAACGAATTCCTGTTAAGCTTAATGTTGTTTTTAAATCAGCTGCATGCTTAGTAAGTGCTCCTGACAGACTCCCTGTCCTGTGTAACAGTGGTGCAACTAGAGTTGCATCACTGTCAGGGGCAACGCTTACGGGCAGAGTAGTAAAAGTAGAAACTAGACAATGGACACAAGTACAAAATATAACTTCATTTATTGCATATTAAATAAAGCGCCATTTTTATTGAGAACCGTCTCACTTTCGCTACATGGCCGAAATGTTGGGTGTTATTTAAATCTTATTTTATCTGTATAAACTTTCTCGCTGTAATTGTTGATCGGACGGTTCTCCGGATTATTGTGTGTCGTTTCATTGACTTACTCTGCTGTAGTTTTCACGCAAAGGTAATTCCGCTTCTATTTATTCAGATAAATTAAAAGTAATAAAATCTCCTTCATTTGCAATTAATGCCAAAATGTATCAGAAAAGACGTTCAGCTGTATTTCAAAAGAAACATGCCCTCCGATACGGATTTTTTTTTGTAACGCTGATATTAACGAATAAGTATTTATTCTTTAAATTTAGTACAGTTGAAGCGCATGCTCTTTAGTAACCGTAATTAATATATACTTATAGATGTATTTAACAGACTTCATTGAATTATAAACGAATAAACGAGACAAATTTTGGGCTGCAGTGTACGGGTAAATGGCAAACGTTTCGACATTTTCTCCACGAAATTTTAATTACGTATTTATTTCTCATCATATAAATTATATTCATATTTGTATTTTTTTAATTGTGAAGAGGAACGATACTTCGTCCTAATTTTTATGAATCTGTTCTAATTCTCCTCTTCAGGAAGGAATTATTTCTAAATTAGCGATTCGTTGCTATTGTATTTGTAGAAATAATTAACTTTTTAAATCAACACTTGAAAGCAAATAATTGTTGAAAATATCGAATCGCAATTATCTGTATTTGTTAAATCACCTCATTTTCCCCCTCTCAAAAAAAGTTCCTTTTGTTTATTATTACGTAATTATTCTCCTGGATATTGTCTCAAGTAAAATTATTGTGATTGTTACTGCGGATAAAAATGGTAGCACCTGTAAATATATTTTTAAAACCCGAGGAACTATTACGCCAAAGTAAACTGGCAACCTGAATGTCACACCGAAATTACAATCGTATCATTACAGGAAACTTGTAAAAAAACGCTTTATATGAATAGAAAACTGCCTGGAAGTACGAGTAAAATATGATGTATAGGTGTTTCATGGCGATTGCGTTTTTTTAATAACCTGAAGAAAGCAACAAGTATTGCGGAGACGTTTTCCGGTATTTAATTTATACTTATTTTTATCTGTTATTTGATTATTTATGTATGAGTTCTTTTTCGGATGTGCTGTATTTAAATGTTAAATTACCGAATTCTGATGTGTTTCATTTACACATTACCGTAGTTTGTTTTCGATGGAGAGCGCCATACATATTCCAGTGTGCTAATTATTAGAATAAAGAAATTTTGTAAAACAGATGAGTTAATATTCTAGCCGTGTTAAACATGTTTGTAAGGTAGTTTAGGTAATTCTAAGTTGATGCGACGTTTATTGATTTAGGAATGCTATTACTGGCGGAGAACTTGGCATTGAACGCCGAGTTTACAGAGAGAGTGACATGTTTCAGATGTCCTCGTTACACGTTCGGGAGTTGCTCGAAGGATCGCTTAAAATACGCTCGTTTTAATTATATCTTCTTTAAGAGATTCATTGAACAGTGTCTGACCCTGTCAATTAATAGTGATTTGTCTTGGAATTTTCATTGAATGTAAATTAATCATATGTCAGGCAAATTTCTTAACCAAACACCGTTTACGTCATGAACATTCGCGGGTCTTGCTCTGTTGCTGAAGGTTAACGGAATCTAATTGTTCCAACAGCCCTTCGCTCCCGATTCTTTTCCGTCACCGAAACCACTGCAAATTTCGGATTCACTTATAACTAAATGGAAAATTCGAAATAAAAATCATGTAATACGTTATTTCAAAACGTATTTAGGAACTTAAATTCTAATATTTTTTATTTAGTTTCGTTTACTTTATTAATTTTGAAAAAAAACTGTTAAATCTATGGCTGTTGGATGTTTTCCTTTAATAATTGACATTTCTCAAGAATTTGGAAACAATTGGAATTATTGCTTCTTAATCAACTTTCTCAACAATATTTCTATATGTATTGAATAATAAGCGACTGAATTTTTTCTCTTGGCAATGTTCGTTATAAATACTATTGTTTTTAAAAAATTAATCGCTAATAAAAAGGACTCAGTTTTATGTAAAATGATTATAGCAACAAGCTAATCTACGTCCAGTTCATGAAATGTTTCCCAATATTTTCTGTGAAATGTAAAATATGACGTTTTGACAATATTAGGTGTATATTTCGACCAAGTAAACACATTTCAAACCCAGCAGCTACAATTATCAGACACGTAATTTTGGCCTTAGTAATAAGCATAATCTATTACTGACTACATTCTATCTCTGAAAATAATGGCTTGAATCAGAATATTAAAATGTAAATGGCATTTTTATTGAAGGGTAAAATTTGGTTTTGTATTTTATTTCGATACCTGTTATTAATATTGAGAAATTAAAAAACAAGAAACTAGAGTGCTTAAACCAGCAGAGTTATGTTTTGTTCTTAAACAAGCATTCTTTTGTACCACATTTTATTTGAGTCGAGGCACACGTACTGGGTTTGCCTGTGTAACTGACAATTCACAAATCAAACCACCCACATCAAGGATTTAACTGTCTTACTTTGGCTGTCTTAAATTAATTTTATATACTTATGTATTGCTCCATTTCTTAAAGGAATCGGCAAGAGTTTTACTCGTATATCGACATTCGTCAATGTATTGCTGTAAATTACTAAGATAATGCCAATGAGACTCTAAATTTCATAAATAATTACTTTAAATTTATTATTAATTTTGTTTGACACAATTTACTTGAATTTATTTTATTGACAATTTAATGATGCCATAATATTACACAAATCATCGATATATACAAAGTATGCACTGTAAAATAAATAAATATTCTCTCAGGGTTGAATTCTAAACAAACTAGCCTGAAAATGACAATTGCAATGTTTTTAGAAATTCAATAAGAGATAACCGCGGGATTTCCTTACGTAAATTTCTGTCGGTTCCATCAGGAAGTGTCGAGCGGCGTTTCTTCTTTTGTCTCCTACAGAAAATCCTCACTCAGAACATATTTAATCTCCTCTTCCTCAATCGTCTAGTCAGTTTTAGCCACACGGCTTCCTCTGCAGTCTCGTTGCAATTCGTCGCCTTCAGGCCTTCTTTTCTCTGACGCTCTGCATTCCTCAACCATGTGGATGAGCATAACAGCATATTTTGTCTGCATCCAGACGCACCTCGATCCTCTCTCCGACCGTCCAGTCCGTTCTTCCGACAAACAGCTTACTGCTCCACAGTTTCCAAGAAAATTGTCATAACTGCGCTGAAGCTTTCAGGTCCCCTTACCTCCCTTTGTGTGGTAGAGAGACAAAAAAAAACGTGTCCCAGACGCCGCACTTTGCTTACGAAAGCAAATTCTTGTTCCCTTGGTACGCACTTTCAATCTGGAGTTAAGGCCAATATGGAAAATTGTATCCTCCAAAAATTGTAAATGAGGTACACAATCACACTTCATTACGTTTTTAGTGAAGATATTTCAAGTTCCTTAACACCCTTTCACTGATTTATCAGGGTTATTTTTGATACAAACAGATTGATATTAAATAATTAATTTTCAACACAGCTGATAAATGTTTCGACAATCTAGAAAACTGAATTTTTCGTATTTAATCTTTGGAGGATCTTAGTAAAAAATTATTCAATTTTATTATGATCAGTTGAGATTCAGTCTCCGTTACTGTAACAAACGACTGAAGCGGCAATTATTTTTAAAATATATAAATAGTTCCTTCTCATTTTACTACGGTTCTGCTTTTAGAGCGTTTAGCAATTACGGGTACTTTGTAATTTATCCCTTATCTTTCTTTAAAATAATACAGCAGTGTTTTATAATAAGAACCTCAATTTCCCAGGTGATAGTTTTTTCCTGTCGCCACATGACCAGTAACTGATCGCACATTTTACCGTTTATATTATTATTCTCTTCCTGAAACGACACTTATTTTCCATTTCTGCTTCCCCCGCTCGGCAATCAGATACAGCTGTACGTTTCGAGTCTTATCAGCGGTGCTTATGCTAACACTGCTTCAACACGGTTTATTAAATACAGGCGTCGCTTCTACACGTGAGCCTTTCACGCTTTACGTCCCTCCGTTACACAGACACGACGCCTGCTGTGCTTGTGACCTGTTAGCCATTAGTGTCTTTGAAGAAAGCAGCAAGTTCGTAAAGCCAAAAATAAACAGGGGGCGGAGTGCATACATTAACCTTTCGCAAAAGTAAGGCCGAGCCTTCTGAACATCCTTGACGTTAAAACAACGATTACTTTGAAAGACATCACACACACATGCTCACGCGACATTCATGAACTATTCGCGTAGCTATTGTATTTAATAAATAAATGTATTGAATTAGTTCCATTAGCAAGCTGGTATAGGTAAAGGTAACAACAGTGAAGCCATGTTAAATGAATAGTAATAAACTGTACCAGCTAATGGTTAATCAATGAGATGGTTGTTGAAATGAAAATTTGACACGTCTGTTTTGAAAATCGATAATAAGATAAATTAGCCAAATACAGATAAAAGAAATGATTATATAAATACCACACAACGTTTCTGCAAACCTTGTTCCTTTCTTCAGGTGATTTAAAAAAACGCAAGGGCAATGAAATACCTATATATCATATTACTACACGTAACTTCCAAGCAATGTTTTTCATTCGCCTAGTGCAGTTTTTTACATGTTTCTGCCTGTAACGATACGATTGTAAATTCGGTGTAATTTTCAGGTTGCCAGTTAAATTTTTCCTAGATCTTACAATTTTTAAGCACAGTACGGATCACAGTAATTTTACTTGAAACAATATCTAGGAGAATAATTAGGTAATCATAAAAAAAACTCTACAAGACGATGGCAGTCAACGTCATCGATACGTCGCGAATACAATTGTTTACTCGGTTAGAAGCCCGAGGAGACTTTATTCAAAACGAACCTTGTTTGGGGAAAAAAATCGAGTTGATTTTTACAAATATACAAAAGCTTATTCATTTCCACTTCTGCCTTCCTCGCTGACGCTTTCGAGTTTGTCAGCAGTACTGTGTGGTTGTGTCGCTCTCGGCTCTTGTGTTTTCCTTGGAACCTGAAGAAAGGATCAAGGTTTGCAGGAACGGTGTGCAGTGTTTATATCATCACTTCTTATGTTTGTATTAGGCTATTTTATATCTTATTAACGAAATGAATGTATTTGATTAAGAAATCCAACTTTATTGGAATGTTGTTCGGTTATTCCATTCATGTCTTTGTAAGATCAAAACAGGGAGAAAAGGTGTCAAGGGCAATCTGATCGGTTTGAAGCAAATCAAAGCATAACAAATTTAAACTTGTAAAAATTAAATTCAAATATGTAGAAGAAGAAAGCTTATTTTAAGCATCAATTAATTATAATTAAATAATATGGATGGAAATATGTCGACCGGAGCTTTCTTCTTCAATATCTTTGAATGTAAATTAAAAACCTATAATCAATGTACGAAATAAATCCGTCCTTCACTTAGATCCTGAAAAGGCTATGGAGGATGTTGGGATAAAGTAGATTGTAGGTGAGCCGTATGAGGTTAAGGATGATGGAGGAATGTCGAACCGGGTCGGAAGTCTACAAGGATTAGCTCAGTGGTAAGAGCGGCCTGGGTTCGATTCCCGGTCCTGTTGACATTTTTCCATTTATATTCTTTAAAAAATTAAATTTTTCTCTGCATTATTACTGCAAGTTAAAAATTACATATTGTAGTAATTTATTATAAATGAAAGTTAAATCCTCACGTTGGAGAGCAAATTTGTGGTAATTTCTTAAAGACATTTAAATCAATGGTTGGAGCAAACAATTGTGAAGTAATTCGACGCTCAATAATATGAATTGTAAAACAAGCAGTTTACACAGACTATTAAAATTTATTACGAACAAACAATTAAATTTTACAAAAGTTATTAAGGCAAATAAATTTCAATTTACATTATCAATTAATATTTTACAATAAAAAATGACTATTTCTAGGGGTCGATTACTGGGCATTTAATACATATATACTTGTTAAACAAACAAATTTTATCAAGCTGTCATAGAATTAATTTATCAATAAATTTTTACAATGGAAACATAAAAATGAACTTTTAATTCTGAACGAAATCGGAAATCTGACGATAATATCTTTATTGCGAGTTTACAGATAGTAATTTTGTGAAATTTTACCTTAATATTTCTGGTATTCCACGAAATTGGCTCGTACATACACACACACAGTTGTTACACTTGATAGACTCAGAACTCTAAATATTTAGCGTTGGATTTGCGTAGTTATCTGCTTACAGACTGCAACATGTTATATGTTCTAAATGTTTTAGCTGTTGTGTTACATATATCCAGACACTTTCTGTATTTTATCCTTTCTCGTCTGTCTACTTATATGCTCCCGAGAACACTGAAGCACACTCCGCGTCTACCGAACCAACTGCTACAATACACACAAGCATTGCATTCTTGCCACATTCTTGTATACGACTTGTGTTTTTATACCGCCAACAATGCGAGTCCAAATTTTGTTCCCTAATTAATTATTTCCTTTTAATTACTACAATATAGTTGTCCATTTTACTGTTTCTTCCCTTTTTAATTGCGACCTCTTCAGATATTATTAAAGAAATAATTAAAATCTGTAGTAAATTTGAGTAAAACAAGTTACATATATCTGTTCAACATCCGAGGCCGAAATGGAAATCCCTTGCTGTTACGAAACATAACCCGCGTCATATTTACAAGCAATGACTGAGATACCTAAAAGACGTATGCTTCATTTCCATATATCAGAATAATGTAAAAAAAAGCATTCTCCCACCATTATCCTTTTGATTTCTTCTGGTAGAAAGGACTCGTCGTATCTTCTAATTTCCCTTGCGTAAGTTGCATACGGAATGTTTCAGTCGGAAGAATTTTTTTTTTGTGGCTTTCGTGTACGTAAATGTTATTATATAATTGGTTTAGATTATTCGATGAGTTCTTAATCTTACCAAGTGTATAAATTGAGTAAGCTACATTCAAGATACGGAACGGCTTACGGACAATGCGAGTATCTGACTGAGTAGTGTTTCGCGTGTCCAAGTTGACTATCAGAAATGTGTAGCAACACGCGCTGTGTAATTTGGTCTTCAACAATCAGTGGGTGTCGAAATAAAGAAAAACCTATCTGGTACAGCATAAGCTGTCAGGAATAAAGCTGTTGTGTATCAAAACGAAAGTCATCATTGAGTCGTTAAAATTGTAATGCGTCTCTTGTGACCCAGTTTCCTCTTTTTCCGGAATCGATACAGTTGAGTGCAATAGCATTTCACAATTATTTTGCACCAAATAAAGGTTTGAATGGTTTATATTTTTACATCCATCGCTATTGTAAGACTACGTCAGGAATTTACCGGCTGTATATTGTCTCCTTGGAGAAACCAAAAAATAATTCTTGGCTTTCTCGAGTTCCTTCATAATGTTTTTTTTAAAATAATCTTGGATTTAAGTATGCAGTATACAAAATAGGTATAGTTATCTTATTTTGGCACTGAAGTCCTGAAAACTATCGATAAGCTCGAATGTAGGCATATAGAAAGAAATAATATTATGTTTGTGGATTTCACAATTTTGTAGTCGGTTTATTAGAATATTCAGTCAAAAATTAAAATTATTAATTTAATTAACAAGTAAAAATTAAGTTATTATAGAAGTGGAATATGATCCACAAATGTCTTTACGGTGAATCTAAATCCCCTATGAAATGAATCACTTTCATAGGCCCTCATTTCTCGTATTAATTTTACTATATATATCAAGGTAATATGTTTTACGGATAATTGACAGTCGATCCACTATTAAAAAGTTTATTATTTAAAAATTAGTTGGATAAATTGTTAGATGAATAAAACGTTTTTGGTTAATTAATTTTTTTGAAAAATGAATAATAGTCTTGTAATTAAAATGAGACATTCAAATAAAAAATGTTTTATTTATCTGCCATTTTTTCAGTTAAATCTATCAACCAATAAAACGCCCAACACGTGAGAAACAATTAAATACAAAATAATACGACGTTTCCCCTCTTCTTGGAGCTGCTTCGCGAGTAGTAAAATGAAAAATATTCACGAATATATAATCTTTTAGAAATTTCGCACCAAAATTTGATTGTCTATTGAAATGAAATAATATTACAGGAAATAAATTATATTCATCAAATTTTTTTGCTTTATTACGCTTAAAAAATTTATTATTTTGAATGAAATTGTTTTGGACGTGTTGACACTGTTATTTATTTGTTAAAAACTATTATTTATGTAATACAACCGCACATGTTTTTAATCAGTCTCAATAAAATAATTCAAAATAATCTGTGGGGTTATATTACATGAATACTAAAATTAAAAATAAGTGATATTAAAATTTTAATTCTTAAAGAATAAAATATTAGTTTGCGATATATATTTTAAAGAATAGCAGACTGTGCATACGTGCGTATAAAGAAGAAATGTTCTCATCCAATAGTGAAAGACCTCACATGATGTTAAACGTATTGAGAACCTTTAAGTTAAATCAAATTGCAATTAAGAAGACTGAATCAAGGAGGTTTATAATAAATTTATGAGTTGACAAGACACTAGAAGTAATGGATGGATTTGAAAGCATAGCAATGATAAGAGGACTGTTGACAACAGACTTATATGTTCCATTAAATTTCTTAGTTTTACTTTCCAAAGTTGTCAGAAAGTTAAAGAAAAGTTGGGGCCAAATACCCCACTGGGGATTTTATCAGGAAGAAGAACGGAGACAATTCTGATAGTGTAGTCGCTTGCCTGTGGATCTGTGAAACTGAAAATGAGGCATTCACACCTGGCTGTGTCCGAAGACCTCGATCGATCGGTTCGTCCTTTGCCGTGGCCGTTTTCCAGAGTTTTCCCGTGTGATGTTGGCGGCTTGCGTACCTGTGCGTCGTCGCGTCTTAAAGGTGATAAACTCTAACGCGTGGTACGAGTTGCTATAAATACATCAGTGAATGGCAACCAGCGGACAATGCAGAAACTCTAGCCTACACAACGGAATGGTTTCTTATGACAACGATTATGATGGTCTTTCTATAATGCTTTCAGCTTTCAGCGAGAAAGAACAACAACACTCACGCACACAATCGAGTAAAATTTAGATTCTTCGTTAGATCTAATGGTGGATGTTGTAAAAATTGTCTTCGACGGATGAAGTGTTGAACGCTGATTTATATCAACAAGAATTTGCGAGGCTATTTATATCTTTCGAAGTGATAGAATCATAAATTACAGAATTACCCTCCTAATTTCCCAGTGAAATAGTTTCGTCAGCTGTCTCGATGTTACTGACGTTCAGATTCTCGGCAAGCCAATTCCTTTCATTTAGAGAAATCGTATTTAAACTCACTCTGTACCTGCAATTAGTTAAATTCGCCAACAGATAGCAGGTGGTAGCTGTCCAATGGCGAACGTTTTTTTAATCTTTATTGGAAAGCTTTTTCCGGCCTGACCTAGGTTTGATGACGGGAATTGGTACGCGATGAACAATAAAGTGCATAGTTTTCAAGGTAAATGTGGACAGTAAAAACCGGAAATGCGTGAGACCGTTCTTTGATGGTCTATAGTGAAAAATTTGAATTTTGAGGGCATAATTTTGTATTTATACTGGCGTCTCGAAAAGTTTGGAAATCTTTACATTTTGTAATGAGAATATTAAAAAAGGGGATTGACAGATCAAAAGAGCTTGCTTATAAATCTCTGGTTCGTCCCGTACTAGAGTATGGTGCAAGTTGTTAGGTTCCTCATAGAAGGACTAGAAAAACTTCAGAGGAGGGCTGAAAAATTTATAATACGGGCGAGAAAAGGTGGAGATATTAGGGTGGAAATCTTTGGCAACCAGAGGGAAGAAAGATAGACTTTGCGCTCGTTTTAAATCATATACGAGTAACAAAGCGTGGAAAGACATACGGGGTAAGATCGGGAAGAAAAACGAACTAAAATTGGCAGATGTGTTCACAAATTTAAAATCAAAACGAGACCGCAAAGAAAACCGACGTAGGGAAATTCTCATTCCTAAACAGATCGATAGGCGATTGGAACAATTTACCTACAGCAGTGTTTGAGGAGAATCTTCCAATAAGAAGGTTTAAGAACAATATAAATTAATTAGTGAAGTGTTTTTTATTATATAATATAAATAAGTTTATGTCTATTTTTCTTTAGTGAAGTGAAATGAAGTATGGAATGAGTGAACAAATTTTCAGGACAAATTTCTAAGAATTATTTTATTATTCTTTTCTTCTTTCAAAATTGTTTTATTTATTTATTTATTTGTTATACTTTTTCTTATATATTTGTTTTAGACTGCCACAGGGAACGGTCCCAATCACAGCTAATAATATACATACATACATACTGTAATAATTAATAAAAATAATAAATTATAAATAATGATGGCTGGGCGCTTTTAAATGAACAACTATTAACAACTAACAAAATTTATTATCAATTTTAAATACACAATAATATTTGGGATCTCAGGGTCTTAAACTGGGTTTGATAAATGGCTGAATTTATACAATCAAAATTACATTTACCTTTTATGGAAGTTAATGCGTCTGAAAATAGACGAAATTTGTTGTGGAAGAAATAATACTACACATTGAATTTAAACAGTTTTAAATTTCATCAGGAATTAACGATCTCATTTTATCGATATTTAAATAATTAAAATTAAAGAACGATCTGACTTTTATCTTTTAAAAGTGGTTTACAATATGATTTTAAAGTTTTTCTACTTACGGCCGCCCAGGTCTCATGTTTAGATTTTTCGTGCACAAAATTTGAAGATATCACTGATTCTAGTACTCACAGACTCTAAATGTCAACAAATTCTAATTGGCGTAGTTTGTTAGTTGGTCTAACACACATTGGTAGGTTCTCGATGCTTTGCTGCAACCTGGATTTGCAGATCTCGTGACTTTAGTTGGAAATGTACTTCCTTGGTTTGTCTATGGCCAGCAGGTTGAATTTATGCTCGGCCACCGATTACAACATTAGTTTCACTCTCTACTTCCCGACTGCAAAACTTTTTATAACATGAATTTTCTGGTCTTTACACCTCGCGGTTCTATGCCCGACTGACTTCCTCGTCTCGTAAATTTTGAGCGCGTAAAAATTCTCAGCCGATCGACAACAATACTTTCTTTGCCTCGCCGCCTTGTTGCGGCGTCCACTCTATATCCAATAATAATGAGTCCTCTACAATCCAACTTTCCAATTAGCACAATGTCTTAATTACCAATTACTACAATACATTACCTAGACAGAGTTTCTTTCTTTCAGAACTTGCTTCCGTGCTCTCTATGTTTTGAAAAAATAGGTGCAGGGGCAGAAAGGTTCATCGTAAGATAAAAGTGAAAGTAATTTAGGAGTAGAGGAGAACTGTGAAGCGGGACAGTAGACTGGCGTTTCTACACGCACAGAGTTGTGCGACGATGCAAGCAGACATCAGCAGAACGTGAGCTGCAGAACAGGTTGTGAAAAACGTAACTTTTTTCGGACTATGGCGTCGGGCGTGTATTATATCAAGCTGGCCAACAAGGCCACTGATAAAACCTAGGGTTAAACATCTCATTTTTTAATGTTCTGAGATATTAAAATTTCTATAGAATGAATAACTTTTTTTCTTTCCATTTAGATAATTCTCCTTCCCTGCCGTAGATCAATTTGACAGTTATGTTGTAAAAAAAAATTAATTCCAATACAGAAACACTGAGCGGTTATTACAGTATTAAAATTCATTTCGCTTCAACACCAGTTTCCAATTTATTTCTTAACTCTTACCAGGAGCTCTAATCCGAGTAAATCAGGTACCAGCAGGAACAGGACTTTTTGTGTTGTTCTATTTTTTTGTGGGCAGTTCGTTAAGACTTGGCACGTAGCTAAATGTTTTTTTTTATTCTCGTCGTCGCATTTGTAATTTTATAAATCGGAATCAAGAACCAAGAGAGCACGCGAATTCAGAATCTTTAGTGCCTGAGGGCTTCGTTATATTTCGAAAGACTTTTAAAATATTTTTTATCCACGATAGAACACAAAGCACGTAAGTGTAAAAAGTTCCTATATGCTTAAATATTAAACCTTTCGCAAATTCAAATTTACTTTCAGTTTTGACTGAATAATCTTGCTGGACACTGTATTCCGTCTCCGTAAGTCTATTAATGCTTACATGTATGTTTGTGAGTCATTGAATTCAGCGGCGTCAAGTGGTTTCTCACATGATTTTGTATGACCCCATATTGCAGCT
The DNA here is from genome assembly GCA_037074705.1 of Zhengitettix transpicula. NCBI lineage: Eukaryota > Metazoa > Arthropoda > Insecta > Orthoptera > Tetrigidae > Zhengitettix > Zhengitettix transpicula. The sequence continues at coordinate 227,434,404 of CM073590.1, read as the reverse complement.
TTGGACGATCGACGTTTCTTGTTGTTCTCAGCTCCAAGAAAAATCGTTGTTTCCAGATGACGCTGATAAGTGTGTTCGTGCACTATCCCCGTGGCACAAGGAAACTCTCTTCTGCTTTTAGATTCCCTGGATACTAGTCGGCCTTCGCCCACGTTTTATAATAAACCGAGCAGGGATCGTGAAAGAAATAGATCACGATAATTGTCTCTGAGAATACAATTGTCCAGTTTTCATTGAAACTTGTAGTTTTTATTAAAATCATTTTGGTCGATATTTAAAATTTTCAGATAAATTCGATTATGGTATTAATAATATAATTATATATAGTCACAAACGAATATTTATTTCACAAAAAATATGTAGCTTACAATCCTATTGGGGAATATTCATCCTAACAGAGTCCGGCTGAAAATGGAAAGACAAATAAAACAGAAAATTTGTGTTTGTTTCAGAATGATTCACACCAAAAATGTATTTTATATTAAGAGACGTCGATATAATGTTACATTTTTTCTCCATTATTTTTAATACTATTTTTTATTAAAAAATTGAAAAATGTCTAACAATAATATATTATATATATATATATATATATATATATATATATATATATATATATAAATTAGATTACTGATCTAGTCTTTTTAATGGTAAACTTGTCCATATAAAAGTTTAAGATATTAATAATTTTAATATTGATTCTTAAAATTTACTATTTTATATTTTAGATATGAAGGATTCTGTGTTTTAGCATGAATGTATCCTGGTAGGGTTGAAAGCTACCTATTTTTGTGAATTAAATATACTTTGTACATGGTTTTATTACTTTGTGTACAGTCCGATGAATAATACGACTATTTAGAATTATTTTGCTTCTTTGTAGCCGCGAAATATGTTTTTTAGGGCAACAGGCTACATGAGGGTATTCCGCGTTTGGCAACTCCCCTTTAATAGCATAGGAAGGGATTTGAAGGATGCGGAAGGGTAGAGGAAGGTAGCCAAGGGTTAACTAGGGGCCCCTACCTGCCATTCGCCTAAAGAAATGCAGGGAAAACCCTAGAAAAACCTGCATCAGGTAGGTAGGGCATTGGGTACTTGTCCCACGCCCTTCCGATGGCGGGAGAAGAGTTTTCTGTGGGGACGCAGCATTCCCTTATCCGTGCCTCGACCAGTTTAGGAGGCAACTGGCCTACTATTCCAATGGGGAAGCGAACAACTCTTACCGTATGCCCAAGGTCTGTGACCCCGGAACATACACCTCTCAAAACAGGCCGAGGTGCCTCGGCTTGTGGGAACCTTAGTTCAAAAACGGAGAGGAAAAGGTATCCCCAAAGGTAGCCCCTTCGTATCTCTCCTACAAGGTTCTGCCTGCGAGAGAACATCCCTCGCAGGTATTGCCTGCGAGAGAATAGCCCTCGCAGACCTCTCTCGTCTTCCGAAATATGTTAATGCGACAATCAACTTAATATGATGAAATTACTTATAATCGGTACGAGTAAATTATCTTTCAACGTGACTGTCTACAATATACTTTCAACAAAACGAACATGAAAATTGAAAGGGCCCGAAAAAAAAATATTTTTACTGGTTTTTTAAACTTGTGGATAATTTTTTGTGGGAGATTGACACTGTGTTGCTATTTTTTCTACTGTAATTTGACGTCGGCTATTATCAGAAAAGATTGAAATACCTCCTCAGCAAAAATTGAACAAAAGTAGGATACAGAAAATGTGTTGTATTTTTTTCTGTTTGAGGGATTGACTTCGAATTTATTTCACAAATGGCGGTGAACTCTCCAAAAGTTGCCAAAGATCAGAGGCGGTCAAAGGAAAAAGTAATAAAAACAATTTTTTTGAGGTGATTTTAGAGCAGTTAATCGAAATTAAAAAATCAATAAATTCCACAGGAAGACATATAAATTTGAAGATGTACCGGTAAACTAATAACTTTTAAGCCTTCAGGTTCACACTTGACCAAAAAACCGCACTGAAACGGCTTAGTTTTCATAATTAGAACGACAGAGCAAATTAATTAATGTATAAAATGATAATTACGTTGAAATTATTAATTAAATTTAATGAATTTGAACCTACTTATTTTTTAATTATCAACCCTCAGATTAGGAAATAAATTAATAAAATCCTGATTCATCAACATAATTAATTATTTATAAGATTAATTTCCATATTTTCGTCTAAAGCGCTTCAGTAAAAACATTAATGAAACTCGTCAGAAACTTTTTACGAGAAGAAGGTCCTGTTAAAATTATAATTAATTAACGTAGTAATTTTTTACTGTCGTAGGTAAAGTTTCTTATAATCTCGATAAATTTAATTATCTGACATTTCAGTTTTATAATAAATAAATACTTCAGCCGTAAATCAGAAGGGAAAAAAAAGGTAAATTATCTGACTAAAATACAATTACACGACGTTTCATCCTTAATTTAGGACTTCTTCTGGTGTAAAATGGATTTTGCCTCCCGTGTATCAGCCGAACATTTAATAAATTTAGAGAAGAATTTCCAAGGCGATTCCAGTCATTGGAAGGGCGTGGGACAAGTGCCAAAAGCCCGAGCTGCCTAACGCTAGGTTTTGTCCTGACTAATTTTTAGGCGAATTCCGGGTAGGAAATGTAGGTACCTTGCTCTACCCTCCCGCATCCCCCGTTTCGAATCCCTTCCTATATTGTTAACTAACTGTTAAATCGAAAAAAAACAATGGCATGCCAAATCTGCGTAGACTTTTGTAAATAAATGTGAATAAAATCCGCATCAACATAAAAGTTATCAGAACTGAATTATGAATTTATTAGTTTTTTAGTAACTGAAAAAATGAATAATAATGAAGTTGAGGTAAGTGAGGGAATATCGGCTTAGTATTAAATTAAACGACTTGACAAGACTTTGTAAACAGAATATTTGTTGCACCACGTAATGAGCACAAAACTCCTCTTGAGTTTTTACTGACCTTTAGAAATTTTGCTTATATTTGCTTAGTTTTTTTTTTTCAGAATTGAACTCTGTATTATACAGCCATAGAGCAACAGTGTATGTGTATTTAAATGTTTTTTGTTTGGTGTCGTGGTTGACGTCGACTGTTGCAATCACTGATGTAAGGCAGAAATGGCTACTCCAGCCCGGCGGGAGGCTTCTACACAGTGATATTGCCTCTCAGCTGGAAACTCTCTCTGATCTGCCATACACATCTACTCTTCTCCGACAGAATCATGCGGCTATTTTATTGATTTTCACACCTCTAACTTTAATAAAAAAATAGATGAATAATTTGACTCGAAAGTGGGTTACAGTGGTTTATAACAACTTTTCACAGAAGAATGTTAGAGGAACTGAAACTATGCCATCTATAGCGGGGTACGATACTCAGGATTTGGATAATTTATTTGTCTGAGAAGAACAAAGATTTTTAATTAATTAATTTCGAGAATAAACATAGAAATAACTGAATTTTGAAATACTGCCCAATTTAATATTAAAATTATCTCTGATGAAATGGAAGAACTTGAAGAAGAGCTGTGTGGAACAAATTTAAAATTATGAAGGATGAACAGACAAAAATGAGACTACAGCTAAAAGTAATGCTCAAGTGATAAAAAAAACGTACTTGCAGACTTAATTTTTTTTAATATAAGGAAGAAATTTTTAAAACTAAACGAATGGAGTAGGCGATTTCACAGAAGTGAAAGTTCAATTGTTGGGTCAATCCGTACCAAGTGGTCCAGCACTGGTTGGTGGTACGATCTCAGAAAAATTTCATATTTTGTTGGTGTATTCCCTTACGTTCTGGTAGTTTAAAATTAATATTGTTTGATTTTTATTGTGTCCGGTTCAAAAAACGGCGGCCATTTTTGTTGTAGACGACATGCTGTTTTTTTTTGCGTTTGGAGGTATCTACGAATTTTTAAATTTCGCAGCATTCGGTTGTCCTAGCCTGTTCAAGTAAACTGCATCGCGATCAGTACATTCTATTTACATACCAACTATCATTGTTTCATGGTCTGTGAGTAACGAAAAGTTATCAATTGCAAATGAAGATAATTCTGTTTTTTTTTAGGCCGCCAATTTATTAAATAAGAAAAAGGTTTTCTATAACTACAGTACAGTGGAATTTGCAACAGTCGCAGCTTCAACTAAGTTAATGTAATTAATTATCCTATTATTATGATAAATAATTAACAAATACTAATTGTAAAATGTAAATGTAAGAAACCCACATTTGAAATGTACAATTAATTTTTTAAACTGTTCAATTGTATGTATAGTGTTGGAATCAATGTGAATCGTAGCATAATTACGTAAACAAGCACTATTTGTAATTTATGAATGGGTCTCCAATGACCAAGTTGTTAACGCAACCATTAGAAACTTTTAATAATAATAATAATAAAAAGGCTTTGAGCGTCAATATTTTTGTGCAATTACTTAAAGAAAGGTAGTTACTACATGTAAAACTATCTAAGGTAACGGATTTACACTTAAGAAATTATACCCTTTCAAAAATAAAATTGTTCTATATTTCAACTCAAACTTTACGAAGGATTGAAAAATTAAATTTTTAAAAGGGTTTAAATTGTTAAGGGTTAGTCAGTTACAATTGATAGTTTATATATAGTAACTACCCTTTTATACGTAAATTCACAAAAAAATATCGAGCCTCACATACGAGTTCTTCTTGGAGAAATTAGCCTGCGAAAAAGAAATTTTCTTCATTTGCAATCGATAATTTTGTGTTACCCAGCGTACATGAAAAAAATAACAGTATGTGTGTAAATCGAGATTTGTTTTATAGGTCAGATTGTACTGAACACCATGCAGTTTATTTGTAAAGGATACGTCAATCCGAGTGTAGGGTAATTTAGAAATACGTAGATACCTGCAATCGCAAAGAGCAGCATGTCATCTACCACAAACAATGGCCGCCATTTTTGAAACGGACAGAATTAAATCAAACAAAATTAGTTTTAAACAACCAGAACGTAAGGGAATGCACCAACAATATATTATTAGAAAATTAACAATCAGAGCTATATAATACATGTTCCATGAGTTAATGTGATACAATAACGTGAGCGGATGCCCATCCAATGACGTTATCCGGATTGTGAACTTATACTGCTTTCAGGTCATTCGGCCATTTCTTGTTCTGGAGTCTTCTGTAGGGAGGGTCACGTTGCAGGGTGGACGCTAGTTCGTTTGGGTGAAGTTGGAGACGCAGGAAGTGGCTGGTGCATTCTTCTTGAACGGCTGGCTTCAGAGGTCCGTATGTAAAGTTCGATTGCTGACGTACCAAGGTTTCTGAGTGTTTTAGATTGAAATCGTTGGATGACGTTGACGTTGGATTTGCAAGAGCAGCCCAATAGCTCAATGCCATATGTCCAAATTGGCTTGATTATTGCTTTGTAGAGTAAGATTTTGTTTTCAAGCGATAAACACGATTTTCTCCCCAGTGCCCAGTACATTTTTCTCAGTCGCAGGTCGGATTCCTTCCTTTTTTTTAATATATGTTTTTTCCACGTTAGTTTCTTGTCCAAATGTAGACCCAGATAGCGAACTGCTGGGCGACTTGGCATGGTTTGAACCAACAATTGAAGCTTCACTTCCGTTAATACCGCCTTCCCTGTTCGTTGAGTTTTAAAAATTTATTCCTAAATCTTAATTCAAGTCTGCGAGTACGGTTTTGTTTTCACTTGAGCACTACTTTTTTTTAGCTGTTTCATATGTCCGTTGTAGTTAAAAATTTCTTCCTAAATCATAATTCAAGTCTGCGAGTACGGTTTTGTTTTCACTTGAGGACTACTTTTTTTTAGCTGTTTCATATGTCCGTTGTAGTCTCATTTTTGTCTGATCATCCTCTATAATTTAAATTTTTGCCACAGGAGTAATTATTGATTCTTCAAGTTCTTCCATTTCATTAGAGATAATTTTTAATATTAAATTGTGGCACTGTTTCCACATGAGTTGTTGCTAAGTTTACTTCCTAATCCAACAAATAAATTATCCAAATTCTGAGTATCGTATCCGGTATAGATGGCATAGTTTCAGTTCCTCTAAGATTCTTTTGTGAAAAAAATTGTTATAAAACACTCTAAGCCACTTTCGAGTAAAATTATTCCTTTTATTATTATTATTATTATTATTATTAAAGTTAGAGGTGTGAAAATCAAAAAGAGTGCAAAAACAGCATGTCGTCTACAGCAAAAAAATGGCCGCCACTTTTGAACCGGAGCCAATTAAATCAAACAGGTTTTGAATCACAGAAATATAAGGAAATGCAGCAACAAAATATTATTTTTTACTGAGACCACTGGACCGAGTGTGGATGGACCCAATTAGTAGGAGCGGAAAGTGAGGCTAGAAAATGTTTTAAAATCCGTTGCCAACGGACGCTTTTATGTTTAAATTGAAAAATCTAGGAGTGTAAAAGTATTGGAAAATATTGGCCAAGAATTTCAAGCATTCTGATAAGAGAACGATAAATTATTTTTTACGTTTCGTCTGTAAATTGATATTTCATCAGGTGATTTATAATATTAGGAAATATCAAACCTTATATAATCGATGTCGCTGGATAAAAAAATTACTTCATTGATGTTAAATTTTTATTATTCGGATTTTATCGTTATCAATTAGGAATTGCATGACTTCCATGTCAGTTAAAGCCGAAATGAGAAATTACTAAATTATTATTGTTAGTAAACTCCAAAATAATAGTAGGAGAGAACAGTGATCAAATATATAAAAGCAAGTAACAGTGGATTTGGGAGTAACTTGATGTGTTCTTCTCAGTAGGTAATAATATGGAGGACAAACAAGACATTTTCACGTGGCGACGAAAAAATTACACAATTTATTTTACAACATTAAACAAACAGTGCCGCTGTAATGTGGGTGGAGTAATTGGCCGCAGGTTCTGTGCCAATAAAACTTTTTTTAACTAAAAAGTTCAAAGTGTAAGCGGCATTTTAGCAAACGTTAGGATTATGTTTACACGCGTCGTTTGATTATAGCTTCACTGAGCGTTTAAATGAAAAAAAAAACCCCAGCCGCCGCACCTTTTAACAAAATGAAAACCCGTTAAATTGATTTCCAGTTTGTTGGGAAGATTAAACAAACGTTAGTGGATGCTAGAAGTAATTCGCACTTTATTACCTTTGATTTTTTTAGACTGAAGTATTTTGACAGCCAAATATTGTGATATCTCTCAACCGCCCACACAAAAGGAGACATCAGACCGTTGCCGAGTAGAAATTCTCGTGTCGGAACGCGGTAAAAGTAAATTATATTGGATTATGAAGTTGTGGTTTATTTAGATATTCGCATTTAGCGACTCTCAAATCAGAAAAAAAAATTTAAGAGACTATTTGATATAGGAACGTATGAAATTCTTTGTTTATACCTCAACTGATTTGTCAAATTTACAGATATTTTCATCCGCCTATACATTGAATCTGATATTAATAAACGTAGCACCAACGGATCAATACTTAGGGCATTAAAATATCTTGGAAAGTTTGGTGCTAAAGAAGGTATGAAAAAAATTGGGGGGGGGGGGAAGATGAAGAGGCACTGAGTAAAGTAGTAGAGAACATTTCTTCGGGCGAAAGCGAACTGGATTGGACACACCCTGCTAAACAGTTTGCTACGTTGTGACGTCACTGACGGAGAAACAAGTATGAAGAAGTGGGATTTGGAGGACTCAGCACATATACTATCCGAAGGAGAGAAGAAAATATTTTATTTTAAAAGGGGAAACTGGAAATCTGATTCAATAGAAAGTTAAATTTTCAGAGTAGACTTTGGACCTTTCGTAAAATAGTAGGCATATACTTTTGATAATAATCATACTATAAAGATGAAACTTACTATGCAAGTAATGTTTGGACAAAAACTGCTGCCCGAGGTCGTCCATGATCACCCTACATTCAAACAGACTATTTTTGTTTGCGTTAATACTAAATTGCCTACATTTATTCGGATGTTTAATGTTGCTAAGTAGAGAAATTTGTGAAAATAGATTTTTTGGGGGAGTTTCTTGTGCTACGCTGTTTATATATTTACAATTGTTCTGTACACATGTTTGAAACCTATCCGTAATTACGATATTCTCTTGAAATTACGATTGCCGCAGTATGTATATCTTATCCCGTCGATCATCTCTTTACAGCTAGTCACAAACCAATGGTAGTTGGTCTGTCGTAGACGAAACCTTCCAGGAGAGTAGCAGATGGCTAACTGCGGTAATGCTTTTTTTCTCTCTACTTTGGATTAAGGTTCCCATAAGCCGAGACGCCTCGGTCAATTTGAGAGGAGTATACTCCGCGGTCGCAGACGGAAAGAGTTGGAACAGTCGGCCAACTGCCTCCCAAATCGGCCGAGTCTAGTCATCGGAGTGGCGTGAGACAAGCTCCAAAGCCCGATCTGATGCAAATTTTATAGGGTTTCCCCTGAATTACTTTTAAACGATTGCCGGATCTGATTCTTAAAGTACAGCCTGGTTGCCATAGTCAACTCTTGGATACCTTGTTCTACCTTCCGCATCCCACCTTTCGAGCCTTCATTTGGATTACCCTTGTGTAGCCTATCACTCGGAAAATACTGTCCACAATTTTAAATGGAGACGTATGGAAAACGTTGTTACATTTAGTGGAAATTTTAATAAGCAGCTGGGGGCGACTTTTTCTATTGATAATGCTTTATAAAACCGTCTTCAATTCTATAGCCTAATTTTCGTATACTAAACGAACCTCCTTGTTTTCTGAATCATGTCTGTGATTGCGTGTTTTGCAAACCCCTGTGTCTCCTTGCTATCCTTGTCCTCCGGATCAAGTTTTGTTTTAGATTTATTATTCATTCCATTAGTCCTCGGTCGAGGACGTAGAATACGTCATAATATAAGATTACACGAAAAGAATAATTATTACAACCTGCGGGAGAATTCTCTCGCAGGTAACCTGGGAGGGATATTCTCTCGCAGGTCGAACCTATTAGGAGAGATACGAAGGGGCTACCTTTGCGGATGCCTTTTCCTCTCCATTTTTGAACTAAGGTTCCCACAAGCCGAGGCACCTCGGCCTGTTCTGAGAGGTGTATGTTCCGGGGTCACAGACCTTGGGCATACGGTAAGAGTTGTTCGCTATTCCCATTGGAATAGTCGGCCAGCTGCCTCCTAAACTGGTCGAGGCACGTAGAAGGGAATGCTGCGTCCCCACAGCAAACTCCTCTCCCGCTATCGGAAGGGCGTGGGACAAGCATCCAATGCCCGACCTACCTGATGCAGGTTTTTCTAGGGTTTTCTCTGCATTTCTTTAGGCGAATTCCGGGTAGGATCCTTAAAATATAGCCCGGGGGCCCTAGTTAACCCTTGGCTACCTTCCTCTACCATTCCACATCCCCCCTTTCAAATCCCTTCCTATGCTATTAAAGGGGAGTTGCCCAATGTGGATTACCCTCATGTAGCGTGTTGCCCTAAAAAAAATAATAATAATTATTACAAATACACAGTTTATAAAACCAACATTGTACTTTACCAAGAAATAATATGATTTGAAACTACGTTAAAGATATTAATATGACAGTAATTAGTAATTAAAGAAATTAGTATTTTAATTCATCTACAATTTCCATTCGACGTAGTTTCCAGAAGAAAATCTTACGTCGATTCCCGTCGAAGATGAAAAAGAAAATAAGTCTGCAGTTAAATTCTAGAATATTATCATCCTAAAATAACAGCGTAACTTGACAGGATATCAGGAAACTATTTTATTAAAGATGATCTAATCTGTCCTTCCTTTCTACGAACTCTTTCACCGAGTAATATGCTCCATTAATTAACAGAGATTTACAACTCTTTATGAATAAATTTAGTATATTTAAAGTTTTTATTTCTTCTGGAAGAGTATTGTATAGATTTATCATGGAAGAATAACGAATGCTTGATTCAAAAAGGCTTAGGTGATGTTTTTCTATTCGGAGTTGAGAGCAATTTCTAGTGTTGTATAAATGATTTGTTCCGTTTAGGACATATAAATTGATGTTTCTCCAGACAAACTTTAAAATTTCGAGAATATACGTACAAGGCAATGTTAAAATCACAAGATTCCGAAATAAAGGCGATGATTGAAGTATACGATTTGTTTCAGAACCTGAACCAAAAGTCGACAAATAAAGCGTCAGTAATTATGACTATGTAATGTCCTTCCTTTCCGTTTCATGTTATCGCATCCATTATATCTAGTCTTATTTCTATTTCGGTCGTGTGCAAAGGAAGCTAAAAAAATACTCAGCTACCTCAGAAAAAAATCACGGGATATTATTTATAGGAGAACTGTGACGAGACTCCCTAGACAAATAATTATCTATAATATATCAGTTTTCCCCCGAGGAGACGGGCTCCATGTTAGTCTGAAAGCGTTTAATTACCGGCCTGCTTTGTTAAGAGTTCATTACAGCTACGACCGGCCGTCTATATTAAGTTTGCAGTTTCATTCATGTGGCCTGCTGGCATTTTAGCTCAAGTCCCCTCCAACCAGGTCACGTCTAGTCAAATACCAAGAGGCACAGGTAAATATCTGCAAAAAAACAGTCGCCGCTAAACGAAGTATTGTCATTACTCGCTGTTTTCTTATAAAACGTCAGACATTTACGTTTAATTTATGCACCAGTTAACAAGTACAATTCGAAATTGTTAAGTCATATATTTATTAATAACTAGTGAAGTAAATTATTTTTTCGACCTGGCAAGTCTCCTATTCATTTCATTTTTTTTTATTCAATTTATTTTTCTTGTACTTCATTATTTCAGTTATTTCAAAGTCCACAGTTCTCCGCTTTTTTATTTCGTTTCCAGAGAAGTCTTCAACGTAGGGAGACCACAAAATTGAAACTTGATGAAAATGCATGAGAAAAGAAACGAATTTCTCAGGATCTTCTATTCTCATACAGTTTGTAGAGACGTTGCTGATATATGCAAGTAAAATTGTATGCAAACAGGAAATAATACGCAGTGCCGGGAAAATTCCTTTAACAGACACGTGCTGATTGGCCGAGCAAAACTCAATCGTTGTCTTTGCACTATATATATATATATTGTAATAAATAACAGGATGACGATTAATTTGCCCCACTTTGGTGAAGCCATAAATTTAATAAACACCTTGTTAGGGTTAATTAATGAATCAATGAACGAAAAATTTATTTATAATTAAAAATTTATTGTTGATAAATTTACATTGTATAAGATCTATTTTGCACGCCGAATTTCATCCAGTTAACAACAAATACTTTAATTTTTCTATTTATTAATTCGTGGCATTTATGAAAATACAATTCTTATATCATTACAATCAAATACATCGGATATCTTATCTCAGGGTCACTACTGGATTTGATAATTAGAACAAAATCAATGTATAACCTGACAAATAACAATTCAAAATATAAAAGGTGAACCTAAAACAATATGAAAATGAGTGAAAAGAAAGCTGAACGAAATCTGACTATACCTTTTTAATTATCGTTTACAAATTTATATCAAAGTTTTGTTACTCAAGGACCGTCTGTCTGGTACCAGATCTCTCTCTTGTATCTTGAAAACTACCACACTAAAAGGCCATTTTTAACACTGACTCTACACTTTATTGAAATTTTTAATACACACGATTAAAATATTCGTCCTCTGCTATCTGGAACCTCGGATGAGCCGCCCCCTTTGGTCAACTAGTGGATTGCGGTCTCCTCTATGCGATAATTGTTCAATCAGCGTGAAGCAACGATTTGCTTCACCGTGTGCAAATTATTATGTTAAACTCTCTCCGATAAAATCTCGCCATTCGTACTTTATATCTGCAGACTTTACTGTTTGTTGCTCCAGGTGAACTGAACTGTATTATATCTCCCCGTTGACTTTTAACTGTTTCATCTCTCGTACGCAGATTTTAGACTCCTTCACCTTTCATCGCCGATTCCAGTCTGCCGTTCTCCAAGCGCTCGGTTTTTCAGTTTCCATTGTTGAACAAAGGAAAAACCCGCCTTGATTGTCGCCTTTACGCATTCGTATCGCTAACAATTTAATTATATTAAAACAATTAATGGCCTGCTTAATTGGTATTACAATATATATGTTCTTTGACATAATCCTATACTTTCATGTTCTAACAGTGATGCAGAGACAGGGGACTGTTTTTGCGTTATACCAAAATAAGTAGGCCTAAACTGTCATGTAGACATAAGTCTTCCTGTTCCCTGAATTCATTTTTACTTTTTAAATAAGTTTCAACCTTCGTTCTTCCTTTGAATGGAAAACAATTTTTTTATTCCACAGTTTTAATTTGAAATTTTCATTATAACGCTTATCGCTCGTCACATAAACAATACTTCTCGTAATCTGCAGTTCCAGTCTGCTACCCTATCTTTATGAACTTATTTATTTTTAGTCGCATCAACAGCTGATATGATTAGCGACTTTATTTTGCATTTCACAAGTCGGGGATCTAATTTCGCGCCTGGATTCGAACTCGGAGCCTCTGTGAAGCGTGACAGTGACGATGACCACTAGACCCCAGTAAATCGGCTACTTTATCTTGAACAAAACGAATCCATCCGAAATCTCAACATTCTTTAGGAAGATTAATAATAAGAAATATAGCCAAATACAGACAAAAGAAGTGATAATATAAATAATATCACACAACGTTTCTGGGATCCTTGTGCCTTTCTTCAGGTGCTAAGAAGAGTCTAGAGCGACACACGTGTACAATTCAATGGAAAAAACTGAAAACCCTATGTATTCATGTTAAATGTCTGATTCATTACCCCCAAAATACGAGAAATACCTATTCATGTAACAAATATCCATAGTTTTGTTAATAAAAATTAATACTACATTAGTTTCCAGACAAATTTTATATGAGAAACAGTGACACAGAAAATAATTTAAACATAGCAGGACGTTTCGACGCTACTTTGATATGTTCACATGTTGTTGTTGTAGTCGGCGCCACGAAAATGTAATAGCAAGGCCATGGACTTTTGGGGATATGTTGTCAAACATTGCGTTCAATAATGGGGCTAAATAGGTTAACTGGTTGTGGGGGTGCACAATCTGGCAACGCCGCTGGACGAGGGGATGTGATGCGGGGAGGTTAGCCGGTTGACCTCGATATTATATTTTCGTGGCGCCGTCTACAGGCCATTACTATCTGTGTAATTGTTTCTCATATTAAATTTGTCGTGAAACTTAGATGGTATACATTTATATTAATTGAATCTGACGTTGAATGTATATGTATTATCCATAGTTCTGTTTATACGATTTCGATATAAAATATTCCAGTATAGTTTGGGGGAAGAAATAGACGCTTTAAGGTAGAAATAAATCAGGAGATAATGTTGAGGTTGAGCAGTTAAGAGTAGTTACAGATAGTGTAGTACAGATAAAATTCATAATTTGTGGAATACGAAGATAGAAATGGAACTGTACAGTTTAATCGACATAACGTGTATTATTATCATATTTAGTGAATAAACTTACTATTTAGAGACGCACGACACAATAGAAAATAATTAGTTAAGAAGTCAAAGGTAGTAACGAGAATCATCTATGAAATGTTAGCTTAGGGTCATGAGAAACATGTTGGTGTCTTCCGTTTGGGAAAGGTAAACCTCATTACATAACATATACATGAAGGATAATTTTTTGGGTAACTTTTGTGGAAGGGATGAGCGAACTACTGAGGCTGACCAGCATAGACATCAGTACATAGCAAAATTCGCAATTCGTTCTCATACGCTCTAATTACTAAAATAGAAAACTTTATAAAATATAATAACTAACAGGGACTGTCAGACATATTGATATTGTTTTGTTCAAGCTTACATACAGTATAAACCTTCATATATTTTCATCTGTGGTAGAAAACAGTGAAAATGAAGGGGGATGACATGATTGACCGTGAAGCGTCTATTTATCTCCGTATCATAGTATCTTACTATTATTATTTGATCGCGACTGTGTGAAGTTGAAGCAATCAGAGCCAATGGAAAGTATTATTTCTTAATGCTACATTATCCACTTTCTATCTCGAAATGACTTGCAGAGTGGTGGTCTACGTGTTGGTAGTGTTGGCTATCCTGAATCACGAGTCTCCGACGCTAATGCTTTAGTGTTGTCCGGGTTCGACGCGCATTACGCATCTTAACACACTTAACCAGTGGCGGCTCGTGAGTTTTTGAAGTTATGTGCTACATCACCCCAAGCAACAATTTTTTACGAAGTTGACTACGTAAAATAAAAAAAAACTTCACTAGTGATAGTGTTACTAATACTCTCACCCAGCACGTAATATTCTACATTTCTAATTCTGTCACCATAATTTCCAATACTGCCTAATTATTAAACACGGAATAATTTAGCACTTCTAATCCGAAAGTATTTTTCTCAGTAAATGTTGTAAATAAAGGTAATTTTCGGGACAAGTCAGTGAGCAGTTTTGTGTTCAGGGTCGTGTGATTTATTTTCGCACTATCTTAAATTATTTTTTTAAAAATAACCTTAGAGTGAGTATTTTTTTTATTTTACCAAATATGAACGAATATTATTTTTGTTTTGAAAATATAAACTATTATAAAATAAGATTTGTAGTCAGAGAATAGTTTGAATTTATTTCGTTGGTTATGTCGCCTGATGCGGCCGTGCTCTGTCATAGAATGGGGGAGGGGGGGGGGCTCTTCCGTATCCTTGTGCTCTCGGCATCGTAGCACACAAGGCTCAGCTTCAGTGGTGGCGGGAAGGGTGGGAGGTGGAAAAGGTAAAGTACGTATGCGCAGTCGTAACTAATCCGGTGCTGTAACTGGAACAGCACTGAGTGTCCCGCTGGCTGCTAAAGGAGCGATGCGCCGCAACGCCGGGAGTTTAAAGTCTTCGATATCGCAGCATAGATTCGCAGTATTAAAATAAAATTATTATGAAGGTTCTTAACATTCAGAAAAATTATTTCTTCCATAATTAATTTAAGTTCTGTAGCACATGAGCACTTACGCACGAGCCGGTACTGCTCTCAACTAATCACGTTTTCTCGTAGCGGTCTTTCTTGACGCCTGGAGGAAACATCACAAAATTACCTCATTTTGGAATTAAATAGAATCGTTAAAAAGAAATTGATTCCAGGTAAGATGTTATCCTCACTCTGGAGTACTCAGTGAGATCGTCAGTGATTGTGGTAGGCATTTTGCTATCATGAACATCTACTGATGTCTGTGCTCGTCAGTCTCAGTAGTTCGCTCATCCCTTCCACAAAAGTTACCCAAAAAATTATCCTCCATATATATGTTCTATAATGTGGTTTACCTTTCCCAATAGGAAGACAACAACATGCTTTTCATGACCCTAAACTAACATTTCATAGATGATTCTCGTTACTACCTTTGACTTCTTATCCAATTATTTTCTATTGCTTCGTGCGTCTCTAAATAATAAGTTTATTCACTAAATATGATAATAATACACGTTATGTCGATTAAACTGTCTAGTTCCATTTTTATCTTCGTATTCCCACCATACTTCACCAAACTATGAATTTTATCTGTACTACACTATCTGTAACTACTATTAACTTCTCAACGTCAACATTATCTTCTGATTTGTTTCTACGGATCTTGACCTGCCTTATTTATCAGTTTTCCGAGAAATATTGAATAGCGTTACAGCGTTAAAGCTATTCCTGTACAGTGACAGATCAGGCAGAAATAAAATCTCTCACTGTGACCTGTATCAGTTCACTATATGGAAAGGAATGGCGAAACTTTACTGTTATTCAGTCTCTGGAAATTTATCTGAATATGGCCACTACACTGCCTTTCCGTTGTTTTAACGCAAGTATTGGTTTACGCTTCGTTTCTCAACATAATTTTTAATTACAAAGCAATGTAACGTACGCTTTCGTCCAAATAATTTGGTTGAACGGATTTTTGAATTTTTTTTAAAAAAAATTGTTGGCAATGTATTGAATTCATCATAAGAACTGTGTCATTTTGCATCTTGAATTTCGAGTTTCGGGATGTGAGCTTATTTATCCGCGTCTTGCGGTTTTTTTTAAACACTTATTTGAAAACGGGATATAACCAGATTCAAGGTAGATGTTTTTAAAAATTCAATGAGGAAACAAAAATACCCTGAAAAAATCTGAGTTAACAGATGTCAATTTAAAAAACTTATTTTCTAAGATTCATAATATTGAGTGTAGGGTCAACTTCGTTTTATTGATTCAGTCCAATATCCCTTTGATGCAATATCTATTCCCATTTTAGCTTGTGCTTTATTTAATTACACTGGAACCGTGCCACGGGAAAATGATAAACTCCAGTCTGCAGGGAATGAAAACTTGAGTCGTGGTGAGAAATGGACCTACAAGGTTGTTTTGGAGCCCACTGCCAATTTCCAACTCATAGTCCTGTAAATATTTCAGCTGGCCCTTTGAACATCATTTTTGAGTTTCTTTATCGATGTGAGAGTTTTGTTGGGAAAATGCATGTAGCAAATCCGCCATTAAGGCGGAAGGAATCACAAAACGACGAAGACATCGTATCATCAGTTCCATTATTCCATCCTCACGTCTCGTCTATAATGCAATACTCGTTGTGACGTCATACAAAATTCTAGGATAAAGTTTGTAAATCTGTAGCCAAGACATCCCGAGCAATCTAAAATTAAACCTCATAACCTGAAAAAATTGATTAACAATTGAATCGAACCAAGTGAAACCGAATTCGCTATTTACACTCCATATACAGCGAATTCGGCACATCAATGGCTGGTTATTGCAATTTAAAAAATTATTATTAAAATAGACTTTTTTTTTCACTTTTACATGCCGTTTCCAACTAATTTCGACTAATATCTTCCCTGTTTGATGTAAGGCATTTCAAAGCTTCGTTCTGCCACTGCCTCATATTAGATGTTTTACCTATTATGATTTAGGACATTACTTGGGAATTTCTTCCTTGAAGGTTGGGTTCAACGTAGCTTGGTAAATAATTCAAGGTCAGTTCCCCAAAAATATTAAAACTATAGTTTAAAGCAATTGTTCGATTATTCTGAGCTCTGATTAATTCGTCGAGGTATCATATTTAACGAAAGCAATTTGCCGGAAAGACGAGTTCCTGTCTGGCCTGCAACAATGTGTTTTGGAATTAGGACTATGAGTCCGGTTTAACAAAATCTCTATAATAAAAAAAGGATGTATATTTGTTTGTATGTATTTACGTTAATTTTTATACAGATTTAAACGCGTGGACAGACAGCAACAAAAATTGGTACACATATACTTCAAAACACGAGAAACGGTACTGTGAGGGTAATGAACCCCTAGCCTAAATGTGGAAATAATTAAAATTGTGATCGTTTTGAGTTTAATTACTTCGCGCCAAGAGACCATGACGTCACGCGAGCGAGAGAGACGTTACTACGCGACAAAGGAAAGAGTTCCTTTTTCCGTGGTGAAATAAAGCAGAAATATTTTCATTGGGTAAAAGTACAATTTAATGCAAAAAAAGTCCATTGAAACAATACGTAATACTTTACGATCCTTGCGGAAAATGTATGTTAATTTTCGTGCTATTTTAGTGACTGAAATATGACGACTATTTGTTTACATTGTTAATATTAATGTCTGAAGACAGAGGGGCAATTACATCCTGCAATACTCGAGGAGTATATTTAAGTATTCTATTCGTAAAGAAATTCGGAGGTATGCTTGTTGGGACTGATGCAATAAAAATCAATGTATTTGACAGCTGTTCAAATTATGCACTATCGGTCGAAAGTGTGTACGGAAGTAGGAACAGTTAGATTTAAGTTAAATCACTTCTTGACTAAAGATTAATATAGGATTAAATTCTTTTTCGGGGTTATATAAATAAATATACGGGCAACGCCGGACACCCAGCTAGTAATTAATAAAAATAGTTGATGACTAAAGTTTTTAAATATAAACCGTTATAGAGATTATAATTAGTCCGAGGTGTGTCCAATACTAAAGTCACCGTGACTTTGTTTTAAGTGTTTTATTATGAATTTTTCTACGAATATTTAAAAAAAAGTGTTTTAGTTGGTCCATCGTAACTTTTTTTTTTCTGTAATTGAATTTATGTGTACAGGACAAATGTTGTTTTGATTTACATCCGTCTTCCTGATGGCTCATAGACTAGGAATTACATCCATCGTGCCAGAGCATTTGGGTTACCTAACACACACTGGTTAATTTAAGACTACTCTTGTGCGCATGGTTACGTATGCTGAATAGTGTTTATGTTTGTTCCATACTCACCGTGTTACTATTATAACCGTAACCGTACAAAGTTGGTTTTAGCAACCAGCCACCACCGTACAATAGAACTTGTAATGAATTTTTTAAGAAATGATCTGATTATCACAACACATTTATATTTGTACAAAATATCATTTAAATTTTAATAGTACTTAATACTCAATATGCTCAGTGGGAAAGTTTCAAAACAAAAAGTCTTTAATACATTTCTGAGGTCAATCATCTAAAATTAAAAAAAAAGTCTGTTTATTAATATATTAGAATGTAAACATGGCCAAGTATAGACAAATTTTGATCTAAAACCAGTTACTTTACATTTACAACGTTTCTTCTGTGAATCGGCAGACCTTCTCAAGAACAACCTCCAATAGAAATTAGAACCGACGACCGGGTTGATGACATTTATACGAAACCGAAA
The DNA here is from genome assembly GCA_037074705.1 of Zhengitettix transpicula. Lineage (NCBI taxonomy): Eukaryota > Metazoa > Arthropoda > Insecta > Orthoptera > Tetrigidae > Zhengitettix > Zhengitettix transpicula. The sequence continues at coordinate 227,415,647 of CM073590.1, read as the reverse complement.
GTATTTACCTCAAAGTAAAGGGTCATAGCTCGTAATTAAAGTATTGGGATAACTTCTTACGGATAAAGTGAACTTATTAAACCTGATGTTAATAATTTCAGAGATGATTCTAGTGCGGTAGTTTGATTGACCATCAAGTATTCTGGTATTAGTACAACTATGATCATGGATGTTAATAGTGTAATGCCAATTAATTAACACATTAATTCTAAATTTGATAATCTAAATTGTTAGAGAAACATATTCTTGACGGCGGTACAGAACACAAAACAACAATGTAGCAGAGTATTGTTTTCTTTGTCGGAAGAAACACTGCGCGCTCAAAATTGAGAGGCAGTATTCAGTTGGGAGGACAGTTTGGTCAAGTACAGGTCGCATTAAAATATTGAGGAGCCAGTTCGCATTAAGTTGGCTGGAAAGTTTGGTCAAGTACAGGTCGTACTGAAATATACGAGATATTCTTTTGAAAAGTAAAGTTAAGTAGAAGCAGACAGACACAATAGAAATGGGTCAAGTTGAAATAGACGAGACCAGTTCAAATATTCAACGGAAACTTGCAAAGAAATAACGAGGATTATCAACCAACAGAGGTGATTGGGCCATGAACGTTTTGCTCATAAGGCAAAACATTTACGCAAGCAGAACTATAAAAGCCTGCTAAGCTGGGCAGCCGTGAGTAACTCAACCGAGGGAGGGAGAGACGAAGAAGAGGTTCCTGGTTCCTGATTTAAAACTAAAAATATTAATTAGAATCTGTGAGTTTGAGTAGAAGTTGTGCAAAAACTCGCCATAGTGCTTCGTAAGTCAAAAGTATCCTGGAATGCAGCCGTGAGTACCAATATAAAACAATAAATTATGTAAACCGAATTAAAAGATAGATGTCAGATTTCGTTCTCTTCCTTTGATAAAATTTGTTAAGTAGAATCCATCTTTTAGTATAATTTCATCGACAAGTAAATTTCGTCTTTGTTAATTGACGAGTAAATCTTTTTATTGAAATTTGTGTTGATAAGATTTCTAAATAAATGATTAGCCATTATCAAACCCAGTAATGACCCTGAGATAAGTTCTATTTGTAAATTGCGTAATTGTTTCACAATAAATTCTTTATTTGTTAAAATTTGAATAATTCTTCATTTAAAAGTCCATTTCTTTTTTTGTATATTACAATATATTTAGTTAAAACTGTATGTTTGTTATTAACATATTTAGCTTCATATAAATATCATCATCGCGCTTGTCGGTTGTAATTTCTATTGGAGGTTGTTCTTGAGCTTGAGAAGGTCTGCTGATTGGTAAATATTAAGTTACGAGATTTAGTGTTGTCTGTATTTGGCCATGATCACTTTCTAATTAATTATCTTGGGTAGTGACATAAAATTTAGATACAGACAACTTAATAGAATGTCGATGGGTAATGGCTGCAGGTCACGATGAAGCAGGTAAAACTCAGCGTAATTCTCGTGTGAATTCTTGTAATTTCAAATAAAGTCTACTGCCCCAACTATCATCACCAACTATCACTTGCTACTCATTTGTTATTGAACGTCTTCAAGCACTAAGTGTAAAAATTAACTGCTGTTTTCTCTTTCTGGCGCCATCACACTTCCCCACAACACATTGTGACTGTTATCCACGAAATCCTCATCATCGATGTATTTCAAATTGATGTCGTAGGTCTCGAAAATTTCCGAAGACCCTTGAGACGGCCAATGAATGAAGTTACCAAAAACATATTTCGGATAATTTTTTGTGACCATCCATCTGACAGAAACACCCGGGAAATTCTTGAGAAGTTCACAACAGAATCCCTGTATTTTGTCCTCCATTTTTTTTCACTAAAAACATGATTCTCAATTTAATTTTCCATTCGTGAATTAATAAATTGAGTCTCTCAGCTTGAAGCCGCACTAATGACTTAGCCCTCCAAATTCATTCAAGTCTTTAATTTACGTTTTTTGTCTGTCATTTTGATTTTTAATTACTCCTGCAGCTTCATCACTTTTCAGATGCTTCAGCGGGACCTTTCTTGATTTTTCAAAAAAAAAAAATATCCAATACCGTGCTTTAAATACGGAGTACATTTTCTAAACAGATCTCCACAAAAACAATCCGGTTTTCATGTTCAATATTTGATCGCCGATTTTATATTATTAATAAACTTTAGGGAAGAACGAGAGAAAAGCTATGGCGACAGTGGAGATTTTGACACCATAAAATTAGGAGCTATTGTAATTTTACAGCACTTAGGGCAAAGAACACGTAAAAGAGCAGAACAATACAAAGTAACAATAATAAGAAATACAGACAAAAGAAGTGATTATATAAAAACCACACAACGTGAAGAAAGGAGCAAGGTTTCCAGAAACGTTGTGTGGTTTTGTCTGTATTTGGCTATTTTTATTGTTATTAATTTTTAAAACAGACGTAAAATTTCATTTTACTAGCTTCATATATTTCATATTTCATTTTACTACAATATTTAATATTTTTTCGTCCTAAGACTTATGAACGTGATCCTTACTGATATTATATATGTCCGTAACATGTTGAATGAAAACTTTGTTGTGACTGTGAACAACAGGTGATGCTTACATTAGTTATAATTTAGGCTTCTGTTAATTTTTACGGTAAAAACCGTAGTATTTTTCTTGGTTATTTACAAAATTTATTTTCTCATTGGTGCGCAAAAAAAGGGCAACTGTATGTTTCTTTGAGAGGCTTCGCTGCTCTCCAGCAAATTAGTGGAGTGGAAGGGTTGGGTAAGTGCACAGAATTGTAAAAGTACGGTTGTAACTGGTGGTCTTTTACAATAAATGTCTGCAGTCATTCTTGAGGCTTGCCTTATCCAAATATGTCTATACGAATTTGTTTCGTACCCGCTTAGTAACTGTGTTTGGATATTTCTTAATGAGAAACTGGCTTGTAGCGTGGGTGATGGTTTACTGTAGCTCCGGAGACTGTCGACAGGTAAATATTTGTGCGGCTTTAGTGACACTTTATCGCGGCGCTTCCAGGTTCCAGTGAGTGTTTCAACGAGGAAGATAACGCTGAAACAAAGAGGTGACGCCACTCTATGGAGACGCCTTTTAGTTCACCCTTCGAACACTGGTTTCCTCAAGCAGCCTCTTTCATTTGCTGTTTCTTAAACCCTTTAGTGCGTAGTGTAGCATATATGCAACAAAACTTTCGCATCACCCGGAGAGGCATCTGTTGGTTTCTAAGAGACCTACTTAGTGATGTAGATATGAAACAACATACACTTAACTTAAGGAAACATGAAATTTTTGGCATCCTTTGACAGGTAAAAACAGGCTTGTCCTAGCTTTCTGTGAGTCAACCCCTCAGGCAAGATTTTTCTGCTCGTCGGTCAACTTCAGAATATTTATTTTCTGTGTTTTTTTTATTGTTTTCTTCGAGAAAGAAAATTTAAGCTTCATCCTCAGGGTATTCTAATTCCTTTTTACAATCATAATGATCTAATTAATGTGAATTTTTCATAAATCAGACCTAAATTAATATTTGGCCTCGTTTGAACTTATTTTTTTGGTTATTTTTTCCGTTAAAATAAATCTTAAAATTTAGTTTTAAAAATATCGAAGATGTGTCACGGTCCCCGTGGTTCCCGACAATGTCTCAAACTTTCTGGAGGAATTATTCTTAATCCACGCAAGGGGACAATGGCTGGCTCTCCACTTGTCCTCTGCCATCTTTTACAATATATGGCAACTGCTTTCTCAACAATTCCGTATAGAAACGTTATACTTTATACTTACCGATTTATAGGTCCTGAGATATAGCAAGTCGTGTGAACTGCGCAGTAGACAAGGGAGAAAGTGGAGGGGAAATTGTCGTCAGCTGGGAACTCCCACATCTGGGGGAGGTGGAGATACGCCACTATCATTCTTAAAAACATTTATTATGTTCTTAAGAACGGGATATACACCCCCAGCAGCCAGGTCTTTTCATGACACCCAGGACGTATCTCTTAATTTTTACGGATGACATTTTTTGACGTACAACGTATCCTTAAGTGGACACATTTCCATGCGTCAGTATAGTTTTTACACTACCAACTTTCCGTAACAAAGGTTCGTATTAAAGTAAGCTTCGTCCTACCCCAACTACAATTACAAGGGCAGTGGACCACTTCGCATCTTATGTTGAGACGAGTCGCTATTTCTCTCCAGCTGTTCCATTATCAACGTCAATTTTTACCTTCTTCATTTTCCCCTTTCCTCAATAAATGCCTCCTCATTTTTCTAACGGATATTATAATCGTAGAAACAATTCTAGTATTGGAATTCATGATTTGCTGGTATTTCTTTGGAGGACTTACTTTTGCTGTATATTATTTGCTGTTCCACGTAATTAACGTGTCATGTACATGTATCATGCAGTTAAAGTGTTCTGGCTATTACGAGCCAAAATTCCCATACGACGACGATAGCAGAGCAAGCACCACGTAAGACATGAAACGACTATCTGCTACTCATAAATTGTTGGTTTTATTTAAACACGCGGTTGGCGGCCTTCTGGCGAAGGATTCTTCAAATCTTCTATTTTTCTCTCTCCGACAACAAGGCTGCGTAATCTCTTTGCATAATCGTAGTTAATTCTATCTACATAACATAGTTTGCTCTGCTGTCGTACCTGTGAACAATAGACGTCGTTATTACGTCCTTTGTCTTCCATTATTATAAACACTGAGGCCTTGTTAACATCATTTCGTCGTGCTGTCTCCCATAATTCTACATCCCATCGTAAAGGAAACGATTAAACGAAATTAAAACTGCTTACTTACATAGTTAGAAAAAATAGGATCATATACAGGTTGTATTCTCGTAAAAGTTAAGTTATAATTTTCAGTTTTTGTCCAGTCCTTATATAAGAAGTAACCGACAGAACCTAGTGAGCAATAAGAGTTTGTTGAAGTATTCTATACGATGTGGTGCACGTTTCGGTGCTACAAAAGATTAATATACCATTATTAATTGTATATAATTATTTGTACATTTTTATAATAATAATAATACGTCTAATAGCCAAATACAGACAAACGAAGCGATGATAGAATTACCACACAACGTTTCTGGAAATCTTGCGCTTTTCTTCAGGTGCTAATGAAACTAAAAAACATAAAAGCCTAGAGCGACACAACTGCACAATTCAGTTGACAAAAATCAAAACTATTAGTACATTTTATTTAATAAATCTGACAGCGCTGAACGAATACGGGGACATGATTATCCGTGGTTGGTTGGTTTTGATGACCGATCAGAATCATCTGCGCCAAATTTTGTTCATCTGCCATTGGCGGGTTATGTAATATAGCGACGTGGAGGAGGTACGCAGTAGAGCTTCTGGAAGTTTCGACAGCCAAAATAATTATAACTGATCAATCCAGTCAACACAACTACGACAAAGAGCGATGGTGGTGAAAGCCTGAGAGTCAGTTTATGACCTGTCTGGAATATGCTGTGAAGGGTTTTGTTACACCAATACAGAGAAGCTAACACTTGACAGTCGCTGCGTGGGAGGTTCTCAAAGAAAACGCAAGCAGAAGAAATTAAATGTTACGGCAGCACGTGTTGGGACCCTCCGTTGAAAACATTTTATAAAGCCAGCAAGGAAACAATTAGTTCCAGAAGACCATTGCAACCCCTACGGCGAAGACACCCTCAGCGGGCCGGGCGACTAAGAAATTAGCGTAACACGGGAATATTAACTACCACATTTCCACTCTTAAGATCATGGAGGCGGGAAAATTCACACCCAGTTTCTGGCCCGAAAATAGATCTCCGCCCGTAGAGTCTTCGCTGGAGATTTCATTCGGTTTATTGAGTTACCAGACTTCGGTTGGACCTCTTTCGGGGACATTCAGATTATTAAGTCAGCGACTTGACTTCTAGACCTGGTCCAGCCGGCGAGGGAATCAACACACCCACACACAACCTGAGACGGCCGCCTGAACACGCACAAGTGAAGGTACAAAATGGCAACGTTTCTCATCTCTGGTCGTGGGGTATAATGTTCAGGCCGTTGCTAGTCCCACGCGTTTTCGAAATTCCCCGGGATTGAGTGTTAATGCACCCGTAGAATCTAGCATAGATCAATTCTACCTCTTATATAATTTAAAGTTAATATACATATTAATTGAATATTTTTAAATTTAAATTGACTCCCTTTTTAATGGCCACAGAATTAGTAAATTGCTCATTAATATTTTAATTAAAATAATAATGGGTTGTTCCGTAAATATATAATCTAATAAATAAAATACACTGTTCGTGTGAATATTGCTAAGAGTGTTTGTTCCGCGTACAAATCTACACCCGTGGAGAAAATTTTCCCAAATTTCGTACACGTGTTCCTGTAGAACCGGAAACAAACACTGTCCTCAGGGACGGTAGTGGAAATTTTCAAACACGCACAAACGGCCGAATAAATATTTTACGGGACCATTGAGATTTTCTTGACGTTTGTGTATAATTTTTACCCCTTCCTGTATTGAAGTGGAGTACCATTAAACGAGGGTGGAGGAGTGTTACACAAAAATAACGTGAAAACAATCGAGATTGGAGTCGAATCCCAGGTTATAATTGTTGGTGAGTTTAAATATAAAAACACGGGCAACGTACTTAATATAGCCAAATTAAAACCAACCCCTTCCTTCATAATTGTTGTGTCCAACTGTAAGTTTAAATTGACCGCACACAAACCACGCCTTACAACAATCTATGTTTTCGCATACAACATTTCGGCTAATTTAATATTAATTGTCGTTAAGTGCTGTATTTTTCATTTCCTGATACATCTTATTACCCTTTAATGGCCTCAGCGACATTTACTTGCAGAACAGTTTCTTTGATAAATTACCCTGGGCAGGGCATTACGATTCATTTATTACATTAAGTGTGAGATCGGTCTTCTTAAATTACTGGAATTTTTTTCTCTGTGTATTACTAATCATTCACCTGTCTTGTCAACAGTAATTAATCTTACGCGACGCCATTTTTCTCGCTTGTTGTTGCCACCCGCTACTTGTTGTAATATATTAGAACCTACTGTTCGTGATTGGTTGCACGCTCAATCTAAAAAAAACCATTAAAGATGGGATCTAACACCTCAGCATTTGAACTAAGGTGACGGAAGAAGCAAATTAAAACGTTAAAGTATACTGGTTGAGGCAAAGATAGCATTCAATATAAAAATTATCATCCGTGGACTCTACAAATAACTATTCATCATATGTTAGAATTAACCTTTAATCCTGTCAATAAAATTTCATAGCTATAAGATAGCCATTCGTTAAAGATATTTAAAGTATTTTCCTTCGAGTTATAGACTGGGCTAAAGATTAATTTTAACACTGAATTTTTCACCCTTTTAAATTGGATATAAATATCTATTTTATGCTCGTAGTAATAAGTTTTATTTTGGCTTGTACGTGGTGAAACTATAACATTAAAGGCGAAATTCAATGTAATTTCGTAAAATATTTTTGTTAATATCTTCTGCAACTTCGAAAAAAATTACTCCCCAAAATTATGAATCTTACATTTAAATTTTTTAACTATATTATTTTTTCTACAGTTATTGCTAGATATATTTATAAAATAAAATAAAAGAGCCGTGGAATGAACTACAAAATTCAATTACCCTCAGAAAGAGGAATTTCGATTGTCTATTGGCAGAAGTAGCTGAAGTATTTAATTTTCTGATGTTTTTTTTACACTTACCCCAAAACATTAGGTATCATCGTGTCACCTTACGAACACTGAACAGTGAAAAGGATTTTGTTTCTCGTGAGGGGACAAAATAGTAAAAAAAAAAAAATTGATCTATGCCTTCGGTTTAGAATTCTCTTAATATTCAGTCGCGTAACATGTAGATGCCTTGGATTTCCGTGAGCTCTATTGCTGAAAATTGTCCAAATCCCTTGTGATAGAACAGTATTCATGGATTATCGACTTGCGAAGTCTAAGTAAAATAACATTTAGTTAGATCTTGTGAACAGGAAGATTGTTTGGTCTCCGCGTGGACGAGTATGTGAGAGGAGGAGGTAACTCGAAAGAAAAAAAAACAGATTAAAGGAGAATCTAATGATGCCGTTTGCATCCAGTTAATGATGTAATACTGAATAAGCGACTCCTACGGCGTCCCTCCGATATCTGTGAATGGTAATGAGAATACTCTCCGTAATGTGGTTTAATATCACAGAAGCCGAGTGTTTAATAACAAAGTGAATATGCTGTGAAATTAATGAGATGACATAGTTCACAAGCGGGCTTTGATTCGGAATATGGCTGGCATTTGGTCCTATTAACTGTGCGTTCCTTAAAGCCACGCAAAGTCTTATTAGTCTGAACTTCGTTCACTGTTACATCAAATCGTCAAATATGTTGCCAATATGTCTTCAAAACTAGATAACGAAATAACTGGATGAAGTAAAGAATAAATGGGATGTAGTCTTGATAACACTTACTAAAACAATGAGTCAAGTTATAAAAGTTTTTTTGTTTTCGTTGTGAATGAGGTAGAGAAGGAATTCGTAAGGTTTTTCGGATAAACGAATGATTCTGCTAGAATGAATCTTGAAACTAACTTTTCTCGCCTTTTGTAGAGGAACTAAAGACGAGTGCCACAACCCAGTTAAATTCCCCAAAGAAATATTTGGGGGGGGGGGCAAACAGGCTACTTGAGGGTAATCCACATAGTGGCAACTCCCCTCTTATAACATAGGAAGGGATTTGAAATGGGGGATGCGGAAAGGTAGAGGAAGTTAGCCAAGGGTAAACTAGGGCCCCCGGGATATGGTTTAAGGATCCTACTCGGCAATTCGCCTAAGAGTGATGCAGGGAAAACCATAGAAAAACCTGCATCAGGTAGGTTGGGCATTTGGTACTTGTCCCACGCCCTTCCGATGGCGGCAGAGGGGTTTCCTGTGGGGACGCAGCATTTCCTTCTCAGTGCCTTGACCAGTTTAGGAGGCAGCTGGCCGACTATTCCAATAGGAATAGAGGACAACTCTTACCGTATGCCCAAAGTCTGCGACCCTGGAACATACACCCCTCAAAGAGGACGAGGTACCTCGGCATGTGGGAACCTTAGTTCAAAAAATCAGAGAGATGTGAAGGTACCCACAAAGGTAGCCTTCTCCAGAGCTTCTCTGGGAAGGTTAACCTAGGAGAGAATTTTCTCGCAGGCTTCTCTCCCAAATAAAAAAAATAAGTTTTTTTTAAGGGTAACAGGCTACATGATGATAATCCACATGGTGGCAATTCCCCTTTAATAGCATAGGAAGGGATTTTAAAGGGGGGATGCGGAAGGGTAGAGGAAGGTAGCCAAGGGTTAACTAGGGGCCTCGGGCTATGGTTTAAGGATCCTACCCGGCATTTCGCCTAAACGTTATGCAGGGAAAACGGTAGAAAAACCTGCATCAGGTAGGTCGGGCATTTGGTACTCGTCCGACGCCTTTCCGATGGCGGGAGAGAGGTTTGCTGTGGGATCGCAGTTTTCCCCTCGCCGTGTCTTGACCAGTTTACAAGGCAGGAGAACGTTACCAGTTTATTATTTTTTTCTTTCGAATTTTACTGGAGGAGAACTAATGTAACGATCCTTCACCATTAATATGATACCTAAAAACTGAGAAATGTAGACCGTAATACTCGACTTTCCCTTGAACCATCAAGTGATTACATTCGCTATATTTACCTTTGCTGGAAGATCGATAACGCGTCTAGTAGAAGGGAGTGTCTTCTTGTGGAAAGAGGTTATAAATGTGTAATGCTTCGCTGAAAAGTTGTAAAAGCATCGACTCCCTCATGGTCATGTATTGGAGAGAGGGCTACAAAAAGAAACACCTTAAGGTGACAGACCTCATAAAGGGAACAAGAAGACGCCATTACTCGTCTAGTGTAAAAACCACAGCTGAAGGCAACAGGCTATGAGAAACTACTCTACGTTCATAGAGCAGTCGAGTGATGTGTGCACACATCCTACGAAAGATCACTCACACCTGAATAGGTGCTTTAGAAAGACGAGTTATTGTTTTACCTGACAATAATCAGGAAATGAATTGTGGCTGCAATAGTGAAAGATTAATATCGCAGCCCTTTGAGCAAGGACATAAATTTTTAATAGGGTGATGGTCGCTTTGATTTCAGTCAGTAGGGAGTGATAGAAATTTTAAAATAGTATAATGATGGAACTATTAAACTTAACAGAGGACAACCAAATCTAATATGAAATAGCCGAAACGTAAGTTCTTATTATTAATGCATTTGAAAAAAAATCCTAAAAGTGTATGAGTTCCTTTAAGAATTTAATGAACAAATCTAGTATTGAAAATTAGGAATCTCATAAGCCGATCGTCAGTATAACTTCGTTTTGTAAGCATGTAGGTTTGGATGTTGAGGTAAAACTGTCTTAAGGATTAAAAATAAAGGTCTCATGATGATGAAGACACAGTAATTTCGAGACAAAGATCTCGGATAAACAATATTTGATTACTAAAATTTACTTGTACCAGAAATGCAGGAATACAGATGTTATTGAAGCATCTGAATAAATATGACGTAGGTCCTGAATTTTTCGTATTAACAGTCGGTTTGTTTAACTATTATTTTATAATTGAATGTCTTGGAGTTGAAGATTTTAGTAGTGTAACACCAGACTTTCGTCTATATGCATGGGGTTAAAATCAAGTAGGTGAGGATTAATTAGTAATATAATTTATTTATAAATAGGGATTGGTTATGTACAAAATTTATGATGGATTTTCTCATGCTTATGTTAATATGTCCCTCCGGCTTTAATAAGAACAACAACAAAAAAGAGAAAAGGAAAAGAGAAATATTTGACTATTTCCTACAAGGGACACAAGTATTCTGTAGAATCAATTCACCGTGACAAGTAGTCATTAGAGTCTTGTATAGACACATACTGATGGTACTTTACCCCTGGCGTGGACTGCGCTGAGGAAAAGGAACAACGTCGGGCGGCTGCTGCACGCACTCTGGATGTTCGCAGGCTCAGTAGGTTCGTGGTGGTATGACTGCACTTTCCTACTAGTTTTTTCTCGAACAACTGAACTACTATATGCAATGACTGTTCCAAGACTCCACGACATCTACTAGACTCTTCCCTGAGTAACCATTACTCTTTCTCCCCTCTGAAACGACTGTTTCAAGACTTTCTCTCTCCTCTAACGACTGTTTCAAGACTAACTAAAAACCTATCCTTTTCCATTCCCACCATCGGTGATGGACCATCTCCACCCTTCGTTCCCAATCGTGATCTTTCCCACCAACCAGAATGATCCTTTCCTCCTCGCCAAAGCCACCACCATCAATGGTCCAGTTTTCTCGGGAGACGCCATCTACACACAGACCTGTAGGGCAAACCTGGTGCATATTTCCCATTGTCTTCATACATGAGCCATGTACATGTAGGAAAATTGTCCATGGGACTTTCCACGTACACGTGCCACGCCGAGGTGTATGATGAAATAACCATTAGATCAATTTTAAATACAAAAATAATAGTGACGCACGCTTCAGCAGGTGTGTTCATGAATCGTAACGTGCTGCATCAAAACAAATGATAACTGTAGGAATGTGGGATTTGCTCAGAATGGTTCGCATTGTACTGTCAAATATCCAGATAGTTTCTTCCAAACTATTAATTGCGTAACTTCTGCTTCTATTTCTAATATTCATCACATAATTGAATACTTGTTCAACTACATGTGAAAGAAATGTTCTCGGAAACTAGTCGACTGAGTGCAGTTATTGTTGACGACGTTTCGACGACGAACTTCAGGTGAAGTGAAACTCCAAAGTTGATACACATGCTTTGAGATTACTTGGGAGTAAATCGGTTGGGTGTATTGCCAACAGAGACACATTTCAAATACGTGGAGAAGATCGAGTGTGTTGACTTCTTTTAATTCTATGTTTCATGCTTCTTGTCAATTTTACAATTTTATGGTAATATTTTCAACCTTGACCAGAGACTGCTGCTTGCGAAGACATTTGCCTCATGATGGCTTCTCGATATTTGGCAGTCGCTGTCTTGTATTTGGGCAATTCATTACGATTCATGTTATGATCGTTGCGATTGTGTTCAGTGTGAATTCCTATCCTGCGGAATTCCCGCATTCACGCTTTGCATCAAGTCTGCTCACTCCCAGACCTCATATTGTAAAAAAAAAAAAATTAAACTCGATGCGTAAACACGGTTGTGCCCTCGCGGCAGCCTGCCAAAAGCACTTTGCGTGTTTTTATGCCAGACGTACCTGGCCGAGTTGTGCCAAGTCTCATTGAGCAACCAAGAGCCCGGCACGTGACTCTGCAAATGAGGCTCGCATCAGACAGTCACGAATCGATCATCGCCGGCGTCGCTTTGTTTGTGCTGGTTTAGAGTTCGGTCGGTAGTTGCTGGAATGTTTGGCGAATCTGTTGGGGCTTCGAGAACTGGCCGAGGTGAGATAAGCGTCCTGGTGACGACGCCCGGCAGCCTTCTGGTGATAACTAGCCGCTTGATACATCTGCCGTGGCACGCAAAAGTTCACTCACAACGTTGCCAGCTGCTCAGAGCGAACGGCATATCCAACGCAGCGTGCTAAACCTAGGAAAAATATATTCATTGGAATAATCGAGAAATGGAAGAAATATCGATTATAAAAGCAGCCTTGCTCGAAGAATAAAAGTGGAAGAATTCATAATGGACACACATTCGTAAAAGTATTGGCAGTAAATCTACTGAAGACTTGTCTTTTTTTTTGAAGGTGTAGACACGCTATGTATAGGGTAATCCACATAGTGGCAACTCCCCTCTTATAGCATAGGAAAAGGAGTGAGAGGGGGGATGCGGAAAGGTAGAGGAAGGTAGCCAAGGCTTAACTAGGGCACCCGGGCTATGGTTTAAGGATCCTACTCGGCAATCGCCTAAAAGTGATGCAAGGAAAACCGTAGAAAACCGGCATCAGGTAGGTCGGGCATTGGTACTTGTCCCACGCACTTCCGATGGCGGGAGAGGGGTTCGCCGTGTCTTGACCAGTTTAGGAGGCAGCTGGCCGACTATTCCAATATGCCCAAGGTCTGCGACCCCGGAACATACACCTCTCAAATCAGACCGAGCTGCCTCGCCATGCGGGTCCCGAACCCCGGTTTGCATGAATTACTGGTTAAATACAACTTGAGAGCAAAACTACCTTAATAATGATTCATCTTATAATGCATCGTCGTTTTCGTGAAACTCAATTCTTGGCAATTCATCAATTCTCATTGTAACTTCACTGTTTCTATACGGAATATAAAATTCCAATGCAGTTATTTTTATAGCCATTAACGATTTGCCCAATATTTGCATAAACACAAGCGAAGGACGTTTATGAGTCACAATGGAGTTTGGTGTAATATCTTCTATGAAACAAACTTCCAAGAGGGAGAAGGAGTGTTACTTCCTAAATGAATCAGCCGAGGGAGATTGTTGGAGTTCATTATTAACGGAATCTGTGTTTTCTTGAAAAATACCTCTGAAGAAATTTTTATTGTTATAGGTGAATAATTGGACAGTTTATAGATAAAAAAAATTACTTTATTTGTTTATGAGCTCCAATGAAATGACATTCCAAAACTCTAGCTTTGTAATACATATCAGATGTACCCAATTTAGCGATTACGAGCTACTACGTGTATCATTTTCCGCGTAGAGCTTTCAGCGAGTAAAATATATAAACTTTTGCAGAAATATAAAAGAAAAGTTATGCAAATATTTTCGTTAATGGTGACGGAGCAGTGCTCTTTAAAAGGGGAAACGTGCATACGTCTATCACGTCGATATGAAAAGGAAATTCAAACGAGTTTTGGGCTGCAGAAATAATTTCCGTTTCATTCACACTCACAGAGAGAGGGAGAGCGAGAGCGAGAGAAACTGTAAAGCACATCCATTACGACAACTCTCCAGGCCTCCGTTGTGGAGTTTCGGCTGTGCAAGACTCGACTCTCACTGATCAACGAGTTGTGTTAGAGAGACGAATAATACGTTTTATTTAAATTTGTTTTTATTACCTCGATGGTCCTTAAAAAGCTTCCGAGAATATACGTATTTTTAAAAGCGTTTCTGAAATAATGGGAGAACGATGACACAGGCAAGATGGATGTATTCTAGAGAATGCTGGAGGCCAGACTAGACAATCTACTCTCCCGAGATTGGAATCCCACAAAGACGTTGGCGGCTCACGATAAATTCGTCGCGCCGCTGCAAACAATAGCTCTTAATCTACGGAATGAGCCAATGACACTTGGGGAAATACACCCCTCTACTTTCTTTATTAAAATACTAAATTATTATCCAAACATTGTTGAAAAACTAAATTTTTTCAGCATGAGATTTTGAAGCATTTTTCCTTGATAATTGTTTTTATTTCCTTCCCACGTAAAGATGTAACTAACGCTGTTTTGCATATAAATGGTTCAATCATGGTTGCTGTAGTCTTCCTAATATTTTCATCGTATCTCCTTGATCAATTGAATACTTTTAGTTGGTGAAATTCCTCTTCATCCCTAATTTCACTACGTTCTGAAGAAATAAGCATTTCCCTCAGCCATGAAAAGCCACCTCGAGTTTTGACTAGGTCGGTCCAGCCGTGGAATTCTCTTGAATCATTTACTTACCAACAAAGTGCGCTCCGTCTCGGGTAAGCCAGAGGCTACCTTTTTTTTTTTTTTATGGCAACAGGCTACATGAGGGTGATCCACATTGGGCAACTCCCCTTTAATAGCATAGGAAGGGATTTGAAAGGGGGATGCGGAAGGGTACAGGAAGTTAGCCAAGGGTTAACTAGGGCCCCCGGGCTATATTTTAAGGATCCTACCCGGCATTCGCCTAAAGAAATGCAGAGAAAACCCTAGAAAAATCTGCATCAGGTAGGTCGGGCATTGGGTGCTTGTCCCACGCCCTTCCGATAGCGGGAGAGCAGTTTTCTGTGGGGACGCAGCATTCCCTTCTACGTGCCTCGACCAGTTTAGGAGGCAGCTGGCCGACTATTCCAATGGGAATAGCGGACAACTCTTACCGTATGCCCAAGGTCTGTGACCCCGGAACGTACACCTCTCAGAACAGGCCGAGGTGCCTCGGCTTGTGGGAACCTTAGTTCAAAAACGGAGAGGAAAAGGCATCCCCAAAGGTAGCCCCTTCGTACCTCTCCTACAAGGTTCTACCTGCGCAGGTATTGCCTGCGAGAGAATAGCCCTCGCAGACTCCTTCGTTCCACCAGAGACTACCAATGTATCCCATTCATTTAAAAAATTTCTCCTATTTTTCCACAGAAAGAAGAAGCTACAAAAGTTGTAAATAGTCAGATTTTTTTCCGCTTAAACTAAGAATTGTTATCCCTCTTTTTCTGCGCATTAGGTACTGAGCCAGACGAAAAAGGAATTATTTAAAGGAATATTTACTGCTAACTACGCTATGATATATTTTTAAGGGCTACTACGTACGTAGCTTTCATGTATAGGTAGCGAGAAAAATCATATGTCAGTAGCACAGTAGCAGAAGGGAGAAGTTGCCGTCAAGTGGGAAATCCCTCTTGGAGCTACGCCACTATCATTCATAATACACTCATTATATTCTTACAAACGGGAAATACAGGCAACGGTCTTTTACGGATAAGTTACGTTTCCGTAACAAAGGTTCGTGTTAAACTGAGCTCCGGCCTACCCCACTAAAATTACAGGACAGTGGACCATTGCGCATTGTATTTAGAGACTACTATTTTTCTCCCAGCTGTATAATTGTGAAATGTCTTTGCTGATATTCTCGCTTTTGTTCACAGATTTTAAAATTCTATTTCGTTGGTTCAATTATATTTCATTCGGTTCCTAACACGATATTGACCTGTTATTATGTTATCATCGGCATTCTATAAGTTGAACGATACGTGGAAAACGCTTTATAAAAAAAATTATTAGACAAAGCTTTTATCCTAAGATTATAACGTAAATTATTGCGAGATTGTGTTCCTTTATGGTAGCTCCTAAACGTTTTGTTTCGCTCTCCCGTCGACATCGGTATAAATTCCAAAGTAGTTTTCGTAGGTAACACGTTAAAGTGGAAGTTATTATTATTTTTTCGTTTCTTTTCGCTGGATCGTTGAGTTTGTGGGTGTGTGTCTCCCGACATATCATATTTCACTTACAATTTAAAACATTATATTTGTAGTTGCGCAACTCGGTCGTTCCAAGTGCGAAGTTGTGGAAATCACGAGCTCGCTCCAATAAATAAATTGACGAGTTGACGTTGTTCGACCGTGATCAAAATAAGTGACCCGTGCACGTCACCACACACAACCAAGCTGAATAAAATGGAGCGGAAATTCAAGGGTTGTGATCTGTGTAATTTCACACTAACTGAATGTCAACATAGACTTTATTGAAAGGCTGTTGGGTTATCCTCAGTCATAAGAAAAGTGAAGATCGATGCTGTTCTATGGACGCGTAACCTAAACACCAATCCAGCACGTCAAGTTGTGCGTGTAACCGTTTAATAGACTGTTAATGTAGAACTAGACTGGCCGAATAATTTGAAATATTCCAAACCTAAAAACTACACATATCAATAAAGTAGTTCGTCGCTTTTAAGTGTTGTCAACTGACCAGTGCAGTTGTGTTTCTCTAGGGTCTTCTTAGCACCCGGCGAAAGGTACAAGGATCCCAGAAACGTTGTGTGGTATTTATATTCCCACCCTTTTTTTTGTCTGTATTGGCTTCTTTCTTATTCACCCTGTGTATCTATTCCAGAATTGATTTTACAAAGAAGTAGGTCTGAATGGTAATTCCATTTTAGATTACCATCCAAGTGTAGTTGTTGGCATCTTGTGGTTCTAAATATAGTTTTACTAGATCGATTCTTTTCAGTAATGAAATGCAGAGGAGGTGCTCTGGAATGTAGAGCGCAATATCTCGTTTGTGTTGATGTTTGTTGTCCTGTAGCTGCTCCAGTTGTGGTGAGTGGGTCAGGACTGTGCCAGGGGAAGCCCTAGAGCTAGTCTGTTCTCTCAGGTGCTGCTGCATGCAAATCCTTGGAATGAATGGAAGCGGCAGTTGGGGAGCTACGAGTTGAATCCCGTTTATGGCTTCCATACCCATAACTTCTTATTGACGGACTTGGCCTTTTTTTGAATTTGAAATTGAGCTGAAATCAAACTCGTGCGCACATATAGTTTCTATCTCCAGTATTGGATATCAAATCCAAATTTGAAAGACTTTTTTTTTTAGAATAATGGAAGAATAAAAGAAATCGCCAATTATTCTCTACCTAGTTGTATCCCCTTATTATATAATCGTCGTTAAGGAATTATACTTCACGTTATTCTATAAGTATTGTAGTGGATCAAAATTCCCATACTCCGTTTTACTGAAATATCTTATTTGGCATCACCACTCTTTGTGAAAACAGTACTTTCACTGAAAAAAAAAATTCCAGACCTTTAATTCCTCTCATTATTCCCATAAGTACGTGTTTGAAAATTGTTCTATTCTTTCAACTAAAATTCATAAAATACGAAGAAGATTGAAATGTGGTTATCAGAAGCTTTAAGTTCGTTGTAGAAACCTTTCAGTTTATTCTGGAAATTATTACAGCTTTAATTGCCCGTTGTCCTCCGTCAGTGAGATGAATGAAATGCGTGGTAGCTGATGATGTAGAAAATAGACATCAGTAGATAGGTCGAAAATGTTTTATGATTATACACAGATCAGGAACGGACTCACTCAAAACGAAAAGGTTTATTTTTTAGGGCAACAGTTTACATGAGGGTGATCCACATTGGGCAACTCCCCTTTAATAGCATAGGAAGGGATTTGAAAGGGGGGATACGGAAGGGTAGAGGAAGGTAGCCAAGGGTTACTAGGGCCCCCGGGCTATATTTTAAGGATCCTACCCGGCATTCGCCTAAAGAAATGCAGGGAAAACCTTAGAAAAACCTGCGTCGGGTAGGTCGGGCATTGGGTAACCGAATGTAGTAAAAAAAAAGGAACTAATGATGGGTTAAGGAATAAAAAGTGGTCTAACGAGGTGAATAAATCCAAAATTTTCATAGCACCACTACCGGAAGCGCCTCGTAAATAATTGAGAGGTTGACCACATAATCGGATATTCACTGAATACTTGGACTATAAGGATCTGCTAGATAAAATTAGAATACAGTGGTCGAACTAGTAGAATAGGCAGAATTATTGATGTCCGAAGTCTAAAATAAAGGAGCCCCGGCGGAGGGCATTATATTTAGAAATAAGGTATTAATTATACAAATAAAAATAACATTAATTGAAGCTTTAACAATGTCACGAACTAAATAATTCGAGAATTGTATAAATATTAGGACTTGGGTGTACGATCCAACATTCAACAGAATAATAAACAGTGGACCATTTGAGATGTTCCTTGAGAGCTAAAACAGTTTCATTGGAGCCCTACAGATCGCATCCAATCGTTCTGCTTTTTCTGGTTGGGTCATCCATGAGAAATCAACAGTTAGTTGCCAGGCATAGTCATAAACTAGAATAATGTAAAGTGCTAGTTCTTTGCGATATATGTTAGTAATATCAGAGACCTTTTATAAACTTTATTTTACTATTTTTATATATTTTGTATAAGTGAAGTGTTCTTATCAAAAGTCTGCTGTTGATTGACAGAGTTCGTACATTCATGTGTATTTAGTATATTTTGTACTTAAATGTATTTTAAATCATTTTTTTTGGTACCGATTCTTTCAAATAATGCAAACATTTTGTGCCTAAGTAAATACCTACTGATACAAACGTTATAAGAAAATCCTCTCGTCTATAACTTGGAATGTCACGGGACATTTTCAAGATAGCTAGTCTCCATTTTAATTGTTTACAATAGAAATACTGTATTTAAATTTATCTTAACTGTAAAGTTCTTTGACTAAAGTTGTAAAAATTAATAATAATATAAAATAATAGTTTCAAATTGGGTTGGTATAGAGAATGAAGAAAATAATTTTCGACATACAAATGTGAGAACCTGAATGCAAAGTGTTTATTCATTGGAGTGTTCACCAGAAAAGAAGAATAAAGTGTAGGCAGGATATATTGTAAAGAATTATTTTTTGTGGGCTGGGTTTTTACGTTAAATCGAAATAAATATTTGACCAATAAAGAAATTTTATATAAGTTTATTAAAGTTAAACATGAAAACTCTTATCTCAGGCACCCGTGGTTTTTACATAGAAGAGATCTGCTGCCCGTACCAAATGCGTACTGCTATTCTGTGTTGTGTTGCCTGCTGTAGCTCTCGTACCGACGTACTGGCGTTGACTCAGGGGTTGATCACTGGCTAAGGCGTCGGCCTCCGGGATTGAATGCTGGCAAGCCGTCGTACTAAATTGAGTGGTGCTATTCTGTGAACTCTTCACTATCAAATTGTGGCCCCTTTCTCACGACGATTCTGCCTCGAACTATATCAGAGGCAACAACTTTACGGAGCCTCTCTTAATCACATCCACCAGCTGCGGTGAGCGCAGAACAACTGTCCAGTTTCAAAAGCTGATCTCCGTTCCCTCCATTATAGCCTCCCATTCTTTTTCTTTTTTCATTATTAGAAAACTTCGTCGAAATGCCAGTTTCACTGATTCTTCCATTGTCACAAGATTTATAGCACGCAGCTGCAGTTCCGTAGTCAACAATGGCTAACCATTCTGTCATGTTGAGGCCAACAATGGAGACAGGACACGAAATTACTTGGATGGAAATATTTATCTCCTCCACCCCCACGCACGTGCACGGTTTCGAATTCTCAAGACAACAGAAAACAACACTTCCGAGACAAAGAAAAACTTAAACCTAAATATACGCGTTCAATATCCCACCTAACACTTTAATTGCACGTTGTTGGGCAGGTAAATAATACATCAATATTCAAAGGTCTTCCTATATTGAGCCGCGCATATACTAATGGCTATTATTCCGCGAGGATTGTTCCTCTTCCATATTTATGTGCCAAGTTAGCATATTACATTCCTCACAACAGGTCGTAAGCCTTTGCTGACAGGCCTCACAACAGATACAAATTAGCAAAGAGATTTTTCGTGAAAAAGTCGCAAGGAAACAACAAAATGTTAAACAACGTTCAGATATAAAAAAGAAAATGAATAATAAATGTACAAACCTGGTCTAATCGAAACTTCTTGGATATTAAAATTAACATTCTAGTGTCGGTTGTTTACCGTATTTTTCCCGTCTTAGCGAACCAATGGACAGACCTTAGGAGTTATATTTAAGTGTAAGTTGACATATGAATTTTCAGGCTCAGATTTCTTGTCCAATGTTGCGTATAAACGCCTGTCGTGCCGCAGTAATGGGCGACCTGGAGAGAAATTCCCAACCATATCTTCTCCGCTATCAGAAATATTCCCGGTGTTGTTATTGGCTCTCTCCGGGGAGTGGCAGGGAATCGATACCCAGGTCATCTTACTGCTTCAGTTGTACCCTACCAAAAAATCTCAAAGCATGAGGGAAAAATATGTTGTTTACGTGGCAGTCACAATAATAAAGGTAGATTAAATACCATTACTGGTAAATAATGATAACTGCACGGATCTGACTTTATGACGTCATTTGCATAGTAGTTGGAGCATACATAAAACCGTTTTTGATGGTAATATACTCTCTCAAGCTGGAAAATATCCCAGCTACAGAGGACGTCCTCAAACTCTGCAGTGGCGTAAATAGCGTCGATTGCAGATATACGTACTTACCTTCAGTCCTGATACTTCTACAGCGTTCATATACGAGACAATAACTGTTTAGTATGTCATAAGAAACCGCAAGAGAAAGAAAGCGTTAGCGAAATACAGCAGAACAAACTCTTAAACGGGGAAGGACCTTAAAGTGCAACCAAAGAAGACTATAAAAAATTTACGGAATGCTCCACAATCTTATACTTTGTAGATATTTATGCTAAGAACATATCAGGTTATTTTATTAGTAATGGTTTGATAGCCACGTAGTAAACGAAAGTCAAGTGGCTGGATTTGAGACAAGCTACGTAACTATGTAGTTAGATTCAAACTAGAAAGTATCGATGTTTCTTCAATTATTGAATTGTTGAAAAAAAGGGGGGGGGATAAAATAAGTAATCTAGAAGTTATTAAAAAAAACTTCCGATACAAAAGTTTTAACCCCGCCAGCTATTAAAGAGGGAATAGAATCAATGCTTTTGAGATAAATAAGTGGGCAGCTGAATTCAATCACGATCGTGCCTCCATGCTGGATTATAAACGTTCAGGATGGCCAGCAATAGCTACGACCAAGAAAAATCAATTTAGATATCCTCAATACCGGAGTAATAAATCGTCGGGCGAGCCTGTCCACAAGATCATTTAGGCATAAAAATCTGTCAGCACGATGGCTGCCGCGTAACTTTAAATCGATAAACGAAATCCAGATTTGATGTTATAATAATTTTAAGATATGCAAACAAACTTAGTACTTCTATCATTTGAGTTTTTTTAAATCGATAGTGAAAAATTATTATGATCAATAATAAAACAGTTCGCCGGTGTGTTATCTTACATTCGTGACTCATTTAATGCGTTACATATGTTTTAACATGCTATAGAAATCTGTCTTCCCAGACATTATAGTTGTGAGCGGGAATATTAAAAGTGTAATGTCCAATTTCATGTGTGTGGGCGTGTTTTATCGGGACGTCGCATCCGACATTTAAACACGTTTATTCCTCTCCATGAGAGATCTGTGCTCTAATTAATGAGCTTGGTCGGTCCACATTAAAACACTCGTTAAAGAACACGGCTGGCGTTTTAACGAGGAATACAAACATTTTAATGGCAGAAACACTTCAAATTGCTTTGTAATGTAGAAACAGTTCTTTCAAATCATTTTTCAACTGCACTTACTCACTGCACCCAGTCTTCTTATAAAGTCCCTGTGCCCATCCTCCTGATCGATTGTGATATTGAGTATGCATAGCTCGACTTCTCTTCCATTAGTGTTTCTTGGCTTCTGTAATTTCCAATATTTCATACATTTCCTTGCATGCAGAACTAACGTCCATTTTCTCGTGGTTATTCTGAATGCCCGACCTCCTCATACAGGTTCATCTAGGGTTTTCCCTACATCCCTTTTCGGCAAATTGCCGGATAGGATCCTTAAACCATAGCTCTAGTTAACTCTTGGCTACCTTGCTGTACCTATCCGCATCCCCCTTTCAGTCCTTTTCCTATGCTATAAAATAGGAGTTGCCACTATGTGAATTACCCTATATATTGTAACACGTGTATTTAGGTTTAAGTTTTTCTTTGTCTCGGAAGTGTTGTTTGCTGTGGTCTTGAGAATTCGAAACCGTGCAGTTGCTTGGGGGTGGAGGAGATAAATATTTCCATCCAAGTAATTTCGTGTCCTGTCTCCATTGTAGGCCTCAACATGACAATGGTTAGCCATTGTTGACTACGGAACTGCAGCTGCGTGCTATAAATCTTGTGACAATGGAAGAATCATTTCGACGAAGTTTTCTAACATTGAAAAAAGTAAAAGAATGGGAGGATATAATGGAGGGGACGGAGATAAGCTTTTGAAACTGGACAGTTGTTCTGCGCTCACCGAAGCTGGTGGATGTGATTAAGAGAGGCTCCGTAAAGTTGTTGTCTCTGATAAAGTTCGAGGCAGAATCGTCGTGAGAAAAGGGCCACAATTTGTTAGTGAAGAGTTCACAGAATAGCACAACACAATTTAGTACGACGGCTTGCCAGCAATCAATCCCGGAGGCCGACGCCTTAGCCAGTGATCAACCCCTGAGTGGACGTCAGTACGTCGGTACGAGAGCTACACCAGGCAACACAACTCAGAATAGCAGTACGCATTTGGTACGGGCAGCAGATCTCTTCTATGTAAAAACTACAAGTGCCTGAGATAAGAGTTTTCATGTTTAACTTTAATAAACTTATATAAAATTTCTTTATTGGTCAAATATTTATTTTGATTTAACGCAAAAACCCAGCCCACAAAAATAATTATTTACAATATATCGTGAGACATTTCACCAGTTTCGCATGATACAGGACTCCTAATATTGATGATATATATCTATACATACATAATAAATATCTTTGAACAGTATATAGCAGTAACATTCATGTTCAAAATGTGGACTATTAAGAAGGAACAAGGCTTACAGAAACATTATATATATATATATATATATATAATAAAATTTAATTATTTAAAATAAATCCCACGTTGAGGCTTAAAATGTAGTAATCACTTAATTAGATTTTAAATAAACAAATTAAAAGTTGAAATTATAGGATTTTAAATGAAGAACAAGAATTCAAAATATAAAACAAAGTTAATAACAAAGTTTAATAAAATCAAATTTTTTATCACAATTGAAATTTTTTTACAAGTTGGTAAAGTGCCACGGCTTAATTTCAGGGCCGACTATCGGGCCTCCAATAAAGAATGTTACAAAATGACAATTAAAAACTCACAATGCGAAATATTCTTAAATTATACAATTATTTAAATTCGAAATCTGACGATAATTATTACTTACACATTAGGTTTATAATTAATAAAATTTATTTTTAGCTTACATTACCCTTATCGGTTCGTCTGGACTAGATTATTGTTAAACATATCACAGACAGGCCATATTTAACTGCATTTAATGTGGTTGTAGTTTTCAGACACAACACTTCCTGTTTTTAACAGTTGATAACATTGTTTTTAAAACTTTGATACTTGCATAAATATGCCAATGGACAAATACTTCAGATTGCTGACTCGTAATTCAAAAACTTTAACATAATATGTCTCCGCTGTCTCTTTACACTTGCTTGAATATGGCAACAAGAACTTTGAATCAGGGACATTAGTGCCACATTACATAATAATTAAAATGAAGATAATAAAATTATAATAGAACGTTGGGGCGCCAAATTAATTAATAATCAAGATTGAAATGAATAAAGGAAGTTGAAATTTTGAACAAAAGTTTTGAAGATATGACAATTTAATTTATTAAACAAAATTTAATCTTCGTTGATTTACAATAATATTTTTTTTTTGACTCGGCTTTTGTGAGAAACCAATTTCAGGGCCTCCAATAAACATGGTACCAAAAAAATGAAATTTAATTTACAATAACACAAAAATTCCCAACTTGAAAGTTTAATTAACTCTGATTGAAATCTGACGGTAGATATTTACTTATAAAGTGTACAGATTAACAATTTTGTTTATATTACGTACCACTGTCTGGGATTCTGGGGCTTGTGCACAGGTAATTTTGTTTTTTAAAACTTTTTCACTGACAGGCCAATTGCACTGATTACATTTTGTATTATTGTTTGAGAACATATTAAAACTCTGCCGACGTCTTTCTGATTTTGAATTATATAACTGTTTGTAGATTAAAGCATCACTCGCTGACAAATTGCTGTTTATGTTCACTCGCTACATTCTGCTCCTTACACTGGTAGCCACTAATATACAATAATCCTGCTTCCAAAACGTAATCTCATCATTCTCCTACGGGTAACTCTCTTTGTTAAATTCCAGTGACCACTGAACTGCTACATTCTCAATACAAACTCCTTAGCCTTCCAAATCACACTGCTTCGCTAAAGTTCCGCACGTCTATTTAATCCTTTTTCGACAATGCCCTTTGTAGCAAGCATTATCGGCTCCGCATTCACAATGCAACGGCCTCAGAGTTACGCCACCAATAATGAATGATAAAATTTATTTATTAATTACATATTTGTAATTACTACAATATATTGTAATAATTTCTTTACATAGCTTAACATCCTTTGACAATAATTCTGGATATGAATTATGTGGCGTTTTTAAATGAAAAGAACTATTACGTGAAAACTATTAAACAAGATTTATTAACAATTTTAAAACAAATATTCAAATTACAAAATATTTGGGATCTCAGGGTCTTGAACTGGGTTTGATAATGGCAGAATTTATATAACCAAAATCACAAAAATTACATTTACTTTATATGGGAATCAATGCGTCTGAACATAGACGAAATTTGTTGCTGAAGAAATAATACTAAAGATTGAATTTAAACAATTTCAATCTTTATCAAGAAATAAAGAATGATCTGAATAATTAAAGATCCCATTTTTATCGATAATTAAAGAACGATCTGACGTTTATCTTTTAAACGTGGTTTACAATGATTTTAAAGTTTTCTTTCTACTTACGGCAGCCCAGGTCTCATTTTAACTTTTCGTGCACAATTTTGGGGATATCAATGATTCTAAGTACTCACAGACTCTAAATAACGTTAATTAAATGAAAATTTGAAGAATTTGCCTCTCGTTGAAGCTATTTTGTAATAATTAACTTGAAGGCGTTAATTAAATAAAAGAATTAATAAATTAACAAACAAGATTTATTTATTTTGTGGCAATAATTTGAAACAATACAATTTAAAATATTAGATCTCAGGGTCTTCACTGGGTTTGATAATGGACACATCAATTATATTTAAAATCTTTTTAACAACAAATCACATTTACCTAAACAATACGTCGACTAAAAGAAAAGAAAATAACTTGACAATTAAAATAGAACGAAATTAAAAAAGTAAAAAGATTAACTCTGATTAACAATTTAAACTATAACGAAATCTGACTTCTATCTTTTAATTACGTTTACATAAATAATTATTTTGTAACTTGTTCCTCACATCTGTCCAGTTGGTTCCAGCATACCTTTCGTTATCGAAAAACACTATTGCGAGATTTTACACTGATTCTAAGATTCACAGACTTTACACTGATTCTAGTAAAAATTTATAGGATGTCAGGAACTCGGATGATCCTCCTTTTTTTCTCCAGCTATCTGTTGACTGCTTGCCTTAGGTGAATTCTGCTTGCCTTAGCCGAACTCTGTGGTTTGTAGATTTGCTAGTCTTTACTGCTCTGGGCCCAAACTGCAATTTTTACTATTTCCGGCTGGCTATGGACGTACAACTGCTTTTACTTAGCAAGTTTCGATGTAATGCTTCCGTGAATGTTTTGTCCCGCCACTAACTCTGTTAAATCCTGGTCACCAACTAACAGTTATACCTCTACGATGTCTTTCCGCGAACTCCTCCTCACAATGTTTTTCGTGAACTGCTCCTCACGATGTTTTCCCGCGAACTCCTCACAATGTTTTTTTGTGAACTGCCCCACAATGTTTTCCCGCGAACTGGTCCTCACAATGTTTTCCCACGAACTCTTCCTCACAATGTTTTTCGTAAACTGCTCCTCACAATGTTTTCCCGCGAACTGCTCCTCACAATGTTTTTCCGCGAACTGACCTCTAGTTCACTTGCGTTTTAGCGCGCATACGCCATTTTGACTTCCGGACAAAGTAAAGTGAGCTCGCGTTTCATTGTCGCTTTGTTCTGGAAACTCCGCCGCTACAAAGGATTTCTCAAACAATTTAAATTTTACTGAACCCAATTAATGTCCTAATTAATTGGCATTACAATATATATATATTATTTTATTATGATAGGGATTCAGAAAACACGTCTGCTTATAACAGAACACGAGAAAAAACAGAACGGTAAGAAACCATTCAATTATAAATTGCGTAAGAGAACACGAGATGGTACAGTAAATAAAGAAAGCAATTTTTAAAATCATTAAAAATTTTATATTTTTAAAATTATTTTATAAAATTTTATATATATCATTATATATATATATATATATATATATATATAGGCGTTAATTGAGAAGTCTATGAATTTGGTTTATGAAAAGATTTTGCTCCAGGTGCAGCCTGCCTACGATTATAATATAGGAATATTTATTAAATATGAATAATAGAAAAGATAACCAGATACAGACAAAATAAGTGATCATATAAATACCACATAACGTTTCTGGGATCCTTGTCCTTTTTCTTCAGTATGTCAACTGACGAGTGCAGTTGTGTCACTCTACGCTCTTCTTAGGAACTGAAGAAAGGGACAAGGATCACGGAATCGTTGTGTCACTTATTTTGTCTGTATTTGGCTACCTTTCTTATTATTAAGGATATAAAATTGTTTTATTGGCGAGTATGGCCGTATAAATCATGACAGGGTATCGTGAATTTGTGGTCGGATCATCTTTGAAAACTGAGTTAGTTTTCAGCGAAGTCGAAGCCAAATAAACATCCACGCTTCGCTTAAAAAATAAATTTTGTCTCACGTGTATTTGTGTATCTATTTCATACCATGTCACTGAAATATCGAGTGTTATTTTGCGTGTCAGGATGTGTAACTACCTTGAGGCAATGTAGGTGAACACTTGTTCGTTCTCATCAAGAGCCCGTTGTTGCTCTGGCTGAGCCTCAACGATCCGCAGATCAAAAGGTCGCACCTTCAGAGTCCAGCTTTCCAGGTCAGCAACTACGAATCCAATTACCTCCACAATGCCACTCTATTGTAAAGTGAAAGTCATTATTTCTCTTCCGACCATCTCTCTTTGTTCGTAACGTTTCCATGATACATTCTCTCCCACGAGACCTATTGAAAATATCGTATTTGACTCCGTTAAAGAGAAATTGAAAAATACATAAATATAACTACCCTGGCCTGGAAATTAATTTGAAACGAAGTGAAGCCCGTTTTGATAAATGGGGCACAGCTTCAGGATTTTTCGTAGCGGGATTAATAATATAAGTCCATGGGCGTACTAAAAACTAGGAAATAGTTGTTCGTGTAGGCCTTCCTTTCCAGTTACGATTATCTAATTAGGGTGATGTGAATCCAATTTATTTTTTTAAAATATAGGACTCATGATTGAATGAAGAGGAATGCCCGAAATAGGAATACCGGAAACGTTTGAAACCTCGTGGTGTAGAATAGGATTGGAAATAGTGGGTTGCCGGAACGAGAAAATGATTAATCGAGAATAAGCTTTTCAGTGCATTTTTGCATAATAATAGGGATATTTTTGCAGAAAATAAAACGTTAAATAATCATATTTCTTGGCACAGTGATATAATTTAAAAAGGAAATGGTAGAAACTGTATGTGAAGGCGTCAATATTGCAAATAGTTTCATTTTGTGTCGACGGAAACTAATTTGTATGGTTCTAAACTTTTAGGTAGTATCGGAGGATTCATAATAAAAATCAGATCCAATAATCCATAAAAGATTGACAGAGGCTTTCTGCAATCGCCATTATCAGCTGTATGATAAAATACACCCGTTCAGATTTGGAACATTCATCAGCTTAAATACATTAGAATACCAACAATTTTAATAATATAATACAATAAATTAGGACAAAAATAAAAAAGACACATTGAGAAATAACTGGGCGTAATAAAATACATTTGTTCCAAATTTGGAACATTCATCAATGAGTATAACTCAATAATACAGTAAAAACAAACCAATCATTTATTGCACCGAAGCCAATTCCCACGTCTAAATTAATTTATTATATTGTCTTCTCGAAATTGTACTCCTTAGTGCATTCATCGATTACCTGATTCATAACGAGGCCCCATTGTAATCCACACACCATCTCCAAAGCATCCCCTTTCCTCTAAGCTACTGCCATCTATCGTCTACTAACTGTTTCAAATATCAAGTAAAAAAAAATTCTTTTTGTCAGTTAACAATTTGTGAATTTTAAACCACCCTTGTTTGGATCAAAAATATTAAATTTATTAATTGGCCATTATTTTCTTGCTTAATACTCATTTTACAAAACCTGCTAGTACTTTAATTGCTCCCAAAGCCATCCCGATACATTAGCATCACATGTTTCTATAATACCAGCTTCTACTGTATTATTTATCTACTTCTCATTATTTTGGTGTATTAATATCCCTTCCAATAATTTCCTCTACTCAATTTCCTCTTTAATGAATAAGAAAGATTGCTAATTCAGACAAAAGCTTTTGAGTTTTGCAACTGTGCAGTTGAGTCGCTCTAGGCTCCACTTCGCACCTGACGAAAGGCACAAGGATCCCACCAGAAATGTGTGGTATTTATATTATCACGTCTTTTGCCTGTATTTGGCAATCTTTCGTATTTTTAATTTATAATCAGACGTAATTTTTTTTCATTTTATCAATTTCCTCTTTATCCACCTTATTTTTTATTTTTATTTTTAGCGTAACAGGCTACATGAGGTAATCCACGTTGCGGCTTCTCCCCTTTAATACCATAGGAAGATATTTGAAATGGGGGGATGTGGAAGGTAGCCAAGGGTTAACTAGGGTCCCCGGGCTGTAGTTTGTGCCTCGACCAGTTTAGGAGGCAGCTGGCCGACTATTCTAAAAGAAATAGCAGACAACTCTTACCCTATTCCCAATGTCTGGAACATTCACCCCTTAAAACAGGCCGAGGTGCCTCGACTTGTGCGAACTTTAGTTTAAAAACGGAGAGAGGAGAAGGCATCCCCAAAGGTATCACTTTCTGTCTGTCCAGAAATGCTCCCACAGGCTTTTGCCATTTACCATCTTATTTTTATACTGTCCCAACCTATCCCATGTTTCTGATTTTTCACATTGTATTGTATTTCGATACAACATTCAAATTCGACTTGTGATTATATATTCTGTTTTTTATTATAGCCCCAGAATGTCATAAATGAATTAGGTATTGTATTATATTATTAAAATTCTTGGTATTGGAACAGGTGTATTTTATCACGCAGTTGCGGAAAGCTTCTGTCAACCTTTTAATAAAGTATAAAGATCTAAGAATTATTTTGCTTCTTCTTATATCAACTATTATAAATCCTTTCACTGATAAATAAATAAAAATAAGTTATTCCTTGACAATCATACGGAACGGTGAGCTGAAACAACTTTCATATTATTAATACCTTAAAAAATTCAATATTACATATTTATATGGCTCATGTATTTTTGTTTTAAAAGTGGAAATAAAGAAAAGTCTAGACATCGAGAAAGAAGCTGTCAATCACACTGCAGCATCGCTAAATTAATCCGATAACTGTGTTATCTGTGGTTCGTGAATGAACTTCCGCGTCACCAGTCTGATTGATTGGACAAAAAAAAACCCTCGCGTCCAGCTAAAGTTACAATTATAAACAATAACATTTTTCGCAACGTACATGTGTAACGTTAATTAAGCTCGGCGTTTCCGGACATCGTTTCATTCAGACGTCAAATATAAATGATGTGATCAGTTGCGACGTATCTGACTGCCTAGTCAGGTTCCAAACTGTTACGGGGGAACTAACGATACTGAGTTAAAATTAATTACATTTATTTGTATGAAACAATACTATTTTTTCCTGTACACTGCTTAGAAGAGATTAAATGTAGTTTATCTTGCATTGTGAATCACTGAAAATACTTCACATAGGAACATTGAAAAAATCGTTTACTATATACGTAAATCAGAGAGATTTTGTTAGCATTACAGTATATTGCATAGAAGTAATACAACAGCAGTAAGAAAACTTAAATGTAAACTTAGTATAACAATTATTATTATTACTAATATATGCATCACTTCACAAGCAGCACTAAATCAGAGAGATTTTGTTAGCATTACAGTATATTGCATAGAAGTAATACAACAGCAGTAAGAAAACTTAAATGTAAACTTAGTATAACAATTATTATTATTACTAATATATGCATCACTTCACAAGCAGCACTAAATTTGTATAAAGAGTTCTCGGGTTTCCGGTTGGGTAAAGTGATTTAAATACAAGTTTTTATTAACAGTTCACCTGACGAAGATGGCGGTGTCAGCCATGGAAACGTTGTGTTTAAATCACCGGAAACCCGAGAACTCTTTATACAGAATATACGTCGGGAAAACTTACGCTCTTTATAGCACTAAATTTCGCAAATAACATGACATTGCAAAAATAATAGTACAATTTGATCAATACAAGAAGATAAACAAGATAAAAAGGAACATTACACCAATATGTTGCCTCCGGAAGTATTTATCTGTAAATTTAAAGAGTTTATTTTATTAACACAAAAGAAAAGAACGATATCTGACTGTATCTTTTAATTCCGTTTACACATATTAATACCATGAAATTCCAACTTACGATTACTCAGGAAAATTTGGCTTCTTCAAACACACACACTTTATAGACTGGACGTTTTGAACACTGATTCTAACACACACTGTTGGTTTGATGAAAGCTGGTTCTCCGTTCGTGAAGGACATCTCACTTGCTCGTGGTGAAAACTACTCGACGCTGGATGCAATGTCCTGGTCTCCTACCATCGAAGACAGTGGTCAAATTTTGATATTACAACAGATTAGACTTCTGCATACAAAAATGTTTATCGTTGAATAATTTTGCTATTTCTCTCGCAGGCTGCAAAATTTCTCCATTCTTGGTGCTAGCCGTACGCCTCCACAACTCTCACTCCCTCCTGATTCCAAAACTCAACTAATTTCGGTGCTCACAGCCCCCTCTGCCACTCTAACTAACTTCCAAAAATCTTATCTTCCCTTTATATATCCCAGTCCCTTCCTTTTTCCTTTGTTCCAAAACTACGTCGCAACTGCCCGTTGACAGTTTTCTCCATTATCCCGAGATTTACATTCTGCAGATGCAGTTCCTTAGCTAGCAAATATCTAGCCACTCTGTCTTGTCCCAACGCCGACAATCGAGACAGGTCTAATGAGTCTTTGCACTTGTCTTCTCACCCTCACTCACACGTGCGCGGTTCTAAATTCTCCGGACCGCCCAAACTGCATCCTCAATCCTAAGTAAACAAGTGAACTGTCCAGGCCATTATCAGAAACAATGCCTGCCTTAACAGATTTATTTTGTGAGAGGCCCCCGCACATGTGCCTTGCCCTGACTCCTCAATACCGATCCTAAGTACACAATATTACTAACTGTCCCTTGAACTGTCTGGCTATTAATCAGAAACAATGCCTGCCTTAACAGATTTATTTTGCGACAGGCCACCCGCACACGTCCATTGCTCCGAATTCTCAAGACCTGTCCTAAGTAAACATTACAACTTCCTCTGACGGCGAAGACCATTAATCTGAAACAATGCCTTTCCCTCAAGGCATTACAATATATATATATATATATATATATATATATATATATATATATATGTGTGTGTGTGTGTGTGTGTACTTTTAACATGAGACATTTGAAATTAAAAATACAAAAAAATAATACAAAATTAAGCTTTTACAATTTAAAACATATATCATGGTCGTTATTCTCAGGGTAGATCTTTGTGAAAGGAGGGTGGGAGGCAAAATTTATGTGGCAATGTGATCAAGATTTCTTTATTAATATTAATATCTTATATGTGATTGTTCAATATGTAGCTGTCGAAATCCCTGCTGCAATCCTCGCTGATAGATTACCTACACTTTTCATTTTAACTTCTCCAAATCACTTCAGTCTTTCTTAATTAAAAAAAACCACTATACTCTGCTTTTTAATTTTACATCGGACAATCACCAGCTGTTGTTGCTTGGCAAGGAGCTTCTACGAAAATTTTATATAATATATAGTAATATTCAATTTTATTAGGGAAGTTAACAAAGTGCCCACACGTTGCAACCATTTTAAGTAGAAAACGAAATTTAGAAAGAAAAAATGATTTATAGGATTTTCCCTTCAATTCAAACATTTTTTTTTAAAGATAACGAAAATTTATTTATTACAATTTCTATTTACTTTAATTTTTTGTACATTTTTTTTAAAAAAACCCGCAGCTTTAATGATACTCATAACCTCAGAGCCGTTTTCTTGGCCTCTAATAATGATAGTGATTTTGCAATTCGCACCAAAAGAGTTACAAAATAAATACAAATTAAATTTTACAATAACAAATTTAATAAAAGAATCTAACAAAATACTGGAGAAATCTCACGGTAAAGTATATTTACGTAAAAGTTTACAAAATCAAGATTTTTTTCATACCATTTTATTTAGCGCTGCTCTAGTACCGTATTGTGCACTCCACAGTTAGTTTATTTTAAAGAAAATATTTAATTAACAAGCCATAACACTGATTATTATATCGTTTCACCACAAATTTTTGCTTGGAAGTTGTTAATCTTACTTTTAAGGTGTTCTGCTATTATGACGATAAACTGAGTAAAATGGCCAAAAAG
The DNA here is from genome assembly GCA_037074705.1 of Zhengitettix transpicula. Lineage (NCBI taxonomy): Eukaryota > Metazoa > Arthropoda > Insecta > Orthoptera > Tetrigidae > Zhengitettix > Zhengitettix transpicula. The sequence continues at coordinate 227,382,479 of CM073590.1, read as the reverse complement.
CATACAATTAAAATGTAAATTGGGTACTATATATTTCGGTTCTTATGGAAAACCTCAAAAAGGTTGTAAATATTGTATTTCGAAGCTTAAGGATCGAAATATCTTGCAGCCAAATTAAATAAATTTTCAATTTAATTGTATTTTTTGTTCGGTTTTATTCATTGAAACTGTACGGACGTAAATAATTTTTTTTAGCGTACACGAAGGTAATTCACGTGGTGGCAACTCCCCTTTAATAGCATAGTGAGGGGTAGAGGAAGGAATCCAAGGGTTAACTGGGGCCCCCAGGATATATTTTAAGGATCCTACCCGGCAATTCGCCTCAAAGTGATACAGGGAAACCCCTAGAAAAATCTGCATTAGGTAGGTCGGGCATTTGGTACTTGTCCCACGCCATTTGCATGGCGGGAGAGTTTTCTGTGGGGTCGCAGCTTTCCCTTCGCCGTGCCTTGACCAATTTAGGAGGCAGCTGGCAGACTATTCCAATAGGACTAGCGGACAACTTTTACTGTATGTCCAAAGTCTGCCACCCGGGAACATACACCACTCGAAACAGGCCGAGGTGCCTTGGCTTGTGGAGAGAGGAGAAGGCATCCCCAAATTAGCCTCCTCCAAAGCTCTCTAGGAAGGTTCACTTTCGAGAGAATAGGAACGGATTTGAAAATATGGATACGGAAGGGTAGAGGAAGGTCGCCAAGGGTTAACTAGAGCCTCCGGGCTGTAGTTTAAGGATCCTACCCGGAATTTGCCTGAAAGTGTTGCAGGGAAAGCCCTAGAAAAAATCTGCATCAGGTAGGTCGGACATTTGGTACTTGTCCCACGCCCTTTCGATGGCGGGAGAGGGGTTTTCTATGGGTACGCAGCATTTCCTTCTCAGTGCCTTGACCAGTTTGGGAGGCAGCTGGCCGACTGTTCAAATGGGAGCAGCGGATAACTCTCCGTATGTCCAAGGTCGGCGACCCCAGAACATGCACCTCTCAAAACGGTCCGAGGTGTCTCGGCTTGTGGGAACCTTAGTTCAAAATGCCAGAGAGAGGAGAAGGCATCCCCGAAGGTAGCCTTCTCCGTCTCTCCAGAAAGTTTGACCTGCGAGAGAACCTCGGAGGCTGGAACGTAGAGAATTGGTATAAATTACAATATATTTGTGTGAGAGAGAGAGTGTGTGTGTGTGAGAGAGAGACGGAGACTATCGAAAAAATTACACCAATATTCCATCTTCCAATAAACAGGAGAGAGGTGTTTATAATCCATAATAGTAAGTACTATTAGACGTAATTAGAACAGACGAAAGCTTTGAAACTCCAATATCTACGGTAATATTACAGAAACGGAATTTAATGAACTATAAATGGATATTATAGGGTGTAGCATTTCGAGAGAACTGACACTTATTTGAAGACGACTGGGGTAATATATTTTGTTATAAGGTGAAAGATAAAACGTCCCAATTTCAATTTCGTGTTGGCGCCGGAGTCCAAAATTCAAAATAATTCCTACTTCTTAACGAATCCTTCCATAAAGTTTGTCAACTCCTCCTACCACCTGCTCAGTCCAGATCCCTGCATCTATGCACTTTTCCGCATGAGCCCTTGTAATTTATTACGTTAAAACTATATTATCAATGTCCAAGTAGAGAAACATGTGATTTCGTGAAGAACAATGCAGTTACGTATTCAACGATAAGTTCACTACAGTGTCAGAGGGAGATAGTAAAAACTAGTTGTGCCGCCTCATTAGCATACTTACGAACTCGACATTAATCGTACTTGTCCCGAACACGACAAAATTTCTCGGAATGAAATGTCTGATAAACATTTTTGATTACGTGTCATTTGAATTGTAAATTAGCTGCAAGTCAGTACCCAAGACCCGCAATGTCCATCAGATGGAAGAATTGATCTAGTCAGCATTTCCTTGACTTATTTTAGAAAGACATGTAGAATATTTTTTCACGGTGGATAAATAACTATATATGAATTTGTTACCAGAGTGATGCACGTGCACAGTGTATCCTGACGCCCGAAACGTCGACAACCAACTCTTTTGTTGTAGATAGAAATTAAGTACGTCATTGACGAAGTTTGGCAAGATCCGTCTGATTCGTTCCTCTATCCTTCATTGCGAGCACAACTGTTCCTCTTCCACAACTCTTTAATTTCTTGATTTTCAACTAGCTACAAATCACGAAACCAAACCGTTTCTTTCGTCACAAATGCTGAGAACTACGGAATGTCAATTTGTTACGCTTCTTCTTTACATTATATCGCACTTTTAGGGGTGCACTCCAATATCACAAAATGGCAGGCTTGCAACTCTTTTATTTGTAAATTAAATATGTGGTTCACCAATCGACGTGTTTTCCTTTCATGGTTTTCCCAGATTTATAATGCGAATGTTGTAATGGGATTATAATTAAATAAGTGATTACTTAGAGATTCTAAGTGATAGTACAGATAGTATCGAACCAAGTTAATATATGAGAATCTCTACTGTCGTATTTCACGGGCTGAGTGGTTTCAAAATTGTTTGACAATGAGAGTGAAAAAGAATATGGGCAAAGTACGTGCCGCGTTTGCTTTCTACTGAGAATAAACCACGGTTGATTTAGTTTTTTTTGCCTAATACATCGTGACAAACATCCCTGTTGATGAAACGTGGATCTATCAGTAACATCCACTGACAAAACAGCCGAACCTGCTCCTGAAAAGGTTAAATTAGCCTGTAAGGTGATGGACATGACTTGCTTTTTGCGATAAACGCGGCATTTTTCCACATCCTCTATTAAGAATAAGGAGGAACGATAACTTGAGACTTAATGGGTCGTTATTGAACCACTTGAGCTGTGAAATAAAGAATAAACGACCTCATTTGGCGCAGAAGAAGGTAATACGACAATGCTCGGGTGCACACTTGTGCAGTTTCGGCGGAGAAAATTGTCAAGTAGAAACTTGGAACTGTTGCCGTATCCACCGGCGGTTTTTTCCTGTTTCCTAACCATAAAAATGACTATTGGGATTAAAATCATGTCGAACAACTTCGCAGCCGAAACAAGCGCTTACCGGAATTTTTATTTTTTGTATGTATTTATTGTCAGACCATAGATTTTTATTTATCTTATACATATATAGGAGAAATTGACCTAGTTTTAAACGGGACATTTAATTTAAGATACTCATTATCATTAAAAATTTTGTTCCCCTGTCACTAATCTCTACTGCACCGTATTCTTATGACTGATTCAACCGAATTCGATATGTTTCTCGTTGTTTCTCCAGGGATTTCTCTATAATTCAGTTACCTCTAACATTAAATGCTCTAATATGTTGATAATAGTAGTCAATTCATACCAGCTTGTGAGAGTTGTTCTCTCAGGCAGAACCTTTCTGGAGAGACGGAGTGTGCTATTTGTGGGGATGCCTTTTCCTCTCTTCGTTTTTTAACTAAGGTTTCCACATGCCGAGACACCTCAGATTTTGTTTTTGAGAGGTGTATGTTCCGGGGTCGCAGACACTAGGCATACGGTATGAGTTGTAAGTTATTTCCATTGGAACAGTCGGTCAACTGCCTCCTTAACTGGTTGAGGTACGGAAAATGGACTGCTGCGTCCCCACAACAAAAATCTCTCCCACGGAAGGGCGTGGGACAAGTACCCAATGCTCGACCAGCCTGATGCAGGTTTGCTAGGGTTTTTCTTGCATCACTTTTAGGCGAATGCCGGGTAGGATCCTTTATCTGTATCCCTGGGCTCTAGTTAACCCTTGTCTACCTTCCTCTACCCCCCCCTCCCCGCATCCCCCCTTTCTATTCTATTAAAGGTAAGTTGCCACCATGTAATCTGTTACTCTAAAAAAATTGCTTTAATTTAAAAGTAACCTTCCAGGTCAGCAGAAACATACAGATATTTCGAAAAAAAAATACAGAAGTGAGTTCGCAAAATTCGTTGTATGTCACATAGTGGACGTAACCCAGAATTTTTGTCCATAGCCGGATGCTGCGATCAAGCCCGACGTTGTTCATATAATTTCATAAGAAATTAGTCATCATATATTTTGTGGATTTCGCAGAATTTTTTTTAACACTATTTTCCTCAGAATAATCAAAAAAGTAATATACCCCCAACTTCATTACAGTAGTCTTACTAACGCTTTCACGAATTATATTATTAGTTATCTACAGTATAAACGTAAAACGATAAAACGACGCACATGAACGCAGAGATGAAACTGCAAAATTTTTAATAACTTACCATTTCGTTATGTTTAACCACTAAGAAAGACCTTTCCGAAATTATTTTCTGAAGCGTTGAAATAAGGATTTAGGGAAACATATGCATTTAAATTTTACTTGAGACAAAACGGGTTATTTTACGATGAAAAATAATGGGATGTCTCTACCATGCGCCCAAAGGCCATATTTTTAGACATTAAAAAAACTCGTTTTGCGGAAAATTATTTCTTTTGCATTCTAAAAGGCTCGTCGTCACTGCCTACAATGTCAACGTGTCATGTTTAACGTATTATAAGGATACTAGAGTAATGGTAAACTCATAATATAGTTTACAAACACTTTTCACGGTGTTATATTGGACAAACCGATGGTCATTTGATAACCAGATTCAGTCACAAAATTACTGTTTGATACTGAACTTATTTATAATTCTTCTGGTCTTATTTTGTAATTTTTGCCTGTGTTAAGGGTTGTTAATTTTGTATTGCACATTTACGCACTGGGCTCTTTTTGGCGTTTAATACTGCAAAAAGGTAAAAATTAAGACCGAATCGTATCTCCTAATTACGTCTGTTCATTTAATTCCTTTGTTTGCTATCTTTCATGAGAATCCGTAGCAAAATGGCGATAGTCAAAAATAAAATTATTTATTTTTTCTTTTAATTCTTGAGTTTTCTTTACAAACCGTCTACAGATATTTAGTAAATTTTTGTTATATTAATATAAATTGCCAGGGGCACTCCATTGACTACTTAATTAAACTGAAATAAAGTTTTACCTTTTAATATAGTACAAAATAATTATTATATGTGATAGTTCCCGAGGTTTGAATCTTTTTAGTAGCCGTGTGTTATGTTCACTTATGATTAAAATACTTTGGAAACACATCTAATAAGAAATGACCATATGTCATGTGTTGCATCTGCCGATACCAGAACTCTTTCCAGCCTCATTCCATTGTTGAGGCAATGAATCATTGAACGAGGTTAAAGAAGTGTATTTATGTTCGAGTTCTATTATAAAGGCAGAGTATAATTTCCTGTAATGTCGCCTATCGCGAAGCCCTGTAGGATAAGGGACGTATCTTATCGTAAGACAATTTTTTTTTCTCGTCCTGAAACCCACGCTGCAGTCAGTCATATGCGAATTACTGTCTCGCAGCTCTGGCAGAATGAAGTAACGTAAACCTGCGGTTTTTCGTTCCACAGCCGCATTGCCGCAGGAGTTACACTCGTACTTCTGCGGATGTCTCAAAGCTCTAAAATTTACATATTTCCGGCGTACAATTTTAGTGTGGCAGCGAACATTATCTGCACCCTGCGGAAGTACATCGTAACCGCAACGTTTGCTGATTTTAATAATTACTTCTGGAAAAAAATTAGATACTTTCATTATAATTATAACGCCGAATTAAATTTAAGAGTTTATTTAGGGTCGAGTAATTATAACGACGCCTAAAACGTGAAGCGAGTGAAAATTAAAATTTTAATGTGTGTGTGTCCGTGAAATATAAAAATGTAAAATGAAAACAAATTTAATTCATTTAACGTTTTATTTTGTAGCCTTGTGTTATTTGTAATTGTTTTAATACGAAACCACGTCTTACGTCTCTTTAATGTTGTTGAAAGTAATTTTATAAATAAATGTTTATGTTTGTGTTTTTATTTTGTTGGACTCTTTACAAGGCAATACGTTCCGTAGTCACCATTATTTATCAAAGTAATTATTTTACATGCATATTTCGTTATAATTGATTCTTTGTCATATTCGCAGTTATCAATAAATATTTTATTAGCAGATATATCACTTTAAAAATAATATTTAAAATATTCACCGTAATTGGAAACGAACTAGGTTTACTCGGCGGTATTAAAAAAAAATATTTTTTTTTTGTCTTGATAATATTGCCCTATTTTAGTTTTCTTGTATTACTCTTTAATTTCTCAACAAATCCATTTTCTCATCGTCCTACGAAACTGTTTTTTTAATCGTCTCGTTAAACCTGTAATAGACTACATGAGGCTAATCCACTTTCGGCAACTCCCCTTAATAGCATAGGGAGGGATTTGAAAGGGGGGATGCGGAAGGGTAGAGGAAGGTAGCCAAGGGTTAACTAGGGCCCCCGGGCTATATTTTAAGGATCCTACCCGGCATTCGCCAACATAAATGCAGGGAAAACCCTAGAAAAACCTGCATCAGGTAGGTCGGGCATTGGGTACTTGTCCCACGCCCTTCCGATAGCGGGAGAGGAGTTTGCTGTGGGGACGCAGCATTCCCTTCTCCGTGCCTCGACCAGTTTAGGAGGCAGCTGGCCGACTATTGCAATGGGAATAGCGGACAACTCTTACCGTATGCCCAAGGTCTGCGACCCCGGAACATACACCTCTCAAAACAGGCCGAGGAGCCTCGGCTTGTGGGAACCTTAGTTCAAAAACGGAGAGGAAAAGGCAGACCCAAAGGTAGCCCCTTCGTATCTCTCCTAAAAGGTCTCCTAAAACATCCCTCGCAGGCTACGTGCGAGAGATTCCTCCACCTGTAATAGTACTATTTTGAAGAGAATATGGTTGTTCTGTTGAATTTTTCACTGCGAGTTTAAATTTCATACCAACAAAAAGTCGAAAGTAAATTGCATCGCACCATTTTTCTGTCTACTATTAAACAATAACGATCAATTCGCATTGAATCATGAGCTGAAGTAGCAAGAGCGAGAAATTCAAATAGAATATTTAGAGTCTCCTTTCTCTAAATATTCTATTTGAATTTCTCCTTTGTGTACGTGTATGGTCCTTTATCATTTCAGATACCATTCCCGTCGTGGAGATACCTTCTAAGTTCATGTTCGTGGTACATCGCAGCTCTTCTCGTCGGCCGATAATTGGACTGGCTTCCTTCAAACCAGTCGCTTCTCTGTTTGGATGCCGCGCTAGAATTTATTAAATCTGCCCTCAGAAAGACCTTTTTCTCTAAATTATAACTTTTTTTATGTCCTATTATGGACTACTCTCCGTTTCAACTTTTCGTAGCTCCTTTATAACCATAGCGGCGTGTTTGCTGATGGCCTTCCACTTGTATGCTGACTCTAGCATAACAGACACCAAATTGGCAGGTGTTATTTCAATCTTTACTTCGTCTTTAAGAATATTTCTTAGATTTTCAGAATGCGGGTATTTGAAAAAAGCGTGTTCAACGTCTTCTTCCTCCTTACCACAGTTTAAACACATGGGGCTGTCCACTATCTTGACCTATAGATATTTACGAAAACATCCATGCCCTGTCATTAGTTGACCATGCTGGGTAAGAGGAGGAGAAGGGGTTCAAAGAAATACTGTGCGAGGTGGAGTTGCATTCTTGACGCACTCAACAGAAAGGAGGTTCCGTCGTACATTACGATAATTATTGGGAACTACCTTAGTAAATTCTAGCTTCGGGATATTTATTCGTACGTCAGTCGGTTTAATTACTTGGTCAAAACCTTTTACTGTTTCATGGATCGTAATCGCTCTGATTTCACAAATATTTCTCACTTCTTTAAATAAATATTTAATAGGACGTTTGTGTTTTGTAAAACAGAATAGGATTTACCTATTTTACGAGTAAATTAATCACGAGGAAAGGAAAAACTCGAGTCGCGTGTAATCGCTTTAATGTAATGAACGATATGCGATTAAACGGGTTACCTTTCGAGGGAAAGTGAGTAAGGAATTATGGGTAAGCGATAAACTCCTGTCAGTGACCTTACGAGATTCGAACACGCGAAATGTGTGGTAACACATAGAGCTATAAGGAAATTGCTTTCAGGGGACCAGGGCTAATATTTATAGTAACTTGAAAGGCAAATAATTGGGAACAAATTAAGGGGTGCAAGAGTATCCTTACAGTAATCTTCAATATATTAAAATGGGATGTATATTTGCATGTATGTATTTACGTTAATCTTCATACAAATTTTAACGCGTGGACAGATTGCAACAAAACTTGGTACACATATTCTTAAAAACACGAGAAACGGTACTTGTGAGGTGAGAAACCCCCTAGAATAAATGTGTAAGCAATAATAAATGAAAACGTGATAATTACTGCGCGCCAAGAGACTGACGTCAAGCGAGGTAGAGACGTTACTGCGCTACGAACAAGGGAAATAGCTCCTTTTTCCGTAATGAAATAAAGCAGAAATATTTTATTCAATAAAAAGTATAATTTTATCCATCAACACTGCATCGAATAATAATAAAAACAATTCGAAATACTTTACGGTCCTTGCGGAAACTTAATTTGTGGTCCATTTAGTGACTCCAATATGGCGACCATTTGTTTATATTGTGAATGCAAATAACAATTTCAAAAATTTAAACTTTCGTAATGTCTGAAGACTGAGGGACAATTATATCATGCAATACTCAAGAATTCTCTTCGTATTGAAATTCGAAGGTATGTTTGTTGGTATTGATGTAATAAAATTCAAGGACTTTTATAGCTGTTCAATTAATGAACTATCGGTCGAAAGTATGTGCGGAACTAGGAACAATTATAAGATTAATGTAGAATAATTACTTTTTTAGTGTTTATATGAATAAGTACACGGGCAACGCCGGTCATCCAGCTAGTATAAAATAAAATTTCACTTTGTATAAGTTTTGTGTATATTATCCTGTTTCTGATAATGTAGTATATTTCTGAACTTGGAGTTAAAACTGTTTTAGAAGCACAGCATTAAGTAGAGTTAAAAGGGTACGAAGTAGGATCCGTCGTGCTGTGGTGTGGGCGTCTGAATGCAGACACTCGTACTTTGTCTCGGCTTATCTACAGCGCGCCGCGAGAGCAGTTCGTTAGAGGCGAGACACATCTGGAGCAACTGCAAATCCCTCGTGTCTGCAATCCCCGGCCATGTCTGCCAACTGCATTAGTTAGGTTAAAAATGTCAACACACGATCCAGAGTTTCGCGCAGCGTGTTCACGCCGCTCTTCGATCGCTCGTCTAGCCTCGGGCCGTAATTTAGCGGAATGCAAATGGTCCCGCTCCTGCCATTGTTACCCACTGGGGTTAAAGCCTCCCCCACAACAATGAAACTCGCGCAAATGAACCATCCGCGGTTCGCGTGCGGTTTGTATCATTACCTACAGCTAATATCGACTCTTTCATTACATAAATAAATAGCCGAATAACTGACAAAAATAATTGGTAAATTAAATACCACACAACGCCTCTGAAAACTTGTTGCGTTCGACAGGTGTTCCTAAAACGCAAGAACGACACACCGCACAAACAAGACGACGAAATCAAACGCAAAGCTGAAATGAAGTTAAACACAAAGATAATGGAAAAGCTGAGAATGAATACCGTAACAACAAGGGCTCATAATACAAAAAACTACTTTCGTACGGAGAATCGTAAAATAGAGAAACAAATACTAAGAAATGAAAAAATTAACGTCGGATTGTAAATTAATAATAAAAAATATAGTCGAATACAGACAAAATAAGTGATAATATAAATACCACACAACATTTCTGGAATCCTTGTCCCTTTATTCAGGTGCTAAGAAGAGCGTAGAGCGACACAACTGCACTCGTCAGTTGACAATATATATATATGTATATATATATATATATATATATATATATATTGTAATGATTTGTCTTTATTACCATATATAAAAAAACTTTATTACATAAAAATACATAAAAAAATTGATTGGGCGCCAGCAGATATATAGTCTGCAAAAAATAACAATAATTAGCTCCGGCTTGGTTAATGAAATCCTCCTCTACAAGGTAATGTGGGCGGCTCGGTGGAAATTCATAAACAGAGCTTAGTTCCATACTGTGTAAAAAAAATCTTTAATATCTGAAGGCACTTTACATTAATGGTGACCCTTACTTTATCTGTAGCATCAGCCGACTTGCAGCGGATCACTGGTCTTGTAGCACCCAACGATCTCCTTCTTCGGCCTCCACGCGATGGACGCCAACACTCCAAAACTTTTGTTCGTTACAGCTCGCCAAATTTTGCACCCTGTCGCCTCTCTCACTTCACTTTCAGTCCTCTGGTCAGTATATACCCTTACTCCGCCCCCCCCCAAAAAAAAGGGATGCGCACCCTCGGCTTCTTGGGGCCTCTCGGGCGCACGTGCACTTTTAATTAATTCCTTCTCAGGCCCGCGGACAAATGGCGGCCATTTACCGATGTTATTCAATACAATATATATATATATATATATATATATATATATATATATATTGTAGTGCACACTATGTTATGATTAATTATTCAATTTAAATAAGCCCACTTTGGAGCACATTTGTAATAATACAATTTAATTAGATTTTAAATAAGCAAATTAAAAGTTGAAATGATAGGATTTTAAATAAAAATTCAGAATATAAAACAAAGTCAATTTATTAAAAACAAATTCTAATCACAATTGGAAATTTTGTTACAAGTTGTTAAAGTGCCACGGCTTAATTTCAGGGCTGACTATCGGGCTCCAATAAAGAATGTTACGACAAGAATATTATCCAGGTCTCCTGAAAGCTATTTCCTGATACAATATGAAATTATTTTTATTATAATGGCGAATTCAGCCGTGAGCCTCTGTTAACTATTAACAAAGAACAGATATGTGAAACTACATTTTGAGACTGATTTGGTTTTCATGCATAGATAAAAAAAAACACGAAATATTTCGAAAATTAATACGATAAAGTGTTTAGAAATATTTCATTACATTGGTGGAATTTAATCAAATATGCGAATATATTTGTTTGAGTAGTCAAAAATATTAGGATTAGTAAAACAATAATCTGAAATGTGGATTGTCGAATTCGATATTTGAAATATTTCCTGTGAAAGAGTTGTGCAGATAAATTCTTAACGTGATGCGGAAGCTGCGTAGGAGTGGGAAGAATATTGGTGTTGTTGGAGAGCCGCAGACACATTGCCCCTAATCCCTTGCAAGAGTTGTCTCCACTGGCGCCTTAATCTGGTTCATCAATTGCATCCCGCTGCTCCTCAGGACGATATGGCGCTTCCCAGAGAATCCTCGCGGTAAGGATTCTAAAATCGGATTACGTTCGTTCTCGTCAGAGCAACCCTTTGTCCTTTTATTGCACTGTACTTCGAGAGATAAAATGGTTGTGTTTATGAACGACAGATAATTGGTGAATGTATCACAGTTGTAGCTTTCAGAAAAGGGAGCGAAAATTAGGGAAATATGGGTACAAATATATGTAAAAAAATCAGGCTATCATAAATTATTCATGCCTTAATATTAAGTTGCGAAAATTTGAATTTTGACGGTCCCTGACTGGTTGAAAGCTTTATTTTCAACAAACTTTATCCTGTATTCTTCAGGTAAAAGTTCGGTATATTTAACAGCAGTCTATATATTGATCCTTTTTTATTTATTTATTAAAGTTAACTTTTAGTCCGGAGACTTTACAGTTGTGATAATAATAATAATAACAGTATTTACAATTGAAAAAATTAAACAAATAACAAGGTATTTGTAAATATTTCACATGTAAACTTGTGGTCTTGGATGTGACCCTTGTCATTCCAAGTTAGAGACGAGAGAAGCAGATTAACTTGTTCACCATATATTAACATATAAGCCGGCATGATGTTAGCGATCAATCTGGTCATTGGGGAAACTACATGTTTGAAGCGTTAAGGATGTTATGGGGGGAGATGGGAAGATGAAAAAAAAATTATTTTGGATTTGAAAAATCCTTTGTTGCATTGGAGTTTTGGGTACGGTTGTCAAGGTACGCAATTTCTTTGATAATATCCTTCACCAAGTTTCGGAATAATTTTATTTTAATACAATTAAATTAGATAACTACCTAGAAAAGAAATTTAACAATTATTGTTTATCTGACTCCTTATATAATTGAAAAAATGAACCTAATAAGTCAGAAATTTATTTTTTAATCTTTTAAAAAAACGTTTAAACAGACACGAGATTTAATAAAGAATGTAGCCTTTCTCATATGTATCAATACATATGTATTCGCGACGTTTCGATGACGTTCACAGTCATCGTCTTCTAGCAAAGTTTCATCCTTATTTTATGGGACCGATTCGTGTGGTGTAAAGTTCAATTATCCGATTTAATTTCAAATTAGTAATAATTAACTGCAATGTGTTCGCAAATAGGTCCTTAGAAATTTATTTCACCTAATTAATTATTTACGAATTTGATATTATATCATTTCATTAAAATTTTACTACACGTTGAGGGATCCCAAAAAATTTAAGTGTTTTAAATTTTTATTCATAATAAATTTCTTACTTAATAGGCCGTTATGTTTTCATTCCATTAATACGTTTCGATCCAAATTTAGGCCATAATCAGGTATTACATTGATAAAAAAAATGGAGACCTAAATTAAATTTTGGTAATGAAACTGTTCATAGCCTTCTTGAAGTTATCCGGTATGGACGAATTTTTCCAGTGTGAATGAAAGTGTGAAGTGCACCCAACCAAAGCACCTGTATTTTGAGAGAAGTGAAGATGTCGGGCCTATTTACGTTTCAGTCGTTCTTCGATTTGGGAAACTGAATTCATCCTCTGAGGTGTAAATTTGGAAGACGGTAGTTATTTACGTCATTCCTGTTCAGCATTGGGCTGAAGAATGGAGCAGAGAATTATAAGTCTAGGAAAGGAAAAGGACCCATTCAATCTTGCGTTTACAGAAATTAATTCACTGAGAATTTGCATATAGGAACAAATTAAAACTCCGGAACATCGCGTGGAGAGAAAATAAAAATTTTATGTTAAATTTGCTATCCATAATATATTATCATAGCACGTAATAATTACAGAACCCGTAAGCGATTAATTTTAGTAAACTGCCTCAGAAATGGTTGAGCATAATATTAAATAACATATTTTTTAAATTTTCGTTGTATGAGTAAACTTAATCACGTTTTCTCTTTGTTTCTGTTAGTTTGACTAGCATTTTCTTCTTATTCTTGTATATCGCTTCACAATGCATCGGTTAGTTACCGAATCTATTCTCAGCTACTCTTGTTTTAATTAACGGCCTTCGCTTGCCACCCCCGTTGTTCCTTGATAAATCTCAGTGTGTTCAGACTTTGAGCATTTCCATTGTCCTGTATCAGATTTCCGTGAATTCAGCACCTAATTATCGCTGCCAAGGTATTGTTTGTTAGTCCGGCCTGTTTCATTATTTCTAATTGTAACTTTATCCCGAGGATCAATTTAATTACGTCGAATCTGGGGAGGGGGGAGAAGGGGGGGGCAGACAAGTTAAACCCAATTTATGACCTATTTTGAGCACGTTGAATTGATTTATCCTGTGCGTAGGTAAAATGCAATAGAGCTAATTATCCCCGGTAATGTAACAGCTCATCTATTTAAAAATACCAATTATCTTGTACGTCGCAAAATGCGTTCAATACAAATGAAATGACGTACGCAACAGTGATAGTTATGATATAAATGAAGTTGAAATTTGGAAGAAGAAAAAACTGATAGTATTTTATTGCTAGCGAGACTTTAATGGAATAACAATTATGTAAAACTGGGGAAAAAAGGGTTATGGCACTGATGCTGAACAGTTGATTGAGACTATTAAATTAACAATGTAAAAATATAAGAGGAATATTTTCATGGAAAACTCAGTTATCATGTTATCACAAGCTATCAGTCAAGTTAGCCCGATCAGTAGCTTGATGATGATTCCTGCGACGCACAGTGGTCGGAAACAACTAAAAACACGCGCATAGAACAAATTATTTTTTTAAATTTTTCATAGTATATATTAATTATTAATTGTTCAAATAATAAGATCAGATAGATTAAACATTATGTGGTCTTTTTTTTCGTATAAAATGCCTTCCATTTTGGGTCATTTATCCGTAAAATATGCCTTATTGACAAGTCCTGAAAACGAACTTATCTACGAGGGTGAATCAAATATAAACGAGACTTTTGGACCTGCGCGCGCAATAGTGATGGAAGAACGTTCCGCTGTTATTGGCTGTTAGGTTGGTTTGTCAGGAGTGGGGAAAGCACGTGACTCATCATCATAGACTCACTCAGTGTCCATCGTTACGATGTCCGAGCAGGAGGTACCTCCCTCTATTGCGCAACGTATTGTTATCAAGTTTTTAGCTGCAGAAGGTGTAAAACCGGCCGAAATCTTGAGAAGATTGACTGCACAGTTCGGGGAAGAGACGCTGTCGCGAGCTAGAGTGTTTGCTTGGCATAAACAGTTCGTGGAGGGCCGTGAACGTGTTGAAAATGAGAGCCATGACCGCAGACCCCGCACCAGCATTACAGCGGGCAACATCGACAGTGTTCGTCAACTTGTTGAAGGTGATAGGTGTCTAACAACTTCGGATATTGCAATTGAGGTTGGAATAAGTTATGGGAGCACTTACTCTATACTCTCAGAGGAGCTAGGGTATCGCAAGGGTTCCTCGCCTTATCACAGTTGACCAGAAACTGAATCGTTTTCAAGTGTGTGAGCGTCTTCTTGCACGATTTCGGGAAGAAGGAGACCCATTTCTTTCTCACATTGTCACCTGTGATGAAACGTGGGTGCATCACTACACCCCTGAGTCGAAACAAGCGAGTATGGAGTGGAGGAAGAAAGGAGAAACCGGACCAGTGAAAGCCAAGTCACGATTATCGGCTGGCAAGGTTTTGACCAGCGTGGCCTGCTGCACCTTGATCTTTTGCATGAGCGCAGAACAATTAATGCGGCATACTACTGCCAAATTTTGACTGAGGTCAGACTTGCATATCGCCGAAAAAGACGAGACCTTCCGATGAGAAAAGTGATTCTCCTCCATGACAATGCTCGCCCCCATACAGCAGCCCTGACCGTACAAAAATTGGAGCAACTGGGTTGGGAGACACTGGAACACCCTCCATACAGTCCAGACCTGTCTCCCTGCGGCTTCCATGTCTTTGGTCCTCTCAAGGAAGCTTTGGGAGGGCAAAAATTCCACAGCGATAATGAGGTTGAAGCATATGTCCGCAATTGGCTACAAACACGACCTGACTCTTTTTACGCGGAAGGAATTAAAAACTTACCTATACGCTGGGAAAAATGTGCTTATAAATCAGGAGATTATGTAGAAAAATAAACTATGATTGTTTGTGCGTTTAAAATCAAAATAAATATTTAAAAAAATAAGTCTTGTTTATGTTTGATTCACCCTCGTAAAAACGGTTATTACTTTTATATTTCACAAGTTTTTCACATTTTTTTAATTTGCGTATAATTATTGAGATATTTATTAACACACAAGAAAATACATACATTTTTGATTTTTTTAATAAAAAATTATGGAAATAAATTACACAATGATTGTATTTGATTCTTAGTGCAACTTACTAACTTTAACGATAAATTAAAAAACACACCTGTTTGGAATTTACGTATGATGTTAAGCAAATATTCGAGAATATAGTTTTGCAACAATCAGCCGCCCCCAACCGCCCCCAGCGAAATAACAGTCTTTTTAAATTATCTAGTTTAAATCGATATTGTGATAGGTATCTATCATCTTATGATTATACGTGATAAATTCACAAACCACTATTATTTCTTAAAGCGTTCTTATGATTATCACAGGTATCAAGAAACGTAATAATAGCCTCAACATCGACAATTAACTTCTCGTAATACTCGATAAGCATCCTTCCATTATTTATCGGACATCGAGACGCGTAGTTGCATTGTTTACTTCTCAACTCAACGTGGATTTGGGTCTTCTAATGATGGAATACTACAAGGAAATTTCTGCAAATATTTAGAAATTAGAATAACAAATATGTAGAAATTATCCATCGGTTCATTGTTATATTATCAGGGATTAATATTTCTCCAAAAGTTTGGAGAATGTCCCTTGGAAACATTCAAATTATTCAGTGGAAAATATTATTTCTGGTCACCCACCTCTATTTTATTTTATTTCACGGCTAAGAAAATAATTGACAATGGTAACTTTATAGGAAGAAGCTTTAGAACACAGAAATAGAGAATTCAAAAATTATCCAGATCAGCGTGCACGACAAACTTTGAGAGTAGAAAATAACTGATATTTTTAACCGATTTTTATTCATTTCTGATCCCTATATTAGATTCCTAAGAGCAAAAATCAATATATCTCCTTCCAAAAACTAGGTACGTCAATATTATTAGTGTATTAATTTTTTGCAGTAAGAGTCATTATTTCTTTTATATATATTTCATTCTTGAACTTAAAGAATAAAAAAACGTAGCGTTAAGATCAATATTTAAGTAACAATAGAACGCAAAAGGCCTTTTTTTATAATTAATATACAGAAAAATTTTTATTCCGAAGATTTTACAATTGTGATATAATTTTGAAGACATTAACATGTTACAATTATCTTGAAGAAATGTCCTTGCTTCTTGAGTGAGTAGTTGAGGAAGTTATGAATTATTTATTCATCTATAAATTTATATACAAACACACACACACACATACATATATACACATACAATCACATATACATATATATACACACACATACATACATGCGTGTGTTAATTTGCTCTGGTTGCCAGGTCAATTTGTCGTTTTCTTTTTAGCCTTCTGAGAGGTTTAGGTGGAGGAGGATGGGATTCTGTATTTGAGATAATGGGATTGAAGTGGTGGAGATTTCTATGACGTGCGTTTGAGCCTCTTTCCGACCACTGTGCGACGCCTGCAGTCGTTGGCGTCGTCTGTGGTGAAGTGAAATTTTCCCCCCTTCATAATGTGAATGTTATCTGACAAGTGGCCTGTCTATGAGTGACTGCCATGATTGCTACTGCTAGCTGATCCTGTACGCTCCTACCTCACCTCCCAATAAGTTAAAGTCAATCTGCGCCCTTTAAAACATTCTCAGAGCCTTTTTTTTAAAAAAAAAAACTTTGGTACTCAAGGGTTGTTCTGTTTCTGTCTCACTGCCATTCATAAATTGCTTTTGCTTAAATAAACGCAAGCAGATCTTTTGATGGCCGCAGTACACACACGATGAATCCGAATGCTCTTAACACAGAATCCGTGTTGCCTTAGCGGATTAACGAGCAGCCAGACTTCTCCTGAAATTACCAGAGCATCTTTTTGCTTACGATGGGCCTTGTATGAACTCAACCACGCGTTCCTTACAAACCAGATGTATAAATGGCATCATAGTAAATTTATTGTAATCGTGGCGCGGTCACCATGTCTAAGTTTGAGGTTTCGAACTTAAAATTTAATTCGTCTCTGTTAATAAAAATGAACTAATAGCCAAATAACAGAAAAAAATGAAGTTATAATATAAATACCACACAACGTCAAAACTTCTTAATTTTTTTCTGATATTTGGCTATTTGATCTTATTAGTACAAAAGAGGTTTTTCGAAATGGACGATTAAAAAAATTATTTACTACTGTGTGGTTTTATTTGGCGTATTTCAATGTATTTACCGTCCCTTGACCACGAACATATTTCTGTTACTTTCAAGTTCGTTATTTTCAATTCCGTACGAATAGTCAAAATTTCTGTTATTTATCAACTTACCGTATATTTTCTAACATTTTTCTTTTTTCTACAACGTGATATTTAATTAGATTTCCATCTTAATTTTTGCTAGACCTTCGTACTTGCCGTGAAAGAACTACATAAATTATTACGCAACCCTGGGTCAATGTTTCGCACAAAAAATGAAGGTAGTCCTTTGTTATAGCTATATTTTGAGAAATTATTTATAAAAATGTACCATTATATAATATATTGATGTCAATCAGTGTCTTATACTTGGTTCCAAAATTTCTAGGACACCTTCGATGCTGAATCAAAGCATAGCTTGTGTTATTGAACTGAGGGTTCTTTATTCACACTATCGTACGTGTGTCGTATCGGTGGCCGTATCACAAAGGTCGTTCGAGCCGTATCAAACAAATTATGTATGCAAAGACTGGTCATTGGGGAAATAAAATTTTGCCGTACAAGATAGAACATTAGATTGCGCTTAAAAAATATAAAATATTTTTTCAATATATTATCGAATGGCTATTTTTATATAAAGAAAGCAGAAAAAAGGAAGATCGATCTGGAAAGACATACGTATTTATAGGTCGCGAGAAATAGCAAGGCGTGTGGGATGCGCAGTAGAAGAAGGGAATATTGTCGTTGGAGGGGACTCGCCTTGAGGACAAAGCTCACGGACGCTCCTGTCAGTCTTAAAACTATTAATCACTGTGACAGAGTCTCTGTACTTCCCATCTCATAACTTTTAGCGATGAAAATTTTCACGTACAGCAAATTCTGAACTGAACATAATATATGACCTTCCGTTAAAGATTTCAGTATAGTTTGTTATACATATTAAATTGGTTGGTTAGTGAATTGTTTGACTCAATCTATATAAATAAAAAAATTATCCCTATAAATTGTTTGTAATATAGTTATATTAGTTTCATGCACTAGGGGAAGCGAAACGGATGTCCTGTTAAAGGAATGTCGTTTCTGGAATTAGATATATAGATCTTAGGGATGTAATATAGGGATTAGAAATTAACAAAAATCGGTTAAAAATATCCGTTATTTTCTACTCTCCAAGTTTGTCGTACACGCTGATCTGGATAATTTTTGAATTCTTTACTTCTGTGTTCTAAAGCTTCTTCCTATAAAGTTACCATTGTCAATTATTTTCTTAGCCGTGAAATAAAATTGTATGAATAATGGGGGTGAAGTGACCAGAACGAATTATTTTTCACTGTATAATTTGAATGTTTCCAAGGCACATTCTCCAAACTTTGGGAGAAATATTAATCGCTGATAATATAACAATGAATCGATGGATATTTTCTACATATTTGTTATTCTAATTTATAAATATCTGCTGAATTTTCTTGTTCGATTTTAACAAGTAAACGGTTGGACCGATTTAGATTATAATTTTTTCCCCCTGTTGCTATACACGCCTCAGTGAAAACGTTCTCTGTAACATTAAACTGCCATCCGCCATTTGGAGACAAAATGTAGGACGTTATAAAACTTCATTTAAATATTTTTTCAGTGATTTGACAACGTTTTTGTTAGATTTAAAGAAAAATTACTAAACTTTATTTTTCTAAACTACAATTCTTTACCACTTTTTGCAATGTTTAAAATTTTAAATGTGGTATCCCAAAATTAAATAATAAACGCGACCCAACCGCACAAATCAGGTGACGAACTTATAAATCCTACCGGGTGTGTGCAGTTGGGTCGTTCTCACGGCTGGACTGCGTTTTTAATCACTAGATGAAAGCAACAAGGATTGTAGAAACGTCGCGTGGTATTATCACATAATTTTGTCTGTTATGTGGCTATTTATTTGTGTAATAAGAAGCATTAAATATAGGTATTGGGACGGTTAGTTCTAGACAACGTTTTAAAAGGAAAAGGGTGGACTCTATCCCTATTCTGTCAATATTATAAGCCATACTATTGAGACTACTTATAAATAAACAACAACCAATTTGATATATATTTATTTTTGGAAAAAATAAACTTTGTTTCGTCGCTAATTTTTCGACCTTCTCAGGTTGAAGTTTAACATCATAAAACCAAGCAAAACAATTACAATGATTAAAATAAATAAATAAATTCTTAAAAACTTTATTTTAATAATTGTAACTGTTTGGTTTTCTAGTGTTAAACTTCAACCTGAAAAGGTCGCAAAGTTAGTGACGAAACGTAATTTAATTTAACTTATATTTTTTTTTTGACATCAATTGTCTGTTGTTTATTTATAAAATTCTGTACAATGTGTAGGACATGTTCCCAGATAGTTACATTGTCTCAGTTCTGGCCAATAAAATAAACTGAAATACTTATATTACTACATCGACACTAAAAATAGCATAGGGGCAGCAATGGAAGGATAAAATTGTTGTCAATTTGGTTAAGTTTACGTTGCTTATAAAGATGTTTGGTTTACACCGACTGGAGTCATTGACGTCGGCGTCTTGGCAATGCAAGAACTAGATGATTGTTCGAGTAGAGTAGGTCAATGAAGGACATTGTCAGAACGCCGACCTCTAATACGCGGATTTAATTGCCCGTGAGAGTTATCGTTGCCAATTGGCCAGATTTTGTAGATGCCAATATAGTTCCGAGGCACGTGCTAAAATTATGGAACGCCCTTCTGAAGAAAGCCGTTAAAACATTCAAAAGACACGCCAATCTGAGGACGCTTCATTATAAATTATACTGGCCCGAGTCCAACTGATTTATGGCGAAGACGCGTTTCTCTGTGGGCAAAGCCATAACTCAGTCAAAAGTTTTAGGAATAGATTTTAATGCCCCGTCACAAGTTGGAGACGAACACGTGTGCTGCAGGAAACGAAGCGAAAGATATCGGTTTTGTGACATCTGCTCCTTAATATTAGTCAGTTACAACGATACTCAATCTTCAACACTAATTTTCATACTGGCCCCAGGAACCATGTCCAAATAAAAAAAGACATTTGTTAGGAAAATGTCGGAAAGACACTCACTCGCCCCTCTCCCCACCCCTCCGCACTTGTATATGTTGTGGCCAGTAGTGGTAAACCAGATTTTCCAATTCGAAAGGTATTTTCAGTTTTTTTAGGTAATAGCTAAAGCATGAAGCATTATATTGAAAACAAAGTTCAGTAATATATTGTAAAGAATAAAATTCTGCGTCGAATGGTATGTTTTATTACGAAATTTGGTCGAATGAAGCGGTAGAAATCGTTCGTCAAATATAGGATAAGTTTAGTCCTTTTCGAAAAGAATGCTGATATCACCAAAAAAAAAGGACGGTCGTACGAAACATTTTTCATAGAAAAAAAAATTGTTTTCGAATCCAATTCTCTTTCCAACGCATTATCTGGTTTTAAAAAATCCACTGAGAATCTCCCAAAATAAATTCTTTATGCTGGATGGTTTTATCCTCTACATATTACTAGAATAAGAAAATTCAATTCAATTATTGGCTTTACAACCCTGGATGGGTTTTGGCCTTCTCAACAATATTATTCCATTCTCCCGTATCATTCGCCAGTCGCATTTTTTTTACTTAACTTTTAGTCCGGAGACTTTACAGTTGTGATAATAATAATAACAGTATTTACAATTGTAAAACTAAACAAATAACAAGGTATTTACAATTTGTAAACTTGTGGTCTTGGATGTGACCCTTGTCATTCCAAGTTAAGAGACGAGAGAAGCAGATTAACTTGTTTACCGCATATTAACATATAAGCCGGCATGATGTTAGTGATCAATCTGGTCATTGGTGAAACTACATGTTTGAAGCGTTAAGGATGTTATGGGGGAAGATGGGAGTATGTAGTGCCAGTTGGTAGGAGGGGGCTAGAGTTGGGTAATTCCGGAGTGATTTAGAGGGAGGATGATGTCAATTGGGAGTTTACGTTTTAGTCTACGATTTTGTGAAGGAGGATTTGGGTTACTGTAGAATAGTTCAATGGTGGGATTTGGATTGTTGATGGAGATATTTATTAGGGACTTGGTAGATTTATGAATTATGGCAGGGATTAGGGGAATTTCAAGGTCTTTGTGGATAACTGAGTTGCGAAGGTACCAGGGGGAATTTGATATTAAACGGTGATTTTGTTTTGTTTGGTTTGTATTTTGTTGGAGTGGGAATAGGCAGTGGATCCCCATGTGACACATGAGTACGGCCATATGGGGCGGATTAAGGATAGATAGATGAGTCTTTTGGTGCTAAGGGATATGGGAGATTTTCTGTTGATAAGCGGGAAGAGTTGTTTTATTTTGTTGTTGATTCTGGAGGTAATGTGGGCTATGTGAGGTTTCCATGATAATTTGGAATCAAGGATAAGGCCTAGGTATGGTAAAGTTTGTTGGATAGATATTTTGATGCCATTGAGAAAGAAGGAGTGATTGAGGGAATGTTTGGTTTTAAGGGTGAAAGGAATGATTGGGGTTTTTGGTAGGGTTTATGCTGATTCTCCATTTTTAGCCCAGCTTTCAATATCATTGAGGGCGATTTGTAGTTGAGAATCTCCCAAAATAAATTCTTTATGCTGCATGGTTTTATCCTCTGCATATAACTAGAATAAGAAAATTCAATTCAATTATTGGCTTTACAACCCTGGATGGGTTTTTGCCTTCTCAACAATATTATTCCATTCTCCCCTATCATTCGCCAGTCGTCTCCATCCTCGTACTCTCATACCTTTCCTTTTGTCTGGGTCGTATATGAAGGGACAGTCCGGCTTTTACTATTGAGACCTTCGCAACAGTTTAGTTTTTTCCGGAGGTAGGGTCGTCAGTCCCACGCCCAATCCTCAATCTGGAGGGCCAGTTGTCTGTTCTTAGTCTGACTCCTCTCCTTCGACCTGTCTGGCTTGGGTGGCACTACCTGCAGCTTACGCTCCCGTCATTGGAGTGCGCAAACCTCCCCGCCACGTTAAGGCAAACAGTCCAGGAGGAGGAGAAAAAGAAAATGATTTTTCTCAAAATTAATTAACACTTATTGTAAGAAGAAAGAATTAAAAATATTTTATGACAAATAGCAAAACTATAATTTACAAATTATACTATTTAGTTTCAGATAATTGATAATGTGAACGGAGCTCCTTTATTTTTTAAATTTACTTTATATTTAGGATAAACTGGAAGCAAAGTAGCTTATTAAAAAGGAGACATTTATAAAACACAAAGTCTTTTTTTTAGGGATGAGAAATTTTTTTTAAAAAAAATATTTGAATATCCTCATTTGTTACCATCTACAAGGCAGCTAGATTATGCTAATTACATATTTTACTATAGAGTTCTACGAATATACAGCCATATTCTGACACTGAGGGAGTGATTACTACTAAGGTACTCGCATAAATAAGCTAAATATACGCTTACTTTTTTACACGCTTAGTTAGAGCTATTATAGTACGACGTCATCTGAATATTGTTGAATATTACATAATTTAACTATTTATTTAATTATTAATTTAAATTCCCACGAAAATCACATCTATTATTACAGAAAAAATTCGAGTTGTTTTGGTCATCCAGGATAATATAACAATTGCTGTTGTGTCATGTGGAAGGATAAACATAATTTTAATTATTCATAGTAATGAAATAGTATAATAAAATAATGTAGAAATTATAATATATTGTATGTTATCATCTGTTTTTCGCCGCTTTGATGATACAGGATAGAAATCGTCACCATATTAGGAAGTAATGAGCATCATCATCCTGTAGTTCGCAATCATCTCAATCCAAAATTATTCTGGGTCTCCCTTATTAATTTTTTTTACATCATACGTTCGTCCTTTTTAAAAAATATTATCAAATATCTATCAATTGCAGATCTACTAATACACTATCATTCTTGATAAAAAAAACAAATCGACCCACTTGACACCTTTGGCAAACGTTGTGCGGTTTACAAAATCTCTTGCTCTGGTTGAAAATCCTGCTACAGTGGTCAAACGAAAAGATCATTTAAGATTCGTATCCAATATCCAACTTCCCATTAACAATCTGAAGTCTCCAAACATATCATCAAATCGAAACATTCGTTTGAGCGGTAAAATGTCAAGATTTGGATGTTGACATCAGGTACTATTCCAGAATTATATCATAAATTCTATAAATTAAATCTAACATCGACGCAATTAATGTACAAACTGATACTATAAAAATCAGCAAACCTTTATTGATACTCCAATCCTCCTTTTCTTTTTCATTGTCACTGCGTTCAACTTCGTTTTACCTTTGCTTTGTGTCGTTCTTACAAGTGAAGCGTGTTTTTGAAACGCCTGACGAAAGCAACAAGGGTCGCAGACACGTTGTTTGGTATTTAATTTATCTCTTACTTTTGTATGATATTTGGGGCTATTTAATTACTTAATTAATTAAGATTTTAATCCTTTTTGGTAAGATTTGGACTGCATTTTCAGATCAATTGAATTATATAAGCTATATAC
Source organism: Zhengitettix transpicula (assembly GCA_037074705.1). Taxonomy (NCBI): domain Eukaryota; kingdom Metazoa; phylum Arthropoda; class Insecta; order Orthoptera; family Tetrigidae; genus Zhengitettix; species Zhengitettix transpicula. Next base: position 227,358,283 of record CM073590.1, on the reverse strand, counting down.
TGTCAATAATACTATTTCCTGTAGCAAATTCTCCAGTTTGGTGATTAACTGTTTCCCGTAACGAGTATCCGTGAGAAACAAGCCTTACATCATTACGTTCATGTATGTAGAGAACACCATTGTCATGCATAGTCGACGACGATAATCACGCACAAGGCTGAGAACGAAGGTTTTGCTTATGGGATGGATGATTCCACTAACAACTGAGAATATTTACACGACTCATTTCAACTTTTCTTACAATGAAAAAAAAACACCCTATGTGTAAGGTCAGAATAATTTGATTTTAGTAGAATTAAAATATAAAATTGCATTTCATGAAAATACAATAAAAAGAAATACAACGTTTGACGCGTTACTTTTTTTTTAATGTCAATACTTCTTTTTACTATACATAAGCAGACTTTGCAAATATATTATTCTTTATCACGAAGAACCTGTAAAAAATGAAAGTAAATTTCGGATGACAGTTGAAGATAGCGTCGAAGTCTATTGCCGTTTCAGAGAACAGACCTTCAACTACGGAAAAGTAGAAAACAGGTCCTGGTAACGTTAACTCTGTATAGTTCTTCTTACAGCCATATATAACAATAAAAAAGTTTCATCGCAATCGGTTCCACCGTTTTATGAACAAAATAAGCGTTACAGTAGTGGAAAAACTATTTTAACGGATTATGAAGTCAAACGGAACATTAATCTAACAAAGGACTGCCCCCTAAGTACGCAATGGTTCTAAGCACTGAGCTATCCTTGTCGACTCCCCGTAACATATGAGCATTCTCTAACCGTCTTGACGCAGACTCTCTTACATTATTTTTTACTGACCTACATTCTAGCAGCCCAGAGCTTTGATTGAAAGCTTTTCTTCTTTTCTTGAACTATTATTTTATTTATATGGATCATTTTGGAAATAATATGTTATTAACGGAGAACCTTTTAGATTCGAGGTGCTGTTCAAGGTTTCGTGATCGTTTGTTAACTATTCAGGAATGCAGCTAAGTAATATAGTTGAAATATCGGCATCGTTATGGCGATGTAACAAATACCATTGATAGAATCACGGTTATTTATTACGTTAGATGTCTTAATAAAATTTCAAATGCAATGGAAAATTATGGTCGCACATTGATGCTGTTCCTTCGGCGAATATCAGTTTCATTCGAAATGGCGTCTCACGTCGAGCGGGCAGTAAAACTATAGATTCCTGAAAGTGTCCTGGAAAGGTATAAAGGAGATTGCGAGGTTAGCACCTTTGGATTTATAACCCCTGAGCAGATAGCACTCACTCTGTGTGAGACTTTTACTGCTTCCCCGCTCCACTCCTGATTCAGGTCACTGCGGGACATCAGGACTCAAATAAATCCTATCTTTTAAAACTTAATGTTCGTTACGTTTGCCGTATGAATATTATAAGATGCTTTTCCGAATTCACCAATGTAACACATTTTTTGCTCCCCACCCGACCGAAATTACCGAAAATATTTTTGTGTTTACGACAAAAATGAGGTTATACGGAACAAAATTATTAAAATTAATAACATACGGACGTTCTTGTTAACTTCCACGTAGAGACAGAAATTTCTAACACTCAGAATGTAACCTTATAAGAAAAACAATATTATTCATGGGATATTTGCCGTTTAAGATTTAAGAATATTAGATTTAAATAAAATCTATATCAAATTTAACAGTATTAAAGCCTCCAGTACTGCTTCAATTGATTTTAAAATTGAGAGAGTGAACTTATAAAACAGATTAAATTTTTTTGTCTCGTGTGAGAAAGGATCCCAAATAATTGTTGTATAAAATATTATAATGAAAAAAGTTATGCAGTATTTTTTTTCTGTTATCAATAATGTTTCAGTAGGTTATATGACAGTCAATTTCATGATACAAACATTAATATAATTCGGCTTCTGTATTAGTTTAGTTTATGTTAATGGTTAAGTGAAAAATGAAACAATTTTTTTTAAAAAATATTAGCTCTGTAAATATTTTGTTATAATTGTTAATAGTGTCTAATCAACGTGGCAAGGAATAATAAGAGTATTATTTAAACTAACAGAAAAAAAATTATCTTCTAAATTTTTAATTAATGTTAATAGATTTCAAATAATCACCAACGACGTAAATGACAGAGATTTGGTTTCCTACGTCAGTTATAAATAATCACATATTTATTCAATAACAGAAAAAAATACTTTCAAACGAAGCTCAGCCTTTGAAGGACATAAAACTGAATTAGAGGAGCAGGATTGGAAAAATCCTGACCGGATTGGGAATCGAACCCAGGATTACGACTTGGAAGACGTTGTTTTCCCGTCTGAGCTATCGGAGTACAGCTTTTTCCATCCACAGACTCTGGTACAATTTATGCAATGGTAGGGTGAAAGGTCGTACGTAGGGGAGGTTACTGGGATAGCTCAAATGGGAGAGAAACCATGCAGAAGTTGGGTCCCTGGTTTCATTCCAAGTCAGGACTTTTCCATCGTACTCCTTTAATTCAGTTTCATGGTTTTCAAGGCTGAGCTTCGTTTCAAAAAATGGTATCTGTCTTGAAGTAATTTATTGCACATTTGATAAATTTACGCTTATTATCCATTCTTCGTTATCCTAAAATTAATCTGTGAAGAGTAACAATAGGAAACTTACACTATTATTAAAAATGCTAAATAATAAAATACGCAAATTGGGTCCCTCTCAACAGAAATTTTATACTCGGTACAGAGGCAACAAGTAGTCACTTTAACACAGGTTCAGTACATCAGAATATCTCATATTTTAAAAGTAAGAAAAGCTTTAAAGAAAACCCTAAGTAGGCTTTCAATATTTTTCGATGTGTAATGAATAAAACAAACCAAATTACTTTATGTGTTTTATTAATTAATATGTTTAAATTTGTCCTGATGTAGTTGTGATGTCGCGGCAGTCTGCTATTCTCGTCGCCTTCGCTAATTTATCAACTCTGCACTTAACTGCAACTATTTCTACGTTCGATACCCACCAAGTTCTGAAATGGAAATATAACACATCTGTTTTGAAAATTAATAATAAGATAAAACAGCCAAATAGAGGCAAAAGTAGGGATGATATAAATACCACACGTTTCTGGAAACCTTGTTCCTTTCTTCAGGGTGCCAAGAAAAGACAAGATCCAAGAGCGACACAAACGAACATTACAATTGGCAAACTCAAAAGCCAAGTTCTGATAATATACGAAATATAACAGCATCTCTCTGTAACTGTATTTTTCTTTATGCATGCATCCTCACGTTATCTCGCTTAATTTGTTATTCTCTCCTCTCCATACTTTACTTACCTTTTTATTTGCAAAATTAACAATGGAGTTATATCTGCCATCATCTCTTCCCCTGAAAGATATTCTTCCCCTTCCGGACGTCACATACTACTACTCCTACTGTTAGTCACATCTCAAGTAATAACAAAAAATGGCGCTTGTAGACAGTTCTGGGCGTTGTTCCCACTTCGTCGACCCTGTTTTGACTTATGTCACGTCCTGTGTCTGGCGTCCTACAATATGGCGCCGTCCTTTCAATTGCGCCCATGTCTTACCTGCGTCGGCATTCCAGCGAGTCTAATACTTTACCCATATAGAATTAAACGATTGAAATTAAATTAGTAACGCGTTACACCTCTTCCAGCTCTATTCGACGTGGATTTGAATTTTATTGTAATTGCGGCGTCTCTCTTTTTAGAGTGGGTTTCCGGGTACTCCATTGCATGGTGTGGAAAAGAGTAAGGCAAGCAAAGATAAGGGTAAAAAAGCGAGATAAAAATAGTAGTAAAAAGAAGAAATGATAGTAAGTGTTTTTTTAATAACATCAATGTGCTTGCCATTAAAACTAGTCTTGAAAAATTGAAGTTTTGGTTTTTCTTCCAATTAGTCAACTATTGGGTTCAATCAGATTTTATTTCTTAACACGCTTTTTCTATCAACGTTTGGTGTCTAGAGTAAAGCCAGTTACTTGGCGTTGTTCTCATAGTGCCATTTATATTTAGTAATGATGACTCTTTAGATTGTTTATTTGTGAAGACGATAAGGATAGATATATTCTAGCTTAGCTTTATTCTCCATTGTTTAACCCAGACAATTGTTGCATCGCTGACTTCTAGTTGACAGATTTTGGTTTTTCTTTATTGCATAATAACACGGTTTCACCTGAATATGTAGTCACCTCAGTTCTTTCCAATTTTGATATATCGTTAGTGTATAAGGGGCACTCCGGTTCTTACCTCTTTCAGATCATAAAGTGGGTAACTAAATTATCTGACTTTAAAGTAATCATAAGGAAAGAGAATAGAGTGAAACGAAGGCTGAAGAAAAAATGGAACGTAGGAATGAAAGAAAGAAGGTTTTTAACAGAAAAAACATTGTCCGTCGCCTGCGTAAGTTAGAGAATTCGTAACTATGGGATGCGTTGAATTTAATTCGGCCTGTCCGTAGTCACACAGCGCGCCTCGAAGTCGTAATAATTATTTGTGTTTTCAAAGTGTTGTAGATGTGAGGAAAGAGGTCAAATATATTCTTGCTACTACTGCTTTTAAAAATGTACCCAAATTCTGTCGCCCACTTCTATCTAACTACTATGGTAATCGTGCTATTTTGAGGAATACCCATAATTCTAAGAGAAATGGAGTATCAGACTTTAACTTGCCGACTCACCTACGATATCCCAACCTTGAGGGCGGATATTAATTCAAGGACCGGGCTTCCAAGTATTATTAAATCCTACGTAACAGTAAGAGATTTATTCCGAGAAACTTGAAGTAATAGCGGAAATGTTACCATCAGAGTTGCATAACAGCATCCGGCTTCCATAACTGTTTGGATTGATTACGATTCTTCGGTGCGCAATAACGAACACACGGAGAATTTGTTAATTGTGCTAAGTATTTATACGCGTGGTAAGCCGAAGAACGAACTCTACCTACCTCAGAAAATGAAAAACATTTATATGGAATTATAACTTCAAAAGAAAAATATATGAAGCGGTAATAAACCAACAAGTATGAGAGTCTTGTGAACGTCGCAGTGTGTTATGGGATTAGCGCCTCCTCCTGGTATCAAGCAAACGGATACTGTCAGCAGCAGATTTATCACACGTCGTAAGTGAACTTATCTCTGCGGAACACGCAGTTCATCATGGATATATAATACGTACGCGTGGGTTGTGATGTGATTCCCGCCTCATGCTGTTCTTCAGTGACTCGCTGTAGAAACGTACAAACCATGGCAGCAAACCTGGTCACCGGTAAAATCTAAATCTCTGTCCACATAACAGCATATAATTATTATTGTGTGATTTCTCGTCAGACGAAAATAACATACTTGCTTTGTGTTTGTTGACGACGACGTTTAGACAATTTGTGACGATTTATCAAGCTTTTAGGAGAGTTTACTTTTCTTGAAGGTAGTATAAAAGAGAGAAAGAAGGAAATAGCGCTTCGAAAAGTAAGAACTCTGCAGTATAGCCCAATTATTAAATAATTTATTTTACTGGAATCTAAGCACAAGCCGATCCTACCTTTTTGACGCCGCCGTGTCGGGAAGACAGGCTGTGTACATGTCAAAATACAAGTCGAAGGGATTACGAGGGTCCCTTGAGAAAATTTCAACCAGTGGACATTAACACTGAAATATTCCGAAAGGACTGGTCTACGTGAAGTAAAACATTTGAAATTGATTGACGGAGAAATGCCAGGTGATTTGTTTCCAACCCTGTAGTTTAAAAATAAATTGTCAAGGCCGAGGGACACGCGAGCTCGGGATGAGTAACATGAGGTCACATCTCAGAAATAATGGTCTGTTAGCGAAGTCAGAGAGGAGAAAAGGAAAAGAACGGAGTCTAGTATCGCAGTCTAGGAAGAACCGTGCAAATCCAGTGCATGAGTTAAGTAACTAGCCTAGTGAAAGGGAACGCAGCCCAATGAAGCCATAGATCTGAGGAAATCCACAACCAAGGAACCGGAGTTCATTGCCCGACTTCCAGACCAACATCGCTGAGCAGGAATTTAGTAAAAAATAAATTAAAGGCGTTTTTAGTTAAAATAATCTATTCAATACAACCCACCCAAATAAAATTACGTTTCAAAACATTCTGTCTGACTGAACTTAGTAGATTTATTTTTGTGGGAGTTCTAGGTTGTTGAGCCAAGCTCTGATTCAATGGAATATCCGTCAACATCTTTTTTAAATTTCACTTTGTTTTTACAGTAGCCAGGAAAAAAACTGTTGCGAAATTCTTTTAGGTTTTTTCATTGCTACTGTTCCATTTTTTGTTGGTTCTTAACGTCCTTTATTGATGACTAGCTGGGTGCCCGGCGTTGCCCGAGATGTCATTTATTCATTACCCCCGATATGACTCCAATTTCGGTTGCTTTTGCGCTATTTTTTTGTAACGCTCCTCGAACACTATCCCTAAATGTGCTCACCTCCCATGCCAAAGAGGGTTGAAGTCATTGACCAAATATATTGGCCGTTTTTACATGTTAGAAGATGACCACCCCCACAAATGTGCGATAATCAAAAATTATTTATTCCACGCAAAAATCGACCGATTACATTGTCTGGAAATTTCTACCCCCGCCCACCTCCTCCCAAGCCCGTCGCGTTACCCAGGTTGTCACAATTAGACTCAGCGACAAACATAGTCTCTGAATTGATTCGAATCTCGGTTGTTTTAGCGTTATTTTTATTTAACGTACCTCTACCCCAACCGCTAACCTTGCTCCCCTCACAGGGGTTGAAATTGTACACAAACAACATCGGTAAAAATACTATCAAAATTTAAATCCAGGGAATAATTATTTAACGCAAATATAGACCGTTTAATTATTGATGATGTAGTGCACAGAGATGATTACATGAAAACCCTTAGACGTATAAAACTACATATAAACATACTTAAATACTAAAATGCATATGATGAAATACAAAATTAATATTATATGCATCATATATTTAAGGAATGCTAATTTAATTAAATAGGTATTGATCATAAAGTCTTTAATTAACATTTCAACAACGTTTCGGTGCTATTTTATCTCTTACAGGCTGTCTGATTGAAATTAATTCATAAGTAATTATAATATTTAAGGAAAGTTATTGCATACGCGGTTGTATTTAACGAACGGTTCAGATAAAGTTAACTTTAAAATATACTAGTACAATAAAATAACAAATGTCAAGCAGCGATGCAGTCGTCAGAGCTATTTTCTGATGTTCCAATTCTCTTTGCCTCGTGTATAGATATATGAAATATAAAATATTATACAGCAGCACCTTTCAGTTACCACACAAAGAGTGCAGTGAATTGTTGAGTACGTAACCTAAGTAACTTAGGTGTTATGGAAGATCGTCGCTAATTGTGTATAGTGCGCTTCATCTTTGTTGGCAGCCCAGTTTAGTGTCCTCCTTCGTAGGTACTCCCCCTTGAGGAAGCGCTTAGAGCTTGACCGCGTTAGATAGTTTTGTTGTATGTCTTTATTCCGTGCTACCTCCACCCCCCCCCCCCCCCTCAGTATGCTCCACTCGCCTTCGCTGATGACGCGCCCTATAGTTAGTTCCGTTTAAAATATTATTTTCTGCATTTAACAAACAATATTGAATTTTTATATGAGTTGGAAAGTTATTATACTGCTTATTACGGAATACATGACTCGAAACAGATAAAGTCTATGTTTCTCAGTTCGTAACACAGAAATATTTGAACATTTTTTTAATGATAGCCGTCTGTGTTTGCTTGAAATGAATTCGTGCGCACTCAGTGTATTGGCATAGTTGAAAAAGCCGAAGCGATTCCGCATTAAAACAACCAACTCCTTCTATTGATAAAATTAACCCACCGAGCCGTTAAATTCCTGTCCGCGTGTTATCTTTGCTCCTGCAAAAGTTCCATCTCCTTTATGTTATTGCTATAGGAGTGATGTTGGTTTTAGGAGTCGTACTGGGGGGACTTGCAGCAAGTTTGCTTAGCCCCGAAGTTTCTTTCGTTCTATCTTCCCGAGCTCATCGCTTTCCTCGATCTTATAATTAAGTTACAATCTTCCATGAGCGAGGCCCGAGGTGAAATCCGGGTCCCAAAACTGATTCCCCAACAACTCTTGTCTGTGAGACTTGGCGCCGGCGGCGACGACCTCGCCCTGTTTCCTGTCACAATCCACGTCGATGCTGGTCACTAATACACGAAAATGGTCTACACCGTAAAGGAACACATCCTTATTTTTTTTTTAAAAAAAACGATAAATTTACTACATACTGGCACTACATACATCCCTAAATATCCGTTCTTCCCATATTCCCCATAATCTCCTTAATGCTTTTCATAACACGAAGTTTCTCCGATGATCAGATCGATACCAAACATCGTTAATATGTCGTAAAGAAGTTAGTGGGTTTCTCTCGTCTCTAACTTGGAATGACAAGTGTCATATCAAAGACCCCAAGGTTGCATGTTAAATATTTACGAATTGAAATTACTTTCCTTATGATTTATTTATTAATTATTTACAAGTTGCAAATACTTTTATTATGTCAAATCATCACAACTGTAAAGTTTCCGGACTAATAGTTAATTTTAATAAATTTTAAAAAAAAATGTAGGACGCAATGGTGTTCGCTGTGTTGTCGAGGTGTCACCGAGCGGCTGGTTTTGCAGTGTTTGGTTCTGATTCTTGTTAAGGCAACTTGGTCTCTTCTTGATGTTTTCGGGTAGAAGTAGGTGGCACGGAAGTTGTTGACTGACTAATGGATTCGGCTTGCTTTAAGTTGAGTCCAGTAACGATTCCATTGTAGGAATAGTTTGCTTTGGGCTGGCTTCCAGCAGTCAGTGAGGGTGTTGGGGATATTTGGTTGGGCAGTTTAGCTTCCTGGTCGGCTATTTCGTTTTCTTTGTACGTCTTGATGGGCGGGGAACCAGGCGACTGTAATTGCTTTTCCAGTTGTATACATCCAGTTGGCGATCAATAATGCTGTGTTGCGGATGGCTCGAATTTATTCCTTCAATTGATTTAACGTTTCTATTTTATTATTACATTTGTATACTTTCCGGATTAAATGCCTGCCTTTATGAAATTATGATCATCAGTATTTCGTAATCGCACAGTTGATCACGTAGTTTGTAGGGTGGGTCTTTCTTGCGGCCCTTGCAATTTAGAATCTCCTCATGGAAGCAACAGCGATAAGAGTGTTTCGTTGCAATTATAAAATTTAAAACGTTTCTGTTAAAAGTATACCAATTTATGAAAGAATTAGCCAATTAAAAGACAAAATCATTGTGATTTTTATTTTTCATGACCAAAATACAAAATAATAAATTCTGATAATTATTTTATCATTTAATTTTGCAAGTCATTTGGCCACTTCTTCATGAAGGTAAACAGTATTTCACTATTTCGCAGGTGGTTTCTTTTCATTATATAAACACGAGCGTCAATTCTTCCCCAATTTAAAATGCGACGCTATGAAAATGCTTGATAATTATTTAATTTCTTTATTGCATATTAACATTTTTTTTTAAAAAAAAAGCATGTATATAATAACATAATTTCAAGCAGAGTCGTCAGAGGGATCATTTAAAGTTTTTAGTAGTTCCTTAAAAATATTTTGATTGGCATTTTTTTTGATTTATTAGACAAAACTTTTATCTTACGATTATTTGTTGTTACATAAAATATTAGAGTATATACAATTAAAATTATGTACATAATTAACCTGGGAAATTGGCACTTAAGTTAATTCAGCAATTAACATAATTTTGCAATTTTGTCTTGTATTTTACTTTGGGTGTCTGAGGGGCATACATGGTTGAGTTATGAGGGATCGCTGGTGTTGTTGAATCTGATGGGATGGATTGAATGGGTGGGTGGGGTCTGCGGGTATGAGGATGGGGTGGGTTAGGAGGTGCCAGAGTGTTCTGGGGGCGACGTGCGTGTGGGGGTGGGGGAGGGTTGCAATGGAATTGCTGGATCGTGGTGTTGGGATGATTGAAGGTGCTTTTGATTAATGAGGTTACGGATTTGTTGATTATTGAGTTGACTTGGGGAAGTTTAATGTTGTGGTGGATGATGGAATTTCTGAGGTACTAGGGAGAGTTAGTGATGGTGCGAAGGATTGTTATGTTTGGTTTGGATTTTGGCTGATTGGGTTTTGGCTGTTGCTCCCCATATTGATGAGGCGTAGGAACAGGTGGGTCGAATTATGGAGAGATATACCAGGCGTTTTGTGTTGAGGGCGAGTGGGGATTTTCTGTTTAGGAGAGGATATAAAGTTATGAATTTAAAATGAATATGTTTTCGGTTTGTCGTCCAATCTGAAAAATGGGTAACGCCAGCGCCACGACATATGTTGAGAGGGAGATTGTTCCACGACGCGTCGTCTATCGGATGGATGGTGAACCTGTGACGTGTTACACTCCATTCTAATCCTTAACGTCTGTGTACTTAAGTTAAACAGTTTCGGTATGGAGAAAATTTAGATCTTTTCGTCTAAACCATACAATGGAATGTGTGAAAAAGCATCCATGATTCGAACTCATTAGACGAATTCATTAAATTTTGCGATTTTTTCCCCTTTGGTTTTAGTAACCCTGTTCCATACAATACGGATTTATTGAATATAACCTACTTTTTAACGGTGAAATATCTATCGCATGTATTTTTCTCATCGATAGTTAGAATTTTATAAAAATTGTAAAATATGCATTTTAATGACGAATAATCATTGGTTATAGCCAATTGTTAATAATCATATTATGTGTGATGACCTATTTTGAAATAATTTAATGTATTTCCTGTGTCATCCAACTTTATTATAAGGGATTCATTAAACAAAAAAAATCCTACGCTAGTTAGCTGATCATCTAACAAAAAAAATTTCAGGTTGGCAGCACTGTTCAGCGGGCTCATTTTCAGTGTTGTTTTATTTTCTCGTCCAAAATTTTGAAGTTCCGTTCTTACATATTGAGTTTATTTTGTAAATGGTAGTGATTTTGTTTCCACGTGTATTGTGCGATGCTTGAGGAGTGTTCCCCAGAGGCGGTTGTGGCTGTGAACGGCTCATTTCGCGATGTTGGACGGTATTTTCTGCCTGAAGGAGTCCGCCCCCTGGCTGACCGCCTGGTGTAATTGGATGTCACCTCGGTTCTGCACAACGCTGGCCCGTGTAGGACAAGCAAATCACTTCAGCGCCATTTGAATACTAAATAGATTATTCACAAATAAGTTCACATTTAAGTTTGGATTTTCACGGTGTACATTTTTTATGTCAATGGTAAATAAGCGACAGGCGTTGCTGTTAACTCATTAAAGTCAAGATAGACTTAGATTAACGCTTGGATTGAAGAAGACAAGAAATATAAACAGACAAAAAAATATCAAGGTTGGCTGATGTGGTCCCTGTTCGATGCCTCGCCGTGGTCACAAATTGGCCACTCCAAAATCTTCCAGATAAATTTCTTTTGCATGAGCAGACTCCCTATCTTTAATATTGGTCTGCTTTGACGTACACATCCTAGTGCGTCTTTTATTTTTCTCAACTAACCTTTCCGATGTGGTCTTATATCCTTCTGGTCGCTTAGTCCAAGTTGTTGACTACCTGTCTAGACTCTCCGCGATTTACAACACATCTTTAGCACCGCAAGTGTAGAATTACTTCCTCAACAGTTCTGTCAGCAGATGCGATTTGTTTCTCAGGAGATCCAGATGATCTTGTGAAGTTTTGAAGAAACGAAGTGTATTTTATAGTGATACCAGATGCACGATATTTAACACTGATGGGTCTGTTCAGCGGACGTTCTGAATCATTAGATATTATAAAGAATTCCATTGATAATGCCCCAATAACATGTTTGTTACAGGGTAGTAGTTCAGTCCTCGTGGAATCTGAGCGACGTACAACTAAATGAAATAGGCCTATATTTTATTTTTTACCGAATATTCACCGAATTTAGTGCCTTTATGCTTCGTTCCAATCTTCCACATTTACCACTGCCGAGATGCTAGGTGAATCTCTGAATAGAACATTTCCTAGCTCATTTCGATTGGTTGTTTGCATTTGCTTCGTAATATATTGAAATACCTCGGGCATTAGCAAGACCGTCATGATGCAGATCTACGAAGTCGGCCTCTCCCTTAAACTACTGTAACTCTTCTATCTACCAGTTAATATTTATTACTGTCTCTGCAGTATTTCTTGAATGTGTCAAAGCAATCGCTTTTCTCTATCTTCCCATTTGCTTCATCAGGAGTTACCGTTTTCATTATATATGCACCACCTGCCTTCGTTATTGACGCGTGCTATAGCTAATCCCATTATTACAAAAAATTTTAATTGAAAAAAATTAATTTTATTCATTTAACTAAAGTGTTATTACAAAAATCTATGCGGAAAGGAATCAAGAAGTAAAGTTATTCGTAGTAGTAGAAAATACCATATTAAATAGCTATTATGTTCCACTCAAAAAGTTACTTGAAGGTTTACAGATACACGTAAAGATGCGTTGAATGAGTAACGTAGTCCGAACATCCAGATTTTTTTTTGTTTCTATTTATTTAAGCCCTTGCTGCTTTCGTCAGGAGTTTAAAAAAAACGCACAGTACAAGCCAAACTCAAAATCCTTTGAGTTCGTACCTTGTTTGTGCTCTGCGTCGTTCTTACGGCTGTTGTGTTTTTTTATCATCTAACAAAAGCAACAAGTATTGCAGAAACGCTGTGTGGTATTTATTTAGCACTTAGTTTTGTCTGCATTTGACGCGCTATTTATCTAATTAGTACACTTCTAACACGGAAATATTATATTTCAATTTCCTGATTCAATCATTGGACGGAGAGTGAATTTTGACTTTCATAGGTGTCACTCCAAGAAAACTGGCAATAATGTAAGGGAGATGAAAGTTAATTCACATGTAATGTTTAATCCAAAAATTAAATGTCGAATCCATTGATCATTTTTGCGAAAATCTTGGAAATGAAACCTTCACAATTATGATTAAAAAATTATATATGTGATTTTTGTTGTTGAAGCAAATCAAAGTTGAAGTGACGTCAGTAAATGCGTAGTTTTTATTTCCCGCCTGACGTCGCAACTTGACCACTTTTTCTCAACTCTCCCCATATTCTTATATTTTTGTTCTAATTTTCAGTGTGTCGCGTACTCGGGACATTTTTTTCCCGTTTGTAATATTCCCTCTATTTCATTTATCAACATTTAATTAACTTGGTGTCTAGAATTTTTGCTAATTCGTACACAACTACTCCTATTTTTATTTTATTTATAATTAGCGTGTTTCCCGGGTTGTCATAATTAAACTCAGCGACATCCATAACCTTCTGATTTGACTCTAATCTGAGTTGTTTTTGCGTTGTTTTTATGCAACTCTCCTCCACCCCCATCCCTAAAGATGCTCTCTTGCCATGCCGAAAGGGGATGAAATTATACACAAAAATATTTGGAGAAACGGTATCTATACCAATGACCCCGAAATATTTTATTTCGACGAATATATGGGTCGTTTTAACAAATTTGAAAATTACCACCCCCGCCTCTAGCGGTGGTAGTCGCTTCTTACCTCCACATTGTTTGTTTCCTGTTCGCGAGGAACACGTGTACGAAATATGGTCAAATTTGCATCACGGGTGTAGATTTGTATGCGGAACAAACATACATACGTACATACAAAGAAACCCACAAAAAACCACAGTCTTTTATTTATTAGAATTTTACAGTTAATTACTTACGACATTTGTCTAAATATAGAACGTTCTAATTTACTGGACAATTATTTCTGTATGTAATACGTTTCATTATAATTATTATTCTATTGTAATAACACGTTTCTAATTTGTTTTGCAGGTAAGCTATGGCCGTCTTCTTGCGTTTCCCGTTTTCAGTGAGTATATTTACTGTGTAATCCAAATTGTGTTTAGTGAGACCAATATAAAAATTATGTTTTGTGTAATTATTTTTAGGTGCGTTTTTATGCGTATAATAATTGTGAAACTGAGATTGCTATTTTTCCATGCTATGCAAGTGCGTACATCGAACATTTTGAAAACGTTTTGTTGTCACAGCAATTAATTTTCAGTTCTCAAGCAACTTCACCCCCATCGGATCGTTGTTATTTTAAACAATAACTCGATATTTGTAGTCAACTAGTCTGTTTGAGATATATTGAGAGACAACTGCAGGCCAACAAATATGAGGGATAAACTGAACTGCGGGTCGTAAAGGATAATGGACGTTTTCGTTGTTACAAGTTCTTTCTTAACGTTGTCTTTTGAGGGCAGAAATTTGTCTGCGCTGTGAGGGGTAATTTATAGCTGGCGTGGTTCCGTTGGGGCGCTGCAGTAAAAGAAACGGTTCGCTCCCTTATCTGGGTCGCATTGATCTGCTCGCCTTGATCAGCTCACACACGCCGCTCTGGCTGCAACACACGATAAAACCAACACTCTGCACGATCACATATAGATTTACTTTCGTCTCTCTTTCGGTTTTACCATAACAACAGTGTAATTGAAGTTAAAATTTAAGGTTTCACTGAATTACGTTCCCAAAATTCGCACAAATCATCGACAACTGAAGTCAAATATATATTTTTGTGTGTTTTATTCTTATACAAAGGCCAAGGATTATATTCCTGCAGAATCTACAGACTAGGCATGTTGAAGTTTTCGGCGCCATAAAGAGTAATTTATGGCTCAGTCCACAGGGACGTTGCAGGAAAAGATACGCCTTCCTCTTTTATCTTCGTTGCATTGATCTGTGAGGCTTGATCAGCTGCATGGAACCAGCGCTGTCTGGTTTTTGGTTGCAAACCGGATACGGTCGGTTCTTGTGTTGAAATTCTAGTAAAATTTCAACTGATGGATTGAATTTGGGTCCTCGGTGACCTAGGTTAGGTTGAATGATCTTTTGACTGATTTTAGTTTGCGACGTCGGAATTGCGTTTTACACATTGAAATTTAATCCGCGTCACTCTGCATTGCTCCATGTATTCATTTCAGGAGGAGACAAATACAAACGTGGGTGGAGTTTGAAAGTCGCTGAGGCGCCAAATGAAAGAAGTAGGCAGCTCCGTGACGTCATTAATTCAATCTGATAGCAGGCATTATATATATATATATATATAAACACACACACATTGAGAATGGCTACTTTATAATGCGCGGAACCAAAATCATTGATCCGCCTGAATGTAGGCTTTGGATAGCAATGTCCGGACCTGGATTGGTCGTTTGCATTTGCTTCGTAATATATTTAACTACTTTTGTCACTATGAAGACCGTCATATCTGCATGTCATATGTCTCAACAATATGTCGTTTATAATGGAATGGGCCACGCTGAAGACGATTCCGTTGTAGTCAAGGCCGCTGTCTACGCAGACTTGCCTCTCTCTTAAACAGTCAGTTACCTTCTATGTACTTCTGGAACCACGGGCACCAGTTCATGTTTATTATTGTCTCTGCCGAATTCCTTGAGTGTGTCAAACCAGTTCATTTTCTCTTGTCTTCCGACTTCCTTGAGAATATTTACGGTTACTCTGTCATGTCGGTGCAGGAATTATCGTTTTCGTTATTATTTACATCAATGATTTCTTCCGTTGCCTTACATTTTGTTATTAATTTGTTTGCTTCTTTTAAGTTCTCATCTATTGTTTATATGTTCACTTCATTTTCTTGGACATAACCCGGTAAGGATTGATTGATGCTACTGCGATTATTCTCGTCGCTGAGCCGTCCAGTTGTGACTGATGTAGTATTTTAATCTTGCATATATTTGCATGTTTCGTGTTCAATCTGTAATGGATGGGAATCGTATTATTTAGGCACAATAAACAAAAATTTTGTTTCATTTACTATGTAAACAGCTGTTACCCGATACTTTTCACAATTCTACGAAACACTGCAGCGTAACTGGAACAAAGTTTCTGAGATGGGTGTTTGGTTTCGTATCTGCAGTATAGTTCAGGATATCGTTCTTTTTCGGAAATACCAAGTTTTATTGTCAAACAGATCAAGATTATACTATTTCGAAATGTTTTTTACATACGATAACAGTTTTCGTACTTTCTTTGTAGAAACGGCTTTAGCAAGGCCAAGTCTTCGTAACTTTCCACTTGATAATGGCAGGAGAACGAGAGTTTCCATTCTTCGTTCTGGAAGTACAGTCCCATGTTGCAAGTAATTGCCTCTCACTCAAGGGACATTTGGTTCCAAGAAAATATCCCTCATTAACTGCCAGGCTTTTGAGTTTTGTCAAGAGACGAGTGCAGTTGTGTCGCTCTAGGCTCTTCTTAGCACCTGAAGAAAGGAACAAGGATCCCAGAAACGTTGTGTGGTTGTTTTGTCTGTATTTGGCTATCTTTCTTATTGTTGAAATCCATCAGTGTTGTCTAGATCAAAATAATGGTCCGATCACGAGAGATTTTACCATTAGACACCAATCTATTAGGTTTTCCAGATATAAAAACCAGCGCTAATGACAGGGTTAAATTTTTCTTTATTATTAATTTTTCATTCAGATGTAAATTTTTTCATTTCAATTCTCGAGGAAAATTTAATATTTTAGATAGTGGTGATCTCAAAATCTGTTTTTGTAGCATAGACGCTAGGAGTCGAAATTAAGCACAATGGCGACTACCGGGTTGCCATAGGTTCCTTGAACCGTCGCTTTCTCCGTGAACACTTTCAAAGGTTCACGACAAATTCTTTCCGTTCAGATGCCGCATTATTATCTTAAATAAATACTCCTAGCATCCAATTAGTATTAATACGTAATTCCGAAAACATATAGTCTGTGTAGTAAAATTAATAATCAAATAATGAGTGCTGACTACAACCATTAATATTGATTTTGAATATGCTGTCATTATCAACATAATTTTTTGTTAATACAATATATTTCACTTTGATTTTTACAACATTATTTTCTCCACATAATTAATTATTCTGACCTATTTAGATTTATCCTTAAATTTGACACCATGAATTTGAAATTCAGTATATATATGAGAATAGAAAATATTGCGGAAATTTATGTTAATCATGCATTAAGAAAGAAATTTGTTGTGTGTGTGTGTGTGTCCTGAACTATCACTTTAAATTCAATGCTCTAAAAACAGCCACGGCCACCGGAGTATATTGAGCGTGTAAGCTTCCTGACAAAAGCCTTGACTGCCGCAGCTGATTGATGCCATCGTAAATAGCGCAGGTCTCTGATCAGCAGCCAGTAAAGACACGGAACCATTGAATCCCTTGCAAAATATCGCCGAGGTCAGCTAATTACTGGGGGTTACGTAACGAAACGTAGGACTGGTTAGGGTACGAAATCTGGCAGTTGACTAAGTCAATCACATTCAGTTCATTTCTCTTATGCTGGGCTCAATTAAAGTTGGTCTACGACTCAGAGAATTTACTGACTCGTTACGTACGTCTGAATCCATCCTCTGTCCTCAGAAAATTTATTATACCAATGTTTCTTTCAGCTTTTCTTCGACTCTCGTAACTGTTTTATAGTTCTTTCTTCCTAAAGCAATTATATATCCAAAGTCTTTAAACTTCATAACGTGAATATTAGATCTATCACATTTAGGCCTCCTATGGATTTTTAAGTCCACCAAAAAGATATTCCAACTTAACGTGCATTGCAAAAAAAACTTTTATAACAACGAAAAAAAAATTAACGAACCATGTAACAGACAAAAAACAGTAATTGATTTTGAACATTATAATTTAAAAAATTTGTAGACGTTTCGATGAACAGTTGTGATCCTTGTTAATACTATCGCCAGACTGAGGAGATGTGGCCAAAGCTACAACACTTAACAAAGTACATGAATATAAGATATAAATGATCAAAAGATTATTTAATACGCCATCATAAATACAGTTTAAATGAGAAGTGTCCTGTTTAATATTAAAAGAAAAGAAAACATTGTTTGGATCTTAATCATTCATTATTTTGATAATATTATTATTCTAGACTAATTTTAATAAAATTTTAATCTGAGAAATGTTACATATTAAGGCCAACTATTTCGGGTTAAACTTTCTATATAAACAAACATTAGAGCAATATAAATAGTATTTTCGGAAGTGTTTTTTTAGGGCAACAGGCTACATGAGGGTAATCCACGTTGGTCAACTCCCCTTTAATAGCATAGGAAGGTATTTGAAAGGGGGGATGCAGAAGGGTAGAGGAAGGTAGCCAAGGGTTACTAGGGCCCCCGGGCTATAGTTTAAGGATACTACCCGGCATTCGCCTAAAAGCAATGTAGGGAAAACCCTAGAAAAACCTGCATCAGGTAGGTCGGGCATTGGGTACTTGTCCCACGCCCTTCCGATGGCGGGAGAAGAGTTTGCTGTGGCATTCCCTTCTCCGTGCCTCGACCAGTTTAGGAGGCAGCTGGCCGACTATTCCAATAGGAATAGCGGACAACTCTTACCCAAGGTCTGTGAGCCCGGAACATACACCTCTCAGAACAGGCCGAAGAGCCTCGGCTTGTGGGAACCTTAGTTCAAAAACGGAGAGGAAAAAGCATACCCAAAGGTAGCCCCTTCGTATCTCTCCATAAAGGTTCTGCCTGCGAGAGAACATCCCTCGCAGGTTACCTGCGAGAGAATTCTCTTGCAGGCCCAATTTTTGTTAAATTTTTCTTTTTTATATTATGATAAAATTTACAATATCCTCCAGTGAGATCGAAGTAAATCACGTATACAAAGAAGTACGTATGAGATAACATCCCAGAGGAGGGCCCTCGAAAAGTTACTTATTAGTTATTTACAACACAAGTCAGTCTACATCAATTCAATTATAGAGGACTGAATCTGTTTAGTCTATTGATAGGATTGTTATTGTCCTGCAAGATTAGTATGTTTTTTTTATCTTGAAATTTAATTTTCACTCGAACACTTTCACTGTATTACTAACTATCTTACTAACCGCTCCTTCTCTGTCAAATTTAACAATACCCTTTCAAATTCCTTCCCTATTTCCTCTGGCGTCCCCCAAGGTAGCATCCTAAGCCCTTTCCTCTTCATATAAACCCATCTACTAAAACAGTACTTTTTGCAGATGACCTTGCCATACTCCTCCAAACATCCTGTCTAGACTCGGGCTCCAGAAAACTACAAATTGCCCTCAATGATATTGAAAGCTTGGTTAAAAAAAAACATTCCCTCAACTCCTTCTTTCTGAACGGCACCAAAATACCTGCTCCAACAAACTACACCATACTTAGGCCTTATCCTTGATTCCAAATTATCATTGAAACCTCACATAGTCCACATTACCTCCAGAATCAACAACAAAATAAAACAACTCTTCCCTCTTATCAACAGAAAATTTCCCATATCCCTTAGCATCATAAGACTCCTCTATCTATCCTTAATCCGCTCCATATGGTCGTACTCATGTGCCATATGGGGATCCACTGCCTATTCCCACTCCAGCAAAATACAAACCAAACCAAGCAAAACCAAATTCTCCGTTTAATATCAAATTCGCCCTGGTACCTTCGCAACTCAGTTATCCACAAAGATCTTGAAATTCCCCTAATCCCTGCCATAATTCATAAATCTACCAAGTCCCCATTAAATAGCTCCATCAACCATCCAAATCCCACTATTGAGCTATTCTACAGTAACCCACCCCCTTCTTCACATAATCGCAGACTAAAATATAAACTCCCAATTGACATCATCCTCCCCCTAAATCACTCCGGAATTACCTAACTCTAGCCTCCTCCTACCAACTGGCACTACATACTCCCTAAATATCCGCTCTTCCCACGTTCCCCATAACATCCTTAACGCTTCAAACATGACCAGATTGATCACTAACATCATGCCTGCTTATATGTTAATATGCGGTGAACAAGTTAATCTGCTTCTCTCGTCTCTGACTTGGAATGACAAGGGTCACATCCAAGACCACAAGTTTACATGTGACATATTTACAAATTGTAAATACCTTGTTATTTGTTTAGTTTTTACAATTGTAAATACTGTTATTATTATTATTATCACAACTGTAAAGTCTCCGGACTAAAAGTTTACTTTAATTGATAAATAAAATTTAAAAAAAACGTGGAGAACCCGATGGAGGTCTTCGTGCCTCTCATACCATGGAGGGTCTACGATTGTAGACAGGAATCTCTGTAGGATCTCTAAGTTGGAGTTACTTGCAGTTCCCCATAATTGTAATCTGAATGTCTTTAGTATGTTCTTGTAAAATAGTACCTTGTTATTTAGAGTTAGTTTGGATATTGATCTTGGTAGCCAGTTTATCTTGCACAAGTTGTTGTATGTGGTGTTTTTTTCAGGTTAGCCTGAGGTCGAGATGCATACCACGTGTCATGCTTGACGTAATGTGATGTATTGTTGAGTGTTACATGCGGGCATATTTCTCTTCTTAGTGCGAAGGTGACTTGAGCGGACCTGGCTTCATTTGTTTTTTATGCGTCAAAGCCGCAGCCAGTCTTGCACTTGTTTGAGTGATACTTGGATGTTTCTTGTTGCAATAGCAGGGTTTTCGTTAGGTACAAGAATAGCAAATGTGTCCGTGATAGTATGCTCGATGGCTGGAATATCTGCCTTGTTAAGTAGGCAGAACACGCTACTTTGTGGTTCACCGGAGTTGATAGGTTGCCATTTACTTAGTTCACCTGGAAGTGACTATACCTCTGGTAAAATGAAAGTAGTTCTGTGGTAATTTTTTCTTGATCTTAATAATGTGGACAGAAAATGATTTAAAAAAAGAGTTAATGAGATGATATCCAATTTTACTACAGTTTTTAAGAGAAAGGTAAACTTGATCAGACCAATCCTACGGAGCAATTGTTAACTATACATAAATAAAAGAAGTACACGTAGATGGCGTTACAGGTCGCGAATGAAGAAGAGTGTAGCTGCTGGATAACTTGAAGGGAGGAGCAAGAAGATATTGGGTGATGAAGGAAGAAGCTAAATAAATTTACAGACTTAGGCCTTCTGGAAGGCGAAGAAGCACTTAATAATATTGTATTATGAAGAGTTTAGCAGAGTAGTAATCGAGTTGGAGAGTCGAATTAAACTGACTATATGTGTGCAACACCATTATTCGGTTGCTTACATTTTAGATTACATTTTTTCTTTGAGGTTTTTCATGAAAGTCGTCGTGAGAAGGAAATTCATGTAAGAAATTGAATCGTTGCAGATAAGAACGCGTTTCGTCCAGCGAACCGTCCCTGTGAATTACCGAGTCGTGGTATATTTTCCGGGATTTGCAACGATGTTATCTGTGTTCGTTTTTTTCCCACGGTGACGTCTTCTGCACGTGCAGCGATGGCGCCTCGTTCTCATTGGACTGTCCTCGAGTTTAACTGTTGATTTGTGAGAGCCGGCCTTCTGGAATCTGCTCAATTGCTTCGCAGTGGCCGCGCTTCTTTTATCTGTTAAGGCCGATGACACGCTTCGTTGTCGTCCACTCGATTGCTTGCGACGACGTTACAGGGACCATTCGTCCTCGGTTCGGCGAACAAGATCCGGGAAGACTTACAGATCACGTCTAGACTAGTAGCAAACCAAACAACTTGTTAGTCAAGTCTCTTAATTCAGAATATCTTTCATACCACATAATTTTTTTCAGACTGCAAATCATGAAGTAGTTCTCCGGGATTTCCGTAATTATGTGAGTTGCCAAGAAGTTTTTAAGTGCTGCTTTGTGCAGCAGGCACATGGTAGTTTTTTTACCACAATCGATGAGCCGCACACAGCTGTAATTAGTTCCAATAAATGTGATTTATATTAATTACAAATCATAGAATGAAAAGTGATAAAATTCACCAGTATGTAAAACGTAAAGAACTGAATATCGTTGTTAACGGTTCCAATATCATCAAAATTATTAAGTAAAAGCTAATCTTTGGGTTTGGGGTAACAGGCTACATGAGGGTAATCCACGTGATGGCTACTCCCCTTTAATAGCATAGGAAGGGATTTGAAATGGGGGATGCGGAAGGGTGGAGGAAGGTAGCCAAGGGTTAACTAGGGCTCCTGGGCTGTGGTATAAGGTTCCTACCCGGCAATTCGCCTAAAAGTGATGCAGGGAAACCCCTAGAAAAAGCTGTATCAGGTAGGTCGGGCATTGGGTACTTGTCCCACGTCCTTCCGATGGCGGGAGAGGGGTTTTTCTGTGGGGTCGCAGCATTACCTTCTCCATGGATTGACCAGTTTAGGAGGCAGCTGGTCGACTATTCCAATAGGACTATCGGACAACTTTCACTGTATGTCCAAGGTCTGCCACCCGGGAACATACACCTCTTGAAACAGGCCGAGGTGCCTTGGCTTGTGGAGAGAAGAGAAGGCATCCCCAAAGGTAGC
Source organism: Zhengitettix transpicula (assembly GCA_037074705.1). Classification (NCBI taxonomy): domain Eukaryota; kingdom Metazoa; phylum Arthropoda; class Insecta; order Orthoptera; family Tetrigidae; genus Zhengitettix; species Zhengitettix transpicula. Next base: position 227,335,903 of record CM073590.1, on the reverse strand, counting down.
CTCCTCCAAAGCTCTCTGGGAAGGTTCACCTGCGAGAGAATATCCTTCGAAAGCTACCATCAGATCTTTTAACAGGAGTTAATTAGAGTTAACCGTATGTTGATAATTTAATTGTGCCTGCAAGACTAGAGAAATGGATCTCTACTAACAACAGCGCCTGTTGACGACTCAATGAATTTTGGCAATATTGTAGCTTGTTTCCACAAGATCCTATTCTTCTCAACGTTACCACAACTCATATAGAATTCTTTTGAACGGATTCGTAGACGTGAATATGGAAGTACGCTCTACCTGTGTCATTATTCCTTGCTGTGACCATAATCGAACATTGTACCAGAACACATCGCATGGATTCTATCTATTGTTATGCACGTCGTCGTTTAAGGTTTTCATCCATCACGCGTGGATCTGCAACTTCGTAATACGGACAAATACTCGTTAGATAACTGTGGCTGAATTATTAATTAGATAAATAAATAGCCAAACTACAGGCAAAGTTAAGTGCGAAACACCACAGAACGTTTCTGCAATCCTTGTTTCTCTCGTCAGATGATTCAAAACAAATGCAAGATCCGTTTGAACGACAAACTGCACAAGCCAGGTGAAGAAAGAAGAAACGTGTGGTGTTTTACTTAGCTCTTATTTTTGTGGTTTTTTTAGTTATTTATTTACTTAATTGGAGCGAATTATTACATAAAATCGATTTTATTAATATAAATAGAGAAATCAAGTGCTCAATCCGTGATGAAAGAACGAACTGCCAAACCATTATACGAGATTACAGAAACATGTATTTATTTTACGTTTGTTGTCTATGTCGAATATGGGCTCACATGAAAACAATTATTTCAGTAGCATAACGCGTGAACCAGTAAATATTTAATTATGAAAGAAACGTAAATTACAGTCGAGGCAAACAGTTGTATATCTTATCTGAAGCGCGAAATAAGGGCTTTTATTGTCTTCCGTTTTTAAATTAGCGAGGACGTGTAAAAGAGAGAATAACAGACGTTAGAAACGTCGTTACGAGTTCTGTTACTATCGCATTTATTACCGAGGAAAATTAATGTTTTCGCGCGATGAATGAACTCGCCACCACTGAAAAATAGCCACTTGCGAAGAAATTTATGGTTTTGTTTTACAAAATAGCTGTCACTGTTACTCTTCCTCACTTGCCTCGGAATATATTGTTTTACTATTAATGAATGCTTTGTCCGTAAAGTGCGCTGTGAAGTAAGTGATTGTTTCTAATTTAAGATCGATGCTAAGAGAAGGTGTCTGGACTAGAAGGAACTTGTCATTAGCATTGAAACATACATTCTGGGAAGCGCTCCGTATTAATGATTATTAGTCGACCCCTTAAATGCTTTTACTACTTTTATCATCTACGTACGTGATACAAATAATTCTCTCTTTCGATCTGCGCCGTGATCTATAAAAATTCAGTGTTCCGTCAGCAACAATTTGCACGCGTTTCCTTGTTTTACATCTGTGAGGTTTTAACACAACTAAAAACAAGCAAATCTCAGTCTAAATTTTATATAAAATGAAAAAAATTACGTCTGATTGAAAATAATGAATAATAAAGAGAGCCATTACAGACAAAAAAGGGTAATATAAATACCACACAACAACGTTTCTGGGATCCATGTCCCTTTCGTCAGGTGCTAAGAAGAGCCTAGAGAAACACAACTGCACAGGTCAGTTGACAACACTCAAAAGCGACGACAATGGAGGAGTCGAAGGGTTGGCTAACAATAAGGGAGCAACAACAATGGGAAAACAGAAGGTTAACCGTAAGCAAAACATAATTGAGAAAAGACATAATATAAACATAAAACGAAATAGAAGACGTTATTCTTTAAAATATTGATAGTACATTTCGACTCGTAGAAGTAATAATCATCTGAAATACAAAAACATTAATGTCTAATATAACATTCATTATCATATTTATTCAATGAAATTATTTTAAAAAACAGCAGGAATCTAAACAGACCACAATATTATATATAAAAATACAGTTTACAACTTCTTGTCAATCATTCTTAAATCCACATTATAAATGTTACATTAACACACATTTCGTCATAATATTACGTCTAATTAAAAGACTAAAATTTCTTATATAAAAAAATAATTTTAATGTATAAATACCACACAACGTTTCTGGGATCCACTGTGCCTTTCGTCAGGTGCTAAGAAGAACCTAGAGAAACACAACTGCACATATTATTAAAAGTTGTATTTTTACGTCTGTTTATATGAATAGATAATTATTTTTTTATTGAACAAAACTTTTATCTGAAGATTATTTGTTGTTACATAAAGTTTACAGTATATACAATTAAAATTCTGTACATAATTAACCTGGGAACTTGGCACTTATGTTATTCCAGCAATTAACGTAATTTTGCAAATGTTTTTCTTGTACTTTAATTTGGGTATCTGAGGGGCAATTGTTGGGTTATGAGGGTTCGCTGGTGATGTTGAATTTGATGGGATGGTTGGAATGGGTGGGTGTGGTCTGCGGGTATGACGATGGGGTGGGTTAGGAGGTGACAGACTGTACTTAGATAATGAATAAGAAAGATAGCCAATTCAACAAAAAGTTGTGTTGCTCTAGGCTCTTCTTAGCACCTAACGAAAGGAACAAGGATCTCAGAAACTTTTTATGGTATATATATTACCTTTTTTGTCTGAATTGGATATCTTTCTTATTCATCATATTCAAACAGACGAAAACTTTTTCATTCTGAAATAGATAATGCAGTTTTCTGAACAATTACAGACAATATATATTGATTGAATTAAAACAACGTTTCGGTACGGATTTTTTCCTTCATCAAGTCTTTCCTAAATATGCTAAATGTTAAAAACTATTTGGGCAGAGTTGGGATGTGACCACACTAGCGTGTAGCTCGTGAATAATAGCCTCGGAAGACCTAAAGTTAATGTAGTTTTTTAATACGATGTGAAAATAATTTTTAGGAAAGACCTGATGAAGATACAAACACGTACCGAAACGTTTTTTTAATTCAATAAATAAATATTGTCTGTAATTGGTCAGAAAACTGCATTATCTATCACATATTTTTTATGTTTATATAATTATGACTTGTGAAATGTTTTAAAGAATAAATCAATGTGAAATTGAAATTTGGTTACAAATTTAGCCAGTCTTCTCCAAATAAAATTATTATTATTGTATACAAGATTTTTTCTGCACGTTTCTTGCATCTTGAGCTTCCTTAAATAACTATTCTGCAATCGTTCAGTTATGTTTACTGTGATAAATGAATGTACCATAATTATGTTTAAATAATTCAAGTTAATTATTTATTAATTTCATAATCGAATAAAATCTTCTCGGGGTTCTAACCGACTGAAAAAATATATGTCCGATGTTTCGTCTTCTAGCTAGAACTTCGATGACAGTAAACGTCATCGAAACGTCGTGCATGCATATTTTTTTTCACTCTGTTAGAAGCCCGAGAAGATTTTATTCATTCTTTAAACCGAGAAAGACTGCATTCTTTAGAATCGATTAATACATTTACCGATAAACTAACAAACCAATTATTACATAACATTTACAATTTAGATAGATTAAATTTCTACTTTTTTTAAAAAAAAAAATATTTTTGTCTCAAAGGATTGTGAGCCCAGTTTTTTTTTGGTCATGATTTTATCGTTGAACTTAACTGTAGTTAGCCGCAGAGAACTTTGCTGGTAGTTTTCCTGGGATTATTAGGTGTGGGGCCGACTACTTCCCTCAGGCGCGCGCAAAGACAGTAAAGAAAAACTCCAATCAATCACGTAGCTCCTTTCATCGCTATCGACTAAGCTCAACTGTGGAACGATGTCTCGCTACTGACTTCTCCTAATTCTAGCAATAACTAACACCAACTGTATTTCATAACCAACTATCGACGCACTCCTGTAGCGCTCAACTGATCATACTGCACGAGACTCGGAACAAATTTATTTCTATATATCCATTTCGTATCAATTGTAGCTCGTTACATTCTTGTCGATTCTAGAAGGACTTGAAGGGATCAAATAACTTTTACGTTTCTTATTTATTGGCCACTCACCGCGAATTTCATCGTTGGTAGCTGCTACAAGAATCCCATAACAAATTTATGGTCGTTTTTGTGGACAGGAACAAATATATTTACTTAAAATCCGCCGCTACAAAATACATATCGGGTTTGTGTGTATGTTTTTAGTATTATGAAGTTGGCAGAGTTGGCGCCGGACTAAATTTAATATTGTCGACGTAGTGAAACACGTCTTCCCAATGCAAGTTTTTTTTTTAAAAAAAACTATATGTAGAACACACGGCCATATATAAATGAAACCAGAGATATTTCAAATTTGCCAAGTTGAATATCAAAAGGACAAACTTAATGATGAATAAGAAAGTTTTAGAAAATATTGCAAAACAATCTGGAAATAATAAACAATAGAATTGTGTCAGACATACCAGTGCTTAATAATGGAATACATCAGAATATGGGGAATATCATGTGCTATGATGTGTTAAAATTTTGCGCAGCCGAAAATAAGAATTTAAACATGATTTCCTTTTTTTTAAGGTGTAGACAGTCTATGTATAAGATAATCGCCTCTTATAGCATAAGAAAGGGAGTGAAATCGGGGATGCGGAAAGGTAGAGCAAGGTAATCAAGGGTTAACTAGGGCCCCCGGGCTATGGTTTAAGGATTCTAACCGGTAATTCCTCTAAAAGTGATGCAGCGAAAACCCTAGAAAAACCCACAGCAAACCCCTCTCCCGCCATCGGAAGGGCGTGGAACAAGTACCAAATGCCCGACCTACCTGATGCAGGTTTTTCTAGGGTTTTCCCTGCTTCACTTTGAGGCGAATTGCCGGGTAGGATCCTTAAACCACAGCCCGGGGGCCCTAGTTAACCCTTGGCTACCTTCCTCTACCATTCCGCATCCCCCCTTTCACTCATTTTCCTATGCTATAAGAGCGGAGTTGCCACTATGTGTATTAGCCTATACATAGCCTGTCTTCTTCTTCTCAACTCGTTTTATTTTGACTGACCACTTGTCCTCAACCGTCATTGACGAACTATTAGCTACAGGAAGAAATACCAATTATATACTTAAGGAAGGGTTATTAATCCAGAGACAATACAGTTATCAGAATTCAATATATAAAATGTATAAATCACCTGTCTTGACTTCAAATTCGGCAAACTAATATAGTTTGTTGTACCTTGTACATTCAGAAATACATATATGAAAATTAATTGAAGTCTGTATAGCCATTTTTTGTTCTGATTTAGATATATATTAAATGATTTCGTTTGAAGTGTAGACTACTCTCAAATATGGCCAAAATTGGAGAAGTCTCCACTCCTTTGTTTCAGTAAGCTTACGAATAATTCCACACATCACGTAACCGTCCTCGGAATGTAATTTTATTAACATTAAGTACACGTACTTTATAATAATAATAATTATCATTATTATTTTCTGGAAATTTGTTAGTATAATTTGGGATACGATATTCAATATACAGTGATGGACTATTATTATAACGTGTTGAGCACAATGGTTATTTTGGGCAGACCGATAATTTCCAGTCCGGTCTGGTTCGGGCCTTCATGTTTATCGTATCGCATAATCGAACTGCGCAGTTCATATTCCGTCGACTCAATAGCACGAGAAATCCCTTTCAGAGATATAAATTATTCAGCGATAGTGTAAGTGACGCGGACTACTATATTTTGACAATTATTTACTCAAGAATGTTGAAAACTATTCTGTACATGAGATCAGAGAGAAAAGTACTGATTTTTAATTTATCAGTCATGAAATATATAAAATTAAGTACTGATGTGAACCTCTGAAAACAAATATTTTTCTGTTTCATTTTGTAAGTTTAGATTTTTCATTGGACTGTAGTAAATTGTTAACGAACTCTTACAGTACACTGTTGGCTTCAGAATTTTGCTATTTATTTTTTTGTCTTTAAATCGTTTACACTCGTAACGGCGAGGCGACCATTTTTAAAAATCGTATTTTTCTACTCAAACGGTGAAAATGCTCCATAAGAATGTGTTTTTTTCACTTTTAAGGTACCATAGTATGTTGTTAGTGCTACGATATGATCCACGAGTGTGTCTGTTTGGCTCAGAGGATGAGTGATGCGTTTTCCCAGTGCAGGCAGAGATAGCGCCGGACTAAATTTAATATTGTCGACGTCGTGAAACAAGGTCGACAGTGACATTCGCTCAAGCGTAATGCCGTCGAGCAGGTGCCCGCAGTGTCATCCATATGAGTTACAACAATACAAGGATTGTGTTACAGCATCAGCTCACCTAACCTTCCTATCAGTACTGACGTATGGTCACGTAATACAATATTTTTATGTCGACACCAAAGGTCCTCCACGTTCTCACGGCTTGTGTGTAACGAGCGTAGGATAGAAGGAGTCTAGCACGTCATAGGTAGGCTGACAAACAACAAAAAGCAATTTGTGTTCTAATGAGTATCCAATTTCAAAATTTTGCTGATCTATGGTATCAGTTTCTAAATAGTTATTTAGAGTCCACCGCATGAAGACCCTTTTTTTTAAGGGCAACAGGCTACATGAGGGTGATCCACATTGGGCAACTCCCCTTTAATAGCAAAGGAAGGGATTTGAAAGGGGGATGCGGAAGGGTAGAGGAAGGTAGCCAAGGGTTACTAGGGCCCCCGGGCTATATTTTAAGGATTCTACCCGGCATTCACCTAAAGAAATGCAGGGAAAACCCGAGGAAAACCTGCATCGGGTAGGTCGGGCATTGGGTACTTGTCCCACGCCCTTCCGATGGCGGGAGAGGAGTTTGCTGTGGGGACGCAGCATTTTCTTCTCCGTGCCTCGACCAGTTTAGGAGGCAGCTGGCCGACTATTCCAATGGGAATAGCGAACAACTCTTTCCGTATGCCCAAGGTCTGTGACCCCGGAACATACACCTCTCAAAACAGGCCGAGGTGCCTCGGCTTGTGGGAACCTTAGTTCAAAAGCGGAGAGGAAAAGGCATAGTCAAAGGTAGCCCCTTCGTATCTCTCCTAAAAGGTTCTGCCTGCGAGAGAATAGCCCTCGCAGGCCTTAGGGCCACATGAAGACCTCCCGCTTAAAGCACTTAAATATTTCCGACATTCACGTGCTAACCGTGGGATTTATTTCATAAATGGGAAATTTTGGTGCTTTACAAAGGAAATAAATGTAAAACTTGTCGCAAATTGATCATGTGAGAATCGGCGAATGCAGAATGTAACGGGCTGGTACGACTTTGAAGCTAATTAATTCCTTATATCTTTAGAAGAGAACGTGATGAAATAAATATTGTGTAATGGCCATGCAGTAAAATAGGCAGGAAATTTTAATTCCTTTATGAAAAATATGGAGTTCAAATTATAAGGTACCAAATTTTTTTCTGAGATGATGGTAATAGAGTGAGACGCAAGGAATTAAGAACTAATAAGAGATCAACCTTTCAGTGACGAGGTTAGTGAAATTGGGAAACCATTCATGAGGCGTGCTTTATTTAAATCAGTTATGCTCCAGCGCAGGTCTCCAGTTCCTGGAACAATATACCTGCCTCTACCTTCGTCAGCTATTCCCGCTGGAAGGAGGAAGTTAACTGGAGGCTGATTTTCATTGTAAAATAATACGTCGCTCATAATTCTGGCTGAAAGTTTATCTATTCTAAAATATAGCTGGATCTGAGCCCTGAATTAATGTAATATAAATTTCGTTTTGGTGGTGTTTGCTAGAAACTTAATCCCGGATGAACCGTGGACAAAACTGGACCCAAGAAAACGTATCTAAAAGTGTGTAGACAAGCTTGAGATATGGCGAGATTGGGTTGCCGCGACTGGACTAGTTACAGCCGGTCACATTCGCTTTCGCGGAGTCTAAGGTTCACGCTGCTCGTATGCGGCCGAGCTAATACTTACTCGACCATGTTTTGTGGAGGTTCCAGGACGCCCATTTTCTGTAATGGTTGGAGAACGACTGTCTTCAGTCGTCAAACTCTGCGGATTTGTTGGTCCTTCTGTTTTTCCAATGGCGTTTCTTGGACTAGTCACAAGTCTATGACCATTATCGTTTACTAATTTTGATGGGCTGTCCATTGGTACCCAAAACCCTTTGACTGTCCAGAGATTAGGAATTCTATTAGAATCCTCCGCCGAACTTATCCCAAGAGCCATAAAATTATTAATTTTTTTTTTGCTGCTGCTGCTGGAATAACCATCAAATACCCACACATCCTTTTCTCATAGTTGCTCAAGCGATTGTGTAAATATCAGTGTAAAGTAAACGCCTATCAATGAATAACACGTGCTTTAAGAGAGGTTCAGTTTCAGAGGCAAGGAAATCCTTTTGAATACAACAAGCAGATAACAGCACCGTTTATCACTAAGGAGTCTTACAGTTATGGCACGACAACGGGCTTGATCCATTCCAGAGGAGTGAGTGGTAACAGATACATCAAACGAAACTCCCTCCAACATGGCTGTTAAAAATGGAGTGACCTCTGTACGTGTTTTCTTCTGCTTCAAGTAAATGTAACCGTGGAGGTCCTTCGTGACGCTTTGAACTGAGGCGTACTCCGTAGCCATTTTCTTGCACCAGCAGTTTTCCGAAGTTCAATGACGAGCGCTACGGAATTCTGAGCATCATAGAGTTGACGTTGTGAAAGCGTCGTACATCTATTAGTGAATTTTATTGACAAGTAACACGTGCTTCCACTCTCGTATTTGAAATTTCTTAGAAATAATAATTTGATCGTAAAATGGAAAGAGAAGAGAAAAGTTAAAACGTACAAATGTTCTCACGTAATGAGAAACAAGCTACAAAGTGTAACCATTCTTTTGAAGTGAGTTCGGAAATGATTAAAAAGCATAATCAGGGACCTTTTAATGTTAAAAAAAACTTATCGCTGATGATTTAGTGAGTGTTCAACGTCGATGAGAGAAAGTCAGTTAATCAAAGATTTAAACACGAATTGTGTATATTGATTGAAGAAACAAACTTGTTACACCTGTTAAAGGAATTTTCTGACAAGGAGCAAACGGAAACCGTTTAAAATATTTTGCAATTTATTCTGTAAACATATTGGTTTATCAAGCTGACATGAACACGAGTTGATGTTTACGGATGTATTGCCGGTAAAGAGCCTCGGACTCGACAACACAGAATTTGGTTGAAACAGAAGATGTCTGGCAGGTAGCCAGAGAAATGTTTATCTTCGAGACATCGTGGCCTACCCCAAACGCGGCCGCACTTTATGGAGTACCTACTCGAGATATTTTTAAGATCCAACCCACAGGTGCGCCTCTGTCGGTGATGTTCCGCTCCACTTTTAAATCACAAACCCACTGGTCGCAACATTCATGACACAAACGTATTGAAAACCCTCAGCTTACGTCTGCGTGATTATTAGCTTCTTTGATACGAAATTGCACTTGACGGCGCACTAAAATAAACGGTCCTGTGTTTATATTGGCCAATGTTTCAGAGTATCCTCTGCTCTCTAAATACGTTTCGTACCGTCAGCTATGGGAACTGTGCGCAGTATATTACTAAATACACATCTGCAGAATTAGTATTTTGATTGTGACAAAAACATCAACGGAACATTCCGCTGCACTGTAAATGATAAACAGTATTACTGAAGCCGTTATTGAGCAGTCGTGTATTATTTCGCAACTACTCTACAAATGTGACACTCACGGTCTTCCATAATTTCTTACGACTAGTCAAGTAAATAATTCAAAGATGAACGTGACTAAAATGCAAAAGTTAGTATTGTCAGATCAAATGTCTTATAAATATATTTAATAATTGATATTCTAAAAATAAATTCAAAATAAGATTTAATAATTATGTAAAATTTTGTTTTCAAATGAACGAAAATGGAATGATACTAGTTCAATTACGTAACAGGACAAGTAATTTTTCGATTTTTACATAAAATAATAACGTGATACCAACTATGAAAAGTTAAGAAAATAAAATTCCCAGCTCTTTTTATAGATTAAGCAGAAGAACACCGCGTTTGAATATTTAGTACACTCAGTATTTCAAAGCCACGTGACTCCTTGTTTGTTTGTTTTTTTCGTAATTCTGTGTTGCAGTTATTGGTTTTACCACCTGCGATTGCGGGTGTTTCCTTTTCATAAGAAATGGCTACTTGCGTCACACGTCGTTTCTGCGTAGTTATATTCTGTGGACGAAATATCAACTTAAAGGCACAATTTATAAATATATTTAATATACGAGTGGACTGTGTTAATGCTAATTTAAACAGTTTTCTACGCGGATGCCTGATCGGACGTTTATTTTCTAATCGGTAATATGGCAATAAATCGTAGATAAAGCTTTATGAAGATGACGTCAGAGGGGGAAAAGTGGGGGGGGAGGCATGGAAATTCTTCAGTCAGGGTACTGGGAATTGTCTGAAATGGATCAATCTAAAAAGTAAAGCTGTTATAATATATATTGTAATAAATAAACTAAATCTTTAATTTAAAAAATTCTTGAACAACAAAAATTAATTAAAATTTGGATGATGGTTAGCCACACGTTGAAGACGCCAATTATGATATGATTAACAAGAATATTTAATTAAATTAGCCCCACGTTTAGGAAGCCATTTATGTAATGATTAAAATGGTGGTCTTAATTAATAGGAATAATTAACAAAATTATTTTGTATTTAAAAATTTATTGTTGATAATTACACATGATAAGCCCTGGTTTGCACGCCGAATTCCATCAATTTAACAATCAAATACTTCAAATTTTATTTTTATTAATTTGGGGCGTTCTATGAAAATATAGCTTTATAATTTTACAATCAATTACGTTGAATTTCTCATTATCTCAGGGTCACCACTGGGTTTGATAGTAAGAACGAATACAATGGACTAAAATATTAACAATCCAAACTCATTGAAGTTAACGGAATACAATATTAAATACAAAAAGAAAGATAAAACGGATGAAAAGAAAAACGCGAACGAAATCTGACTATACCCTTTAATTATCGTTTACAGTCATTAATAATTGTTTTGTACTCACGACAGTGATACTGGTACCAGTTCGGACTCTTCTTGATTGAATTTAACACTCACTAAAACAGGCCATTCATTACTCACTGATTCTACACTTTAGAATTTGAATACTCGCGGTCGTTGCCCTCGTGTCTCTGCTACCCGGGAATCTGGATTAGTCCACCCTCAGCCGGTTGCCGGACGTAGATTTCCTCAAAGTCTCTCGATGCGACAATGAGTTCAATTTGTGAAGCAAAACTTCTGCTTCCAAATTGCGATTTTATGTCTCTCTCCGCCAAAATGCTTACTCGCGTTTTATATAAACTATCATATTTCGCTGTTGGACCTCCTGCATAACACCGTTCTGTCCCGTATCTCAGCGCAGACATTTCCTTTCGCGTCTTTCCGCTAACTTTACCATTTCGCTTCTTGCCGTCGACTGCGATCCTCTAGACGCAGGGTCTCCAGTCTCCCATTGTTAACAAAGAAAGACCCGCTGCGATTGTTGTCTTTAAGCACCCGTTCCGCCATCAATTAAATTATATTAAAACAATTAATAGCCTATTTAATTGGTATTACAATATATATTAAGGTAATTACAAGGAAATAATTGATTAATGAACAAAATTTGCACTTGTATGTTTCACGCCATAAAAACACACGAGTTGTATACAAGAATATATGGCAATAATGCATGCTTGCCGGGATTGTCGAAGTACATTTTACGAGACGCAGAGCTCGAGTTTTGTGGGCAGCAGTGCTCCAGAGTGTATGGTAGGAGACGGTAGAGAGAGGACATAAATTCAGAAAGTGTGTGGCTGTGCATAGTCTAACAGCTATAATATCCAGAAACATCTACGGTTTTGGAGTCTATGAACTTCAACGATACAACGCCGACTATTATAGTTCGGAGTCCAGCTTACATTCATGAGTTAGATATTTTCTTCAATTATTGGGAGCCCCAGGTTATTTCATCCAGCAGATAACAAACTTTTGAGTGTGGTAGTAGGATTTTGATAGAAGGAACAGCGAAGCAAGTGTAGTGAGTCAATTTGGCAAGCAGTATGTGTTGCCCATTAAATTCAGTGTATAATGGCCTGTCTATAAATTGTTAATAATTGTGTGTGTGAACGAGCCCATGTCCTTGGCACAAGAAATCATCAAGGTAAAACTGCACAATTTATTATCCGTAAACCCGCACGTAAATGATATTATCGTCAGATTTCCAATTTCCGAGTTCAGGTTTTAAATTTCATATCTAATATTTTGTGTTGTAATGTTTTATTGATTGTTTGAATTAATGCCTTGATAGCTTTGTGAATTTGATTGTTTAATAAGTATTCTTTATTGAAGGCCCGGTGATCGGCCCTGAGAAACAGCCGTGGTATTATTGTGAAGTATTAAGATGTAATGTGATTTAAATAATTTTGTTTAATAATTAAATTAATTTGTTTCCATATTTTAAATCTTGAATTTTTTCAATTTAAACATCCGATGATTTTAATTATTTTACTACAAAATTGGCGTCGTCAACGTGTGGTTTTTCTTAGTAAAAATTTTAATTGTTTGGGTAATTATTTTATTAGACGCCCGATTTTGTATTGTATTTATAAAATTAGAATCACTAGAAATTGGCACTCCAACGTGCAGTTAATTTTCCTTTGTATTTAATTAAATACTACAATATATAAATTACATGCAAATTCGACGCTTATAATTTGGTGATTTCATTTCTAAATATACGAAATATTTGGCACTAATTTGGAACATAGCGATCACCTTGCCCTTGTTTAATAAATTACGGTTTTCTAAACGTATGTTATATATTGTTTTCCGTTTTTTTTGTTGTCGCGTATATTAAACTTTAATATGTTTCCCCACCCACGCGTCTTCGCGTGTAATATTAAACGCAATAGGTGTCACGGACGTCTACTGTGTTCCATATGAGAAACATACGTGGATAGATTAATCTTAGATAATATTATTAGTTTGTAAAATGTTTATGAGATGAGTAACAATTAAACCCTCTGACCGGTGCCTCGCTTATTTTATCCTAGCCTTGACCTTATTGCGCTTCGTTCCGCTCCCGTTTTAAGGACACCATCTCCACGGCGACGTGACATTTCACGTAGGTTCGCATTAACAATTATTAACATCAAACGTTTCTGCGGCTTGGAGTATTTTTCCCCCCAAGTTATCGTTTTCAATACGTTGGTTGCATTATTTGTTTCCTACACGTTAAAGTCACATGCTTTCGAAATGTGATAGTGCACACTTTTTGTTAGAACTTGCACGCTGCAATATGTGTTTATTTGGCTATTTACCTCTAATACAATAAATTTTTCGAGTTTCCTTATTGCACTTGAAATGCATGTATCATTGCAACAGTTTCTTTCGTATATCAAGTTAAATTAGTCCCTAAATTACTTCCTCGTTCTTATCGTTCCACTTTTAGTGATCGTTAAAACAGACATGAGCTGTTACTTTGTGATTAAGGTAAAGTAAGTGCGAGTATATCTGAAATTGCAGCATTCTATTTGTAATCGTCATATTCCATAAATCCTTCATGTCTGAACTTCCTGGATGTAAAAGTGTCCCGGGGATTGCGATTCGAGCTTAACTGAAATAAGTTGTTGCTTATTTTAGTAAAATAATGATTGCTTGTATAAATTCTTATTATTTATTAAAAATTCAATTAAAAATCTATGATTTATAACTTCGTTTTATGATTTTTACTAATTAAAAATTATATAAAAAAATCAGAATTTCTTCTTCATAGGAAGGGAAAATAATTAAATTTAATTATAAAATATAAAATTCCTCTGTTACAAGTTTACTAATTATATTAAATTCTATTTATTTCTATTTATTTCTATTTTAGAATTTGGCCATTTTTTATACCAAAGGTTCACTGAATGTAGTGGTTTCAATGCTTCGTTCCACACTTTGAAGATCTTGCTTTTTCGAGATGCTAGGTGAATCTCTCAATGGAACATTTCCTAACTCATTAGAGAAATAACAGACAAAATCAAGTGATTAAATAAATACCTCATAACGTTTCTGCAATCCTTGTTGCTTTCAATGAACGACACCCTACAAATATAATTTCAAGATATTTACGTCCTTTAAAATTTTATTCACCATACGCACCTGGCATCTATGTCGATTTTATATATAAAGATTCTGTCACAAACAGAGATTGTTATCGTTTTGTATTTTTTTTAAAAATAACAAATGATTTAGGACATAAATTTTCTAAGTTAGGTTAGATTAATTACCTGTTTACTGTTTGAAATTATTAAGTGTTGCTTCTGTTTGTTGTAAGGGAAAACGAGTGGATAATATTCAACTGAGAATGGCTAAGATCGCCCCCTCTTTTAAATAGCGTGGTCTATTTCGGGTTCGGCAAAAAGCGAAATAAGTTTGAGAAGACACTGTCCTAGATCCACTGATGTCGGCAACAGCTGCCGTAATGCCTTCTACTGCAAAGCTTTCAAAGGGTGTTATGAATTGTGTTTATTTCTCTTGTAAATCGTTTCTAACAGCGTTCGTAAATCTTAAAACTAGTTGGTATCATGCGAGATGCTTGATCACTCAGAATATAATACAAGATGATATTAGTTGGGCTGCATTGAGTATGAAAAGAACATGCTCTAGAAATTTATTATTTATTGAACTTACAGGGGAAAAAAAATATTCATACTAGTAGGATTCATCTATACTAAAATATGTTATTTTATACTGATGCTTCTGACGAAGCTCCAATAAACGGAACGAAACGTTGTGCCATTTTTATTTTATTAAATTATTTCTGACAATGTTAGCCTCTTATTAAATTATATAATACGTGCTCTTTTGCTTTGCTAATATCACAACTACGCTGCAATTACATTAAATGAAAAAAAATGTTTCCCTGTAGTCGGAAAATAACGTATGTTATCAATTCTTTCACTGTCTATAATAGAAGTATTTTTGAAACAAGAACTATAATTATCTATCATATGTTAATATTACAATAAAATAAATAAACTGGCTATAAGTCAGAAAAAAGTAGAATAATAGTTGACAAAGCAATTAAAAATATATATATAATTGTCACGGCGTTTCGTCTCGTTCTTCAGCTGTACGTTAATTGTGAAAAATAGACATGACTGCTTATTTATTAATTGATAAAAAAGTAATCTTAATTAATATAATTAAGTATTATAGGGAAATAACGTAATACGTTTTCATTTTGCAATCCGCTGAGGGAAAAAGGAGGCGTTTTGTGCTCCGCTACGCTTAAATACTCATTTTCATTAAGACTAATATTTTTTCCTGTAGTAGTAAATTACTTATGTTATTGTCTGACATATGCTAATATTCCAATAAGTCAGAAAAAATTTGAATAGTTGACATCGTAATTATTGCATCAAAAATATAGTATCACGACGTTTCATCCCTAAATTTGGATGGCTCCAAGTGTACATTTATTGTTAAAAATAGATATACGAGAGCTTAATTATAAATTTAGGAACAAAACTTGGTTCAGTAAAGTGCAGTATTATGACAAATTTGTATACAATGTCGAGATCTTCCATTATTATCTACCGAAAAAATATATATGAATTTATAGTAAATTTCAAAGGCATTTCCTGCCCTTTGTAACTGAAATATTTTCCTTATGGTAATTACCTTATATATGAAAAAAATTCTATGGTTAAAATATTGATTAAAAAAGCTGTTCGTCTTCGAGATCTTATACCGTCGATCATTTGACGAAAAGTGTAGTATCAAATAATTTGATTGAACGCAATGATGTGCACCAATCAAGTCCTTCAATAATTTCACAAATATATAATTGTGGAATGGTCCGTGGGTAAGATAAAAACAAATTACATGCATATCTGTAAGTAACTTACGATCAGCGCCCGAGTAGGGGCCTATGTTATCACTAAGAGTAATACACCTGATTTCGGCACTACTTTTTGTTTATTGCCTTATCACGGAAAATCATCCTCGTACGTTTCCGTTCCAACTTTCATACACCGCTTGCACACGAAGCACCTTATTTCGACCTGTGGTTTAATACGACGAATAACTAAAATAAAAACGTATCACCAGTTCCCCACTCTACTATGTGGAAACTTGTACGATTCGATTATTCTGATAACCTGCGAATCTTCTTAAGGATCAGTAATGCTAAAGAATTCTTGGCTGGAGCATCTTGTCTGTGGTGCAGAGTCAGCTCCTTTAGACAGCCGAGAGCCACGTCAGATGTCAGATATCTCAAAATACATCTAAACTATTCCAATATTTCTCAGAAGACGCTCAGAACGTGACGTAAGGCCGCCTTCATTTAGGAACGCGATCAGATGTATCGGAGGCAGTGGGTTGGTTTTTCTTTGTTTGATAAAAATAAGTTATCCTCCTCAGTTGAAGGACTTCATCATTGCAAGTTAGGAAAACCTTCAGAAAAAAAAAATGTTTAGATACTTGGACCATGCATCTTTAAGTGTATTCATAAATCTGCAAGTAATTTTTCAAGTAGAACTTATTAGTTACTTGTAATGGTATTTTCTTCTACTTATTACGAATAACTTTACTTCGTAGTTCTACGTGGGCACGTGGTGGTAACTCCCCTTTAACAGCATAGGAAGGGGATTGAAAGGGGGGTGCGGAAGGGTGCAGGAAGGTAGCCAACTGTTAACTAGGGCCTCGGGAAATGGTTTAAGGACCCTACCCGGCGTTCGCCTAAAAGTGATGCAGGTCAAACCCGAGAAAACCATAATGAGGTAGTTACGGCACTTGGTACTTGTCCCACGCCCTTCCGGTGGCGGGAGTGGGGTTTGCTGTGGGGACGCAGCTTCGCTTATCCGTACCTCGCAATGTTTAGGAGGCAGCTTGCCGACTGTTCCAATTCAAAATAGGCCGCGGTGCCTCGACATGTGGGAACCTCAGAGAGGAAAAACCATCCCCAAAGGTAGCTCTCTCCGTCTCTCCAGAAAGGTTCTGCCTGCGAGAGAACAGCTCTCACAGGCTTGTTAATTCCGTATTTCTACAGGGACAATACTGCATAATTATTCTGAATTAACTTTATGTTTGAATTATGAACTGTACTGGTATAATTATACAATATAATTAATAATACTCCGTAATTATCAGTTAAATAAAAACTCATTTATACTGCTGTAATAGCTTTCGGTTAATACGATAGTCATTATCTTTTGTGTTTACAATCTATAGGAAAAAAAATTAAATTAAAATACACAATATTGAAATTATTCGCTATAATTCAGCACATTTTATTATAAGCTACATCCAATAAATGTTGTTAAGCAGTATTCAAATAGATTTTATTTCACTGATAATTAGGGGTTTTATTAAATAAAATGTTTTTTTTTGTATTATTGTATTATCTAACTGTAGCACGGAAAAGTTAATGAGATCTGCCGATCCAAAAGACTATCGTCGAATATAAACTATTTGGTTACGATAGAAGACGTATTTTCGCCGCAGTGGAAGAGTCGTGCTTCAGAATTTATACATTTCACGACAATAGCAAGTTTTCAATATTAATCAATAGAATGCCGCGACGTTCTTCGAGAAAAGTTATAAGAAATTAATTCAGCAGCGAATAACTGACGGGTGCTGAGGGAGAGAAGATTGCAGTAATTATATTATACGTTTTATTGAAACGCTTAGGTGTTAACATTTAGGAGTTATTAAATTTGACGGAGTGCGTAATGGAGACTGCAAGCGTGGTTTATTGATAGAACGTGTCCAGATGCTTTGTTTGGCGTTCTATTTGCAGCCCTTTCTGCGATAAATCATCGCTCGTTGTGCTCAGCCTCGCCCATAAATACCCACCTAATTTAGACGTAACTCTATTGTGCATCCCGCTTCAACGAGGCGCATTTCTATATCTACCTATTTATCATTCACAAACGTTGTTAATTCCTTCTGACACAAATTACGTACTTAATTACGAATCCGGAATGCAAATATCAACCGTCATTTTTTTTTACGTTTGTCAAAAACAAATTACTATTCAAATCATTTATAGAATTTGAGATATTAGTTGGATAAATAATTTTCAATCGCTATAAATAACGAAGGTCAAACTCTAAATATTACAACAGGAAGTATACAATAAACAACTCATCGTTTGTTGGATGTAAGATTAAATTTTAGTAATCAGATAAATTAGTAGATAGATAAGTAGTGATAAAATAAGTACTTCACAACATTTCTGCAATCTTTGTTGCTTTCGTCAGGTAATAGTACGTATAATTTTTAACACAGAAGTTTTATATTTATATTTTCAAAAAATATTTTTTAAATCAATAAAATCACAAGAGCTTCAAAATAGATTAAAGAATTCTATCTTAATTTCTAAATTCGTTCTACAACGTGATAAATAAGTGTTCGCAATGTGACGACGTACTTATTCGTTTCAGTTTTGAAAATTATTTTCATCTGAAGATTTTCTGGTACGCTGCTGAACTTTAAAATATTTGAAATTTACTAGGTAAATAATTTAAATATATCCTCGATCCTTTTAATTAATCTTAACTCATTTCGGATTACATGAAGTTCGTGTTACAGGTTTTAAATTGGGTTGGATCTAAAACAAAATTTGCAAACCTCTACAGCCCCATGTTCATGTTTCACTGTGCTCAAATCTGCTCAAGTCAAGTCAAGTGGAAAAACATAATTTTGAGAGGTGAACTTAATTTTTTTAGACATGAGGTTAAGGTGCAATATTTTTAAATTACAATTTTTTTATTTTCATATGTGCTTCCAAATAAAACTCCATTCCAAAATTAATCAAATTCAATTCACTCGTTTTTACAAACGGCGTGTAACTCTTGGAAAATAATTTTGTCGAAGTAAGATAATTAAGGGCAATTTTGTAATCGCCACCGTTGGACGTGTAAATGTTCAAATCTCGTTTTAAGGCATATAAAAATTGTGAACATTATGTATTTAGAATTTTATAAATACAACGTATACAATTTATGCATTTGCAATGTATACAAGTACAAAGCCGTCTGAGTTACGCACAATATTCAGTGTTGGGGAGAGGCTGGTTGCATCGCTATCGCGATGTATAATAATACAATTCTATTGTGATGTGTCTGGAAAATTTACTGACCCAGTCATATACGTGGTTGAAGTTGTTGTTGATGTATATTTGTTCATCTTAAAACAGTCTAAGTCATTTGGTGGTGTTCACTGATTCCGATAAGTTATGAGGCTGTCTCCCATTGGTAAACATTAATAATGAAATTTTATTAAAAGCTTAAATAAGAAAAGTTGGCCTCACTTTCCAAATCTGATCATGTTTGACGGTCCCGTTCGAAGGCTATGAAAGGACTTTTTCCTTCAATCTTTCTTCCTTGAATCACAATGATTATTTCAGTTTCATTCGGTTTAATTAATATGTATGTTTGTAAAATATATGAACCCTTCGCGATTAGTAAGCCACAAAAGAATGAGTTAGATGGTTCTGACAAGGACAGGCAATGAAAGAAATTCGTTTATTAATAATAAACATTGTGGGAGCTGAGAAACGTAAAGGCTGAGAATAATTCATTTTTCCCGATTTAGTAAGTACCATGTTTTTTTTTAAAAAAAAATAGCTCTATAGAGCAAAATGGAGGACCGCAGTATGCTTCATATGTCAAACATATGCAAAGAGAGACAGAAAAAAATATAAGTGTCAATAGTTTCGTAACAACCGAAAACTTGTTAGAAAAAAATTATATAGATTCACGAAGCATTTGAAAATAGTCAGGTCGAATTAATAAAACATTCCGAGCTAACACAGATTATGAGTTCTAAGAGGCGCTATTTATAGAGTTTTGAGGGAATTCAGAACTGTATTTATTATTGCAACGTTTTTAACGATGTCGTGGAAAAAGTCCAGATTGCTTTAATTAATATTTATCATACGTCCGTTTTTATTAAGAACATTAATTAACGACTTTAATTACAGACATTTTAAAATGTTTTGTTCAACACAACGACATTTCAGTACCTTTCTTGCTCTTCCATCAGGTTTTTTGTTATGTTTCTGCGATAACATAATTTTTTGTCACAAAATTGTCTAAAGAACAAACAATATTTCAAATGACAAATTTGTATAACATTTATTCTTCTTCTTCTACATTGAAAAATGTAGAACGATATAATATTTGTAATCATATCATAAATTTTCAACACTTGTAATTTAATAATAAATGTTGCTTGTCGTAAAGTAATTATTAACCTAATTTTTTTTTCAAATTAAAAGTTCAGCTTTGTACTAGTTTTTTTTTTAATTTAAAAAATTGTAACAAAAGTTAAAAATAATGGATTATTAAAATTAATTAATTTTAAGGTTTTTTACACTTTTTATGACAAAAAATTCTGTTACCGTATAAATATAACAAACAACTTGATGAAAGTACAATAAGGTACTAACACATCATAGTGTTGAATAAAATATTTTAAAATGAAAAATTTACGTCAGATTGAAAATAATGAATGAGAAAGATAGCCGATTCAGACAAAAATTAAATACCACGCAACGTTTCTGGGATCCTTGATCCTTTCGTCAGGTGCTAAGGAAGAGTCGAGATCGACACAACTGCCCCCCAAAACTTGTCAGTAGACAAAACTCTATAGCTTTTGATTTATAATATCACTTTTTTGTCTGAATTGGCTATCTTTCTTATTCATAAAATATTTTAAAAAGGTCAGTAATTTATTTAATCCACTTTAATTAATTTTTCTCGTGTATTAAATCAATTTGAAAATTGAGTTTCATATTCCATGGTAGTTGTTAATGTATTATATCGTGTCTGAACATGCAAAATATTATAAGTTACACGTTTTTAGACTAAATATTTCAGTTTTCGCTATCCTCAAGGCCCGCTGAAGGATGTCACGCTACGTTCCGATCAATACAGAAACGCTACTTATTTATTGCCCTAAGTTCTATAAAGGGAGGAGCGTATTCCGTTCATCCTCAGAGAACAATAACTAGTTTAGCAATGTTAATTACCTCAGGCAGCGCTGTCTAAAAAATAAACAACAACAGTAGTTTCATGTATCATCAACACAACTTAAGAAACCGAAAAACGGTTTTATCCCTCGAAATATACTTATGCTTTGAGCCGTATCTTACAAACAGATACACGATTTTGTCCTAAATCCTACTTATTACATTCGCAGACATGGTAAATAAAACTGGCCTCGTCCATTCTTCGTGGCCTTCCAGACAGTGTCAGGTTATAGGTAAAAAATACTTTTATTTCTGCGGATGATTCTAGTGTGTTCCTATAAAGGCAGAAGGAACAAATTGAACAGTATAATTTTAATCGGTTTAATGTCAACAGTCTGGTTCTTCATATATTCAAATTGAAGGAACAAATCTGATTTTGTGAGCAGTCAACCTAGGAAATAATAGAAAATGTTAGGGAGACTGTTTAATCATTTATTTTTTAATATTGACATCCTCCGTTTCAGATAAAAATTATTTCGAGTGTTACTAGAACATGGGAGTTATTTTATTCTGACTATGAAATAAATGATAATATATGTATTAGTAAAATTGTGACTAATGTATGATAAAATGTATGATTACAGCTAAAATTGTCAAGAAACAAGATACGTTTCGTCCTCAATGTAGTACTTCATCAGGTGTACGTTGTCATAGTTAATTTCCATGAGTTGTCTTATTAATATATATATATAATATATTAGCCAAAATATATGATTTTTTATCGAATTTTTCTTATAATTTCAAACACCTTTATTCTCCCTTTATACATATTATGGCAATAAAATCTTTAAAATTCGAAGCAAAATTGATTTATATGTATATATATATATTGTAATGATCAACAATTAATAATTTATTTATTTGCCCCAAATTTAGTTTGATTTGCCCCACGTTGTGGAACCATTTATGTAATAATCAAATGGAAGGCGTTATTAAATGAAAAGTTTAAACAATTAAAAAACAAAAATATTTATTTTATTTTGTGGCAATAAAAGATAATTACAAACAAAATTTGAGATCTGTTCTCTCAGGGCATCTACTGGGTTTGATAATGAACACAAAAAAAAAGATTTAAAATCTTATTAACAAAAACCGTTCACAATTTACCTAGAATGAAAGAAATTAACTCTGATTGACAATTTAAAAGAGAACGAAATCTGACTTTATCCTTTAATTTGCGTTTACAATATTATTCAAAATTATGTTACTTACGGACCGTCGGTCTGGCACCAGAACAATCAATTTTACCTCGTTCGGAGATTTTTACACTCTTTAATTATTTAATATCAGGCCTTGGTTTCACTGATTCTACACTTCACTTTAAAATTTGGCAAGATTGGCTGTATTCCGTTGACTGCTCCGCTCCACAATAATTTATTTCAAAACAATTAATTGGCATTACAATATATATATATATATATATATATATATATGTGTGTGTGTGTGTGTGTGTGCATCAATTTTGGCTAATATTTATGAAATAATGCGGCAATACATTGAAAATAATTATACTAATGTACATCTGATAAAGCACTTGATTGAGGACGAAACGTTGTGAATTATAAGTTTTTTTTAAAATATATATATCTGAAATGTTTGGTTGTATTCATTCATTTTTAAATAATATTCTGTTCATTGAAGAGCAATCTATGTTAATTTATCTGACAGTTTTAATTATTTTGATATTGTAGGTTCATTTTCTTAACCCCACGTCATGCTGAATACGAGAAATAAAAACCTATAGATGTATTTCTGTTCTTAAATTGACTTGGAAATGTTACTCGAACAGAGATTTTTCCTAATCAAGCCCATCTGGCAATATGCTTAATCCATTTGGGGAGTAGCAGCTAAAACAAATCTTAATAATAATCTAAATAATCAAAAAAAAATCCCTAAGAATGATTTTAGAATGTCATTGTGTTCTTCACAATCAACAGACTGCGTTCTGACATCAGCATTCCTACAGTCAAAGACGTTATAAAGAAATCATTTAATTCCGTCATTAAAAACTAAACAGCGCATACGAATCCAACCATAGCAGATTACAACCTCCATTCCTCCAGAGCCTCAACAAAGACCTCTTCTAGTAATTACGGTTTTAAATTTTATAGCTAATTAAACTCAGACTTTAATTAAAAGAATTCAATGTAATTTAATACGCCATAATTGTTATGAACAACCTAATGGTTGTTACCATGTTAATTTCAATAGAATACTTCATCATTATTATCGCAACTGTAAAATCGTAAGATGCGAAGTTAACTGTATATTAAATTAAATAAATTAAGGGTTCAGTGAAGAAGTAAACTTCAGTACATTATCATTTGATGAATTATAAAGATAGCCAATACAGACAAAAAAGGTAATATAAATACCACACAACGTTTCTGGAATCCTTGTTCATTTCGTCAGGGGCTAAGAAGAGCCTAGAGAAACACAACTGCATTTTATCTTTCTTATTCATTATTTGCAATCAGACGTAATTTTTTTCATTTTAACATTATCATTTGAATTAAGAAATAGGATAAACAATATTTCTTGTAATAGGACTGTGTCCTACTATAAATTATGAAGTCATGTAGATTGAAATGGTCATATGTGTAGAGGAGAGAAAGTTTTATAGTAGCTTCCTTGGTATATCCCAGGTTCTCTTAGAAAGGTTATAAGTGTATTTATGAATTTCTTACAATCACTGCGAAAAAACAAGTGAAACATGGACACACATTGGTAGATCAACAGCCATGAGTCACCTATGAATTACTTAAAGAAAACTGAGGAATTATCATGTATTGCATCGATTTTTGTAGGTAAATGTAGACGTACCATTCCAAGATTCAACACGGTAAAGTGTGGAAACTCATAGAAGAAATTGGGGTATTTAAGGTCGAGACTTAACTCTTGACACTGCCTAAAAGTTCTAAGCTGTTCCTAAGAATTGTGTAAAGTTTGGATTATAAGTCTCCTGTCCACACAGCCGTACGTGTGCCGAATTGCAAGAACCTTCTTCCTCCAGACTTGCATCGATCCGCTTCGTAGAGCGCTGCTGACATGTCTTCTATAAAGATCTTTTATTGACCTTACAAAGGGAGGACACGGAGCCAGAAGATCCACTGCTTCTATATTAACCTTATATGCCACCCTTCCGACCATTTACTTTCAGTATTAGAATCGTTTACCTGAATTCGCTTTGTTACGGTCACGAAATTTAGTTCTTGAGTAATCTCAGGAATTTCCTTCTTTTGCATTGGTATAGTAATGATTAGGGTTCCGGTAATATTTCAACGGCAGTTGTGAAATAAAACTGTATATGTTTGGAGTTGAGAAATACACATCTAGGCTTTGAATATTATGTCGCGATCTCTTAAATATAGTCACTGGGTATCGTTTGTACTTATTATGTATTATTCCTCCGAGATTCATACAAAAATTTCTCCTGAATTTTGCTTCAATTGAACCATTGAAGAACCACTTCACTTCTTTCTGTTGTAACTACGCTCATAACTGTGAAATGTTTCCTAAACGCTTGTATCGCACTGGAGCAATAGGCCTGCGAGGGCTATTCTCTCGCAGGTAATACATGCGAGGGATGTTCTCTCGCAGGCAGAACCTTTTAGGAGAGATACGAAGGGGCTACCTTTGGGTATGCCTTTTCCTCTCCGTTTTTTTCTAAGGTTCCCACAAGCCGAGGCACCTCGGCCTGTTTTGAGAGGTGTATGTTCCGGGGTCACAGACCTTGGGCATACGGTAAGCGTTGTCCGCTATTGCCATTATAAAAGTCGGCCAGCTGCCTCCTAAACTGGTCGAGGCACGGAGAAGGGAATGCTGCGTCCCCACAGCAAACTCCTCTCCCGCTATTGGAAGGGCGTGGGACAAGTACCCAATGCCCGACCTACCTGATGCAGATTTTCCTAGGGTTTTTCCTGCATTTCTTTAGGCGAATGCCAGGTAGGATCCTTAAAATATAGCCCGGGGGCCCTGGTTAATCCTTGGCTACATTCCTCTACCCTTCCGCATCCCCCTTTCAAATCCCTTCCTATGCTATTAAATGGGAGTTGCCCAAAGTGGATTACCCTCGTGTAGCCTGTTGCCCTAAAAAAATGTATCGCACTGTCAATAAAATAAATTTAGAATATTACACTAGTTAGTAAAAATTATTTTTATGTATGAATTGAAGCTGATTATTTATGTATATGTTTACAATATTCTGCTATGAGGTTTTTAATAAATTTATATAGTTATTTGCATTTTGTATAGATGCCTGATATAAATGAATGTGTAAAGGATTTCGTTTTCGGACACCAGTATTCAGTGTTCTGTAGCAGTTCGTTTCCATTAGTCTTGACTATAGACTATATGGGCTTTAGGCCACGTAGACGAGGAAACGTTTGTGTGAAGAGTTCAAAAGACATTTTTTTTGTGCTAGTTTCCTAAAGTGTTTAAAACTTTCTGCAAGGTTTTTTAATGATGATATCCCAAAAAACATGCCTTAAAATTTTTTCTAACATCTTATTTCAATAGTTTAATGGTCGTTTAAACTATTTCTGGAATGTAGTAGCATCTCTATGGCTTTTGAACTAAGGGTCCCACATGCCGAGGCACCTCGGCCTGTTTTGAGAGGTGTATGTTCCGGGGTTGCAGATTTTGGGCATACGGTAAGAGTTGTCCGCTATTCCTATTTGAATAGTTTGCCAGCTGCCTCCTAAACTGGTCAAGGCACGGCGAAGGGAAAGCTGCGACCCCACAGAAAACTCTCCCGCCATGCAAATGGCGTGGGACAAGTACCAAATGCCCGACCTACCTAATGCAGATTTTTCTAGGGTTTTCCCTGTATCACTTTGAGGCGAATTGCCGGGTAGGATCCTTAAACCATAGCCCGGGGGCCCTAGTTAACCCTTGGATACCTTGCTTAACCCCTTCCTATGCTATAAGAGGAGAGTTGCCACTATGTGGATTACCCTATACATAGCCTGTCTACGACTACAAAAAAAAATCAATTATTTGTTTGATCAACTAGCATGTACGCCACGGAATACGTTTCACGTTCATTTCTATGACATGTTACTTGGTATAGCACCTAATTTTATGATCTGACTTTGGTGGTCTTCCGCGAGCTACGGCTCGGAACTCGCATTTGAGCTGCGTAGTCTGCTAAATTGGCCGGCAGGGTACAGTTCAGTTCAGTTTTGGTGTTGCGTTTTCTTCATGGTGCAGTAAACGTTGATATGTCCTCACGGCTCTCTGTCTTGTTTACATCGCATCGTTCCATTGAATTTTATGCTTCTAGCTTTGTCTACATCCACTGGGCAATGAGGTCGTTGGCTCTGATGCTTTGGCTTCGTCTCGTGTTTTCGACGTAGGATCCTGGGTAATAGTGTGTATATTTGAGACGTCTCTGCTTTGGAAACGCAGCCATTGCAAGATTACGGCACACTGAGCGTAGGATCCTAATCAATGGTCTGCTTCAACAAGGATCCAACTTGTACGTTCCTGCAGGGCAGTGTTTTACCTTTTAATATATTACTGCGAATCCGACTATTTTGTCGGATGCACAGGCCGAAGACTGGTATAGGCCTCAAGTGTTGAACTTGAGAAATGCCACCTATCTTTGATAACTCTGCCAGTAAATCCGATCTCTCACATCCTGTTGTGGCCCTGGGCAATGCAGCTTACGCTGTAGCAGAGAGAGAAGGGTGCTTAATATGTGTTTTAAGTTTGATCGGTTCTCCAAAGTGTGAAGGCAAGCTGAGTGGTCCTCCTCCGAACCAGCACTTGTAATTCCCATCTTGGGGAAACATTTTCTGATGCTATCTATGCCTGGACTGAATTTTAGTTCGTGGGTACACATTTATATAAAACTTGCTGGGTGTCCGGCGTTTCCAGGGTTGTCATTAACCGATTTGACTCCAATCTCAGTTGCTTTTGCATTCTTGGGATGTGACGCACCTCGACCTCTATCCGTAAATGTGCTCACCTCCCATGCCGAAAGGTGTTGAACTCATTGACCCATAAAATGTCTCTTTCGACAAATATATCGGTCGTTTTAAAATGTTCGAAAATTTCCACCCTCGTCCACCCCCGCTACTGTGGCAAAAAGTTGATTGTCGTAATTAAACTTTGACATCCATAACCCCGAATTTGACTCGAGCCTAGGTACTTTTTCGTTATTTTTATGTAATGCTACTCCACCCCCATCTGCTCCCCTCTCAAGCCGAAAGGGGTTGAAATTACACACAGACAACATGTAGAGAAATATTATGAATCTCATTGACCTCGAAAAATATTTATCCGACTCAAATATCGGGCGTTTTAGCATATTTGAATATTTTCACCACCGTCTACGCATGCGCCTAGGGATGTTAGACGTGTCTCACCCTGACAATGTTTGTTTCCTGGTCGCAAAGAGCACGTGTACGAATTTTGGTGAATTTTTCTCCACGAGTGTAGATTTCTATGCGGAACATACATACATAAATACATAAAGACATACAGACAGACACAGTTTTATTTATTAGAAGATACACATTTAATAAGAGACGTAATAATAAAACTATTTCAATAAATAAGTCTTCTAATTTTCACTTTAATAATTCCAGGCGGTTTATATTTCAAAATCTAGAAACTTACCACTGTTTTTTTTTATTCATTACAGAAAACTTTACAATCTAAAGATTTTATACTTGTGATTTATGTGCATGTTATATTATACATTATATATCTTGGAGTATTTTG
This sequence comes from Zhengitettix transpicula, assembly GCA_037074705.1. Taxonomy (NCBI): domain Eukaryota; kingdom Metazoa; phylum Arthropoda; class Insecta; order Orthoptera; family Tetrigidae; genus Zhengitettix; species Zhengitettix transpicula. Next base: position 227,308,063 of record CM073590.1, on the reverse strand, counting down.
TTTCACCTCCTGATCTTGTGTATTTTATTGACTACTAGCTGAGTGCCCGGCGTTGCCCGAGATGTCATTTATCCGTAACCCCTTCCCCCTCCCGGATATTTTTAGTTATTTTTATGTAACGCAACTCGACCTCTATCCCTAAATGTGTTACCGTCCAGGTTGTATTGTTTGAAAATTCACTAAATTAAATTAATAATGTGGTACTTAATTTAGTAATTTTCGAAATTAAATAATTAATTTTTATTTAAATTAAAAACTATTTGTTTAATTTTATTTATTTTTCTGCAAATCAATTTTTTTAAGCGGGATGATGTTCCCATGTTCATCTTCTTCGTATTCCGTAATTTTATTTTTAAATCAATAATTACTATACTTACAATAATTACAAATGTAAAATTATAGTCAATCATTTTTTTATTCGATCCATAAGTTTTCATATAAAGTCCCATAAACACCATTAAATGGGTGTCTATAATATGAAGAGAAAACAGTAGCTGGTGTCTAATGCAGTTCCCAATATTCTCGTGCATTTCTTGTTCTCATTTTAAAGATATGCATCTTAAATAAAATAACTGATAAATTTAACTTGCTAAATAACGCACAGACTCTCACAACGGAAATAATTTTAATAAGAAAGACAGCTTTCCCCGTGTAAATTATTAACTAATTTTTCACGGTTACGCACCAGATTAAGATTTCTCGATGCCGACGTCTCTGCGTCCATTATCCACGGCTGTGTGGCGCTGCCTGACGTGTACGAGGTTTACCATATATGGTGGCGGACATGCTGCGACCTGATTGGCCGTTGAGGATCGCCTGACATTTACTACGCGACATGGAAACACATGTGTCCTTGACGCTGTTGTCAGGCGATCCTCAGCGGCCAATCAGGTCGCAGCTTGTCCAGCACTATATACAGCTGGCACTCGTCAGCGCCCCCACAGTCTGAAGACAACGGCAGAATCGTCATGGTGTGTAGCCGTGAAAAATTTATTAAACATATAAATTGTTACATTAGAAGACAATATCATAATATACCACATATGTCACATAATGTAGCAATATTAAAATCGAGATTAACTACACTGTGACCAAGAAGATATATTTAACGATAAATCAACATGAAAATAAAATCAGACTGAGCAAACGTTAAAAACATCAAAACAAACCTTTCTTCAACTCACACACGCTGAAGATTTTACAAATATGTACAGAAACGTTTTTGTGTTGTTAATTAAAGATTTTATGATCAATAATTATTTTAAATTATAAAAATCGTCTGTTAATGGCCGTTAAAGATATTCATTGTTAAAAACAGACGTGAAAATAAAATATGTGACTAATATTTCAGTATAAAGAGCTGACAATTTGCAGAGAAACAAAATAAATTATTCCTTTTAAAATAAATAAAGAATATTTATACAGATCAAAACATCATAGTTACACAGGTTTATAAAAATATATATATAAGATTAATTTGATCTATGGGTCTGTTTCTTTTTAATCGACGACTTTGTATGGTTGTTGGTGGAAAGGCTGCTGTATCGGTGATTAACGGGTTGATGTGATGTATGTCTTTTTTTATATTGGAGAAGTATGTATTTGGTTATTGTTTGGTGGATATATGGAATATTGAGGCCACTATGGATGCGGGAATTGGAGAAGTACCGGGGACAGTTTGTCATATAACGAAGGATTTTGTTTTGAGATATGTGGATTTTGGTGACGTATGTTTTGGCTGCGGAGTCCTGAATGTAACAGCCGTTCTTCCATAATGGAGCCATAAGGAGTACGTGAAGTAATTTACCATTGAAAGGAATAAATGTGAATTAGGATTAAGTTATGGTTTGAAGCGGTGATTGATTATAGCTCATAATTGAAGATTAAATCAAGGTATTTATTGGGAACATTCTGCCTTAATGCTTTAATGATGTAGAAGATTATATTCCTTGAAAGCCACAATTAGCCCATTCATCCTATGGAAGTATATGTCAGTGTTTAACCAGTTGTGAATTATAATCGCAAACCGCGGGGATTGATGGTTCAGTATGATTCTTTCAGATGTTCCTCATGAAACTTATCTTGGAAGATTCATTACATTCCCTTCACTCTTCAGAATAGTTCGACCATATTCAATATAGAGAGTAGATTGCTGATACGTGATATGGCGGGTAGCGTTCGTAACCTCGTTGCCTTCGTGCTAAATCCATTTAAGTATCTTCAATCGACTGATTCACCATTTTTGTGTAAATATTTACTTTACTTTTTTGGTCATCTTAGATCGAAGTGTAATATGTATTGTTGGACTGTAGTTTTAGAATGAGCTCAATAAAGCCATAATTAACTATATATATTATTAATTTCTCAACAGACCATTTCCCCAATGTTATTTAATTTCACCATTCCGATTCTGAGTTGTCTAATCATGTGAGCATTCTTCTGATAAGGTCTACGAACCAACGGATGCAATAACTAGCATTTCGCATAGAGCTCCATCCAACCTCAACACAGTTTATTTTTTATTTTTTACAACTTCTAGTCAAAGGACTTCAGTTTAGATAAATTGACATACAGTATTTCCATTATAAATAATTAACATGGACATTGGCGATCTTGAAAATGACCAGTGACATTCCAAGTTGTTTTTTTATTTCGGTTGCTGATTTACAATCTACTCTTAACACTGTGAGTAATAAGTAATTTTTTTAAAATTATTAATGCTATAAGGAACGTAGGTTTTTCCGGTGTAGTTTCTGGATGAAGTTTTCTCGGGATTCCAACCGGATAGCGTCGTTTAATATCCACAACGTTTCGTTGGCTTGCACCGCCATCTTCTTCAGGTGAAGTTAATGCTGTTTGACTTGAGAAGGGCACCGTCCAGTGGCGGGTCTCCTGGATTTATTCAGTGATGTCTTCTGGCCATAATCTCTTCAATCTTCTCGCCGAAAATAAAGATAGTTACTTAAATTACACTTAAATCTTACAAGGCAAAAATATTAATTCTTATTATTATTTTAAATGAAATAATCGAAATTTGAAATCTGTCGATAATTATATTTCCACTACAAGGTTTACAAAATTCTTTTTATTTACTTTACCCTTGCATGGTCACCTGGGCTCGATCTCACATTTTTTAAAAAACATAACACAAAAAGGCCATATTTCACTTATTTTTGTTGATAACTTTGTTTGGACAATCACAGTTGACAGCTTTGTTCTCTAAAACTATGATAATTACTCGAACATGCCAATAGATAAAATAAAATTCCATACTGGCGACTTACAATTCCAAAACCCGGGGACTTTTAATACAACATTTCTCAACTTCCAAATCAGACTTGCTCAGTCGTGGTCCCGGGAACTCTGAATACGGACTCTTCAAAACACACAACACCTTCCTCAATCCTGGTCCAATCAACTCTGAATCTCAGGTTCCGTGCGTCTCAGTGTTGCCTGAGGCAGCAATGCAACTCTAGCAAGCAAGCATTGTATGCTACATATTCTTGAAGACAATCCTTAAGCTATTATGCAATGGCCTCATATTTACGCCGCCGAGAATGAAAATAGTAAAATTTTATTTATTAAATTATTACATATATATATATATACCTTCCAAAATCTTCCTTTTGTAGACATTGGTCCCCTTATGTACAATCACGATTCCTTTCCAATCAATTGTGTCCCAAATTTTTCACATGGTAGTGGTTTTAGAAGTCGACTTAAAATATTTATTTTAGAAGTAAATTCTATTTCCAAGACACATTCCTGTATGACCAATATATATTTATTTTAAGGTTTTATAAATTTAATGTGATGCTTGTAAAAGGTGTTTTACGATTTTTTTTATACTTCAGAAAACATTTACTTATTATCTTGCTATAGTAAATAGGATTGTCTGTATCTGGTTGTAGATATTCATGAATATAACCTTTATATATATATATATATATATATATATATAGAAAAGTAGCAAATTTGAGAGTGGGTACTTCTTGGAAGTCCATTTCCGTCTTTGCGTTCTTGTTGCAATCGTATAAAAAGTTGATTATAGAAAAAAAGGTCCATCATAACGAGACGGGAGAAAAACTGTATTACACGTTGCAAAGTCCCCCTTATTTGTAGTATGATTGTGGTGTGATCTGGTCATTATATTGTAGCGAGACCCTCACGCAGCGCAATTTGTCTTGCGTTGTCCCCGGGGGCTGATGGACTCTTGCCCTGTGATTCCCTCCACCCCGAGTGCTTTCGCAAGTTTAATTTTTCATTTCGTCTGCCTTCATTCCCGAATAACTCTATATCAATTTCGCCAGGTAAATTAGAGGCTCGCCGTGCTGGGGTTTTTCAACATCGCGGGAAATGCTGAGAGAGGGAAAAAAATACAATATTACGTCTTAGGAGATTACGCAGCAAAATTAACAGTTGAAGCCGTGGGCAGTATGTTGTTTAATCGGTATTTGATCATAAAAGCCTTTTTCTAAATACCGGGTCTTCGTATAGGATTATTATTTATTTCTAATGAATTGAGACCACTTCCTCGAGTAATTATGGAGAACTGGCTGTTACCAATATCAAATTTATATGCCTTAATTCTATGAACGTTAGTATGTTGCTATGGACCCCTAATATGGCCAATTGAAAACTGTCACCCAAAAAACTTTTAAGCAAATGTGGGTTTTATTACGAATACGTATGAGGTCCTTTGATGCGTATTTTTTATAACCCTCACGTAGACACGCATGAGAGACTTCAGTAATGTCAATTTTAGTTTTTCCAAAGTAGTAGGTGTCCGAATTTATTACTAAAAAAAAGGTATTTATTTTTATTTCGGCCTCGAAGGTGTTTGAGTATGTAATTTTTATTTTTTGTTCCGTGAACTTCCTTTATCCAAATTTACAAAATATTTGAATTATTTAATAACACGATATATATATCAGAAGAGGTCGCAAAACTAAGGTTATGTGTTTTAGTTTATTATAAATTTTAATGTTTAAAAATTAATTCTGACTTATGGCCAATTTCCATTAATCAAATTTAATACAAGTCAGATAACTATTATTATAATAATTATGACAGAAAATTGTTTACTAACAAAACCTTAAAATATAATTAATTTATTATATTTTTATCTTAAGATTCTTAGTTGGTTACATATAGTTACAGTACATACAATTTAAAGTATGTACATAATTAACGTGGGAACATGGTAATTAGGTTAAATTTTGCAATTTTTTCTTGTATCTTAATTTGTCTGTCGGAGGGTTCACTGGTGATGTTGAGTTTGATGGGATAAACTACGTTTCGCGCTCATTTAGGTCCTCTTGTGATATAACAATCTTGTATACAAATAATACAAAACAATTTAGATAACTAATAAACATAATTTTGCCGACAAGGCCGTGCATTTATAGGTTTATATTATTGTAAATGTCAGATATTTTTCGTCATTATTCTAATTCTTATGATTATCTTCTTTAAATCTCGTTAAAACTGTACTAAGTTTTTATCTGTGTATGTGTTCTAGATTAAGTATTTAATTCTAAAGTTGCCGAATTAAGGAAATTTTAAGTGACTGTGGCAATTCGGTCAGTGAGACATGACAGTAATCTGAACAATTCTCGATGTAGCACTATTTACAGACGTGTCATTTATAGGTATTTTATTTAAGCAATCAAACTGGGATGTTGACGTTAACCCCGATGCATAAAAATGTTCCGAGGGCGGAGCACGTGGTTTAATGGTTCTTGGCAAATCCGCTACCAATTAAACCTATTTCAGTAAACACTAGTGTACTTTGCATTCCACTGTTAGTGAGTAACGAGGCCTAAAATACTTTTTTTTGTGCCGGATTTTCTTTTGTCAAAACTCTTTAGACGGGGTATGGAATTTTTTAATCCTTTAGTTTTCAAGTATTTAATTTACCGTATTATGAAGTAAATAAACGTTTCAGCCGCACTGATGGTTGGACGAGACTAGTAACAATTATCTCTTTTGCGTGTGTGCTTTGTGATTGACGACGAAAGTGGCTAGTGATAACTGAAGCGCCATCAGCACCTCACACGGAAGAACTTACCACAGACCTTGGCAGGCGGTAATAATAGATTGTTCTTATCGTCGAGAATGGAATCGTAGTAGCACTCGGTCCTGCGCAAATTACGGACAGTGTAAAGAGCAGCACGGTTACGGTAGAGAGGATTCCTCCTCCGTTACATTCTTCCGGAAGATATTCCCTCTTAGAAACGCACCAGAGCAGTGCTTCCACTCGGAATATTTTATTACATTGCCACAAGCTCTAATTTACAGCAGCAGAATACAGTATACTCGCCTTGTAAAACGACAGACACTTATACATAATCAAATATCAGTTGTTCTCAAATGCGTAACACTCAGAGGGCACGATTTCTTTCCAAGTTTGTGTTCAAATAAGGTTCACTCACATTTTATTTCAAATGCAATTTTTATGTACAATTAATTTCATTTCGAGCTTTCCTAGAATGCTGTGGGATCGTATTACTATTAGATAAACGTTCCCGAAAGTAAAACTGAGGATAATGAAGCAAAACTGGCGGGGAAACATCAATCAATCAATTTATTGCGAAAAATCTGCAAAATACAGAAATATGAAAGCGTCAAAGTAATAAAACATACAGTTAATGCATAATTAAAATTCTGTATTTGTGTTACAGTGATAAAATTAATTTAATGGATAGAATGGATTTTGAATTAACTATTTTTTAATTGATATTTTGTACACATTTAATCGTATGGAATAGGCATCCTTTGGTAACCTTTTAAACAGTTCAATTGAAATAGAATGAAATCACTTTTTAGTCTTACATTAGATGTGACAATGTGATGATTAAATCTGGTAGCATAGTTATGATTGTGGAGAGGAAGGTCAGAATTACCCAAGTTCAACTTGGTAGTAATCGAGGATTTATAAGTACACTTATTTTCAGAGTAAGTATATTTAATTTACCTAATAATTGTCTGCAGTGAGCATTATATTTGGAACGTTTTCTTTTCCTTCTGCGGAATAAGAATTTTTTTTCCAACCTTGCTACCAATTCCCCACAAGCGTATACCGTAAGATACTATGATATTAAAAGATGCATGCAGTAGGTAATTAGGGGAAACATAGTTCCTCAATTGTCGCATTAAGCACGAAATAGATTAATGCAGATAGAGTCAATGTGTGGATCCCACGTGAGTCTTGAATCGACGGTAATGCCAAGAGGCTTAACAGGACCATTACGGATATGAGTAGTTTTCTTTATAGCGAAAGAAATTCGTTGTATTTTATCAGCATTTAGTTTGAAGCCATTAGGTTCGTAACAGGCAACCGCGTCATTCAAGCAAGAATTCATGAAATTCTAAAATTTTACCTTGGGAATCACCTTATAATATTCTATAAGTAATTATCAATTGCCGCAAAGATGTCACGCTCACCATCTCCGCTAGTAATTCAGGTGTCGCAGCAAAGAGAGACGTATAATCGCATAGCATTATGAACTCGCAATTTAAATTGGATGGTAAATCGTTTATCATAATTTAAAAAAAAAGTCCCCAAGACCGAGAACCCTGAGGTAGACCAGCGGTCATGTCGGCTTCGCTAGAGTACCTACCACTTGCGAACTGTTCGTGAAATAGGTCAAGCTCCTTCCATAATAAAAATATTTGGAAATAATAGTTCCACGGGAGACAAAGTTATAAGCTTTGGACAGGTCTCAAAGATTTGCTTCAGCGCCAAGATGATTCTCAAAGCCGTACAAAACAGAAGATATTAAATTTTCGATTACAGCCACAGTGGATAAATCAGTCCGGAACCCGAACTGCGATTTTGTTAACAAATTATTTGATTCAAAATACAATGTTAATAGGTCCCGCATTACCCTTTTCCAATATCTTAGAAAACACTGAACCATGGAGAGTGGTCTATAGTTCTATCATTTGGACGGGTCGGTATCTTGAGAACAGGAATGACTTTGGATCTCTTTGAGAGACTGTGGGAAAATTCCGCAATATAAGCTACCGTTAACACAGTTGAGTTAGAGGTTCAAGAATGCTATACATAAATGTCAATGTCATAGATATCCCTACACCTAGAGTTTTAAAATTAAATGCAATATTAAGTACAACTTCTTGATTTCCACCAATATTGTACTTTGGAAATCACCTTATAATATTCTATAAGTAATTATCAATTTCTAGAAAGATATCACACTCTCTATGTCGACTATTAATTTCTTATCTCAGACACCTACCGGAAGTTCATACATAAGATTACTAATTGTGTAATTCTAATCCTACGAACTAATTAGTAGTAGACGGGATACGGTGATGGTAGTACTGTCGTCAGGTGGGAACTCCTTTCCCTTGGAGGCAAGCTGGAGCAACGCTACTGTTATGCTTAAAAACATATATTATAGTTTTCTAGAAGACGATGAAAGTGAACGTTATCGAAACGTCGCGCCTTCATCTTTCCACCCGGTTAGAAGTCCGAGAATATTTTATTCATATATTATATGGTTACTAACAGGATTTATACACTGGCACGGTCTTTTTGTCACCCTGTTCTCAACTCTTAACTTTTATTGATGAATATTTTGGCGTACAACATGTCCTGAATACACGGGTGACTCGTGAAGCTGTGTGCTACATCAGCCCAAGCAATCATTTTTAAAATAATAACTATGTTAAATAATAAAACTACATCAGTGATAGTGTTACCAATACTCTGACCCTGGACGTAATATGCTACATTTCTAATTTTGTCTACATAATTTCCAATAGAATCTAATTTTTAAACGTGGAATAATTTACCATTTCTAACCCGAAAGTATTTTTCCTTGTTAATATTTTAAATAAAGTAAAACAAGCCACTGATCAGTTTTGTATTAATGGTCGTGCGGTAGCTTTTCGCACTCTGATATCTCTTAAACTTTGTTTTCTTTAAAATCACCTTAGATTGTGAAATTTTTAATTTTACCAAAGTGAACGATTAATATTTTCTTTTGAAAATATAAACCATTATAAAATAAGATTTATAATCAGTGAAGAGTTCGAATTTATTTCTATTTCGTTGGTTATGTCGCCTGATGCGACCGCGCTCTGTGTCATAGAAAGTTCACTTGTGCTCTCGGCATCGTAGCACACAAGGCTAGTAGTTGAGTTTTACGGGTGGGGCAGGGGGATGAAAAGGTGTAAGGCGCAGGCGCAGTTGTGTCTAAATTGCCCGATCTGGTGCTGTAACTAGAATAGCACTGGCTGTCCAGCTGGCTGCTTTACGAGCGATGCACCGCAAGGCGGAGGGTTTAAAATCTTCCATATCGAAGCATAGATTCCCAGTGTTTAAACACAATTTTTATGAAGGTTCTTAAAATTAAGATAAATTAATTCTCACTAAATTAATTGATGTGCTGCAGCACATAAGAACGAGCCGTCACTGCCTGAATGCAATAAATTTCCTTGTGGCGATGTTTTCAGAATAGTTTTTACACTGCCATGTTGTCGTAACAAAGGTTCGCGTTAAATTGATCTCCCACTACAACCCCAGGCTACAGAAGGACAACGCAGCGTATTTTGACACGACTACCTATTTCTCTGCAGATATTTATGCAATCCTTTACGCATCGGACACGGAGTCGTCCTGACTTATTAGAATTTCCTTGCCGTTAGGGTTAACATAAACACCGCGATTTATATTCCAATTTACTTATCGTCTCGCCTATGTGTTAGACATCCATTACCCAATAACTTGGCGACTTTGAAAATTATCGCTGTTAGACAGAAAACACTAAATGTGGGGAAAATACTCCATGTCACCTTTTTTCTAATTAATTATAAGGATCTGACTGTAGTTATTTCTCCTTTATTTGAGTTCCAGCTCAATAGTTTAATTCCATTCAGACTTGTTCGGAGTATCGCGTTTAGAAAAATTCTCCTATTCCTATAGAGTTACGGATTTATATTTAATCTAATGTATAATAACGAAATAAATAGACCGATAAATCAGATAAATATTAAAATTGAATTTTTACCTCAGTGGTTACATCGGCATTGAAATTGAAGGTACGTTTCTTCCCTAATTTGTGTTTAAAATATCATACGTTTGTGATTAATTTGTTGTTGAATTTTTTTTCAATGAAGGTGAATTTATGTATTAATTTTATTGTATAAAGTGCCAAGATCTTCAATTAATAGGTTTAAAAAATTAAATATAATAGAAAAGAATTTTCAAATAAAATTTAAAATGTATGGTCTGGTTTCCATATAACCAAAATTTCTGTAATTATTTTAAGTTACTTGTAAAACTATTGTAGTATTACGTTGAGACTAGTGTCTGAGTAATTTTTTCTTCTACCTACAAACAAGCACAGCAGTTGTTGACCAAAAGTGCAGTTCTCTTTGTCTTAGTCTAAAGTTCATGTACTATTCCAGTGGTCCTACAAGATAGTCTCTATATTGAGTTAAGCAACAGAATAGTTTACAAAATCATGCAAATCTATTTTCTAGTTTAAATATAGTTAATTTGCTTATTTGATTTTTACTATGCAGTAACTTCACTGTCAGTTGGACTCGAGTGTTTGTCTATTCTAAACATCCATTCATTGAGATTCATTTAATAGAATACGATGTTGTTGTTTTTTGTAATCGTTAAAATACTGAGACAGTATGTGAAGAAATGTATGGTTATTCTTTACATCACCCCGTCAAATCATTTAAATAATAAGCAAATTAATCAACGAAATTCGGGTTATGTATTGCACCGTTTGTATCCCTCGTACATGTAACGCGTGATCATTGGACACAATGAGAATTTTGTTTATAAAATCCAAAATGCGAAGTTAACGGATTACGATAGAAAAAAATCCGACAGGACCATTTGTCAAAGATATCTCTGTGAAAGACCGGAAGGTCCTGGGCTCGATTCCTTATCTGGATCAGATTTTCTATCCTACTCCGTAAATTAAGTTTCATAGGCTTAAAAGTTTTGCCTTGATTCAAAGTATTTCCACTGTTCTGGAATCGAATGTACCTTCATTCCTTATAGCTTCAGATATAATAGTTATGAAGTAGAAAAGTAGATTAAATGTGCTGTGATCGTCCCCCAACTTTCTACCAAAGTAAGAAGTTTGTAACTCGGGAATCTATTACTTTTCCATTTATAAAGTCTGCCCAGAAATGACGCCATTTTATACATAAAAATGTATTTCCTGTGACCAGAGATATGGCAGTGTGGTGCCCCAATAAATACATTAAATGACGGCGATGGGGATAAAAAATTATCACAATGCAGAAGTTTGGATTAGAACATTATGCCAGCTACTGAAGAACCATTTTCGTGAAGGTATTATTTTCATACTTGTGAAGGGTTATATTTGTATTAGCTGATGTTGCCTGCGTTAAGAGAGCTGTTATTTAGAGAATGACAGAACTTGAGGATGAAATGGGGGCAACAGATTTAACCAAGAGTCAGATACTTGAGGCGACCCAGATGCAGACTGAAAGAAGTTGCACAAGCTTCTTCTTCACCCCCCCCCCACCTCTCCCTCGACTAGGTCTTCTTTCTTTGCCCCTAAAAAGTAGAGCGTTTTCTTTGGAAGATTGGCAATCTTCCCGAAGTAGGACAACCTGGTCCCTAGACCAACTCAGCTAAAGTAAACATTCAAAATATATATAAGTCGAAACAAATGATAAGTGTTAAATGTAAAAATATTAATAAATTTAACTATCCCTTGCTAATTTAGTTTTTAAATAGAAACTGCGGTTACTAATGAACCTCTTATGTACATTATCTAAATTCAGCAAGAAAAATATTATTTTGAAATCAGATACTGATATGTGAAAGCAACAGTTACAAGCAAATCCTCATTGATTGGTTCTACGATATATGCAGTTGATTGTCAAATGTTTTACTTGCAATGGGCACGATTGCTTTCCAGAAATAAAAATGTCCTTGTTATTCTACGAATAATAGCCGTACTTGGTTTTGACACAGTGATTCAGCGAACACAGTTCGATTCTTAATACAACTCAGCTTCCAATGTCTTTGGTAAGACAACGAAGCTTCCTCATCTCACTCCTACCTGTTCATACTTTTCGTGCTTCCGTCTCTTTATTTGATTTATACACGTCCTTGAAGGAATGGCGACTTTTGGAAACTCCGCGTTAGTGTTTCTGTTGTCGTGGCGGTCTTTATGAAGTCCATTTCTTGCCACTGCTTCAGACAGGAGCCAAAATGGTGGAGCAACATCATTCGACGTCGAACGATTTCGTTATTAGTCATCAAGTTAACTGTGTTTCCTATTTACTTTTAGTGGTCATTGCAAAGTGAATAACTAGACTTCTCTGCATCTAGAGCAACGTCCTTCAAACTCTTCGAAATTTAATATTTTGTGTAATAATTAATTTTCTGGAAAGGGAATATTCGCTATAAAACATTTTTTAAAGAACAGAAATAATTTTAATATATTGTAGAGATTACTAATGTGTAATGAAATGTTTTATTTAAATTGATTCTTTAATTATTGGCGGCGTAACTTTGAGGCTGAGCATTGTAAAGAACAGCATTGTTTGGCGCGAGAATGCAGAGACTATAATGGGTGCTAAGAATTGTTGTCGAAAAAGCGAATATAAATTGCTCGGAACCTGTAAACTATAGCCCGGGGACCCTAGTTAACCCTTGGCTACCTTCCTCTACCCTTCCACATCCCCCCTTTCCTATGCTATAAGAGGGGAGTTGCCACTATGTGGATTACGCTAGACATAGCGTGTCTCCAGCTTCTTTCTTCTTAGGAGAAAATCAGTCTGACAGTCAAAGAGCAGTGTGTTGTGGGAGACTGTGTTTTGGAGGGCCTGACCATGGTAGTCCGCGCGAGAGTCTGCGGTGGTCGAATTCGGCAAAGTATGGGCTGAATATCATCACCTTCTGTATTTAAGGGATTTTCCACAGCAAACTGAGTGTGATGATACGTACGACAGTAAAGCAGAAAGGCGCCGAAATTGTTGGAAGAAAAGTGAGACGATAATAAAATCAGTGCTATGACCTGTCAATAAAAAAATATTGTTCCAGTAAAAATTAAAGTTACCACGTGTGCATAAATCAGAGCATCTCTGAGCAAAAGGTTATGTAAACACGTAAATTTTGTAAACCTTTACGTAAATATCGATTACCGCCAGATTTCTATAACTTTGTCGGATATTTCTATAGGTTTATCAGATTCTATAGTTGCTGTTGTTAGTATCTTTGTATGAACTATTGTTATTGTAAATTATATTCGGTTTTTGCTTTTGTAACTTGGTGAAAATTGCAAATCACTGTCTTTATTAGAGGCCCTGAAACTTAAGATTCTCGTGAAAGCTGTGGTATTTACGGAAAAACATAAACTGTAAAGTCAACGTAAATCAAAATTGTCAATTAAATATTCTATGTCTTTATGTCTTTAAAAATTTGGTTTAATTTCAAAGTAAATTCCTTCCTTTGTTTATATTTTGTATATCATATAATTCGGCTCTCCAACGTTGAGCTGGTCTCTCTAATTTATTTGTGCTTACCACAATATTTATCTAAATAAACTGTAATTAAAGCAAAGAAAGAAAACAATCATCATTGTTTCAGGGGTTTTGGTTGATATTGAATACGAATTGTTGTTATTAATAATATTTAAATATATGTGCACACCTGGTTGAGCGATCATTAAATGGCTTAAGAGTAGTCACGAACACACTCGACCATGGTGATCGTAATCCTGGCTTGAGGTGATCAAGCGATCTTGGACGTTAACATGAATGTTGTAACCTCTTTTCGACAACTCGTGCATCTATGCCTTATTTGCTTGTTTATATATAATCTTTATTGTAAAATAGTTGAGGTCAACGTTAGGACTGAAACATACTGTTAAATTAAATGTTTAATTTTCTGTTCAATTATTAATAATTTAAACTATATAGACGAAAATAATTTTACACACACACACACACACACATATATATATATATATATATATATATATATTGTGGTAATCAGCCTCCATCAATAATACATTACAATTAAACAATTAGAATTTATAAAGAAAGCCACACGTTGAAGACGCCAATTTTGTAGTGATTTAAAATTAAAATTATAGGATGTTTTAATAATAATCAAGATTTTAAAATAGACAAGCAAATTAATTTTGTTAACGCACAAACAATTAAATTTACATAAGTTATCATATGAATTTACAGTAGTTATTAATAAATTAACTTCAATTTCCATTATTAATTAATAATTGACAATAAATAATTTTTGTTTAATTGTAATGTATTATTGATGGAGGCTGATTACCACAATATTTATAAAATTCGCCCGGAATATGTCTCCATTTTATTATATCGTCTACGAGTATCCTTTCTTCGTTTCTTATTGATAAAAAATACCCCTTGTACATAAATTCTACTTCAGTGACGTTACACTTTATCTAGCTTCCTATTGAGTAGGCCAATAAACCCCTTTAATATTTTCTGTTATTCTTTTATTTTGGAGAAAAACAGATTTCCTTCTAATTAGAGTTCTCTCCGCCGATTGGCCCTTTCACTTCGTCTAGCTGTCTCGTCTATTTCTCGAAAATAATTTCACTTCTATTAGTTTTACCGTCTTGGTAGTTCTCACAGTAATTATGACTTTTATAACTGCAATTATGAAATATAGTTTTATTATCAAAATTTTATTCGTCAAGTTATACATTACTCGTTCATTCCTTTTCCAAAGGTAATATTTACCTTCTAAAACCTTAAGAGAAAATTAAATTCACATCCAATTTCCTCTGTTCCTAAGTGTCTCTAACTTGGAATGTCACTGGACATTTTTCAAGATCGCAAGTCTCCGTGTTACAGTATTTACATTTAAATAATTAAGTCAATTTTGGTCGAAGAACTTTACAGTAGAGTTGTAAAAATTAAAAGAAAAAAACATTGTTCATCAACACAAGCCATGGAAATTGATAGGAATACAGAAATATTTTGAATAGTTTGACAACGTTTGGAAAGCAATCACTAGAGAATTAGGATTATATTTAAGAGTAGAAATTACTAGCCAGGAAGGAAAAGTTGCAACTAATATTTTATCTTTAAGCATAGAATAGTATGAACGTTCGTAAAATTCTTCCGGCTCACTTTTACTTAATGCAGTCTTAACTAGATTTTCACTGTTTTCTTATGTAAGTGTGGAAATGTAGAATTTTTCGAACAACTTACGTTGTTAGTTGTTGTCTTGGTGGAAACAATTGTTTCATGAAGTAATTTGGTTGTTCCTGCTCATAAGACGTTTCTGTATTTTCTGAATATCGCCGTATGGGAAATATATTTGCTTCAAAAATCTTTTTTAACTGTGGAAGAATATCATGGGGGCATCTTCGAATTTATATTTATACTGCCATGAAGGTTTGTGTTATATTTTCTGACATTCTTTAGTTTCCATACTGCCCATAGTTTTTTTTAAAAAAAATCCGTCAAGTTCTTGGGATGTAGAAACGCCTTCAGTGGTGTGCTTTTGACGTTTAATTAAATATATAATGACCCGTCCGCTGCTTTCTGAGGGCGACTAATCACTTTCTCCCGGTCTATCGACGTCGATAATTAATATAATTTTCTGGCGTCAGTCTTGGTCATGTGTGTGTGTGTGTGTGGCAGCTCATGAATAACACTGCAGCAGCTGTTAAAAAGTTAAAAGAGAACAATGCTTTGATTATCGATTTAATGTGCTTATGACGATGTTACCGAATTGTGCGTTACAGGCTCATCAATTATTTATATATTCGTGTTTAACGTTCAATGTTGTGTAGTAGATTCACAACGAACATAACATTATCATATAAGGAGCCATCTTTCTCGTTTCATTATAATGCTATAATATCCTCAATCAAATTACAACTTGATGGCATTCGACGAGACGATCTGTCGATGACGTAAGATTCGACATAAACTGCAAAATAAAATGGAAAATATATTTTCGAGTTGAAAACGAAGTAAGTAGGCGTTTAAGAGCTAGACAAGAATTTTTTAAAAAAACTGTCTGTTAGTGACAAACCAAAGATTTTATACATTTTTTAACGTTAGTAACTATATTGATCTGGCTTCATTGCACCAAGGTTATAAACGAATAAACCAACCAAATTGACCAGAATTATACTTAAATAAAATAAAAATTAGAACATTAATAAAATTGGTACGTCGCATCGTTGGTTTTTGGAACTTCTTCAGGTGCATATATATATACATGTATTAATACTAATTAGAGGCCAGTAATGATTTTAATAATTTGATTGTTAGCGGTTCCAATTCTTCAAAGACGACAATGTGTAGGCTAGCTTTGTTTTGAGCCGCTAGCACTGTCTGAAAGCAGTTGGTTGGTTGTTGTGGTCGCGTGAGGAAATCAGAATCTGGCAGCGGAGAACGAACAGCGTGGCCAGAGTATAAAATTCAAACGAGAAAATCACAATTTTTTTTAGAATCCAAGTATAAAGTTTGGACAGCGAAATACTTTGTAAAAAAAACTGCAAAGAGTAATCAAATATTTAGCTCCACATTAAGATTCCTACGCGTACTGAGACCATCATCAGTTTCCACATAAAGACAATGTGTAACAATATGTCTGACTAATTATCCGGAGGTGCAGCAGTTCCAGTTCCCGGAGGAAAATTCAATAACTACGACCGTGTTTTGGACAATCAAGTGTACAGTCAGTGATCTTATGGCCTATTAGCGTAAATTGTTAGCCCGAGCCCAGGAATCTAAGTCTGGTACCAACCGAACATTTTTGTAAGTAGAAACCAATTTAATTAAGTTTGTTTTTGTAAACGATAGTTAAAGGCATTCGTCAGATTTCGTTTTGGTTTTGGTTTTGGTTTTGGTTAAAAGCAATTTAAAATTATTCAGTAGTGTCCAAACATATTCGTTGATTATATTAAACCGACAGCTTTTATTGGGAAAATGCAAAAATTTTAGATGAGGAATGTAAATACTCAACATTTATGAGCAGAACATGAAATAGAAAACATTGGGTGTATAACACCCGTTTAGAAATATTCTGCACAAAATTTTTAATATGCATTTAGTTTACAATAAATAAATTGTAAGTTATATTCAATAAATTTTCACATAATTGTATTATTAAAATAATGTTTGTAAAATCTTTCTCTCTCACTAAATTTTTAGATATTCAGGTTGTTAAAATTTTGAGGTATGTATTTTTATTTTATTAAAATATATTTCTGACGAATTTGGCTGGTTTATACGTTTGTTTTACGTTAGTCTTTTCAAGCTTGTAAATTGAGTGCGTATCTAGTCAGGTTTTTTGTACGGTACCTCCTGATATCATTCTTTTCGAAGGACTCTGAATAATTATAGAATCTGACAGCGATTACAAACCATCGCCTTGAGTTTCAGAGGCCGACGGCCTAACAACGAGGCCATTGCGAGGGATAACTCAGTGGCACGGTAGACGAAAGGCGGAATGGATTAAGACCCATCTAAAATGTTGACAGTGACGTGCGTACAAACGCGACTCGTGGGAAATGTTCACAAAATGGAGAGAGACTGCGTGGCGGAACAAATTGTGCAGCGGTAACGTTAAATAAATTCCATACGAGAGGGCTTCAGAGCGCAAGCAATAAATGATTTATTTTGGTACTCGCCGATAAAGTGGTTGGCACGAGGCGTGTAAACACTGAGAAATTATTTTAATTTCTTGGAAATATTTGAGTATTATTAAGTGGCGTAAGTTATAAAGTTTTTTTTTTACACACATTTAATTCACTGACAATTTTTTGACGAATCGTTGTGTGCGATGTGAATATATGTGGATGTAATCGGGACCGACAATTAATAATCCCGACACATGAAAATAAAATTAATTTGTTAATTTAGTACGATACGACTGCACATTCCACTCCCGTTGAATAGTGGCTGAGGACTGTCCCAGGACCAAAAGGACTTTCCGGAACTCAGTTACCGGTAACAATGGACAAAAGTGACGGTGCCGAATGGACTCCCACACTAGTATTTATTTCTGGATGTTGTGTGTTGTTAAATTTATTTAATCTTCTACCCTCTTTGCAGAAAACTCCAATACTTTATTTTACAGCATAAAACAAATGATTTTAGTCTCCTAAATATAATTATCGGGTTTCAACCGGGACCAATGTTTTGAAAGAAAGCTTCGTCGTCGTCCTTTAATTCCATTACCCGGTGAGTGTTATAACTTCGAATGGAAAACTAACAATAGGTTGGTATTAAAAATTAGTTCCTCTGAAATTGTTAACGGTGTAACGAAACTCTTGACTCACGGCTGTCCAAGACTACGTAACATAAATGCTAACCACTTTGACAATTCAATTCGCGTGTGATTTCGATAGACCTTCCTTATGGATAGAGAATTTTCCCACTTTTATCCTCTTGCAAACATTTCCAAATTCCCTTTAAAAAAAAATTAAAATTCATTGCATTAACAACAATTTTTAACCTTTTAAATGGTATATATCAGTTACTTTATTTTTAGAAATTATCTCTATTGCCGTAAGTCCACACTGGTTTCTATATAGTTTTGTAAACTAGTATCTTATTTTTTTAGAGGTGGCGAGATTTTCTACCTATTAAGCAATACAACTCCTCGAATTTTATGTCGATCAGTTTTTTTTGTTTGTTTTTTTTATTTGGTCTTTCCATGTTGGTCTCTTTATCCTACGGAATGAATAATGTTAATTCTGAGGATTTATTTTCGTTTATTTTTATTTTGCTGTCTGTTTTAGTAAGAGTTTCGAATGATGTAGATATGCTGAGGGAGTTTCTTGGGGGTTTTTTCGTGGGTGGTTAGTATATTAGTATGAAACTTTAGTATTAAAGTCTTCCAAAAACCCTCATCTTGTAACATCCTATGGACCCTATACACCACATCGAAACTGTTTGAGAAACTCCTGCTTTACATCCTCTTCAACAAAAATAAACTCCAGGTATCCGGTCAACAATCCAACAATTTCATAGATTTGTCCATTCAATTAATAAGACTCTAGAAGACAAAAAGTATTTTCCTGCAGTATTCTTTGATATAAGCCAGAGTTTCGAGAAGGCGTGGCTCAATGGGCTTCTTCATAACACAAAACTCTGTCTGCCATCGTATGTCAACTAACTGAAGTCATATCTATGTGTTAGAAAATGTAGAATAAGACTTAATGGAGATTTGTCAGATCGACCGAGCCACAGGGTGGCGTCTTAGGCCCAATACTCTACTTTCTGAACAACCGACAACTCTTAACACTCCAATTTGTAATTTTGGCGTAGGTACCCCATATGACTTTTATTTCCATACCCTTTGCTTTTTATTTAGGGAAACCTCTTAGTACTTGAAAGCTGCCGTAGAATTTTAAGTATTCTAGTACGAGGGAGAATCAAATGAAAAACTTAAAAGTTTAATATGAAATCGAAAGTGGGCGCCAGTGGTCTGTAAGTTGTTACACGTGTTTTAAATAATGTGCTGGTTATCCGTTAGGTGGCAGGGCAGTGCTGATGCGCAAACACCAGTTGCCCCACTAGCAACGTGTACCAGAGACAAGCACCGTTCGGTGATTAGATTGTTGCAAAGGGAAGGTGTAAAACCTATAGACATTTATCACAGAATGAAGATCTGTAAGGGTA
Source organism: Zhengitettix transpicula (assembly GCA_037074705.1). NCBI lineage: Eukaryota > Metazoa > Arthropoda > Insecta > Orthoptera > Tetrigidae > Zhengitettix > Zhengitettix transpicula. Next base: position 227,288,395 of record CM073590.1, on the reverse strand, counting down.
TGCCTGTTTGTCACAACAGCAAGTGTATGAATGGTGTAGGAGGTTCGCAAATTCTGTGACGTCTGCAGCCGATGCTCCGAGCCCGGTCCAGGCACATTATAAAGTGAATCCCCAGACCACTGAAGCAGTTGAAGCCACCGTAATGGAAAACCGCCGAGTGACATTGGACTGCTGTATGCATTAGTCACATTATGCATGATGTTTCATAAGGTAATCTGCACGATGGGTGCCGAGGCATCTGACTCCGGAATTGAAGCAGCGGTGTGTTGATTTTTTTGGAAGAACTTCTGCGGCTCCTTGAACGCGACGGTGATGCCTTCATTGCACGAATCGTCACCGCAGACGAAACCTGGGTCCATTTCTATCAGACAAAGACAATGAGAGAGAGAAAAGAATAGTGCCATTCGACATTACCCAAATCTAAAAAGTTTAAAACACAACCATCAGCAGGGAAGGTTATGCTGTGTGACCCGGTTTGGGAACGAAAAAGGAACACTACACGCCGCGAGGGACCACATGCATAGACCTCCTCAAAAATCATCTTTGCCATTAGAACAAAACGTGGATTGATATCGACAGGTGTTGTTCTACAACATGTCAATAAACGGCCCCATACGGCTCGTGCGACGGTTGCGAAAATTGCAGACATGCGCTTTGATCTCTGTCTCATCCAGCCATACTGTCCCGGCCTTTCCCCAAGTGATTTCCATATGTTTATACCCCAAAAAGAAGCACTTTGAGGGACAAAATTTCATTCCGATGACGATGTGCGCCAGGCTGTCGGTGCACGAGTGGTTTCACCGTCTCCCAAAAGGATTTTTTTTATTCTGGAATTCAGGTACTTCGGAAGCGTTGGCAGACATGCATTGAGCATGGAGGCGACTATGTCGATAAAGGATCAGGTTTGTTGTACGTGTGCACAATAAATAAAATTTAAAAAATAATTAAGATTATCATTTGACTCGTAGAACGAAACGTGGATTGAAACTGCTGACGGAATGTATCCAGTTGGATCGCAGCGGCGTCGTTTCTGTTGTGTTTCTATTCCTGGGCGATCCTTTTATTAGCGTTGTGTCGCTACGCTCCATTCGGAGATTGAAATTGTAATTTCCTTTTAACGGAGCTGCACCCATTTATCTCCACGAATTCACAACTCAAAATACACGGCGCTTCGATACACCGGAAAGAGCGGGAAGCCGTCCCATTGTCTCAAATCCCATAATCAAGTGCAGTCTCAATGGGACTTATAGGAAACCGTGCTCGGTGATCCCGGACGGCAAAGTTTATTTCTGACTCAGAAAGGACTGACTTCCGATATAAGCAAAACCTTTGGTCAAAGTCAACTAAAAATGTGGTCGTCGCCTGTCATCAATGACATCGCTTTATTCATTTCTCAGCTTTTATTATGTTGGGAATGAGTTACAATTGTTTCAATTATCTGATATAATTAGAAAAAATTACGCTGGACAGAAGCTCAACTCCATGCAGTCATTGGCAAATCAATAATTTTATATTGCGGAAAGGGGTAAAATGTCGGGGTATCTTCAAGTATTATAAGACATATACATGTAACGTATTCAATAGTACTTGAAGGCTTATTCGTTATTATAATTCTAGAATAAAAAATTCCAGTCTTAAATTTCGTTAATTATAAATATGGAGGTGACGTCAATTAATTAAATCTGGACTAAGTTACGTTTATAAATTAGTTAAATCGTGTTTATAAGTTGAATTTCTGGAAGTATAATGGATTCGTCGTAATGTTTATAATGCCTTGATTTCGATGCGTGTACGATCCCTACGATCCATCAATTATGGACACCAGGTTATTTCTTAACAGATAAATAAACCAACTTAATATATATTTAATAACTTTATTCGACGAGACTCAAGGCGTGTTTTTTATCGCCAATAACATGTGCTTTTTTAAAAATAAAAAATTATTATGAGAATATTAGTTGGTTTGCATATTGTTTACAGTAGATACAATTTAAATTATGTACGTAGTTAACATGGTAATTAGGTTGATCCAGTAATAAACATAATTTTGCAAAATAAAATATTTTTGTTTGGTCTAAATTACTGTTTATAATCGATCCGTTCTCTCTATGCTCCAGTCAGAGACTGACTCCAAAGACGTACCAACAATTACAACTGCGTGCGTAAAAGCCGCCAAAGAAAATCTTAATAATACATTACAATATACAACTACTGGCAAACGGCCACAATCGTCTTCATGTTTCAGCATATTACCTGAGGAAGTCCCAGAATTGAGGGCGAAACATCGTATTGTAATAATTTTTTATTTTAATTAATTAATACATATTTTTTCTGAGATTGGGTAGTTTGTTTATTTATCAGAAGTTAAATAAAACATTGGCGGAGGAATAGATGGAAGTAGAAAGTCATGTACAAATTAATGTGTAAACTGTGATTGATTTCAATTAAGAGAGGGGGCGTAATGGGTCTAATGACAAAACCAGTCATCACATCTACTCTGCACTCTGTTGGAGCCCACGCGGTTGTTTTTTGTTTGTTTTTTTGCTGACATTTCCATGAAATTTTTTTTAGATACCTTAACCTCCTCTGATCGTTTTATTTGCAGGTAACACAACGTTGCTTATGTTAATACTTCATTTACTCTAACACACGAATTTTAAGGACGTAACTAGCCTGTTCCATAGCGCTCAAAACATTGATTACACATACGCACATGTATTCGTATATTCTAATGTCAATTGAGTTCCATAAATATTTTCGCAGCGACTTTTTACTGCCCGATTCTAGTGTACATAATGTAGACTTATGGCTGTAATTGGGCTCCCTACAGGGCGGAGGTCTGAGGATGATTTAAGAGCCCCCAAAGTGCGGTCGTATTTTTACTTCTTGTGATTCATAGTCGCCATCCACTCAATACTGGCTCCGGACAAAGCGTAGTTATCACGCAGAGGTCGTTTAATTCAAGTAATCGTGTGGAAAATGGTTAACTTACATTTTTATTACAAGGAAAATTAGCACGTTTTCCCACTTGGGCGAACAAAGTTAAAAGAAACTAGCGTTAAGCCCCTTAACATTTTCCTCGGGGTGCGAAATGGGATACAGAAAATCGGGCTACTTTTTGTGATATGCAACCTTAAGTTTATAACATCGAGTCTGATTGGTAACTGGCTTAGCAGCCAACAGCGATGTTCTTTATACTAGTCCAAAGAGTTGACACACACAGACACTCATTCCACATATATAATTTAAAAAGTTTGGACATATTTATTAATTTAATCGCGACAAAATAACAGATAGTAACAACAACTCGCGAGAATAGAATTAAAACTCGATATATTATGTCTGCAACTCATGATCGCTGCAATAGCTTTGACGTCACTCGGCAAAATTCAAAATCGCCCACATATGTCGTTGCGATGTGGTTACGCTGACGTCAGCACCGCACGGCCACAAGTTCAGAGGTTCGATTGCTTTGCTGGGTAAGAAAAGCGAGAAACTGATCAAAGTTAAGAAAGACGGACCTTCATGCTTTTGCTATTAGCGAAAAACTGAAAAGAGGTGCAACATTTCTTGTTTTTAGACCACAGACACTTTTCCCGATGCCTTTCGAATTGGAAAACTTCGTTTTTCACGAATGGTCACAAAATATACAATGTGTGGGAAAAAATATTAGTAAAAATAATAAAAAGACCTTTTGCGCGGTAGGATACATATATTATTTTTTTTTAGGTAACAGGCTACATGAGGGTAATCCACATGGTGGCAACTCCCCTTTAATAGCATAGGAAGGGATTTGAAAGGTGGGATGCGGAAGGGTAGAGGAAGTTAGCCAAGGGTTAACTAGGGCCCCCGGGCTATATTTTAAGGATCCTACCCGGCATTCGCCTAAAGAAATGCAGGGAAAACCCTAGAAAAACCTGCATCAAGTAGGTCGGGCATTGGGTACTTGTCTCACGCCCTTCCGATAGCGGAAGAGGAGTTTGCTGTGGGGACGCAGCATTCCCTTCTCCGTGCCTCGACCAGTTTACGAGGTAGCTGGCCGACTATTCCCATGGGAATAGCGGACAACTCTTACCGTATGCCCAAGGTCTTTGACCCCGGAACATACACCTCTCAGAACAGACCGAGGTGCCTTGGCTTGTGGGAACCTTAGTTCAAAAACCTTCAAGGTTTTTCCTGCGAGAGAACATCCCTCGCAGGTTACCTGTGAGAGAATCCTCTCGCAGGCTTTCTTTTCCAAATTGAGGATGCATATAGCTACTAGGTTATTTAAAATAAAATAAAGAAACACTGTAGTTTGGTAACGAGAAAGTGTCTAATTACCTCCGTTTTTCCGCATTGCGTATTTCGACATTTATCTAAATTCATATAACTTTTCTGTAGTCTACTTGAAATTTATTTAAACTAACAATCATAATTATAATTTTATATGTTAATATGCTAGCATAGGACTATTAAAGTTTAACAGTGGTAGGATGAGAACGACAACTTATTTGAGGTACACTTCTGCTGGCTCGTTGTGGAAGTAATGGCTTCTCCATTTTTCGCGTAGTGCGTAGTGCGTCGTGCGTAGTGCGTCGTGCGTAGTGCGTCGGAACCTTAAAAAGTGCCAAATTTTCGACAATCGTCTGTGCTGAAAGCGGGATAACGATGTTTGGAAAATCCAGAGAATATGTATTGCTTAAATATATTAAACAAACAAATCATTAAGCTGAAGCAATGGTCCCGTACAGACAGTATAGATTCTAAATTTCAATTAATACTTTACAACAACGTTTCCTCCACGCTTCAGGTAAACATAAAACATTAGGCTAAAACGTATAAAACCTAAATAAAATTAAGAAACATTTAAAAACTGTAGTTGATATCTTGGTCACTAATGGCCATCGTAATGGTTAATTTAAACATAAAAAAAAGACTACAAAAACACCTGTTTTCCTGCCCAAAAAAAAACCTCCCGAACCGATAGGCAAACCTAAATTTCTCATAGTTTTTCCGTTTTATAAATTTTTACACTCTAGCTTCAGGAGTTTACTCATCATCATCATCTACAAATCCACCAGTTCGCCATCTCTACTTATTAAGAATTGTCTCAGGACAGACATAATATAGCATATAAGATTTCTTGCAATGATTGCCCTGATGTTTATGCAGGGAAAACAGAAAGAGCTTTGAAAACTTGGATGAAATAGCACATGGTAAACTACACACTCGGAGAGCATAAACAACTGGTTATAACTAAGCATTGTACTTCGGACAACCACACCTTTGATTTTCATAATGCTAAGTATATAACGAGTGTAAGCATCCTGCCAGATTAATTTAATAAAAAAACATTCAGTTTGAAATAATAGAAATACTATTAACGTCCAAAGAAAACTCAGCAGTATCTTTGACGCATCTTCACCTAGAAGATGACGGCAGTGCATTTGGTCGTCGAAACGTCGCGTTACAATCGCTGTGGAACCCCGAGAACTTTTTCTTCAAGAAATACACCGGGAAAGCCTTCGATCTTTGAGTTTCATTTAGGTTGACGTCCTATGTATATTTTAGTCTAATGTGTTATCTTCACCTGATGAGGTCAACGATACGTTAAGTAAACGTCGTGTATTGTTTTGTAATGTATTAATGTATCTTTTTGATACTATACTGTCTGCATGTGGCCATTGTTAACAAGCTTTGCCGTTTGTGCTGCAGAAGGTGAAACCTGCAAATTAAACGACGAAATATGTTGCTCTTGCGTTTTTCTATGAAGTCATCGGTCCTGCTTATCGAGTGGTACTTTCTTCGAAATTTGTTTCCTGCTACCAACGAAAACTCACCACGCGATCCTTTTCCCAACGATCTGTTTACGGTATTTTCATAGAAATTTCTAATGTCCAAAAGGGACCCTCCTAATAGAAGCATCGTCTGTAGACGTTGTAGTCGTACAGTACGACAACTTCAACACACCTCATGTATGGAATATAATTAAAATAAATGATTTTCTAGTATGATAACTTTTAAATATAAAATATAATGCCCCAGAAATCAGGGGGGGGGGGGAATTATCCAGTCCATTCATTGGTGTGGTTATGCAACCCGAAATACAAGAATTACTTTCCAAAAATAATTCTTTTAAGGCCGTTTCGACGCTTCATTGCGACTTTCTCTAACAGAATACGAATTATTTAAATTATTTTCTGTGCTATTATATCTCATATTAAATTTACCTTGAAACCAAGGTCGTATTAATTTTTATTATTGTTGAAAAATCTAAAGTACGTGTTCGCACATTCCTTAATTCAACATGTACGGTGATGTGAAATGTTATTTGTGATTGTATCAAAGAAAGTAAAATGTTTCAACCATTGCTTAATACTTTCCAACAGACGAAACTATGTAAGAACATCGTCATCCTGCGTCAAAGTCGCCATTTATGCAATTCACACAACATATCTTTATGGAGTGAGACAAGAAGCAGGTATCATGATACGGAAGTTACCTTCATACTTTTATTTTTTCTTCCTTTGGTATTTTCAGTTAATTGTTCCGTCCCCTCCGTCTTTCTCCAACGAAATGCGTCATTAAGCACTCGCAGGAGCCTGCGTCATCTAGTTCTAAAACAATACGAAATAAATTAGAGAAATTGTCGCTCGTAATGCGTTATATAAAAGAGCGAGGAACAATGGCACGCGAGAGTGAGGTGTGCGTATTTACTCGTAGCTTTTGTTGATTCCTTCCCTACGTGCTACTACACAAATAACCTTAAGGTTAGGAATGAAAAGGACTGGTAAAGCTTGTAAGAGGTGTCTCAGTCTTCTGGGACTGCATTAAGAAATAGTTCACACAACACGTATCCCTCTAAAAGTATCCGTGATTGATAATCTAAATCAAAGGGACCACCCAACGTCCTTTGTGTTTGGAATGAAATCGCCATCGTTTGGTGCTGAAATCAGTTGTGCGTTACGCCTTCATTAAAAGAACTCTTGATGTAACGTTTAACAGTTTTGAAGTGGTTCTTCACAATTTTTCTCGCATTGAAAATTTGTAGTCACTGTGCTTTCTTACATGCCATATATTTAAATATACTATTTCTACTGTGTGTCTGCTTACACCTCCTATTTTCGATGAATTTTTACTAGACGATTACGCCACACTATATCAGGCGTCAGCGGTGAAAGCGGGTGGCGCAGATTGAGGCGATCAAGCTGTAGGCGCTTACTGGTCCTGATTAGGAGAACTCACACCCGCGACGATAAAACATTAAACTGAAATTGCTCGCCATACAATTTGCTTCGTCTAAACGCTCAAGTATCTTCCGTAACCAATATTTTGTGAAAATCCCATTCGTAACTTTTATCCTCAATATTGAAAGAAACATTTTCCTAGCGTTTCAAATTCCGTTGTTGGCATCTATTTAACTTTCAGTTAGTTCAACGTACAATTGTCGCAGTTGAGTGTTCAAACTCTTTGTTTCGGTTTAAGAGAACTACGCTAAACTATATTAATTTTGGTATGGATGTTTCATAAATTTCTCTTGTTCCGATGCATTGAAAACCAGTTTTAATAAAGTATTAAATGGCGCTATATTTTCAGTTTAGAAACCAGTCTAAATTAAGTAGTTTATCTGATTTATTTTTAAGCTGAAACTTTTCTGTTTGTGTGCGTATTTGTTTTCCAACAAGTCATTGTCATTTGCAACTAAGATATTCGAATATTTCACGTAAAGAAAATTCAAGTAAGACTCAAATTACTGGCCGAATACAGACAGTATAGAAACAAACAGTTAAAACAATACAACGTATACTCCACATTTTCGTGGACCTCATTAGGTGAAGATAACACTTAAGACTAAAACGTTCAAGGACGTCAACTTTAATAACATGAAGAAAGATATGAAACACATGATAGATACTCCCGAGTCATCACTGGCGCGTTAATGATACGTTTGTTTAATTTAATCTGCATTATTTCATAAATTAATCTAGTGTGATAATTATACTCTTAGTATTTTCAAAATAAAAAGTGTGGTTGCTCAGAGAGCAATGTTAAGTTATAACCGTCTGTTTATCCACTGAAAGGTTTTAGTTCACCATCGTTCCTAATCCTAGTTTTCAAATCTCTTTAGTTTGACCTATATAAACAGCAGTGCAATCACTGCAAAAAATCTAATATACTATAATATGTTTATCATGAGGATTGATCGTTTCTTTGCAACGTTTAATGACCAGAGATACTGAATCTGTATATGACATTGATGTTGAAGATCTTGAATATACTCCTGAAGATATCGTATAAAAAATTATAAAAAGACAAAACTTTGGAAAATTATAGTTTGTCTATCGATTTGGGAGTTATTTCGGCTTTAAATCGGTGTTTCTGTAGTCTCTTATCAATTTATTACGGAGGGTTAAATCAGATTTAGGTCTCTGATGTGCAATATCTTACAGTGAGTAAATAGTTAGTGTGAGGCTGACATTTTTAATAATAAACATCACTGCACGCGGAGGATATTTCCCAATTGTTATAAACTTTTTGTAAGGTTTTTTTTAGCATTCAAATATTATTTAATATCCGTATTCCGTATTTCTTTCCGAGTTTCCATGGCTGACCCGGTCGAAGGCGCGTGCTTATGCAACCCTGCAGAACGCGTGATCCTCTGAATTAATTCAAACACATGCTCTCGTTCAGAAACACAATTATTATTTTCCATCGATTACGTCCATCTTATGGCGTATAATAAGCATCATACTCGCAATGTTTCAACACATCCCTACTACAGTGTGTGGAGGCGATTTACTGCATCTTGTAATCGAATTATTCCTATCGTAGCCCGTTGCTGCCCGCCACGCTTGGGCCCGGCTGTTCTTACTAATTATAGAAATTAAACAATTACTCTGTTTTACCAAAACCGAAAAATTGTTCGCAAATAATACTGATATATTTAATATTAAATTTGAAACATGTTTTAAATTTCTATTTGTAATTGCAATGTGAGTAGACGATTAATCGCAATTGAAAGTGTCTCACTTCCCTTTTACCACCAGTGTGTATCAGCAATAATTTGTTGCCCGTTGATTATTAGCACGCATCCCTCGTTGCCCTTTTCAAATTACTATAAATGGCCTTCTCAATGGCGGCCAATGTTAGTCTTACCGCAATAGTTTCATGAATCGTAACTCAATTTCTTGCAGTGCAGGTATAAATTTCCTTTTCTTCCTATCTTAGATACAGTGTTTAAAAATGACCGATAAGTAAACATTGAAATCTATTCACTGATAAGTTCGCTTGATAGTATTTTTCATTTCCGACGTATTAAAGAATTTTTTTTTACATATAATAATGGTATTTTCTGCCAATTTTCCCGATTCTAAATTCATTTAATTTATTTGTTTTCTATGTTTCATTCATTTCGTCTCCTAATCACTACCCACCTTGGCCCGAGGTTCAACAGTCTTCATCTGTCCGGTCATTTCTCATTCTCTGGATACTTCTTGTTCCCAGTATAATGTTCCACATCTGTGATCCGTAATAGGTATGAAGCTTTCACCGGGAAAATCAGTTAGTTGTGTTTTTATTTAAACAGCGTATTTTATTCTAAATAGTGACTGAAGTAGGTGTGGTTTCCGAAAATAAACTATAAATATGCCTTTGGAAATATTATTTACATATCTCTTAGGCGCCACCCGCAGATTAACGAATATCTTACGCAGGAAAGTTAGTCAAATTAAAGAAACAAACTTAGTGAAATAAAAAAATAGAAAAAGGATTATAACTTTCAGGCATATTCGGTAGTTCACTCTCACTACGTGTCTGCTACTCAGGAACTCCTTTTATCAGGTTAAACCGTGGTGGTTTTGGTTTCATAAACTCGCATCGCGACACCCGGAAATAACCTCAGCAGCAAACACCCGCACGACCCTCAGAGCTAGAAAAGCAAGTGTTTAATCTAAAAGCTGGACATCAAGTGTTCCTTCCAAAACGTAAACATAAAGTGTTCATCGAGCAGTTCTTCTCTTGGACTCGCGTTCTGATATGTTGTGATTGGGCATTTTAATCACGTGACAGAGCACCCTTTACGTCCATTACATGTTCATATTGGACAGTTACCCCTGGAGGCGGGAGACGAAATAATTTCTGCCAATCACGTCAGCGTACCTTACTGACTTTCTTTGTTATGTTTGGCCTTAGACCGAGCCCTAAAAATTGCCATGCGGTTTCGAAATTTACCCCTTAACCGAAGAGTACAGTAAGGAGTCTCCATCTGGCCTCAACCTTTCGTTAAACAAAATATGTATATAATTAATAAATAATAATTTGGGGAAATGGGTGCACTATATAGTGCTGCAGGATTTAGTTGTTTTTTTTATTATTTATTAAAATTAACTTTTAGTGCTTCTAAAACCACGTTTGTGAGTTAATTTTCAGTTTCCTCTTGGTTTCCGCAATTTATTCGTAAAACGAGGCCACTGACGCCTTCATAATGGGACACTCCCTTTCGCTAATGACTAGCAGAATATGACGTGCTATAACTCAACTAACTTTAATTAAGTTACTTCCACTGTAGTCTGATCCTTCTGGTCCCTTCCTACATTAGAAATGATGTCGTACTTATTACTATTGCAGTCCCATGAAGTAACTTACGTGTGTACTCTGTTGGTAGTAATTAATGTCCGGTGTTTGACCTGTGGGTTGCATTCTCGGTCTCATCTCTTTTAATGTGTGGAATCGAACGAGTCATGTCTTGTTTTTCTGCGTCAGATATTCAATATTTAGCCAGGTGAGTTCAAAAAATCCGTAATCTCGTGTATTGGTAAGCGATAAAGGGTATTAACGTTGACGTCATTCAGTAAACAATTTTTCCTTAGGATATTTGCCTTTCTCCTTAAAAACTGTAGTCATTTATTCTTCTTAGAACCTCTTCATTTTTCACCATTTATCTCCAATTTATACTTCGCCAACACATTTCAATAATTTCCAGGTAATTCTCCCTACTTTCCTTACGTCCATGTTTCTGATCCAAATAAGAATAAAAATAATTATAGACGTCTGCCACATACACTTTCCCATTAAAATAATAATTCCAATCTCTGTCCGTTTAACGGAAAAGTGACGTCATTATCAAATTGAACGTCATCAAAAAAATTATACCGTAAAGTTTTTTTATAGTAACAGGCTACATGAGGGTAATCCAGGAGGTGGTCACTCCTCTTTAATAGGACAGGATTTGCAAAAGGGGATGCGGTAAGGTATAACAAGGTAGCCAAGGCTTAACTAGGTCCCTCAGGCTGTACCCGGAATTCGCCTGAAAGTGATGGAGGAAAAAACCTAGAAAACCTGCATCTGGTAGGTCGTGCGCTTGATACTTGTCCAACGCCCTTCCGATGGCGGGAGAGGGGTTTTCTGTGGGTTTGTAGAATTCCCTTGTCCGTGCCTCGATTTGGAGGCAGCTGGCCGACTGTTCCCGACTGGGAGCAACAACTCCAAGGTCTGCAACCCTAGCATACACCCCGCTAAACAGATGCCTTAGTTCAAAAACGGAAAGAGGAGAAGACATTTCCAAATGTAGCCCTCTGCGTCAGTGGCAACACCCAGTTTTTATTTCTAGATACGCCATTAATATATTGAAAAGCCTGCGGCAGATTTCGAAGGATATTAAGGAATTTGGAAAACAATTCAAGTGATGCGTCCATTGCTGCGTCAATTAAAAATCCTATTCGTCGCAATGGTGCTTAAACGGCACGTATTACGTGTCAAGTGTACTCGAAATGAAACGCGTGCTTCATACTGGCTAATCGTCGAAGCGTGGCGTCAAGTGTTGGTTGGAGTGTATCACGATTAAAAGCAGTGTTTGGGGTGTGAAGGTGCAGACTTCGCGATTGTTTCCGTAAACATTACGAGCAGAGACGGCGGCGACGGATCAATACGGAGCCTAACCAGCTGCTGGCCCGAGGCCGAGGCCTGCGGGTCGATGCGCAGACAGACACGCCGACCTGCCTCAAAACACACGAGCGTGACGCGCAGCTGAGGGCCGAAACGTCTGCAGCTCGATCACGCAATTGATGCTCCCGATTTCTTCGTATGGAGGATCGTAGTCTGTTTACATGTGAAACTAATAGCGACGACAGCAATGTGTAAAAACTCCCAAGGATTCTATTTCCCGCCGTTTTTACGCAATTTTTCAAGTATGTAAAATGCATTTTATATCCCACAACAACTAATGTGTAACTTTTCAAAGTTATGCTTATCTTGGTGTTGAGTCAATTCCAATGCTGAATAGTTCTGGGTTTCGAACGGGACAGTCGATGTATGGGAGCACAACGGAGGTCTGTGGAAGTCAACCGACCAATCAGAACACACTACGCCGACGATGTGCGGCCAATCACAGGCAACTACGTCCATAGCCGGTCACCAATTAAATCCCACAGCGTACATATATATAAGACTGCCACAAAATCGCCGTTTTGAAGAAATAATTCATTTTACTCAGAATAAAAATGTCTGATTGATGACATATGAGTTGCACCGCAACCTTAAAAACGTGCGTCAGTGACGCCGAATGACGCAGTTCTGTAAAATAAATATCTTGGTGGGTAATATATTAACTATAGACGAAAGGCGTGTTTAGTAATAACTCTCTTAAAGCGATGAAAACTGAAAGGTAAAATACATACTTCCTCCATGGCCAGAGAGTTTTACGTGAAGTTGTCTTTTGAGTTTTGTGAACTGAACAGTGCAGTTGTGTCACTCTAGGCTCTTCTTAGCTCCTGAAGAAATGGAACAAGGATCCCAGAAGCGTTGTGTGGTATTTATATTATCACTTATTTTCTCTGTATTTGGCTATCCTTCCTAGTATTAATTTTCAATCTGAAGTAAATATTTCATTTCAGCCGAGATTGGTGATAAATCTGGGGCTCTTTGGCTCATTGGAAAACGGACCTCTAAAATTGTAATCTCTTTCTGACAGGAGAAACAAGGCCAGGATTTGTGCTTCGTTTGAAATTTATTGTAACAAACCAACTTGGAGCGAAATACGGAACTTTATAAGCCTATCAAAATATATTGGTAAAAGTAACAACTCCTTTAAAATTAAATCAAGAGAGCAACGCATAAATGGTTTGGAAATACTCGTTTCTGAGCAGAACGTTTTGCCTGGAAGAGCACTAGCGACTTTACACAAGAATAGTAAAGGTCTGAAAAACAGGCTAGATGAGTTGCTTTAAGAACGCTGAGTAGGTAATAAGTATTAAATAATAACTTCCTTTTTTTGGATCTTTCTTTTGAAATTTAAGATTAAATCTAAATACAAAATTGTATATTTAACTCTATAGTGAATAATTTTTTTGTATTCTTTTAAACTAAATTTTTAAGAACAATTTTTGTGAATAAAATACGGAGAAAGTAACCCAAAAAAATATCAAACATGACCTAAGTCAATTTGATGTTGCACATATTTAACATAAATATAATTAGGTCTGATTTATGACTAATTCGCATTAATTGGATAATTATTATTTTAGTGCTTTTATAATACCCTGAGAATGACGTTTAAAATTTCATTCTTGAAGAAAATATTTTTAAAACAACATAAAATAATATTCTGAAATTGACCGGCGGGTAGCAAAATCTGGCTTAAGGGGTTGACTCACAGGTCAGGCAAAATTTTGAGATTTAATTAAGTGCATGTTGTTTCATAAATGCATCAGAAATTAGCTCTCTTAGAAACCAACGGACGCCTCTTCGGTGATACTAAAAGTTATGTTGCACATATGCTACACTATGCAATGAAGGGTTAATTGTCTATACTGAATTGCAGTCGATAAATTAATTCATTCCTGATTTTCAAATTTTTAATGTAAGAAAAAACATATTGATGAAAAATGATTGATTTGCTTCATAAATGTAGGATTACTAAAATAGCAAGAATATTCGTTTGGATTTGAACCTGCTTCTTCAAATAACGTTATTTCATTTGATCCACTTTATCCAAACGTAGACTCGTATGCTGCTGTTCGAGAAATAATTGTTCCCATCGAGACGGAAACTATGTTGACTAGGTTGACGCGAAGCAACCTCCTAGATTCTTGCGAGACGTAGTAGTAAAGTTTAAACCTCTCCGTTTGCATATTATGCTGTAATAGTCTGCCGTAAAAAAGGCAAATATTTTTTCCGACATTCCTTTTATTATTTTACGACACGTTTGATGGAATGGAGGCTAAAGTCAGATGTTGAATTATTCTTAAAACTGAAGTTGCAACACACTTTATCACCTCCTCCTTGTTTACACACCCGCAATTTTAACCTCTTCAGGTTTTCTCTGTCTAGTAAGCGGATAAAGATCGTGTTTTATTATTCAGTTATACCTTTCGCTGTCCAAGATCAGTTATTACCGATATCATAGGACAGACCTATGTCGCAGACGTAGATTCTGGAACGAACCGGTGTCGCACGTTGTCACGCGATCTCCTCCACGACATCATGAATCATATTTTCGTCATAATCAGTGAGACGATGTTCTTTTCATTTAATTTACGACTGTCTATATTGAAAGGAACTGGTTTCTAATAATGGCTGTCAACTTGATTAGAATTTTTTCAGTGTTTGCTGTAACTGATATGGTCGTTTTCCTACCTTAACCGTTCCTCGGTAGTGGATAATGGTTGACGGGACGACGTATAACCCTAAAACAAGTAGGCACTAATGCTTTAACGCATCTTGAGGCGCTAATGGCCAATAGAAGCTAACGTGCAATAATCCAGAGACTAAACACTGGTGTTTGCAACGATGAACCGCTGGACCTTAGAATTCGCCATTACACCACGTGAAATGCTTTCACAAACTTTCGACAAAATGTGGCATGAGGGCTTGATAGATAAACTAAAGAAAAAGCTAACAAAGCAATAAGTAGAGATATTAACAATACATACACCACAGGCAGACTATTTAGAATTAAACAAGAAGCTGAATACTCGGACTGAAAGAGATAACGTTCTTGTTGTGTTCTAGCGATATCCAAAATTTGGAAGGAACTGAAGTTTCTGAAATGTCACCCCAACATGGGCTTGGATTTTGCTGTTTTTATCCAATATGAATTAGGTTAAGTCCCCACAAATCTCAATATATTAAGTAGCCACACCTCGTCAGGGGGTTCACATGGCCGAATTCAGAGGCGTGGGAAAACACGACCGAGACGGTGGAGAGTATTGCACGAACGTGCTAGAATCTTGTGACCTAAGATTTAGCCTCACCAGACACTCACAATATTTTAATGTATACAAAGGGATGCCGCACTGGGGTTGTTTTCGTTTCAGTGAGTACCTGAGAAGCGAGCAGTGACCCTCGTCAGCCTGAAGCCGAGAATATTAAATGCTCACGATAATTTCTTTCGTAAAATAAATTGCAATATATAAATAATAATATAAAATAATGCCTAAATAATTTATCCCGCTTGTTGTGTGCATTAGAAGTATTTTATTGTAAATTTTTTATTGTAAATCAGTAGTTTGATAGATGTTGAAAGCTTTGGAGTTCCTTCCAATAGTACTGCCTATATTTGCCTGTATTTCTGGCTTATTGTAGTCTTGTAGTTGACAAAGTTTGGTGTTTATATACTGCAAGTAACGCAGAGTAATTTGCATATGTGGCTACTTCAGTTCCATCCAAATTTTGGATATCGCTAGAACATAACAAGAAAGTTATCTCTTTCAGTCCGACTATTCAGCTTCTTGTTTAATTCTAAATAGTCTGCCTGTGGTGTATGTATTGTTAATATCTCTACTTATTGCTCTGTTAGCTTTTTCTTTAGTTTATCTGTCAAGCCCAAATGCCACATTTGTCGAAAGTTTATGAAAGCATTTCATGTGGTGTAATAGCGAATGCTAAGGTCCAGCGGTTCATCGTTGCAAACACCAGTGTTTAGTCTCTGGATTATTGCACGTTAGCTTCTATTGGCCATTAGCGCCTCAAGATGCGTTAAAGCATTAGTGCCTACTTGTTTTAGGGTTATACGTCGTCCCGTCAACCGTTATCCAATACCGAGGAACGGTTAAGGTAGGAAAACGACCATATCAGTTACAGCAAACACTGAAAAAATTCTAATCAAGTTGACAGCCATTATTAGAAACCAGTTCCTTTCAATATAGACAGTCGTAAATTAAGTGAAAAGAACATCGTCGCACTGATTATGACGAAACTGTGATTCATGATGTCGTGGAGGAGATCGCGTGACAACGCGCGACGCCGGTTCGTTCCAGAATCTACGTCTGCGACATGGGTCTGTCCTATGATATCGGTAATAACTGATCTTGGACAGCGAAAGGTATAACTGAATAATAAATCACGATGTACTGTTTCAACATATCATCGAGGAATAGGTGGCCTTACACATTAAGCGAGTAGGGTAACTATAAAAACTCTAAAAGAGGTCAAGTACGGTGGATCCTCGTGAAGTATCTGGGAAAAAAGTGTTTACTGAATTGTCTTAGAGAAAGTGTAACTACATCGTAATCGCCTTAAGTAGGAAACACTTTGGCCACAATCGTCAATCAATAGTGTTAATCCTGAAGCCTTATCCCTGCCGCTGGTGTCTTACCGATTGCTTCCCTTACCTTAATATACACAAGTAATACTCGTGGTGCCGAGTCTGCAAACATCTCGCCCCTATACAGGCTGATTTGCAAGCAGTTTGTGTGAATATTTTCGTAGGGTTTCTGTAGTTCCCCTTCGTGGGGAAAACAAGGGTAGACTGTTTCTATACATGGCAGAGTTACGCAAGGGAGCACAGTATTCCAAATTAACGGTTTAAATATATATGAAGCAAGCTGTCAATTTCAGATTATATGTCTATGTTATAAACATATTAACTCTCCTTACTCTGTTTTTATTTCCCTGATTTACTACAGTACTGCAATATAATACAATAGCAAGATAAGGAATTTTCTGGTCACTATCAGGGGAAAAATCCGAATGTATGGTGATTACCCTATTTTATTTCAAATTACCCGTAGCAAAATTTCCTCATGGCCCTATTATTTACCTCGCTTTTGTTGAAGGACATAACTATTCCAATTAGAGTTTCACATCACAGGACACATCACTCCAGTTCCGCACAAATGGACATGAGCACTTGCGTAATTGTGTTTGAATTGACCACTACACTCTCCCTAATTCCATCTGCTGAAGGGTTGACTAGTTCGTCTGGACTAACTAATAACCTGAGCGAAACTGTAGAATCTATAACACTGCTATATTTTTTTAAAAATAAACCGTTTCAGAAATGTCATTCCCTCATAAACGTGCATGAACGTTTACAAAGAAATTCCGGGACCTCATTATTCTTCTCGGAAATTATAAATATCAGAACTGAGTTTCAGCACTTTTATGTTGGTAATCTTGTGATAACCAAGAAGAAGGTATGTATAGGGTAATCCACATAGTGACAAATCCCCTCTTATAACATAGGAAAGGGATTTTAATGGGGGGGGATGCGGAAGGGTAGAGAAACGTAGCCAAAGGTTAACTAAGGCCCCCGAGCTATGGTTTAAGGATCCTACCCGGCAATTCGCCTAAAAGTAGTGTAGGGAAAACCCTAGAAAAACCTGCATCAGGTAGGTCGGGCATTTGGTACTTGTCCCACGCCCTTAAGGGGCCGGAGAGGGGTTTGCTGTGGGGTTCACCTGAGAGAGAATCCTCTTGCAGGCTTCCTTGAGTGTGATAACCATTTTTATTCGCCTTCTTTATCATCTTCCTTTCACCTTTTGCTTCACAAATTCTACGAATCGTAATTACAATTGAAGTTCTCTTTCCACGTAAACTATAATGTGCTTAAAAATTTTCGTGATAAAACTTAAAGGATATGTAGTCGCTAAAAATATATAGTTTTTTGATTTTGGTAATTCTACAAGAAGTCCTTCAAAATTCTGTTGAGGTTTATGCAACATACTTGTTACAATTCCTTTCAAGGTGTAGAGGTATTTAAAATATTAGAGATATAAATAAGTAATATATTTGTTTCAATTTACACGTTGGCGTGGTGGCTTCTGATTGGTGCTCTGCCAGTGACGTCCGTAGTTACACCAAAGTCCCGTATATAAAGTTTATTTAGAAAATCGCTATCGGCGTTTCCTAACAGGTTAATTCCTAGTAGAGCACTTTTTGTATCCTGGTGATTCCGTCTATCGACCTACAGGCAAATTGAAAAGGTCGCTTGTGAGTCACCCATCTATGATGAATAATTTGGGTCACATTGATTTCAGTGGAAGGCTGATTTCTGAGTATTGAAAGAATTTGTGTTGAAACTTCTTGGATTTCTTTACGGCGTTTTCTGTTCAAAGAAAAAGAATTTCTGAGCTTCTTCGCAACTTCATTGGCGAGATCCGTACATGAATGAAGTACTTCTATAAATACATTATTTTACTCTACTCTAAAGTACGTTTCAGTATGAGGAATTAACTAATGAAAGTAAAAAAAAAAGTCAGTTCTTCACACGGCCTGCTTGCTTTACTTGTTGGTTCTCTTTAAGTCGAATATATTATAAATTGAATGTAATGCTTAAGGTTAATAACGCAAGCTCCTTTAACAGTAACAACAACAACAAAATGAATTCACATGTGCTCTAATTCAAAGTCCAAATTCAACTTGATATCTGATGTACTTTAGAGACTATATTTTTTTCGGATATTCTATTGAAACCAACTTTCTCTGAGTCCAAGTCTTTAGGGGTTTGGTCTGATCTGAGGCATCTCCTCTCTGAAGAAAAACAAAAGATTTTATTTTTTAAAAAAAACGCCTCTTTTGTTCTCTACTCTCTCACTTGTTCCGTACCCTCGGAGTCAACACCTACATCATCTCCAAATCCAGAAATGGAACATTTGGTTTCACTCGCAAGATTTGGCCATTTGGATTCTCAAGTGGTACCAACGAAAGACAGTAAATACGATTTTTCAGCTTATCGTCCAAAAAGGGCCAAATGTGTATTCTTCTGAGGGATACACCATCCCGAATAATTTAAGAAATGGGGTTTGAATCATGTTCCAGTTGTGAAGGATGAAGAACTATGCGGGAACGTGAATAAATTTTGTAAAAGCCGATACATAAAGCGGAAGAAACAGATCTAAGAATATTTGAAAGGTAAAGGTATGTTGATGAGCATATTTGAAGATACGGAAATCTACAATGACAACTTGCGTGACAGCGGAATTACCTGGCAGCAAACCCGGCAGACACTAAATCAACAAATAACGCCGTTGAGGTCACACCTCAAACAAATTAGTCAAATGGAAGTATTCAAAACTGCTTTTGTAAATTTTTACCAAGTATTTTTAGCCCAAAATTCCCTGAGAAAGAGTGTTTAAATAACTGTAATGCCATTGAATTCACACACCTCGATCTATTAAATTAAATGAAAATATTACATATCAAAAAATTTCGTCCACGTATTTTTTAGCCCACCATTCCATAAGAAAGAGAGTTTTCGAATCCCGGACAGCCAAGCGTTGGGCTTCATACGAGTTTTCGCTGTGTTGAATCATGTCTCTTTCTGGTGTTCAGTTGTCTTTAACATGCCAACAGCTAAGGAGTTGTGTTTTTGTTTCAGGTTTCCACATGGCTCCGAAGGTGAGCAAGATGTTTCCGGAGTCTTGCCTGCTGATCGTGGTCGGGCTTTTGATCGGCGTGCTCGTGTACCACGTGATCAACGTGCACGTGAGCACGCTGACGCCCAACATCTTCTTCCTGTACATGTTGCCGCCCATCATCCTGGACGCGGGCTACTTCATGCCAAACAGGCTGTTCTTCGACCACCTGGGCACGATCCTGCTGTTCGCGGTGGTGGGCACCATCTTCAACACCTTGACCATCGGACTGTCGCTGTGGGCCGCTGGGCACATGGGGCTGTTCGGTTGCGAGACCCCTCTCCTCGACATGTTCCTCTTTTCCGCACTCATCTCAGCCGTGGACCCCGTCGCCGTGCTCGCCGTCTTCGAGGAGATCCACGTCAACGAGATCCTCTACATCGTCGTCTTCGGCGAGTCGTTGCTCAACGACGCCGTCACAGTGGTAACGTACTGCACACTTACAATCGTTACACTGTTCACAGCTCCATTCCTCCCAGTTTGGCTTCACTCCTTGGCGCTACATCCCGTGTCGGCCCTTGGCCTGTCTGACCGTCACAGCCCAGTCTTTGTCGATCATCCATCTTCTTACTCGCATCTTTCATAGATCAGTCTCTCCATAATTTCCGTGGTCTCCCTTTACCCCATCTGCCACCTGGATGTCCTCTGTTCTCCGCGCCACGTGTCCCAGCCATCTTAACCTATTACTCCTGATTTCCGATGCCAGGTCAGCGTATCCATATAATTCTTCCAATTCCTTATTTCTCCGTATTCTCCATTGTTATTTACAGAGAATTATAGCCGGAGAAAGGAAAATCATTTTATTTTGCGTTCAATGTGGTTTAAAGTTGACAGTATCCATTTGGACGTCACTATTGCAGGTGTTGAAAGTTGGTAAATTCAAAAGTATGTTCCAAATATTTAAAATCGTTTTCAGTTTTGAGTGAGTTTTCTGCTTGGCGCACGCAGTAGAAGTTTATTGATTTGAGGAGGCGACTCAGGAAACTGGATAGTACAGGATCCGTCAAACCGACGGCTTAGATGTTAATTCTAGTTACTTCAAACAGGAAATTTCTAATAACTGAATGAGTAATCGACAATTAAGAACAAAGTGTTCAGAGTTTCTAGTATCTTATTGTTCAAGCGGCTCGTTTTCAATGCTTGTAGCTACTCAATTTAATATCGGATGCATTCTGAAAAGGGGCTGCTTTTTACATGAGTTATTGAAAGAATAATAAATATGAAGAAATTTATTGTTCCTGGTTGGAGAATATTCGGTTGTTGGGTTCCGGTGTGTTTACCGACGTTTCGCTCGTTAACTCTGAGGATTCTTAATGCTAGCCCACCACTAGTCGCATTTGTTCTTCAGTGTGACTTGAGATTTTTAAGAGAATATCTTCAAGTCTTCGGACACGAGAATCGTCGCCAGTTTTAATTATGATTACATTGGATTTGCAAATACGAAGCTGAAGATAGCAGAGATAAATTTCCAGAACAAGTTCTTGGTCCAATCGTAAAACCAATACGTAATAGTAATAAAATATTTTGCACGATCACAAGAATAGACTAATTTTTATAGCTTCGAATACTTTCGTATTGCTGATCGATTATTTTTTTAATACAAGAAACTTTACAATCTAATGATTTTACTGTTGTGATATTTGTACATTTTATATTATACTATATATATATATATATATATATATATATATATATATATATTTCTTGTTGAACACATTTTGTTTCACCTCCTGTACTTTTATTGGATATCAATTAGGTCTCTCGGTCTCTTTCTTTTTAATCGGCGATGTTGGATGTGAGGTGGAGGACAGGCAGCTGTATTGAATGTTAACGGGTTGGGGTGAGTTATGTCATTTTTTTATATTGCAGAAGTATGTATTTGGTTATTGTTTGCTGGATATATGGACTATTGAGGTCACTATTGGAGAAGGACCAGTGACATTTTGTCATATAACGAAGGATTTTATTTTGGGATGTTTGGATTTGTTGAAGCCTGTTTGGCCTGCGGAACGCCAAATTTTACAGTCGTACTTCCATAATGGAGAATTGAGGGATATATAATTTTTTCATCGAAAGGGATAAAGGAGAATTAGGATTAATTAATGGTTTTAGTATTTCAAAGCGGTGATTGACTATTTTTTTAATGTGTTGGGACCATGTTAGTTTTGAATCGAGGATTAGTCCAAGATATTTATGGTTTTGTTTGTTTCGAATGGGTGTGTTGTTAATATAGATACTGTTAGTGAATGGTAATATTTTAGGGAAAAAGGAACTATGATGTTTTTGTTTGGGTTTATGGTTATTCTCCAATTATTTGCCCAAATGGTTACATGGTTAATGGCAGTTTGCAGTTGTATTGTAACCGATTCGTACTCATGGGACTGGCAAAGTATGGCTATATCGTCGGCGAATATGGCAGTTGTTGCGCTTGTTTTGGGGGATATCATGGGTATAGATGGAATATAGGAGTGGGCCAAGGACACTACCTTGAGGGACTCCTGAGTGAATAGGGTATATTTGGGAGAAATTGTTTTGATATTTGACAAGCTAAGAGCGGGTTTGTAAGATAGTTGGATAGGAGGTTAAAGAAGGGGGTGGATAGGTGATGTTTTAATTTGAAGACATGACGTGTGAATATTTTATTCGGCAGACTTTACGACCGAACAGTGTGTTGCGCCATTTAATCGCCTCTTTCGTGCCTCCAAGTCGTTATCGGTATTGACAGTAGACGGGCCAGCTTGCTCCTGAGATAGTGAGTACAGGTTTTTCGGAATGAAATTGAATTTTTGGTGTTTACATGCTCTTGGACATAATTTTTCGCTCCTTCTGTTTATTTAATGTCGTGTTGTCATTGCGAAACGTTTTGTGTGAACTCGATCGAGGAAAGCCTCAAGTCAACCATCAAACTCTGCAATTTGCGAAGAAGTAGAATTTAAGCTGTAGTTCAAACGCTGGTGCAGTTTTACTTTGTTCGAGGTCTTGTTAACCTGACATTTTAAATTGCAATATTGTACACTTTTTTCACACTAAAAAACTGTTCTCTATATTATTACTTTATTGGCGCCATCCTACCCGGCCACTTTGTTATTGTTCATTTCAGTTGCATTTTTTACTGAAGGTTATTTGAACAAGTTTTGACGTGGTTTAATTGTCCTTTCCTTCTAAAATGAAATTTAATACTCTATACACTTATTTATAGACTTAAAACTTATCGTTAACACGTTTCCCGCCGTCCTAATCGGAATCACCAGTTTTCAAATCACCCGCCTTCAATTGATTTTCGTGACGTTATGGTGCATTTTTTTCTTTTTAAGAGTGACTAGCTACATGATGGTTATCTACATTTTTGGCTTTTCCTTTTAATAACCTAAGAAGGGATGGAAAAGGGGAGAAGAGGTAGATAGGCCCCCGGTGTGTAGTTTACGGACTCCCACTCGGCTTTCGAGTGATGCAGAACAAACCCTAGAAAACCTGCGTTAGGTAGGACAGGTTCTTGGTACTTGTCCCACGCCCTTACGATAACGTATTTGCTGTGGGGACGCAGCATTACCGTCTCCAAGCCTCGGCTGGATTTGAGGGGCAGCTGGCCGACTGGCCCAATAGGATTACCGAAGAACTCTTACTGTATGCCCAACGTCTGCGACCCTGGAACACCCCGGTCTAGGTGTTAAAGCTTATGGGAACTGAATTTTAGAAACCCTGGCTTAATCCCGGGTACAGGAAAATCCCAAGCAGGAAATTACTCCTTCCGGAATTAGAGTAGCTGGCTCACCCAGTCTGGGTCCTTAGTTCCCTGAAGTATGATCTTTATTACACTGCACTGTAAATATTCAGTTTTTTAATCTTATCTTGATTGAGCTGTCATCAATATTGCGTGTACTGAAGGTTTCTTTCCCTGTGCTTGAGAACTGTTGAACCCAATACATCCACATTCCAGTTGAATTTATGTTTTCATTAGGTTTTTTTAATTAGGAAATGAATTTCTTGTTTTAAATTGAAATGGAGATACCGAATCCGGTTTTGAACAATCCTAAAAAAAACTTCATGGAACAAGAAGGGGGATATGATTTCTTCGTTGTTTGCAACACACAGGAAATAAAAACGTGTCTTCTATTAGTATCTGCCATACAATCAACAACTGACTATGATATTTTAAAACTGATTCTTAGTTTTGTTTTTAAATAATTAAATAAAGTACATTTTTGTTGTTTAGAGCCATTGGGTATTGACCATGTTTGTGGTTTTTTTTCGTGTTTATGTTTTTACAAATTAATAACAGCTACTTTAGATAAATTATCTTACAAAACTTTATTACCTACAACGTTGAACTGGGATTGTCCAACTGCAAAACACCGACAATGAACTTATATTTGTGAGAATCTTTATCAATCCGAGGAGGATCATTTATGAATGCAGAAATTTGAAAAGTTCGTCTCTAACCTTCAGATAAACTGACATCTTATCTGAGGGAATATAGAAAACGTTTTTCTCTAGACCGGAAAACATCATCAACGTACTAACTAATCGCCCGTATCGTTGAGAGGGAAATTTTATTTTACTAGTTAATTAATTTATTGGTATTGTTCGTGACTCTGAAGATGATTAATCTTTGATATTAGGTTAGCGGGTTGATTTTTCAAGGGAGATTGATTGCACTTGATTTTTTTTTTTGCTTATTTAATAGCAGGATGTTAAGCGAAACTTCAACTACAGTTTAGCACTAAAAAAATCTCTCTGTCTTCTCCAGGAACTTGCAATACAAGACTCGACTGCCTGTATCGATTTTTGTTCGGGATTCCCGCCGCTTACTAACGATGAAGCATTGTGTCGAATTTGATTGCACTTTATATAGTACAGTTCTTACTTAGCCCTGAAGACGTCCTCGAAGAGGTGTGAATCTTAAAAGGTCTTTCTTCCGCAGTGCTTTGTTTTACCCCGAGTGAAGTGGTTTTCCACTTCTGTGCCTTAAGAGCGGCTCGGGATCGTATCGGCGAAGGAACATCTTCCGCTAGCGATCAGGAAGAGGAAGGCAAACATCACGTACAGCCGATAACAGCTACTTTGGGAATTTGTGTCACTGCACTGCTGACAAACCCTAACTGAACCTCTGCGTAAGATTTTGTGCTAGCATTCCTGGTCTGGATTATTAGGACAAATTCAGAAATTATGTTCTAGATCAAAATTTATTATTATTATCGTTTATCCTTTAACGCGCCTCACTAAATTGTCTTCGTTACCATCTGAACCAATATCGCAATTATGTCAAGTAACGAGGTTGCTCTACGGTAAATTTGGTGTTTGGGTGTCGGTCCAATCGCCCAGCTTTAACACTTTAAGGCGTAGTGGCTTAAATTATGACAGCTTTGTTACAATAAGGACGTAGAAACTCCTAAACACTAGTGATTGATGCAAGCAAGTGTACCATGCCGTTCTTTGCAGGAGAATTCTGTGTATCTTCTAGCATGATCTTTCATAAGAAGGCTTAATTCTTCTGCCATAAGAAACTCGTTAAACAATACCCGTGAACGTGATAGAGCTAGAGTACTCTCGTTGAGCGGTGTTCAAGATTTTCTAAAAGTAGACCGCCATACTGGAAACTTAACATTTTTGGCCAAAGAATCGCCGCAGGACCTTTGCGCAAATCACATTTGATCTTGGGCTTACTAGCAAGTTGCAAAGTTCTGCCAACAAACCTTTATGTAGTGAATAAATGTTTATTATGTAGCGCGCGTGACATGAAAATATATTTCCCGGTGAGCAGGTGCTGTACCACATGTTCGAAGCCTACACCGAGATGGGTCCGCAGAACATACTCTACACTGACGTTTTGTCTGGCTTCGCGTCATTCTTCATCGTAGCTCTCGGCGGCACCTTTATTGGTGTCTTCTGGGGCTTGCTGACAGGCCTGGTCACGCGTTACACCCACCAGGTGCGAGTCATTGAGCCCATCTTCATATTCGTAATGGCCTACCTGGCCTACCTCAACGCAGAAATCTTTCATATGTCCGGCATTCTGGCGTAAGTATATTTCCTATTTTCTTGGATCAAGGTCTTATTGTTAACTACGAGTTAGTGAAGTAAGACTGTTCACTTGAAAGTTAGATCTAAAATGAATGTGACAAAAATCAGTGTATAAATCCTATTTAAAACCCCTAAACCATCACTATTATGTGAGTAGAGGGACAACTTCTGTCTTCTTTTTGATTATTTTATTCATATGTTGGGGTTTAATAATCAGGGAACATTTAGTGAAAGTGTCCATTTTGGGTAAGACTTTTCAGTAACAGATTTTACATGAACTGACTGTGTTGATAAAATTTAAGAGACATTGAATTTACTACTTTTTTCAAAACTGTACAAATATGTATGTATTTATTACTTTAATCTAAATAATTATTTTATTTATGAACTTTATTAATTTAATTAAACGATAATTTATTAATTTATATTTATTAATTTATTTATTTAAATTTATTTATTTAATAATTTATTTAAATTTATTTATTTAATAATTTATTTAAATTTATTACATAAACATATATATTTGATAAATGGTATCTCAAAGTACAAAATAACACTGAAAATGTATATTACTCTTACATTAATAGAAATTTAATGTTCACATTTCTATTTCCCTCTTTTACAACCAGGAAGATATAATTCCTTCTTAAGTTTTTTATATATATATTTGCAAGAAAATTTAATGTTTATAATTACTATATTAATTCAATATTATGATAAAAAATATTCTATTTTTTAACAGTGCATCAGATGCGTATGTTGAATATATGGTTCCTACATTAATACATGATTGTATACATCATCTTGATACTTTATATTATATGTATAACATTTTTTTATGTTACAGAATAACTTTCTGTGGGATAACCATGAAAAATTATGTGGAAGCAAATATATCTCATAAATCACACACCACTGTGAAGTATGCCATGAAGATGTTGAGTTCTTCTTCAGAAACTATAATATTCATGTTCCTGGGAGTTTCAACACTCAAAGAAGGCCATGTATGGAATACTTGGTTTGTGCTATTAACTATCGCATTCTGTTCAGTATACCGTGCACTTGGCGTGGTCATCCTCACTGCCATTGCAAACCGTTTCCGGCTGCACAAGTTAACTCGAGTTGACAAGTTTGTAATGTCATATGGTGGCTTAAGAGGAGCTGTTGCATTTGCTTTGGTGATGTTGATAAATCCCCGCCATGTCAAGTTGCAACCAATGTTTGTAACCACAACTATTTCAGTAATTTACTTTACTGTTTTTATTCAGGTTAGTTAATACCTTACATATACAAAATAAAATTTGTTGTTGAATTATGCCTTCAAATTATGGATTCAATGTTAAATGGTATTAATGAATTTCACTTATATTCCTAACAGGGGATAAGTATAAAACCTCTGGTCCGAATTCTTAATGTCAAAAGAGCTGAGAAAAGGAAGCCAACTATGAATGAAAGAATTCATGAAAGGGTAAGTGTTAATAATTTTATTTCATTGCACATCATGTTATGATATTCAATTAAACACACGTAAATTTAATTTATGAAACGGAATAAATTTTAAATTTGCCATACTTCTTTAATTTTGAGTGATAGGTAAGCCATGTTTTCTTAAGGACACGGAGAAAAGGTGGGGAATATAAAACTTCTTACTCAGCTCATATTTGTTATGATTAACTTAATAGTAGTCTGTGAGATTTCAAATATACTAAAAGAAATATCCTTCAGGGAAAGAGAAATTATTCCTTTTATGCTTCAACGATTATTTTTCTCAATGGTAATCATTATAAAAAGTATTGTAACAAAATTTTAGTCAAAATTGTTGAAAGCTTAGTGATTTAGTTCATCAAGTAAGGAGTAACACATATTAATTTCTTTAAATATTATTTATTAACTTTTTGTATCAGTTTATGGATCATCTGATGGCAGGAATTGAAGATATATTAGGCCAGCATGGAAATTATCATGTCCGTGACAAGTGAGTGCCTATCAATATTCTGTTGATCTTCAGATATTTTCAGGTGCC
The DNA here is from genome assembly GCA_037074705.1 of Zhengitettix transpicula. Taxonomy (NCBI): domain Eukaryota; kingdom Metazoa; phylum Arthropoda; class Insecta; order Orthoptera; family Tetrigidae; genus Zhengitettix; species Zhengitettix transpicula. Next base: position 227,260,738 of record CM073590.1, on the reverse strand, counting down.
ATATTATATAATATTAATTTCTTTTTCTCAAGGTTCAAACATTTTGATAATAAATTTATACGGCCTCGATTACTACGTGATCATCAAGGAGCAGAACCCAAAATCCTAGAGACGTATTCAAAACTAGCAATGAAAGATGCTATGGAATACATGCGTCGAAATGCTTCAACAATAGGCAACATTTCAGGCACTGAATCTATGTCAGCAATATTTAGAAACTACACTGCTGGAAATATTAATGGAAATATGAGTGGAAATATGAGTGGAAATATCAATGGAAGGTAAAATGTCTTTATACAGCTACCATCAATTTCACTGGTATTATTATTTAATTAACATATTTTATCCAGGGAAAAAATATATTTCTCGGAGCCATTATAGGGCTAAAGAGGTCGGCAATTGGTGATTTAGTAATTTTTGCTCGCACCAAGACAGACCGCAGCAACCGACCTGAAGCAGGTTGGATGGAAACAGGTTGTGGGTTTAGGGATGGTTAAGCATGGGTTATTGATAGGTTGAATAGGTATAGGTGCCCTGGAAGACGGATTCCACCACCGCACTGGCCCCCCGAGGAGCCACCTCCACGAGACTGCAATTTTATTGACCTACTCGGCATTCGCCTATGATGCAGGAAAACCCTAGAATACTTGCATTGAGTAGAAACTTCACTGTTAATTATGATCAATGAGGAATTAAATAATTGTTGTTGCCTAGTTTGATTCTGTATTTTTATTAGAATTATGTGTGTTTTATGCCTTGTCTAACAGATCTTCACTTTAATTTAATCCCTTACATTTTATGCATTATTTAACTACAAAAACTTCTGGCTTTGTTAAAACTTCTGTATAAGATTGAAGTTTCCTGAAACAGTTGATTTAATCTATCATCCTACATTGCTTCACATTCCTTTTTATTAGAAATTAGTATCAAAACATTAACAATGGAAAAGGATAATAACACTTTGAATGGTTTTCTTTTAGCTTTAATCACCTGGACTCTAGCACTTGGAATATAGACTTACAAGAGTTGGAATATAACCCTTCCAAAAAGGACCTTACAGATGCAAAAATACATCACTTATTAGCAGAAGAGCTGTGCAAGCCTTACAGGAGGGTGAGTTCTAACAAACACTTAGGGAGCTCCAAAATCCTACACCTACAATTTGCTTAGTTGTTATTTCATTCAATACAAACATTTTTTCCCAATAAGCACTGTACAAGATATGTGTAAATAAATTAAAAATTTATAGTGTTTTAAATGGAGCCTTTCAACGTAGATGAACATTCATAGATGTCATAAATTGAAACTAATATGAGATATATTTATTGAAATTAATAATCTTATCTTTGCATTTAGTTTATACAAACTACCTTTGCGCATTTTCATCATACATATTTTAATTTAGATTAAATTTTTTCTTCAGCATCGTCGTCTGAGTTACAGTAGGCACGCAGTTAATGACCGAGATCTGTCAACTCAAGTTAATTATAGGATGCATATGAATATTAGGCGAATGGTTGGTGAGAGAAAACATCACCACAAAAGGAGCAAGAGATTGACTAAGGTGAGAATACACTGTTTGGTGACTGTTGATAAAATACTTATCATGTTTTTTGGGTACGGTTAGTAATTATGAGTTGAAAGTGTTTCAATTGTTCGTAAATTCATGTATCTCACATATTATTTACCTATCTTTCATATGGTATGAATATTTTAACCCTATAATTTAATTTTATTAAATGTCATTTCCCATGTTATATTTCTTGTCTGTTTTACTAGCCATTTAATACATTTAATAATTGACTGAATATTATAAAACATTGCTGTTTTTTTTCATAGTTTCTGGAATTTGAGACTTATTTAAAATATTTTCATTTCAGGATGGTAAACAAAACCATGTTAGTTTCCCAGGTATCACTCAAAATGGATCTGCAAAGCAGTTTTCACATGGTATGTTATCTTTTTACATTACATAACATTTGTAACTAAGACATGGATAAGAAAAGCAGCATGTTTTCTATACAATGCCTTTATAGGAAGACTTCACATATGTTGATAGAAGAATTTATCACTACTTCAGTTACACTTCATTTTTTTACAGTAATTCTTGTACATAATTCATAAAATTCTGTATACTTAACAACAGATTAAAGGTATTTCAGAATAAGAAAATTGTAGTGTGAGCCTTTGGTATACTGAACAATATATGTGACATATTGGTGCACTGTGAATTACATACAGAATCATTAACATGTTTGCATGAAATATAGAGTTCATAGTTGCATTTGTTATTGGTTTACTACTAAAAGACACCAAATCACAGATGTAGGTTATAGCTCAAAACAAATTATCTTTTTTCTGAAAAAAAATGTAATAATTTGATTATTTAATATGTAGAGACAAATATCTGAAGTACTTGTGAGTAGTGAGCAGTGTGATAAATGTTCTGGGGGAGAGTAAGAATAGTAGTGTGAAGGAAATAATCACAGGCTACAAATCAATATATACTGTGACATAAAGAAAAACAAGATAGAGTGCCACATCAAACTATTGATAAATTAATTATAGAAATATGATACATTATAGTGTGACCTATGCTAATATTAAACCCAGTGTCAGAAAGTATGTTTAGGAAGAAAATAAACTAAATATTGTAATTCTCAGTAAAAATAAAATGATTTAATTGGTGAAAATCTAAAGTGAAACGAATCACAAAATTATGGTATTTGAAAATTCTTTAAAATCAAAATTTCAGGAGTTAGATTAAGAAGATGCATCACATTTTGCATTATTAACTATGTTTAAAATGGTTTGCTTGAATTTAAAGTTGAGAAAAATAACATTTAATTAGAGTGTATCTATTACTTTATATACTTATTTTCCACATTGGTCTGACTGTTACCTTACAGATTACATTAATGAGGTTCTCCAGGAATCTGAAAACGATGGAGAAATACCAAAATCATCAAGTAAAGACGACTGGGATAGCGCCATTACTTTTACAGCCAAATCCTCTCGTAAGTTTCTTTTGTGTTTTGTGCTTGAAGTTATTATTTGCATTCCCAACTTGTGTGGCTACAAAACAAACTCCTACATTAATGACTTACAGCATACACCTAGTTAAAAATGCCTCAAAATTTTCAGTATAATATTTATAAGTTTACATATATGATCTTTAGGATGACGTGACATTGTGAAAATAATTTATATGGGCAGGAAAGAAAGACAGAATTACCCGAAACTCAGGTCTGGTGTTATCATATTGATCAGGATAAATTTCAAATGTTTTTTTCCTGTGTGAGTATATATATATATATATATATATATATATATATATATATATATATAAATCAAGCAAAGATAATTTGACATTGTCAAATTAATCATTTGGATAGGAAAGACTGATAGAGAGCAGCTGACTTACCTGAAATTGAAAATTGGAGCTGTTAGGTTTGAAAGCAATAACGTGCGGATGGCTGGCATGACATGCAGTCCTACTGTCCTGAAGAATGGTAATTAGGCCCTTGAAAATTTGACATGTTATTGCTTCCCAGCCTGATAATGCCAACGTTCAATTTAAGATAAGTCAGCGACTAGCTTAACCTCAATCTGGTCCATGTGAGTTATATATATGAGTCAAAATAATAGCAATCATTTGTATGGAAAGGAAAAAGAGAGATGGTTTGTGACTTACCTGAAATTAAAGCATGGTGTAGACACGTGAGACCAAAGGAAGTTCTTCAAATTTTTGGAGGCTTCTTCTGGAAGGAGTGTTGCGTCATTACATTCACTATATATATATATATATATATATATATATATATATATATATATATTCGAACTTGGATAGTGAGGAAGGATAGAAATAAATAGGAGAAATAGGAGGATTGCGCTTTATTTGAATTCATATGCTCGGGCGAAGAATTACGCACATAGAAAAGCATATGTTCAAAGCAGAGAGAAGGATGGAAGAAGAAGGAAAGACTGAAAATATTTGACCCAGGCGGGACCCGAACCCACGTATATATATATATATATATATATATATATATATATATATATATATATATATATGGCACCTGTTCAATCATAAAACTAAATTACAACTAACTTTGGTAGATTATTTTGTTAATATCTATTTGTTATGTCCTTGTGGAGATTGTATATTTCTGCAGATTCCTTGGAGTGGCATCTAAAGATTAGCATTTTTGATATGCATATATTGGCAACAAAGCATAAACTTTTAAAGGCCATAGAAGAATTGATAGGTTGTTTTTAAAGTAATGATAGATTAAATACAAATATAAAAAATCCAAGGGTTTATAGCACATAGTTCACAATTTATAAAAATCAATGTTTTTAATGTGCAAGTTATTGGCTTCAAGTATAAGCCATAAACATAAAATTGCTATGGAAGTCTTTTAAAAATTATTTTGCCTTCCAAAAATATCACTGTGCCCTTTGTTTAAGCCGGTATCTTGGTTTAATTAGGCTGCAATTCAAACTTCTAACATAACCTTTCATTAAAATACTTTATGTGCACTTTATTTCAAATAATGGGATTGATCCATCAAATTACTTAGCCATTTAAAACTTCAATAAACTTTGTATTTTATAAGTAGCTTTAAACCATCAATGAAGCAATATTGTTTATTTGAAAAAACTAATCCAAATTCTCGGATATCGAAACAATAGCTCTATTATTTCATTTTCTTCAAATACCTGTTTCTGTAGCATGGTGCAAGTCCAAACATCATTTCATTAATTTACTTTGCTTGAAACAATCGTCTGAGAATAAGCTTTCTGCATGAAGTGGTCCAATTGACATATTCGTCCTGAGACCACAGATGTGTAATATGCATGTATGTCTCAAGCTTTTACTGACCTCTTAATTTCATCTTCAAAAATTGATCAAACTCTCAGCTCAATTACTACCACATTTTGAGTAGTTCATATATTTTTTTCTAAAACAGAAGGAAATAACCTGTTCCTTGCAAATTTTTGTCAGTTATGGCTATTAAGCTATTTTTGTCACATTTTCAAGTATAGTACTCATATACATTAAATCACAAAATGTAGTGCTATTCTGCAAAAATAAAAAAATTCAAATTCATAACTTAACAGAATGCCCCAGCTGAATGTGGAAGGAATATAAAATGAGTTTAAATTGCGGAAGCTGTATAATTTGGTTATAAGATATGCAGTAATTTTAACATATAATTACACCATTGTATAATAAAATATCACAGAAAATAATTATAATTTTAAAAATAAATTCAACTTCCAATCAAATAATTGTCTATTGTATGTTAAAATATATTTACTGAAATATCTATAGAAAAGGTATCCGAGGCTCACCATAAGTAATAAACGAATGAAACAGTGATTATATGTATATGAATTACAATTATGCAAAGAGCTTTAACAGTGAATTTGTTAAGGTACTTCCTGATAAATTCCCATATCAAAGGCCGTATGTGGACCTTTCTTGTGCCTCAGATCACACATTTCATCAGTTTCAAAATAAAGATGTAATTATGATAATAAAGAGAAGAATCATAAAATTCTTCTTAGATTCATGTTTTACATATAGCATGCTGTCATGTGGTATAGCAAATAAGAATGGCAAACTTAATTATCTGTGAAATGGAAAGCATGGTTATCAGACTAACTGAAATTAGGCTTCAACAAAGCATTAATAAGGTAATGCTTTTATGATGTATTATGTTATTTATTATTACTTGCAAATATAACCCAATATTTAAACATTGTTTATAATTGGTATCAATAGAATAGTTTAATTTAATTTAGTTGAAATAAAATTCTGTTAAAGTTAGATTTGCTTTAACTTATTTCAGTAAAAAAAAAAGGATAATATCATAAATAAACATGCAATAATCTCTGAAAATATGGAGCAAAAAAAATGAGGAACATGTATGGCAAGAAGTTTAACTTTAATTTGTAAGCCACAGAATTTTTAGATGGATATATTTACTACTTTGTTCTTTTTCTAATGTAACAATATATTAATAGCATATTGAACCATTGCTCATTGATAAAATAGCATTGGTAGAAGAAAATAAAATTAAACACTGCTAATATTGAAAAAATAATTCTACTATTGGTAAAATAATGAGAAATATTTGGAAAGGTGAAAGGAGTAAAAAATATGAAATTATACTTCTTGATATGAGTGTTATATTTCAACATTGTATTATTGTACATTTATTTTGAAAATGTCATACATGTACATAAAAAATCAAAGTAAATATTAAATCTATAATACCTTAATAAAGTAATATATGGTACTCTAAAGTGAAGTAATACTGAACAGATTAAATGTTCAACCAAACTGGGACTTGGAAAAGTCAGCCTTTGCTCCATAAAAATGGATGTCTGTGGAAAGAGAATAATATTAAAAAAAAATTCATAGATTGGAAGTGTGTTTTTAATTTGTTTCTCATAAAGTGCAGATATTGATTTATTTCACTTAAAAATGACTGCTTAGATGATTAAAACCTATCAAAATCCAAATATTTTTACTTGATATTTAAGTCAGATCAAAATTGAGTTATGAGTCCCATTAAACATGATTGTGGCTACCAAAGTAATGGAAAATGAGATTATTGTATTTGAACTATGGGAATCTGCTCAGTAATTTAATTGGAGCATTTGATATCTAAGTTCTTGGTGATTGAATACATATTCCTAAAAATAAATTGAAGAAATAAACATTGTAAGTTTGTAACTACAGCCGAATATTATTTGTTTGGATAATGTATATCCTATCCTATAAAAAATAAACACATTCTCTAAAAGCATGAAGGAAATTGACTGCTAAATTTTCTAAGATTATCTGATTGTTGTATTTTATAATTACAAAATAATAAAGGACAACTTGACTTATTTTATAAAAATATGAATATGTTATCATATCTTTCCACATTAAGAGAAATTTACTATACTTTAAATATTACCTACATCTCTCTTCCAACATTGTTTATAAGTGGATGAGTTTTGCTTTGCATGCCATTCTGTGTACATTTTAATACCTGGAACAAATATAATTCATAAAATATCAAAATGCTTCATACATCCCAGAAAATTGCTTTACAAAACTATGTTGGAGCTTTGTAGTTGTGAATAGTTATCCATAGACAATTTAATCTAAAGAAACAAAAAAAAAACAGATTCATAAATCTGCTGGCCGTAATTTTGCTTGGTTTGTTCTCATAATTTTCTTTTCCTGTGTGTGTCAAACTACTAATTAGCTGGTGGAACACCTGAGTCAAGTTTGTTGACACAAATTACCAGCTTACCAAGCTCCAACCCTCGGAAAGCTCGTCTGATCAAGCAGTATTCGAAACCTACCGTAGATTATGATGATGCACCGACTGTAGCTGAAGTTTCATTACCTTGGCGGAGGGGTGCCAGTGGTGGTAGGTTATGCCATTCTGTCTCAATATCAATAGAGAATGTTTACAGATGACCCTGTTTAGATTTTCAGTATTATTTCGTAGTGTCAATAGTTTGCCAAATAGCTTTCATGCTTCTCAGCATTGAGCAGCTGACTTAAATAAATATTAGGACATATACCTTTAAAATTGAGTCTCCATAATTAAGGGAATTTTTTCTAGTACTTGGGTCTTCTAATTACAGAAAAAAGATCCTACTCAGGAGTTAAACATGTTTCTTGATATTTTCTCAGTTTAATTGGAAAAAAAATATGTATATTCCCTGGACAGAAATCAGGTTTTAAGAAGCTGCTCAACATTTGCTTTCTTGTGGGCCACATGCTTCACAGTTCTGTTATAAAAAAGATTTGACTGGACTGCTCTAAACTGGCAATTTTATTCTGAGTAGATAAACAAGAGACCATTATATTTGTAGTGCTTGAATTTATTAAATGCTTATTTCTATTGATTATGTAATTTATAATGGTTTTCTATTTCTTATTGAAAGAATTTTAGGAATACATATGGTTTAGATAATTGTGTTGTCTGTTTTGAAACTCATGTTAAACTTATATATTGATATATCTCAATTGACTAAGTAGGTTAAGTTATTTTACCTACTTCTTACATGAGTTGTGGCTGCTTCTTCTATCTAATTCTGTAACCATTATGTATTTAGTTCAGTCAAACCTTATATTTCATTGAATGAAAGTAAGGCAATGCATGAGAGTTGCACATTTACACGTTGCATGAGGCATGTTTGTCTTTGTATTTGGTACTTCTAACTTTTCACAATTTTGTATTAAGTTATATCCAGATTATCTATTTCGTATTTACTGGGGCATATATATCACAATTGGACCAAATTTATTCTATATTTAGAATATATTTTATTTAGAATACTCAATATTTGTTTTGCAAGTCACTAAATAATTTGATACTTGACCTGATATTGGTATTCATTAAAATTTACAGGCCTGTTATTTTATTTTGTATCTAACCAGATGCTCTAATTCACAAATACAGACTTATTCTGACACATAAATGGAAACTTGCCCCCAATTAGCAGAAACAAATACATTTCGATGTATCATGAACATAGTATCCTTCATGAGTTATTTGTTTCTTCCAATATTTTCTGTTTACAAGTTAATTGAAAAACACGAAACATGTATTCAATTGTCCTTAACTCTGTTTGATATGATGGATTGGAGAAGAACGATTTCTGCATGCCATTTTATGGTCTTAGATGGAAACAATAATAATATTTTAATTTAAAAATTCCATCAGGAAGTTCAGTTAACAAGTCGAAAATCTATTTGAAGTATTTGTTGAAGTAAATAATTTTAGCACAATAATTGTGGCCTAATATAATATTGCAAAGCTTTGCTCTATTTTATTTTGGTTAGATTCTTACATTAGAAAGTGAAATAACATTGTGGAACATGTAGAAATAAACAATCACATAATTAATACAGTAGCATTCTTCAGTTCCCACTCACAAAACCAACTCAACACTTATCACAATTTATAGCAATGTGTACTCATTCATTACAGTAACATTTAATGTTGTAATACTAACTATTCAGTGGATATTGTGTTTAAAAGTAATATACTATATAATTTCTATTATCATATTCATCCCATTGATTCTGTGATTTGGTTAAATTTAAAAATGTTTCTCTTCAGTCGAGGTAATTTTATTAAATACAAGTTAGTTTTATATTAGTCAATACTATTAGACTAAAAAATAAAATGAGATGCTGGAATAAATTATATTCCATGAGAAAATAATTTTAACTCAAACAATACAACAGGACAATTACAATAATTGGAGATTGAACTTCTGTATAACTTGTGAATTTCATTAAATAGTCATAATTTTAGAATATCAGCTATTTTGGATAAAAGCTTTTTGGGATTCCAGCCAGGTAAACTGGTCTTACTTTGCCAGAAGATGATGTGGACAGTCATCAAAATTGAGGAGTTTACTCAGCTGAGATCCCAAGACACCTTTACCCAGTTTCTATGCCAGGAAAACCTTTGTTCTACAATCAGTTGTTTTATTATTTGCTCTTGTTTGTAACACAGATCATTAATAAAGGTAAACGTTAGAAACTTCCATGAAGTGGAAATTATGTAGGATATTAATGAACTTTGAGCATACTGAAAGTAAAATATTATATATGTAAGAACAGTATCAAATTATGTGGAGCCAAATGTGGAGTGCAGTTGAGAAGATGTCATTGACATTTAAGTGATCTGAAAAGTATGTCATATGGATGCCATATAACTCACACTTTTGTATTTTTAACTACTAAACAGCGTGTGTTCATAAATATATATATGAAAGATTTACTCAGCTTTTCCACTGCTAAATTAATTTTTCTATATTACTTACTTCCACATGAATAAATGTACAAATCAACAGCTACAAAATGCTTTTATTGTGCTGTTAAAAATTTAAATTAAATAGTTATCATTAACAATTATTAATATTTAAAGTAATATAATATATATATATCTTCAAAATTTAATTATATTTTACCTTTTAAGTAAGGGAATAGTGTCAAACTTTTATCTTTCAAATTATTTCACAGAAGAAATATATCTTATATTGATTTATTTAAAACAATTTATATAACAAGGCAAACACTTATTTTATGTGACTGAAATATGTCAAAATCCAATCACAGAATATTTGCTTGATCTCCATTCAGCAGATGGATTAATATTTAAATTAAGACATTCCTGGGAATAATATTCCAATTAGATTATTCCTTAATTAAGTAGTGTGTTTTAGTTTTTGAGAGAGGTAAATGTTTGGTGCCTGTGAATATAACAGTTGAAAGTCATGACACATAATTATTTATATCTTCAAACCTTTAAAAATGTTTCATTTTATGTCACACTTTTGTATGTGACAAGCTATTTCTTATTATTATTTAATACTAATATTCTTTACTATACTAATGTTCTTTCCAACATTTAATACATTTCACTCCTTCCTTTATATTTTCTATTTATTTGCCTTTTAAACTATCATTTAAGGGTTAAAAGCATTTTCATTTATAACATTGGCTTGTTCTGGCTTATCTTTTTTTCAAAAGAGATTCACACTATTGATGTTCTATTCTAATTATATTATATTATTAATATTATGCAACTAACAAGTTTTCAGATTAGTTAGTACTTGAGAAGTAGGACATAACAATATCCTGATGATCGAAGGTTTTCCCAGTGAATTGCATTAACAAATGCTTCTCGGGTTTCCACCTGGGTGATGTTAAAAAGCGACATTTCAAGGGCTATCACTGCCATCGTCTTCAGCCAAGAAGATGATGGTAGTGATAGCCCTCAAAATGTCGCTTTTTAACAACATCACACAGGTTGAAACCCTAGAAGCTTTTGTTAATTATCCTGTTGTTAATTATATGAACAAAAAAATATTTTAGTGAAAATTCATGGCTCTAACTAAATTATTTACAGCAGTATTCTGAACAGCAGAATACTGAACAGCAGTATTTGCATTACCTCTTTGTATTGCCCCCCCCCCCCCCAATCCATTCTTCATTGAAATTGTTCACATTTAAATATTGAGGAAATAAATTATTCTGACAATTTCTCATTTAATATTTTCTTTCATTTTATTTACAACTTTGAAAATTATCTTTGGAATTTCACTAATTTGTGTTTGTAGTATGTGGACATTACATTGTAATTTATGTGTTTTCCCATACTGAGACAATAAAATAAATAACAATACCAGAATAATTATTCCTCTCCTATCATATTGGTAAACTATGTTGTAAAAGCTATGCTGAATTTCTTGTTCTTGTGACAGATGAAGGAGCCTCATCAAGTGATGTTTCAGGCAAAAAAATGTCTAGAGACTCAGATGGTGGTAAGTGTTCCTCATTATTAATTAACGGAATTATTTTTGTTAATGAATATATCAGTATACTGTTTTATTATTATATATCTTGCTTAAAAGTAATGTGTTAAGAAATTGAGTTATTAGAAATGATATATCACACATTACTTAACATAAAAATTTTAGTTATTAACTGAATTTAATTTTTTATTCAATATAAATATATATTATTACTACAGTCTTATGTATAGTTTTTATGGGATATTGTTATTTATTCAACCCAAATTCATAATATTTGCATTAATATTGAAAATAACTCCGTAATAATGTAAACATTAGCCCTGAGTTGGTGTTAGAAATACACGTTACTTATAAAAAAGAATAATCAGGCGCAGCGAATACAGAAAAATATGTGGTCATGGTTTTTCCATATTGGGGAATTGTTTCGTCCTATGGAACGTATGTGACTTGTGGGTTGCAAGCAGAGGGAGTGATGTTGAAATTAGAGAATTGTCCTGAAGATGTTTGTCTTTTATTGGAAAAATATGTGATAATCGTATGTTAACTCAGACTATCTGTACATATATTAACAACAAATTTATGACATGACCAGTAATAAGTTGGTCCAATATAATCTTACATATGTATTACAATCATTGCTCCTGATGTTTATTCAAATGTGAAGAAATAAAAACTTAATTTGATGTATTTATTTATAATTGTAAATTTATTTATCTAAATTTTTATCTATATTAATTGTGTTGTTTGTGTGTACATGTTATTATAAATGGAAAAATAGTATTCTAATCAATTTATTTCAGTGTATGTGTTAGTCAACATAAATGACGGTTTGAATTTTAGATTATTCGGTAGACTTTTATTATTTTTCCCTTACATAGTTAGAACCTGCATGTATTGTGTGTACAGAGTGTGCACGTGTGACCACCCCTACTGCAACGGAGACAATGTTGCCATGGAAACGAGATGATGAAGGAGAGTTGAGTACATGTCCTCTTAAGCAGAGTGAATTCCCTGCCTGGTGCTCCAATAAGGAATACATTGCATACAGCTCACCCTCTGCTACGTTCCTAGGTAACTAACAGTTTCAATCCTTTTGTTAGATTTCACATTTCACTTCCTATGTAGTAAAAATATAAGTCATAGTTTCTCTTATATATTAACAACTATAAACATTTCTATATTAATATACATGTATGAGTTTCGTGTGTCATGTTATACAAAATGTAATGTTATTTGAGTCATTCATATATACAGGGTGACACCAAAGTAAATACACAATTGGTAAATACAGTTAAGTGCCAGTCAACATATGAGTTAACTTCTTTTATGTTCAAACCTATTCCTTTCTGCACTGTCGGAGTCTACCTGGAAGGTGTTCTCAATGTGAACAGTCAGGTTTTCAGCAGTACATATGTTCAACACTAATTGAAATAATGTTAACTCAAGTGTCTAGTTACTTTTTCTCCACCTGTGTGTATACGGAAAATGTCAAATTAAATAACACAGTTAGATAGGAAAGAGAGACAGCGATGATGACTTACCTGAAATCAATAGTTTGCCCAGTCAGGTAGAGGATACAGAAAAATACAAATTTTCAAGGGCCTGAGCCCCTTCATCAGGAAGAAAGGTCTGAACTGCACACCGGCTGGGCACGAAAAATATTTCTGTCACCTCGGCCTGACTGGACCAAGTATTGATTTCAGGTAAGTCGGCATTATTGTCTTTCTTTCCTATCTAAATGTGTTATTTAATTTGACATTCATTACATTTTCATTAAGTGTTTATATATATATATATATATATATATATATATATATATATGTATATACACATACATATATATACATGTAGTTAGTCAAAAAAGAAAGTTAGTTTTAAGTTGCCAGCTTCACTTATATGGAGAGTTGGTGTTGCAGATAATAAGGAGTCTGTCAAATTTGCTTCCACAGAACAAGAATACACCTCTTGTGTTTCTGTCATTCCTAGTCAGCTTTACAATCATCATATTGTGAGAAATTTTTCTGTTACATAATAACAATACGAAGATATTGGCCATTCCTGTTAAAATTTAATGTTTCAAAAATGGACCAACATACACTACTTTCCCTCTTTTTACAATACTTGAATTTCAGTATGGCTAATTCATAGTGTTCAAGGTGGAAAAATTTTTCTGTGCTCATAACATATTTGTTTCCCTTTGTACCTTCTTGTACATATAATTTGTCCTTAAATAACAACAATACTTTGTACTCTTAAACTGCTTATTAGGTGAGTATATAAAGCAAGTAAGGATTATAATTTTTCCAGCTACAGGAAGTTGTATATCTTTTAGATGTAATGTTTTCAAACACATTAAAATTTTGTTTACTCATCAGGTGGGATTGAGCAGCCAAAAATTGCATCTGTAATTGGTTTGTTCCGACGTGAGAGCTCAGGTTCCGTCCAACTGGAATCAAGAGCGAGTTCCGAAACATCCCTTAGAGATTCTCCACCTCCTAGTTCGGGGACTGTGCTGCTCATAGAGGAACCCTCTGCTCCACTTGGCAGACGTCCCCCTGCTGGACGAAGAGGTTCAATGCTCGAACTTGGAGCATCTGTCGACCCAATTCCTGAAGAAGAACAGCAAATGTCTCCAACAGGCCAGCAAGCTGGTAATAGATGGCCCACACCAAGGCCCCCTCCACCTCGACTGGCTGTACTGACAACATCCTCTTCTTCATCACTTGAATCATCTGTAGAAGAAGAGGAGGAGGAGGAAGACAAGAGGGTTATTACGAGGACGCACAAATAGTTAAGGCTCAACCGCTCCTGTAAAAGAGCTGGCGTGAATTTCAAAAACATTCGTTACAAGTACCTGCACAGATTTGAAAGATTGTAATATTATTCAGCATATTGTACACACAGACTATACATATTCTGTACAAATGCAAAAGATGCCTATTTCTGTTGAAAAGTTGTAAACTAAACTAAGAAATTAGTTTATAAACTATTGCCAAATATGACTGATTTTTAGGTTTTAGAACCAATATTAACTCTCACTTACACAGTTTTCATTTGCTGTTTTTCATGAATTAAATATTTTAAAGTTGGCACAATATTGCCTAACTTAATGGAAAGTAACTTGAAAATATAACTAAAAGTTTAAAACTTATTTGTAGATAAGGGCAAAGCATAGGTTTTTGTAAAATCAGTAGATTTTAAAAGCTGTTGCTGAATTTGAGACAACAGTTGTTGATGCTCATTAATTATCATAAAATAATGTAATGACTGGAAATTACCTCTTCCTTCTGATTAATTTCAGGACAAGAAATACTATGGACATAGTGAATATATGAAATCATACTGTGAAAACTGTTTATGTTGTATTGTTAAAATAATTCGTGTAACATATTATTTGAAAATATTGCAAATAACTTAATTTAAATGTAATTATGTGCCTATACAATGCTACTTAAGCTGGTTGTCATGTCAACGAATTAATTTTGTGATGAGAGACAATATAAAAAAAAGCGTGAACGTTCTGAATATTCTTCTGTGATGACGCAAGGCTGGTTTGTACTCATGAGATTTGTAATGCTACTTTGCAGATACAACATCGGGTATATTTTTGAATTGGTGTGTTTGAGTAAGATATGACGACCATGTTGAATGTGAAAATAATTATGTTTTAATAAATGTACAGAATTTTTACTTGTGTGTAAATAGCAGTCAAAAGTTTGCTCCGAAATAATAATTTGAGCAATTAAAATAGAATATGGTGCTAACACTATTTTATTGTTAAAAATTAGCTGAAAACTTTATTTTTAATAGTGCAGAGTCATATGTATTATACAGAGAGTATAAAGATGTTACTAGGGTTGGTCTATATTATAATTATTTTGAAAATGAATATACTTACATATTAATCAGCTCTGTACAGTAATATTTGTAGCCATTGACATAATTAGATATTGAAACAAGTAACATAACTTATTTTAATTTCAATAGTTCTTCCATAATTTTATTATTCCTATATCTGGCAATACATTCCTGATAAATTTAGCTTCAATTATCTCTATTACTGTTGTTAATTCATAAAATACAGAAATGAGGCAACTAACACTTTGTTAACTACAATTCAGTTTCTTAAATTGAGTTGAAAAGAATTTAATTTGTAAAAATATTTTATTATGACAATTTTAAAAAAAATTGTTACTTGTATAAATTTAGTTCAACTTTTTCAGTTCTGTTTTTTTAGTTTACTTTGTGTCTATTATATTATTGATGTAAGATTCCCATAAAAATAATATTAAAGAAGCAGAATATTGTAGTAGTAAATTTAAAAGTGCAAAAGTTAAAACCTTTACTAGTATCCATATCAGTTACAATAAAATTTCAACCTTTAAATACTATTTTTGGTTTTCTCCACATTTATTTATTTCCTGTGATAAGATGTTTGTGTATAAAAATTTTATTTTAAAAACATTTAATTTCTAATGCAATTCAAAATATAATGTATCTCAATTACCTGAATTGAGCAGTACTAGAGGTAATTCTAAATTATGGAAACATCATGAATGATATTGTTAAGTACCATTCAAATTCTAACGGTGGTACTTGTTTCATTCCTTATAGCTGCATGTTATTGATCAAATTATATTTAGAGAAAAGGTACTAGATATTTTATTAAGGTACTAATTATTGTAATTAAATATGGCCTTTGTTAAGAGTAATTATTATTTGAATTAAATTACTGTAGTATTTTATAATTTATGTTTATATGTCGTGTTCCAAATCATAATTGTATTTTTTTAGAAATAGGAAATGTGCCTCTTCTCTAATATATAATTGTTCAATTTTTTTGGAGTAGTTGAAAAAAGTTAGAGTATTAAGGTTTCAGCATTTTAAGTTTCTTAAGTGAACTGTTAGAAACATTGAAGATTAAGAGTTATAAAGTTCTCTGTGTAAGCTGCTGGTCAGTAGACACAAGCCTGCCTAACTGTTGAATTTATTATACAAGAAATAGCATCACAAAAAGAAAACACTTGCTAAGGTTATTGTACTTTGGCACTAAAGTTATTTAAATTTTATACTTCTCTAAGCTGCAAAGGGAGGAGTGTATCACTTAAATGTAAAACATCTGCTGTAAGCTTACGCAGAACTGAGTATGTATCAGGGCTACACATCACATTATAGCCCATTTCACTAGTGCCTTGTTAGATAATTATTTCAACTGCTAGGTAAGCAATGTTAGATTAAACTTTGTATTATCTCCAGAGACAATTTTCCCTTATTTTATTTCATGAAGGTAAAAGTCCATGAATGTAATATCATTTAAGTGTAATTGAATACTTCTAAATCTTCTCTGCTATAACTGTCACATTTAGATGGTACACTCTCTGTTATTAATTTTCATGTTCGGGTTAAAAGTGATGCTATAAATTGTTTAATCTGCCATGTTATTTTGTATATCTATTACAACTATAAACCTTATTAAATATTTATTTATACACTGAAATGTATCTTATCTTAATTATTTAGTATCCAACAATCCTTTCTAGCCCAATGGCCAAATTGTTATCCCAAACAGAGACAAATTGACATGTCTTCCTAATACTATATGAATTTTAAAATGATTTATTTTGAAGTGAAATAAAAATACAGAAATTTTTAATTATAAGACAAGTTATCAACAATGTCACTGACGTTGCTTGTGTAATTTCTATTTGGAAGATATTTCATTTTGTTGACAATATTTTAAAGTAACCATAGTCTATTAATAACTACTGTGTTCATTTAAAAATGTTAATTTTCTCTCAGAAAAGTGTTAATGTCACATGTTCAGAAATAATATTAGAATGCTTAGAGTGAAATAAAATTAAGAAACATAATAATCAATCATGACTTGACTTATTAAAGAGATGTAAATAAGTTGAAAGGATGCAATCTCAGTTTAACGAATGGTTCACAAAAGCTTGTGAGTGTAATATAACAAGGGGCACGATGTATCTCTCTGGATCTGCAGCATCCCACATTTTCTTACAAAACTTATTATTAGCATTCTATGTAATCAATTTTTTTCTTCTTTAATACTCGTAGAATATATTCATTCTATGATAAATAATTTACGTGCTTCTCCAATGCCACTCGCACTGAACCAACATATTTTGTCTACTGGCCCAACATTCTTCTACAGATAATCTATCATCCAGAATTTTACAAGCTTCATGTTCAGTGTCCATCTACTAATGGGGACCTTTACTATAAAGATTAAACAGAGGTTATGAGAATTTGCAACCTTCAAAAAGCTGCCTTGCTGAAATCCAGTCAACTTCAAATGCAGATATCCACCACTGCAGAAGCAACAGAATGGGTGTATACTGACAAATTCTGGTTTTGGTGGATGTATCTTGTAAAATGAGAAGTGTTTTTGAACCAAATTTTATCACATAAAATACATTTTCGAGTTTGAGTAGTGTGCATAAATGCGAATCTGTATTGTCCGGCGGTGCGATTTCTAAGGGGCCTGTCAGTAAGAACAGAGCCAGTTGTCAATGTTACAAAGGTGTTGCTCGGTTCAACGTGCATTGCCGAGAGCCTGATTTTTGTGGGTGGGTGAGAGGTTGAATTGAATGGTACATGAGTTTAGGTAGGTAGACGAGAACGGAAAACTCGGGCTATTAATTTTCAGATTTGCTGAATGCGATCGACGAGTACATCAATGTGTGTTTTTGCTCGTAATTCGCGATGGAAAACCGATGAAGCCGGCTAATCTCCTTGGCCGATTCCTGAACATAATTGTACGCAATGCTGAATGGAACCGTAGAATAAAGTCAATTTATTTTATTTTTTTTAAAACAAAAAAATGAGGTACACCTCATAGCAGTAGCGAAGGTTTCCGATGTCACTTGAGCACTTCCTTCAAGTGTTTCATCGTTATACTACTGAATTTTATCAGTACTTTTAAAGACATTTCCTCTATGAAAATGAAATTGTATTTTTATCTCTTTTCATTTACTTTCAAACTAATATATACTCCTCATTTAATAATGCAATTTAGCAAGTGTTTATTTCGTGGCCGGGAAATGTCACGTTGTAAAAGATAGTCCGTAATTGTCTTTCCTCCATTATCACATTTGTCTCGTCGCAACTCTTTCACGTTATCAGCTGTTTAATAGATTCATATTAGGGAACATCAAGTATAACCAGGAACCCTTTTTATTTACTCGGAACTGTTTATTCAATGTTTTTCATTCAAATATTCGCGTTCTACTTTCCGGGTTCGTGTAGGTGCTTTTAATTTATGAAAATTCCTGTGTCCGGTATGTATTTGAAAACTGTCATTTTTGTTAATTTAATTACTTCTGTTTAACACACAATAGATTTGCGATAGAGAAACAATTAAGGACGCTATCTGCGATAAAACCAGACAGGAGACTGATATTTTTGTAAAACGTGGCTTTTGCTATCGCAGGTAAATTCCCTGGCCGAAAAGACGTGCTTTATCCTACCGTGGTGCACGTGCTTTCCTACGCCCTATTTAAGAAACGTATCCTGCGAGGAATCTTGAAACTTCACACAACCAACGTACAAGGTATCGTGCACAGATGTAGCATATGTAGATGTATTCTGAGCTTTCATGGTGATGACTTTGCGTCTAGACTACATTGTGGAAATCTACCCATTATTTCATCCTCGTCACGATGACTAATATTGTATTTGAACAGTACGCGGCAAAGTGATCATGAACTGATCCGCCACATGGCAGATCACGGGTGGTGCTGGTCGTCAGGAAGATGATCGTGCGCGAAACTACTCTTCATCTCCCGTTATCGGAAGGGCGTGGGACAAGTACCAAGAGCCCGACCTGATTGTTCCTGTAGGGGTTTCACTGTATTAGAGTTAGACGAATTCAGGGTAGGATCCTTAAACTGCAGCACAGCGGCCCCTGTTAACCCTTGGACACTGTGATCTCCTTTCCATTTCTTTAAAAATGATGGTGTAATTTATCGAGACAGATTTTGACTCGTTGATCTTATTGTTCGTCTACCTACATTTTTTTTTGGAGGGGGGGGATTTTTTATTGACAGGCTACATGAAATGAGGGGTAACCACTTTTGTGGCTGCTCCCCTTTAAAAACATAGAAAGAAATGGAACGCAGAGCAAAGTGTCCAAGGGTTAACAAGGGCCGCTGGGCTGCAGTTTAAGGATCCTACCCTGAATTCGCCTAAATCTAATACAGGGAAAACCCCACGCCCTTCCGATGAGGGTTTGTTGTGGTAACGCAACTTACCCGACTCCATACCTCGGGGCAGATCGTCGACTGGTCCAATGAGAACCAGCGAGAATAACTCTTACCGTATGCCCAACGTCTGCGACACCGGAACATTCGCCCATCAAAGTCAGCCTAGGTGTCACTACTTATGGGAACCTCAATGCCTCGGTTTAGAACCAAGCACCGGAAAATCTCAAATGAGGAAAATGACCCTTTCGGATTTTTTTCCCCTACCTGTCAAGTTAACATCTAAATATGATGGATTTCCTTTTTTTTTCGGTTGCTGATTTACAATCTACTCTTAACACTTAGAGTAATAAGTAAATTGTTCAATTATTAAAGCTATTTGTCTTGAGTAGGGCACCGTCCATTGGCGGGTCTCCTGGATTTATTTAGTGATGTCTTCTGGCCATAATCTCTTCCGTCTTCTTGCTACGGGTTGTTGGAGGTTGCGGTGGTTTAGTGTTCTTTCTTTGCTTTTGGTGGCATACGTCTTGACGGTTTCTGAAATAAATGGAATTTTGAGGTCGTGATGGAGTGTGTGGTCGCTGATGTACCACGGTGCATTGACTAGGGTGCGCAATGTCTTTGATTGAAAAGTCTGCACGATCTTGATATTTGATGGTTTGCTGCGTCCCCATAATTCGATCCCGTAAGACCATATAGGTACGTATTTTTTCTTATCGCTATGCGGGTTCTGAGGCGCGTCCGAAGAATCATAAAACATTTTCGATTCCTTCATACAAATTAAAGACTTTCAGAATTTGATTTCATGGCACGTCTTGGTTTGTTCAAATTATACGGATTGTTGAGTAAAACGTTTCTGCAATTTTGGAGAGTTCAGTGTGAATGTGCAGTTACGCTAGTACATGTCTACATGTTTGAGTAATTACGTCATACATAATCTAGATTTTTAATTTACAGACGTTTTTCAGGTTCCCAATTGTCTCTTGTGTTTAGGGAAAAGAGTGAGACGGGCAAAGATGAAGAAAAAAGAATTGTGCCAAAGAGGAGGAAAGACGAAAAAGTTGTGCTAAAGAAAGTGTGGGATTAGTTTAATTTGGAATTATACTTAATGTGATTGTAAACCTTGAATTTATTCAGCAATGTGGTTTTGGGAGCCAGTTTATATTTTAAACATTGATTACTAAAAACCTAATTTATTTCTTTATTCACTAAATTATACAAATTTTAAATGAATTTTAATCAAAAATGAGGCTAATTGATTAACTATCTAACCGGTGGGTTTTATATATATATATATATATATATATATATATATATATAATTTTGATCCGAGTGCATACTCGTTAGGTACGAGCTACCACGAACCTCTCCCGTGCTGTGTGCTCTTGAGAGGCGTAGCCTTGATCCTTCTGGTAGTCTTCGTTGTTAGAATCAGCCGGCGCCGACGGCCATTTAACCATCAACTATCTGGTTCTCTTTTGTTTGTTATTATTTTTTTATTTATTAAAGTTAACTTTTAGTCCGGAGACTTTACAGTTGTGATAATAATAATAACAGTATTTACAATTGTAAAACTTAAACAAATAACAAGGTATTTACAATTTGTAAACTTGTGGTCTTGGATGTGGCCCTTGTCATTCCAAGTCAGAGACGAGAGAAGCAGATTAACTTGTTTACCGCATATTAACATATAAGCCGGCATGATGTTAGTGATCAATCTGGTCATTGGGGGAACTACATGTTTGAAGCGTTAAGGAGGTTATGGGGGAAGATGGGAGTATGTAGTGCCAGTTGGTAGGAGGGGCCTAGAGTTAGGTAATTCCGGAGTGATTTAAGGGGAGGATGATGTCAATTGGGAGTTTACCTTTTAGTATGCGATTTATTGAAGGAGGGGGTGGGTTACTGTAGAATAGCTCAATGGTGGGATTCGGATGGTTGATGGAGCTATTTATTAGGCACTTGGTAGATTTATGAATTATGGCAGGGATTAGGGGAATTTCAAGGTCTTTGTGGATAACTGAGTTGCGAAGGTACCAAGGGGAATTTGATATTAAACGGAGAATTTTGTTTTGTTTGGTTTGTATTTTGTTGGAGTGGTGCAAAGTTGCTTTGCTCAGAGTATTTGCGCAGAGACTACGCACCTCTTCTTCCGAAGTCGGCTTCACTACTGTTCTCACTTCGAAATACGTGTCAACGACTACACTCTCCTCAAGTATCATCCACGACTTTCTTGCAAATTTTTTTTTACTCACCTCAGAGAGCTAGACAAATTTCTTCTCCTCCCCAGGGTTTAAATTTGTGCCACGTGTTCGATTTGTGCCAATCGTAATTTATTTTCGCTGTGGCGCCAAAATTTGGTTTAGATGTAAGTTTACACTTGTTGTCCTTCAGAATTCCTTGGTGGTACATTTCCCGTCGACCTGACTTTTTCCAGGAGCGATTTAATCCCTCAACGTTTCTAATTTTCCTGGTCGAGGTGTGTGCGGTTTCCTGGCAGGTCATCCCAAGCTGCCAGCTGTCGCGTTTCTCAAACACTTTTTAAATAAATTTATTAATTGATGCAGGACCTGGAGTTATTTCCCCGTTACAATAGGGAAAATAGAATTTATTCCTTAATTAAAAGTGTGAGAGACAAACATGGCGGCGTATTCAAAATGATCGGAAACAAGCCCACGAGAATTGGGAATTTTCCCGAACAAAATAAAAATGTCAGTCCGTCTCATTCCTGTTCGGATAAAAATAAAGAGATATTTGATTAAAAATAACGCAGCCAAATATCATGCTTAAGGCGTAAATATCCAGTCACCTTACTTTTGCAGCCACGATGAAGACTTTGGTGTGTTTCCTGTTGGTGGCGTCCATATTCTGCAGGAGTGCCTATTCCCAGCCAGAGTACTGCAGGATCTGCTCCAACCACACGCTGTGCATTTATCCTGTGAGTATTAAGCCTGCGAGCACTTCAGTACGAAAAACAAAGGAATTGTTTGCTTGAAGAACGCGGAGAAATGTTGTAATTAAATAAAAATATATTAATTATAATAATAATATTTATTTATTGAAGTAGTACAACAGACCATCTGGTAAATGTAAACGCCCGTTATGGTAACACGAACACACACACATAATTATATATATTGTAATAAACAAACGATGATCTTGTTTAATTTGCCCCACGTTGTGGTAGCCAAAATGTAATATACTAAATAAAAATATTAAAATTTTAATAAACAAATAAAATTTATTGTAATTTTTGAACACTTATACAATTAAACAAATATAAAAAGGATCTCATTCTCTCAAAGATCTTTACTGGGTTTCATAACGGCAGAACATTTAACCATAATCAAAGAACACAAAATTTAGCTCTAAATTAAAAAGAAATATTTATTCGTCTAGACATAGACGAAATTAATTATTTACGAACTTATTCTACAAGATTCATTTTAAATTTAAATAGTTTATTTTATCAACACAAAAGAAAAGAACGATATCTGACTGTATCTTTTAATTCGGTTTACACATATTAATACCATGAAATTTCAACTTACGATTACTCAGGAAAATTTGGCTCGTTCGTACACACACACTTTATAGACTGGACGTTTAAACACTGATTCTAACACACATTGTTGGCTTGATGAAAGCTGCTTCTCCGTTCGTGAAGGACATCTCACTTGCTCGTGGTGAAACTACTCGACGCTGGATGCAGTGTCCTGGTCTCCCACAATCGAAGACAGTGGTCTAATTTGAGGATAGAATAGATGAGACTTCAGCATACGAAATGTTTGTCGATGAATATTTGGCTATTTCTCTCGCAGACTGAAACTTATAACACCTTCTCCTCCCTTAACCGATGTCTCTCCTAGTCACATTCTCCAGCTTCGCTGATCACAGCACGATTGACTTCTTAAACACATTCACCATCTTCGGTGGTCGCAGAATAACTCTCTCTCAAAAGCTTATCTCCCGCTTATATACCCCCAGTCTTTTCCTTTTTCCATTGTTCCAAAACTTCGTCGCAAATGGCCGTTGACAGTTTCTTCCATTATCCCGTGATTTATATTATGCAGATGCAGTTCCTTAGTCAGCAAATGGCTAACTACTCTGTCATGTCCGAAAGCCGACAATCGAGACAGGACTATTTATCTTTTTGCACCCTCACACACCCAGTTTTTCAAAACGAAGAAATACTCAGTCCTACTCAGTCTTAAATTAACACGTTACAAAACTGCCCCTCGGACAGCCCAGGCTATCCATCAGAAACAATGCCTCACTTAACAGATTTAGTTTGAGAAAGGCCACACGCACGTGCACGGTTCCGAATTCTCAAGACCAGCGTTCCCAAGAACCTAAATAAATACGTTACAAAAATTGCCCCTCCCACAGTCCAGATTATCCATCCGAAACAATGCCTCACTTACCAGACATTACAATATATATATATATATATATATATATATTGTGGTAATTTACTTAAAGACATTTAAATAAACTGCACGTTGGAGCAAACCATTTGTATAGTAATTGGGTGTCGATAATATGAAATGTTAAACAAGCAATTAAAACAAACATTTAAAATTTATTACGAACAATCAATTAAATTTACAAAAGTTATTAAAGAAAATAATTTAAATTACATTACAATTAATATTTTACTATAAAATAACGGCTATTTCCCAGGGTCGATTACTGGGCCTTTAATAAAGAATATTTATTTTACAATCAAATTTTACCAAGCTATCAATGGGATTAATTCATCAATAGATTATTGCAATGCAAAATATAAAATATGAAATTTAAAATCTGAACGAGATCAGAAATCTGACAATAATATCTGTTACTTACGGGGTTTACAGTTAGTGATTTGAGAAGTTTTACCTTAATGTTTCTGGTTTTCAAGGAAATTGGCTCGTGCACACACACACACTTATTAACACTTATAGACAGGACATTCTTATACACTGACTCTAATAATCAACACTGTTTGCTTGCGAAAATGATTTGCAATGCTTAGTTCACTGTTCCTTTTAACACGCTCCAAAGTTTTTCAACTGCTGGATGCAGTTACCTGGGCCCCCAAAAATGGAAGAAAATGGTTTAACTTGAGAATATGAATTACTCAGAACTCTAAATAGTTAGCGTTGGATCGACGTAGTTACCTGCTCACAGACTGCAACCTGTAGACCGTTATTTAAATGTTTTAGCTGTTAAATTACATATATCCAGACACTTTCTGGATTTTTGTCCTTTCTCGTCTGTCCACTGCTATACTCTCGAGAACGCTGGAGCACACTTAGCGTCTAGCAAACCAACTTCTACAATACCCTCAAGCATTGCATTCTTGCCACATTCTTGTATACGACTTGTGTGTTTTTATGCCGCCAACATTACAAGTCCAAATTTTGTTCATTAATTAATTATTTCCTTTTAATTACTATATATATATATATTGTAATATACAAAATACAATTATGCCAACACGTTGAGGCCCCAAATTATGTTGTATACACAATGTTATTAAATAAAAAAGGAATGAAATTGAAATTAAAGCAATACTTCTTTAAAAGATTATTTATTTGACAAATTTTCATTGAATTAACAATTTATATTTCTAAGTAAATTACAGGGCCGCTAATAAATACAGTGATTTGCGAATTTCACCAAGTTACTAAAGAAAAAAGAAAAATTTAAATTTAGAATAACAAAATTTTGTCACAATAACAAAAACTATTATAAATCTGAAAAGTTATATAAATCTGGCGGTCAACGGTATTTACATAAAGGTTTACAGATTAAATTTTGTTTTTGTTTTTACATACAATTTATTTAGAGCTGCTCTGGTTTGTGCACACGTGATTATTTAATTTTTTATAGATCACTAATTTCACTGACAGGCCACAGCACTGATTTTATTCTCGTCTCACTTTCCAACACTTTGGGCGCCTTTCTACTTTGCTGAATTCGTATTGTCAGTTTTGCTCTGAAGAATTTTTAATAGAGAAACTGACGATATGCAGCCCACACTTTGCCAAATTCGACCACCACAGACTCCAGCTCGGACAACCGTGGTCAGGCCCTCAACAACACACACGCTGCTCTCTGCATATCTGACTACTAAGTTTTCTGACTCCACATTGCTCTCTGACTATCCAAGTGTATACTGACTCTGCTAAAAATCAGAGCGTCTTATACGCCTTTTCGACAATACACCGTAGCACCCATTATAGTCTGCATTCTCGCGCCAAACAATGCTGTTTCTTTACCATGCTCTGGCCTCAAAGTTACGCCGCCAATAATTAAAGAAACAATTTATTAATAAAGCATTTCATTACACATTTGTAATCTCTACTATATATATATATATATATATATATATATATATATTGTGATAACAATCTATAATAATTAAATTCTGATTTATGCTATTTGCCCTAGTTTATGTAATAACTGAAATAATAACCACTCAAATTTTAAACAAACAATATCATTTATTACCACACTTTTACAATTAATACAAATTTAATGAAATTTTATCAAATCAGAAAAACAATTTTATTTCTCATGAAATACATTTAAATAATCGGACTCGGTACCCTCAAGGTCTTTACTGGGTTGATAAGGAAAACAACATAAATTTACAATTAAACAGATGCAGTTACACTTAAATGAAAAATGAAATGAAACGAAAGTAACGAAATCTGACTTTCTACCCTTTAATTACAATTATAAATGCAGAAAATGGACTTACACGTTCTTGGGTCCACACACTCACTTCGTATATTCTTAAAAGTCCCTCAGGCTGCACTCACACTGTGGACGACGTCACCCTCATGACGAATTCGAACTCCTTTGATGGCAGTCAAACCTCCACGATGACAACTGTTGACGGCCGATGTTCAGCTGATTACTTCCCGCCCTGCGTCCGTTTTCAGTCCACACAAAATGATAATGCTAAAATCTCTCTCTCTCGACGGTCTCCTGCTCCTGACTCTGACTCAGACTTGACTTCCTCTATAACTTGAATGTAACTCGACCAATATTAACACTCCAACACTCTCGACGACGACATCCTCTCTCTCTCGAACTCCACCAACACTGCAACTCTGCCAACACTCTAACTCAACTCTAACTAACTCCGCCCTTATTTCTCTCTTATTTATATATCCCGGCTCCCGGAATATTCCCTTGTTTTTCACAGTTTTTTGCATTACTAGTTCGCCAACAACAACAACATCTGTTACCGTCCATCTGCTGTGCGAACCCCTCAACCAATTATATTAAACGTCTCCTTTTAATCCAATTGCGTCGTCCATCTGTTACGATGTTTTTCTTAGGGTTCCGTCTGTCACACAATTATTTCTAAAAGCTGCCAAAATTGCACTAATTATCTGTCCTTCCATCCGCTAACAGGTCACTTACCCATCATTTTATCATTATCTTTAATGTACACACCACTCAAGGGTCCCTATTTTCAGTTTGTCAACAAATCTGACAAACATTAAGAACAGACTTCCTGTCCTTCTGAGCTGGTTATTACAATATATATATATATATATATATATATATATATATATATAGTGGTAACCTATTAGCTTTAATATGAACTTCTCTTGAATCTACATTTAAACTAAATTTAAATTTAATTAACTGACAGTTTTAGATTGTAATTATTTAATATAAGTTATGCAAATATATTACAACGAAATTGTTGTTGTTTTACAAATTTATAAAAGATTTTGCTACGGCTTTTATTTATTTACGAGACTCTTCAATCTCTAGGGTCGCTTTATCGGGCCTTATAAAAAGTTATAGACAATTGCATTGCATATAAGGAAGCCATTCTCATTAAATTTCAAATCGAAATAGATCGGTGGTTGCTGTTTAGACTCAGTCGTGTTGGAATGTTACCGTTCGTCTTTTTTACAGAACTCACCGGCGCCCAGATGCAACCAGCTGATCTCCAGCGGAACGACTTCGGCGGACATTACCACCATCGTGAACGCTCACAACGTATACAGGGCAAGGATCGCCTCTGGAAACGAAACTCAGGGCAATCCTGGTCCTCAACCCTCTGCAAGCAACATGCTAAGACTGGTGAGTTACCACAAAACTTTTTTTGTCTAATACCGCGTGCTCGCTGACGGTCTCTTTTCTTCGCGGACAGGTTTGGGACCCGGAGCTGGCCAACATCGCCCACGTTTGGACCAAGCAGTGCATCGCCTCCATTGACAGCTGCAGGGACGTGTGTGAGTGACTACAAATCGTTTTACATAGTGTAGGTCGCACCGTTCGTCTTGTCTTCTACCATCCAAACATGCGGTTGGATGAATTTTGTTTAATGCTATTGTATGATGAAACCACTGAAGAAAATTGATTTTCCTTTACCCAGGATATATGGCGGAATGTTACATAAAACATTCCTTTTCATGCTATCAATTCTCTCCAGGTAAAAGTGGAAGGTGAAAACCTCGGCCTGTTTTGAGAAGTCTATGTTCCGGTGTCGCAGACCTTGAGCATACGGTAAAGTTGTTCTCTGTTTCTATTGGAACAATCGGCCAGCTGCCTCCTAAACTGGTCGAGGCACGGCGAGGGGAAAGCTGCGACCTCACAGAAAACCCCTCTCCCGACATCAGAAGGGCATGGGTCAAATACCCAATTGCCCGACCTACCTGATGCAGGTTTTCCAGGGTTAGCCCTGCGTCACTTTAAGGCGAATGCCGGGTACGATCCTTATAACATAGCTCGGAGGTTCTAGTTAACCCTTGGCTACCTTTCTCTACCCTTCCGCATCCCCCCTTTCGAATCCCTTCCTATTCTATTAAAGGGCAGTTGCCTCCATTGTAGCTTAATACTCATTATTTTAAATAAAGAATAATTTCTGAATTCCTGGACAATTTCACATTCCACTTTTCCTTTGAGAGAATTGATAGCCTGAAAAGTAATATTTTATGTAATACTCCGCCATATATCCAGGGGAAAGGAAAATCAATTTTCTTCAGTGGATTCTACATACAATGGCATAAACGAAAATGACACTAGGATCACATCGTCGTAATTATAAGTCAGTCTGGACCATGGTAATGACAAACGGTTGGGAAACTGTGTCTAAATTAGACGCAAATTATTGAAGTGATTCCAAAGTTTCTCTCCAAATGAAGAGTGATTTTGATAATCAGGTATAAAGATGGAAAAGAGAAATAGCTTAACAGAACTACGTGAATTGCATGTGGATTTTATGACGTATCTAAGATAATGACATTGGCAAAGGTTTCTGCACATTTATTATCTTTGATTATGAAATAACTGCAAATCTTAAATAGCGTATGCAATTCTTTGTGACCTTTGGAGGTTTCAGTCTTCCCTGATCGTGAATTTTTCAGCTCGCTTTCGCGTTGGGCAGAGCGTCTACAGGACGGCATGCACCGGCGGTTCCGCGTGCAACGCCACAGTGGACTGGAAAGGAGCCCTGGACACCTGGTACAGCGGCGTCAGGAGATTCAGCAACGACAACATCGATCCTTTCGTGTAAGTATGGCGCTTCCGTGCTGAACTCTCTACGTTACTTGCGCCTTGTGGGAAAAATTGATCTTTTGTCGTTGAATCCACAAGCAACTGAGTGAATGTATCTCGTGTTCATAAAGACCGAAGTGCTGAAGTCGTTAGTCTGTCCTGAGCCATCCTCTTCAAATCGCAGTGATTCCTACATCTTACATCCTTAATCAGTTGATGAACAATATAGCAAAGGAAACAGCCCTTACAACAATAAAAACCTGGAAACTTACGTATGTGTCCTGCTATACGTGATCTTTGTATAGTTATATATACCAGCACGCAGAAGTTGTCCGGTTTTTTGTACTTTTTTTTCCGTCCGTTGAAACTGGTCAAATATGAGCAACCATCAACTTACATCTAATTATTATTATACTATTGTTCGTCCAGGGGACGTTCAAAGTTTTCAACACTCTAACGGGACATCACTCCACGCAGTTCTTTAACACTCATTACACTAACTCGAACGGTTTTGTCCTCCTAAGTCGGCGGTGTAAGTTTGCGTTGTCGAGTAGACAAAGGACGCTTGAGGAAGATGACACTGATCCTTCTCAAACAGTTTTCAGAGGATCCAATCCTGCCCATGGTATTCGAAACAGATACATGGATTTCTTTAATTCCAACTATGGCAGCATAGTTTCATTTAGTCTATCAGAGGTTTGTGAAGAAAATATTATATTTATTGTAAAAACAGTGTAACAATGACTGGTCATTACAACAAAATATTATTTAAATAAATAATGTAGGTACAGAATAATAATAATAATATAAACTGTCTCTTTCTTTCACATATTCGCTCAATTTAATTTATCAACAAGACGCGTGCTTCGTTCATTACAAAATATTATCTATAGCAGCAAATGAATTCAACTCAATACACACACTCTCATATATATATATATATATATATATATATATATATATCAATATCCATTTTTGCCTTCCTTTGTCGCGTAAACACCAATACAGAAATGAATATTTGGGGGCAAAGACAAGGTTAGGTTATGTGCTGTTTGACTCGCCAGGCAATGCGACGAGTCATAATTCCATCTGTCAGCGTCCGACACGACGAGACATGACTCGAGGTGTCTGGCTGTCACGAGGCGACGGTCGCGGACTGTCTCAAACCGTCGCAGACCGTCGCGTCGTGTCGGACGCAACAGTTTCGCCTGGTGTGCGCCCCTCCATAAGGAGCCCATGTATTTTCTTCCTCGAGTCGTCGTCCGACAAAATGACTCGTCGCGTCGCTTGCAGTGTGCGGCCGGCCTAAGTCGGCGGTGTAAGTTTGCATTGTCGAGTAGACGAAGGACGCCTGTGTTGGGATGTCGATGAAGACGGTCTTCATGCTTCCCGGCAGCTCTTTTTATTTCTTTTTTTAATTAATGGGATCTGTAAGTCTCTATGTAAGTCAGACTTTCTTACATACTACGGGGCGTCTACGATGATTCGCAGCACCTTGTTCTGCCACGTCTGGATGCTCCTGACGTTGGTATCGCTTGCACATCCCCAAAGTTGGATGCCGTAAAGCCAGATCGGTTTAAGGACCTGATTGTATATGCGGCTTTTGTTTTGTATTGACATTTTTGAGTGTCGTCCCAGGAGCCAATATAGTTGTCGCATTCTTATTACGAGTTCTTCGCGCTTGTTCTTCACGTGCTCTTTCCATGTCAGCTTTGTGTCCAAGGTCATGCCTAGGTATTTAGCGGTGTTAGCGTATGGTACAATAACACCGTTAATGTTCACTCTGGATATTGCATTCAACTTTCTATAAGTGAAGTTCACATGTACAGATTTAGACTCATTGAGTCTTATCTTCCATTTTTGAGTCCATTTATGGATGTTATCAGTAGCACTCTGTAGTTTCCTGGTTGCTTCTTCTATTGATGATGCTGTAGCAATTACTGCTGTGTCGTCTGCGAATGTAGCTACAGATACGTCAACTATTTTGGGCAAATCGCACGTGTAGAGTCAGTACAACATTGGTCCCAAAACGCTGCCCTGTGGAACTCCTGCGTTAATCTCTTTGAAGTTAGAGTACTCTGCTTCTTGTTTTACTCTAAAGAATCTACCAGTGAGGTACGATTCTAAAAGTTCGACGTACTGAGCTGGTAGTATACTATTTACTTTGTATAGTAGCCCTTCGTGCCAGACTTTATCAAAAGCCTGAACCACATCAAGAAATACGGCTGAGCAGTACTTCCTGTTTTCGAAAGTCTTCTCAATTTGATCCGTAATCCTGTGGACCTGATCAATGGTAGAGTGTTAACTTCTGAATCCAAATTGATGGTCCGGAATCAGCTGTCTTCTAGCAATAAGTGGCTTCAGTCTTTTCAGTAGAAGTTTTTCAAATAGCTTCGATGTTACGGGAAGCAGCGATGTGGGCCTATAGGAATTGATATTATTGGGGGTTTTTTTTGTACTTGAGAAGGTCCACAAGTCTGTAATAGGAACCGGCCAGTAGTAGTGGTGGTGCTCAGCCAGCATATGAAATGAAACAGAAAGTACAGTCTGCAATAGCAGATGACTAGTAGCGGTTTTAGAGAGTCTGCAATAAGAACCAGAACAGGAGGGACTGTCGGCTGGAAGATGTTGGATGAAAAAAAAATGTGGTTAATTTGCCAGAAATTACGCAAAAAAAAACAACAAGTAATGGAATAAGGTTTTGAAACGTGGTTATAAGTAGATGAGACACTCCAGTGTCTGCGGAAATTTTGTTTGTTCTGCTGGCGTAGGTTGTGAATAGTGAAATACAACGTTTCCGTTGTACTTGGTTTTATTGTTGTGAGGTCTGCTCCTCTGGCCAAATTGTTCATAATCGTAATATATTGTGGTGTGATCGTAACCTCTTTCATAATTTGGCTTAACATCAGCATATAGAATGTGCGCACCAACAGAAAAGAATTTGCTCGCGTAAACAATGCTGTACGCCAGGTAGCGGAAGGCGGGGAGAAGCTGAAGGGATGGTCAGTCGGATGAGAGAGTCGCTCAGAGGAGGGCAAAGAGGAAGTATCTGGAAAAGTAACGGGACGGACGGAGAGCCGTCGATTGAACAACTAAGCGGAACTGGCGTCGAAGATTCCGGGATACCTGCAGGTAGAGGGGACGCTGCCTGCTATTCACTGGAGGCACATCTGCGTGAGCAAATCCCGCGGTTAGCTTCTTTTACAATTTTTTTAAAAAAAGATTTCAATTGCTATTCAAATTTTAGTTAGTTCGGATTCCACCCCTGATGAGAAAATAAATGTGCGCACTTTGCATATGACTGTAAGGCGTAATATTTGTAATAAATATAAATAAATGTATAATTAATAATAAATTAAAATTCACAACAAAGAGGTTCAGTAAAGACCTTACCACAATATGTTGTGGTATGCAAATTAAAATAATGAAGCCACAAAACCACGATGTGGTCAATTTAATGTAATAATCAAATAATGACTTGGTATATTAAATAATTTAAGCAATTAAATTTTAAATACAAAACGTTTATTATTTATTTAGTTGGATTTTGTACAAAACTTTTACATAAATGCCACAGATTTATTGAAATTCTTATTTCTTCAGGGCCGGTTATCGGGCCGCTAACAGTTGTAGTAATCCGCCATTATAACCGAATCAAATAACAACCAAATGTTACAAAATATTGAAATAAATTTACATATGAAAAATCTGGAGGAATTTTAACAAATATGACGGTAGGAAATTTTTTACAAGGTCTACAATGGAAATTTTGTTCATCCCAATCATAGGATTTGATCTCATAAAACAATACTTCTTCAATTCACCAATAATTTAAAAAGATTTTAACTATTCACAGGACAACAAGTCAAATTTCCACATTACCACAGACAATGAAGTCCTTCCAAATGTTTGAGTGGATAAACCGATCAGTTTAAAATCACCGCTGAGTTACAAATCTCTCATCTACTTATAACCACTTTTCAAAACCATATTCCATAACTTTAGGGGTTTTTTTTCGTAATTTCCAGCAAACTAACCACATTTTTTTCATCCAACATCTACCAGCCGACTGTCTCTACTGTCCTGGTTCTTAGAAACCGCTACTGGTCATCTGCTATTGCAGACTGTACTTTCTGTGTCATTTCGTACGCTTGCTGAACACGACCACTACTGGCCGGTTCCTATTACAGACTGAACTGTTATCTTGTCCAAAATTTCAACCTCAAAAAGCCGCCGACTATATTACTTCTTATGCAACGCTGACTGTTGCCTACAATGACTGTTGCCTACATATTACGCTGACAATAAAAATATTAAATAAATTAGAAAAAAAATTATTTCATTATACACATTGGTG
Source organism: Zhengitettix transpicula (assembly GCA_037074705.1). Taxonomy (NCBI): domain Eukaryota; kingdom Metazoa; phylum Arthropoda; class Insecta; order Orthoptera; family Tetrigidae; genus Zhengitettix; species Zhengitettix transpicula. The sequence continues at coordinate 227,227,300 of CM073590.1, read as the reverse complement.
GTTACCACAATATATACACAGACGTAAACTTAACTTAATTACTTGATCTATAAACAGTACTTGATGATTTCCCTCGTTTTTTTATGCACCTTACTGTACCTTCCATCACTGAGTTGAACAAATTCGGATGTCTAAATATGAGAGGCATCTCCTTGACTCGTCTTCCTACAAGCTGTGCTCAAATGCCTTTTTCACTGACCCATGTGATCTACAAACCTTCTCATTTCTATCTTTCCATTTGGTCTTCAAACATCGTGTTTCAAAACTTACCAGACTAGTCTTTTCAAGTGTTGCAACTGTCCGTGTTTCACGCCGTACAGAACTTCTGCACGTCACACTTTTAGCTCAAATTTAATTCCAAGGTAGGTTTCTCTCTTAACCTGTCCTATTCTGCTTTCAGAACTAGCTTTGTTTTGTCCATCCTCGGTACTCATGCTCCCCGAACAGCAAACTACAACGGTCTCTAATTTCCTGGTTTTTTTTGCCAATCCCGACTTTAGTTTCCCTTTAGCTCTAACATCACTTTGGAATACGGCGTTCCTTGCGACACATTTTCCAAATCTTTCTCATTCTCTACGAACAGAACAATTTCATCAAGAAATTATTTCCATTTGTAATTTAATTCCTGTAGCGAGTTTATATTTTAAATATCAAACACACCCCTTGCTTTATTTGTGCTCTTACTGATCCACTTTCATATAATAGAATATATGCATATATTCATGAGAAGCTTCAAGGATGTATAAAGAGTCGTATAGCGGTAACACTTGAGAAGTGAAAAGGGAAGGACTATATTAGGCATCTATATGAAGGACGATCATCATCAACGAAATACATAAAATTGAAAAAATATATTGTTAACGGAGAATTAATATACCCATTTCTACGATTAGAATTTGGCAACTGGACTCGTGATCATACTTGATTAATCACTAAAATCCATGGGAGAATATGGGTGGGCATCAGATATTGCTCGGTACCGAATGCAGGTACCCTGGTTTGCCGTGGTAGGCGCTGCTGACAGCTTGCTTTGATTTGAAGCCAGTAGTTTTGTGTTTCTTGCGGTGGCCACGAAGCGAGGTGAGTTGTCTCAGCGTAGACCTAAGGGGTCGGTCTTTTTACTTTGAGCCCACAGTCATCCTACCTGTAAGGACTGTACCTGTTCACGACGGTGCTGAATAGTGCGTTCTCGAGTCGGCTTGCGCTGACGAGGGGTGGTCCAGTGGGATTTCCTTCCCGTGTCGAATGGTGCAGTAACCAGCCATTCATTGGGTCTGGTTCTTCTCAACCAACTGTCTCGTATCCCTTGCACGCTTAGCTCTGTACATTCACCCACCGCCAAGGTCTGGCAATCGGCCTCAGGGGTCTTAAACTGTTCTACCAGCAAGTCCAACATCTCATGGCTCAGTTGCAGCTAAGACAGTGAGAGGCGACCCTAACGTAAACGTGAACAGGGTGACAGAGGTGCAAGGGAACGGAATCGTGTCCGTCTACCAAGCCGGCAGAAGTCGGGTTGTAAAAGACTCGTAGCGGCTCCTCCGCCTTTCGCACCGCACTTTTCACCTTAGTGGAGAAGTCGAATTGTACACGCTTTAGGGCCCCGCGGTACGGGACGTGTGTCAACCAATTCCGAATCGGGTAACCGGCGAACACGAACAGAGACTTTCAATTTGAAGAGATTTTAAGAAGCGCCAGCGAAGAAGACAAAACGGAGATATGCGATAATTACAATAAGTCTGAAATCAGATGTACCTAAAATATGAGCACGATTAATATACAGAATATTTTTTTAAAAAAATCTAAGAACTGCTGGCAGACATTCAGTTTGGATGAAACAAATGGTCGAACGAAGTGATTTGATCCCTGCGTCTTATTACAGAAGGAAAAATAAAAGAAACCAGAATACAGAATCAAGGCATCTGTGGATCTCCGGTGATTTAAATTGGAATGTTTTATATTTTTATTAAAACAGAATTACAGGAACAAGAATAATTACAACCTACATGAGCAGCTTCATAGTTTACGAGATCTCGTGTTTTGCTTTGTACAGGCCTACCAGCAACACCGGGACGTTCACGCAGATGATATGGGCAACGTCCAGGTCCGTCGGCTGCAGCTGTTCCGTTTTCAGGACTGCAGACAACTGGATGAACAAGCTCTACGTGTGTAACTACGGACCCGGTGGTAACATCCTCGGTTCGCGGATCTACAGGATCGGCGCCACTTGCAACTCGTGCGTCTCCGCGTGCAACGGGGCCCTCTGCAACTAGCTCTTAAACCATTAATTAACTACTACTTTTAGTTGTTGAATTTTTGTCAATAAAATCTCTTAAATATTTTGTTCTCACTCGTGACAGTTAAAATAAGGTTGGTATTGCTTACAATAAATATTTTTGACCAAAGACAGATTAGAATTATCCGTTTTCAACAATTAATAACTAATCAATGTAGAGATTATCTGAATTGCAAGAGAATATGGCCATAGCCGAAAGATCTTGAAAAATGTTCACGAATTGAATAAATGATATAAAGAGGACTTGTGCTGGTGTACCTTTTATTGAATTATTCGTAAACAAAAAGTTTAATTGGAGCATTAGTGTACAAAATAATGAGCTTTTAATCCGATTTGATTCAGCAATGTAGTGTTAAAAAGATTCAAGTGGTTCCCAGTAGGTAGCAGTTTCTAGACGATGGATCTGCCGTACTGGACAAAATGATTCAGTCTTACATCACTGACCTCCAGTATCAACGGACCTCACTCCGTGTGTTTTTTGGCGTTTGTGGAGGTTTATAAAAGACTCCGTTTTTTTGTGTCTCCACTTCTAGCAGCCGTGGTCGAACTGCGCATTGTTTCTGTGGAAGAAGTAACTCAAGACATGCTCTCTAGTGTGTGGAACGAATTTGAATACCACAGACACATTCCGTGCTTCTCAAGGGCTCCCATATTGAGCACCTTTTCTGCAAAACAACTTTATGTATTTGATTATTTTTCAAAATATATACGTGTTAAATTCTTTTTGAAACGCCCTGCATTTAAAAGCACGACGTTCATCTGACATCCCAGTTAGTATATCATCAAGTTATATACTAACTAGCTCCTTGGCTCGACAGCCCATGAAGGGCCTTGGCCTACCGAGACGGCTGCCAGACTGTCATCTTACATGACACATTCTGGATTTAGGAGTGTCGATTGTCCCACAGTCTTAACCCCAGGACGAGCACAAACATCTATGCCGGGATTCGAACCCGGGAATACTGTGATGCGAGGCAATGACGCTGGCCACTACACCACAGCAGACCGGCTCAAGTGATATACTACTTTAAACAAATTAAAGGAAATTGAGGGAATTTTTTAAAAAAAATGGGGAAAACATTTAAATCATGAAAAATCAAAATTTTTAATCATTAAATGATCTAAATAATATCCGAAAGTTATACTTGTCAAATAGCTCGATCAATTTCTACTGTATGTTTTCTAAGATAGGTATGGAGTTCATAGATTTATTATTTAATTAATCGTGGGTGATTCATTTCGATATTTAATTGAATTTAATCTATTTTTATGCGGTTTTGTAACTCAACTTAGGGGGATATTAATTTAAATAAAGAATTTAATAATTAATAGCTTCACTTATCTGACTTCACTGTTGTTATAAATGTATAAACACAGCCAAATTAATCAGAAATAATTTACTAACAAAACACCATGTTTTTCTGACTAATTTGGAGGTGTTCATATATTTATGATAATGCAAAAAGCTATGTTCAAATTGACTTGAGGAATAATTTGATAGCCTTCTCAACTAAATTAAAAATCATGCTTTATTTCGGTGTTATGGATTGTTCGAATTTCATTAAATGATTCTGCCTAATAAGTATGTTTCTGGTGAATAATTTGTTGTATTGACAAGTTCACAAGAACAGGACATTTGGAGTAGCTAATGTCCTGAAAAAAATAGTTTTTATGTTATTAAATCATTTCTGTCAAATTTAGTTGTTTTCATGCATGGATCATTATTAAAAACATAAACGAATTTGTTTAATTTAGATTTTGGAATTAAGCATATATTAGAAAATGACTTTTCCAAATCTCTAAGCACATTTCCTACAAAGAGTCTGGAGCATTATTAACCTGACAATACTTTGGGAAGCCTTTCACAATTATGGTATATTAAGAAGACAAACAATTATATTATCATAAAGCTGAAATATTTACTGTCAAAACCTATTATAGTATCACCTATGGTAACACTTCTGTTAAATGTGCGAATTATTTAAATCTAGCAAATTATTAACTTATTACTTTACAGTCAACATCTCTGACGTCATATCCTGTTACACTTCTGTAATAGCCACGTGACTATTTGTAGTGACGAAACATCCAACATTGTTTCTGACAGGAAAGCGCGATTGCGAATTATAAAATTCGGAAGATCTTACGTCGTTCACCACTTTTACGAAGAAAATGTTTTCCTCTGTGAAGACCAGCGACAACGTATTATTCCTTTGGGGTGGGTCTTTAGAAGAAGGACGTCTGCAAGAAAAAGTTGAAGATTTGCGAAAAGTTACTAACAAAGTAACAGTAGACAATATTGACAGATTATTTTTGGGTATGCCTTTCATTCTCCATTTAAACAAATATAGCACGTAAAAGTGAAATTTTTAATTGTATTACTGAATGGTCCCATAATTCTGGGGGGGGGGGGGAGGTGGGCCATTAAATCGTTAGGATAACCAGCCCTTACTAAGGTGGTCATTTGATATAAAGGACGTAGTTCTCAATCGTTTAGTCAGTTATGATCCTTTTCTTTTCAAAGTCAGTATGCTCAAAAACAATCTTAGAGCAGAACCCAAATTGCAAATTACAGTCATTTCCTCTTCAGCAACTTCATTAATAAAAACAGATAATTCTGCACAAATGCAACTATTGACTAGTACAAACTCTGATTATGGAGATGAATTGTTTTCTCTTAAACTATGATACTATGTATCTAATTCCATATTTCATAAAATACTCTCTCATGTTTGAGAAAGGACTTGAAGGAGTTAGATGATAGCACTGAATTACAGTTTTCAATCTTCATTTTTAGACAGTGGTCTACCTTTTTATCTCCCCATCCTAATTTTATATGTTAATAGTCAGTCCAATGTTACAATTGAATGTCTGATAAATTTCTAAAAATATTTTAGTGTATTTTATTTTTATTTTAGATTTCAATCTATTCATCAGTAATTACATTTTTATTGATCATGCACACTTGTTCAAAATATTTTTATTCATGATATTGACAACAATATTTCCAACTTTGAATATATATTAAATAGTTAAAATGTTAGGATTTATTTTCAAAAAATTATATTTTGCTAATTAGAGATTGTATTAAACAAAATATTTTATTTTTTGAAGGCAATTGTGTATTTCTAATTCTTGAAGTTAAATGTAAGTGATACCTTCTTTATTTCAGCTGGACATTCTACTTCTTCATTTGATGTTGTCATATCTGGTTTTATTTTTCCTCAAACAACAAGGCATGGTAATGATATCTTGAAAGAAATACTTCGTGTTTTAAAGCCAAGTGGAGTGTTCATTATTCGAGAACCAGTATGTTCTGAAAGCAATGTCGCTGACCTTCGAAGCAAGAAGCAGTTACTTAGCGCTATTAAAATAATGGGTTTTACTAATACAGTGGACAGCTCAGAAATTTCAGTGTCAGAAACAGAATTGCAGCTTCTTAAAAAGTTACTGAAAGTGAATGGAGACTTAAGTATAGTTGAAGTGTGTGCACAAAAGCCTAATTTTGAGGTAATATTGTCTGCTTGAATTCAGTCTTTGAAAGGTTTATTATTGACTGTATAGAGTAAATTTTTTATATGAACACACTTATGTTCTAGATAGGTTCAGCAATTAAACTTCCTTTTGCAACCCAAATTAATCCTGCTCCAGATGTTGCTGCAGTATGGAAGTTGAGTGATACAGTTGATGATGATATAGAAACTATTGACGCAAACAATTTACTGGATGAAGAAGATTTGAAAAAACCAGATCCATCACAACTGAAAGGTGCACGTTATTTGAACTCAATGTGATAATTTTACCACTCGCAAATCTAGTGCTAATGCTACATTGTAATTATGTTACAGTGTGTGGAACAACAGGCAAAAGAAAGGCATGCAAGAATTGTTCATGCGGACTTGCTGAGGAATTGGCATCTGAAAAGATTTCAGAAACTCAAACAACTAAAACGTCTGCTTGTGGGAGTGTAAGTCTTGTTGCATTATTTCTCTACTTGCATATTCCACTTTGTTTAGTAATCACATAGATCCAATTGTTTTTTAATTATTTAATGCGAAGTTTTTGCACAATTTATGTTTATTGTGGACCATATATACCAATGGTGGACAAATGTGGTTTACCCACATGCAGCTTTTTGTCGAGTCAAATGCAGCTCCCATTAAACTTTTCGTAATTTTTTTCTGAAATGTTTGTAGTGCATGTGTACAAAAGAAATGTTATACTTTTCTTAATAAATATATTTGATTTTTATTGTATTTGAATTTCATTACTAAAATATTTATTTTCTTTTTCATAATTATAATTTTTTCTTCTTATATGAGACTTGTAAATACAATAACATTAAATTAAATAAATTTGAATGTGTGTATCTACGTGTGACTCTAAAATATAAAAAAACCAGGTTCAGCCCTCTTTGGTCTCAAGTGTGCCCCTTTGGTATATACTAAATTGGAAACTATTACCACATGATTCTTAGTCATTTTACAATTCTTTTGAGTATATAATTCCATATATTTAAAAAATTATTGTAATGATCTACAAATATGCTGAATTTATTTCAGTGTTACCTAGGAGATGCATTCAGATGTTCAACATGTCCTTACCTTGGTATGCCAGCTTTCAAACCTGGTGAGAAGATTCAACTTAGTGACCATCAACTTAAAGCAGATGTTTAGGTACATTTTTACAATTTGAAGAACATAATATCATTCTTTTAAAAAATGAGTGTAGGAGGGGTCTAAAAATAGTTCCTAAAATTATTTTGTGAATTCCTGCATAAACGAAATTTGTTTGATGCTAGTGGATTTTTTATTCATGTCTGTAATTAAATGTTTTATTAAAAAAAATTATTTGTGTCAACTATAATCTGTTTCCACAATATCCATATTGATCAATATATGACTTTTGAGGTCTGAGAAATGCACTACACTATCCATTGGATAAAAGAATACGTCCAACACTTAGCTATATGTTTTGGAACATTCCTGTCGTAGTATTATTTAATTTATATTGATGGTTACAGAAAGCTGAAAGATTGTCAGTTTTCATATTTGAAAAAATCATCAATGCCAGTAACTGCAAACCAACTATTAATCTAAAGGGTCTAATAACACATTGAGGAAATTTAATGTCCACTTGTATATGTTGTAGCAACTATTGTTACAGAAAAATTGACAACAGGATCTATATACAAGAAAATTTCTATTATATTGCAGGAAGAGCGGTTTCTGACAAGTATCACCATGTTAAAAGAAAAGATAAAGAAATATTACATGATAAATAATCATAAAATGAAAAATATGTCCATTTTTAAAATTAATAATAGGGTAGAATAGCCAATTATAAACAAAAGAAGTGGTGCTGTAAATACCACACAATTTTTCTGGAAACTTTGTTATAAATCTTACTTTATAGTTGCTGTGTTATCGACATTTTATAATTGATTCACGACTATGTGGAACATATCTAGTGATCCATTAATAACTAGTGTCCATGATGAAAACATCTTCAGGTTTGGTGTTAATACTGGTTGCCGTAATGTCTGGTGTCCACATGTGAAACATCTTGGGGTCTGTAGGCTGGATCCTCTGGAGCTAGTGAAGGATCTAATTGGATGTGCTTGTGGAAGAGTGTGATAGTAGGAGCAGTTTTATGCACATCATGGACTATTTTAAAAAAAGCTTTCGTAATAGTTTTGAATTCTACATACACTTTTCATATTGTTATAGTCCTCTAAATATTATATCAACCACACACGGCAAGTGGTAATGACACAATCATTATTTTAATTCTAAATATCAACAAAGAAAAATAGCATAATGAGTACAACTCTCTTATTCTAAATGTTTTTTGTCAAAGATCAAAATGAATTGTGTAATTCATCAAATTATAAATGAATAACCTCACCATGGTATTCTTACCTTGAAGTGGTGGTGAGGCTTGCGTGGTCAAATGATCCAAAGAGTTATACCGGCGGTAGCATAGCTACTGGTTGCGCCTCCCTTGCCGGGCAGGTCGAAGGTGATGACCCAGACTAAATGGGATACCCTGGTCCTCCAGGTTGGGGGTTTGTGTGTGGTGCTAACAACCCCACCACCATAAAAACTTCATATTGTTCAGAAACCAAATTTTGGAGGCCAAGGTCTTTAATGGACCATAGAGCCATGAAGTAAAGTAAAGTAATAAATAAATAACAGCCAATTTGAAGTCAGTAAAATATATTTATTTATGAAAAATTAAACTATGTTTCGACGCTAACTTTGCGACCTATTCAGGTTGAAATTTAACACTACAAAGCAATTACAATGATTGAGATAAAATTTTTTAAAAAAAATTGCCTGAAGAAAAACTACAAATTTTGATAGTCAATAGTCAGTATATATTGTAATAATAATAAAAAAAGACTTCTTTTTAATTTGTCCACCGTTGTGGTAGCCAAAATGTAAACAAACGTGACAATTTATTTTGACGGGCTTTTAAATGAAAAATTATTGACTTTAAAACAAACAAATTTTATTCATCAGAATTTATAATTACACATTTAATATTATAAAAAGATCTCTTTCTCTCATGGGTCTTTACTGGGTTTGGTAACGGACAGAACACTTAAATAATCAAAGAACCCAACATTTATCTTTAAATTAAACAGAAATATTTAATCGCCTATACATAGACGAAATTAATGATCGACGAACTTACTCTACAAGATTGATTCTAAATTTAAAGAGTTTATTCTATTAACACAAAAGAAAAGAACGATATCTGACTGTATCTTTTAATTCGGTTTACACATATTAATACCATGAAATTTCAACTTACCATTACTCAGGAACATTTGGCTCGTTCATTACACACACACTTTATAGACATGACGTTTACACACTGACTCTAACACATATTATTGGTTCGACGATAGCTGATTCTCCATACTTGGTGAAGGACATCCCAGTTGCTCATGGGGAAAACTACTCGACGCTGTATGCTGTGTCCTGGTCTTCTACCATCGAAGACAGTGGTCAAATTTTGATATTACTACAGATTGAACTTCTGCATATGAAAATGTTTATAGTTGAATAATTTTCTATCTCTCTCACAGGCTGCATTCTTTCTCCTTACTGGGTGCTCACAGCTCCCCCTCCGCTCTGACACTCAACTCCAACTCCTCGACTCCAATTCCTCAACTGACCAACAAATTCCTATCCTCCCTTTATATATATAACCGCCCCTTCTATCTTCTGCTTTGTTCCAAGACTACATCGCAATTGCATTGACAGTTTCTCCATTACTCTGAGATTTACAGTCTGCAGCTGCTCCCCGCTTAGATAATATCTAGCCGTTCTGTCTTGTCACATCGAGACAGGACCCGTCATTACTTTGCACTTGTATTCTCACCCCCACATGTGCGCTGCTCGGAAATTCTTCTGACCGCTTTGATCCCAAGTCAACAAGCCGACGGTCAAGCCCATTAACCAGACACAATGCCTTTCCTAAACCGATACATCTTGCGACCGGCCACCCGCGCGTGTCCCGAAACAATGCATTACAATATATATATAATTATTATATAAATGCTTGGTCTGAAATATTTTTCTCGTCTGGTTTCTTCATTCTTCAGTAATTTCTCATATTAGCATTACTTATATGTAACACCAGAACGGATATTCGGCAAATAGTAAATTATTACATATCAAATTTTATGGCTTGATTGTTATTTCTATCTTAATAAATTATCTGGATTGACTGCCATTATTTACAATTAAAAAGGCGTAAACGAAAAGCAAGCTTCTGAGCGTTAAAAGTAGTGACAGTGTGAGGGAAAGCACGTCTACAAGAAATAATTGGGTTGTAAGGATAATAATATCTAGGGAAACTTTCACTTATTTATGCCCGCCGAGAACGTACATATAAAATAATAAGTTGGGCTCAAAAGAGTGTATGTTAACATTTGTACGTCATATATTTTTTAATAGGATGTTAATTTCTTCAATTACGATTAACACTTTCCTGATTTTATTTTCAGTTTTAAGGTCTTCGTTTACCAGAGATTTACGCTTATGACCCACTCTAATTGAATCAATCGATATATACATAACGGCTTGTGCTTACTTATTATGTTGAATACAAGGAATGTAAATAATACATTTGTGTTTAAAAAAAATATCACACATAAGAGCGCATGTTTTCAGAGAAGTAGAAATAAAATATGATATAATTAAAGTTTTTTGTTTATAAGATTTTAATTTACAATTATGATTTAATTTTTAATTTGAAATCAAAGTGTTAACAGATTTTTCGTAAATAAATTAATTCAAACTTTTCTGTTTAAGGATGTCAAAGTTTGACGTCTCTGAACGTGCGTGTACAAGAAGTGGAAAATCCATGGACCAATCTTATCCGAGTTTTCCAATATATAATAATGGAATGTAAAACAGCTCTGAATCCGATTGGCATTAAGATGAGAGTGGAGTAATGTTTACAATTGCGGTGTCCACTTTAGTCTCTCTCTATCGCATTTCATTTCATTAAAATATTTTCTCCTCGAGTGTTCTTGAGAATGAAAAGTTCTCCATTCCCTTATGTATAATTTCTATTGTGTTTAAGCATCTGTGTGTCATCAAGATTACAAGTATTTATTTTGACAACCATGCGAAAAAAGTGTATCGAAACAATTTTACAATCTTAATTAGATAGTAATTTTTAATCAACTACGAGCTTAAAGAATTAATTGTGTGCATATAATTGATTCCACAATGAGATAAGATCTAAAAGAATCGTCTTTCGTATTTACAATAATTTTTGAAAAATTTTGTGATTCACGGGGTATCTATTTGTGCTTGTTGCCATTTCTTGTTATCTGATCTTTTGTAGGTCTGTCTTCCGGATTCCAAAGATAATTTCGGTTGAGAATTTGACTTGTAGGACCGGCGTTTACTTGATTGTGTTTATGCAGTTTGTTAGCAAATAATTGCTGTGTGTGAATAATGGAGATTGAAAATATTATAGTTCCGAACGTCCTCGAAAGTGAAGAATACTGCAGCATACCTCTAAATATTAGAGACAAATTATTGAAATTTATTGACAAGTTGTCAAACGAATCTTCTGTCAACAAAGCACTTTTACATTCGCAGCAGTACAATCACGGTAAATATAGAGTAATTTTTAATATTTAAAAAATTCTGCGACAGCAACAGTTGTGTTAATTTTTTGCTATATGAACAATCTATACCGTTGGAAATCAACTTCAAATATGATAATGTAGTAATACCCAACGCAGTTTAATAAATTTATGTTGGTTTTCTCATTTTACTGAAACAATGGACTTAAATGAAGGCCCATTTCGCGATGTACGTTTCTGTATAATTTAATACTGTTCAAGTGATTAATGTGTAATTATTGTTTGTGAAAGTACAAAATATATTTTAAAATCAATATTTATCGATGCAATTCGAGTAGATTTTATGTATTTTTATTGCTAGTCATCTTCCTATGTAAAGAGAAACATTTCCAGGACCTTAATCTCGCATTATGATTAATTATATTCTAATTCATTTCCCATTTTTTGAAATTCATATTAGTTACACATATATGGATATATTCCATTTCTGTTTATCAACTTATTTTATAGGAGTCTACTATTTAAATGTATTAGTAATGCTTAGCTTTTAGTCCTTTTACATAGTGTGATGCTATATTTCATTAATGAAAAAAAAATTGTTTCCAAGTATTGCAAGCAAACATGGTTGGGTCACAGTCCCAGTTTGTTACATAAGCCTAGGTAAATCCCCAGTTTCTGTATTAGACACATTATTGAACTTATAACAGCTTCAAGTTATTGCGCTGCTCAAATGTTTAATTGATTTCAGCTAATGAAATGGTAAAAGATTGAACAAAAGTTAAATATTATTTTTTAAATGAGCTGCTGATTATTGTTAATCTTTTGCAGAGCAAAGAGTGAGTGATTTGGAACATACCCTTGCATTAAAACAGAAGGAATGTTCAAACTACAGAAGTGAGTTGCATGATGCTTTGTTGAAAGTAGATCATATGACAAAGATGGTGAAGGAGTGCGAAGAGGAAAACAGAAAATCACAGAATAGAGTAGAATTGTGAGTAAATAGTTAAGAATTCATTATGTTTATGGGACAATTGAAAAATAAATAACGAAAATAACATGAACTTGATAGTTTTTAAATTTAAAGCAAGTAACGAAAATTTGTTATTTGTCAAATTATTTAACTCCTATGGATAACAAAGAGGTATAGTGTGTGGCTGACTTACCTTAAATTAATTGTTGGTGTTGCTGGCTGGGAAGATAATTTTATGTTGTTATGGATCAGAATTATACATTTGACATCTGGTGCAACTGAATTTTGAACAACTGTACTATATTTGTTAATTAAAAATATAAGTATTAACTTAGTATTACTGAATTAATTTTGAAAATTGTATTGATCCCACAAATTAAAGTATAGTGACAGATTCCATCCTAAAATTAAAGATTAAAATAGAATGGATTATAGTGTCGGAAATAAAATTTTACTTTGCAATTGTTCTCTGACTGCGATTATTTGGTTAATGTGTAAGTGGTTTCAAATTCTGAAAGAATTATATTGTCATAAAGATTATGGAACAATCAAACATTATTTTCCATTAACTTTATTTTATAGACTCGAAAAGCATTTAAGGAGCACTGAAGCACAACGTGATACTGCAGTTGAAGAAAAAGAAGAGTTCAAGCGGAGTATGGAACGGAAATTGGCTGAAATAGAAATGTATCAAACTGACATATCTTCTCTTAACAGTAAACTCTCTTCAGTTATGAACGAAAAATGTGAAATTATGTTGAAAGCTGGAGATTTGGACTGCAAGAGAATTGAAGTGGAAGTCAGGTAAAGCTATTTTGATTTAGTAAAGATCAAGGTGTAGTCGTTGAAGAAAAAGTTCTCAGATTTACACACGGGTACAACATTGATTAAAACATGACGATACGATGACACAAAACTCTTTCAGAATTTTTAATATACCCACAACACAATTTTACTATTAAGAAGAATTTTATCTCTATCAATAGAATCTTTAATTGAGACATTCTTCTTATATTGCTAAACTGAAATACACATTATTAGATATGAAAGATATACTGGTGCTAGCAAGAAAATTCAAAATTAGATTAATAAATAATCAAATAGCAGTCAAAATGAAGTGTTAATATAAATACCACATAATGTTTCAGTTGTTGCTTTTGTCAGGTAATTAAAAATTCAAGAGCATGAGAATGGCACAACTGCACCAACCAGGTGACAAACTTGCTTGAGTTCACCACCTGGTTTGTGCGATTGTTTCGATTTCACGTTTCTTGTGTTTTTAATCACCTGACAAGCGCAACAACAGAAACATTGTGTAGTATTTATATTATAACTTCATTTTGTCTGTTATTTGGCTATTTATTTATCTAATTAGTATACTATTAACATAAGTGTATTATATTTCAATTTCAGAACATTCTTGTAGGAAACCAGAAGTAGAAATTGAATTTTTAAATTATAATGTGATTAAAATTAGAAGGGTTTGAGCATTGATGGAGGTTCTTATGCCACATACACATGGTCACAAATAGATTTTGTAAATAGCACACTGCAAACAATAAAATACACCGATTGTTCATCAATTCTGCTTATGTCGCCTGTCAGTTTACAAATTCTGAATGGTGGATCCAAGGCCTAACCCCTCGTGGCAAATAACAGCCAAGTGCCTTCGTATTTTAATCAGACTATTGTAGATTTAACAGAGATGTAAAAATATTTATTTTCTGTTAATTTTAGGATTATGTTAAAATATTGGTAAATTATTATTTATACTTTGAATATTTAAGGCTTTCGGTTGTTTGAATGTTACAGTTCTATATATTGATTTGTATCTTTCATTAATAAAGATAGAACATTTCACAGCATACACAAAGTATGAAACTATTTAACTTCTATTGGAACTTCGTAAAGAATCAAACAAAGATAGAACAACAATGGGGTCCATATTTTTTAGTTGATTGTATATAATGTAACATTTATTTATTTCTCTAATATCCTAAATATTGGCAAAAAAATATTTCACATCATGTTTCCATAATTTTCAGAGAGAAAGCTGTGGATCAAAAGTGTGAAGTTCTAAGAAAACAAATCCAGTCATTATCAGAAGAATTAGCTAAGCAGACACAAGAATTGACAATTGTTAGAACAGAGCACATTACAAAAATGGGAGTGCTACAGTCACAATTGTCACAGAAAATAGAAGAGGTAAATACATTATAAACGATGCATTTGTGTAGTCGTATCAAGCTGAAATATGTTTGCGAAGATGTTTATTTTGAAGTCATAATTTTTTAGTAATTGTCTACTTTATTAAAACCATTCTTCTACTTTATCATTGTTTCAGGTTCGTATTTCTCAAGAAACAAATGATGAAATGATGAGAACAAATAAAAAGTTATTGGAACAACTAGAATGCGTGAAAGTTAGTTTGCAAGAAGAACAGAACAGAAATGAAACTATATATGAAAAATATATGCAGGAGATTATAGAACAAAAGAAACTAGTTGCCGATTATAAAGGTATAATGTTTCCTTAATTGAATGTTTGGTATATGTTAAGAATTAAACTGGGAACTAGGAATACTCAATTTTCACAATTTGCTCATTTAATCTGGAATTTGATGATGATATTCTTTCATTTCTTAGGAAGAGCTTTATGCTACAAATAACTGACAAAATGAATGTTTTGTTAAATTTGGCTTTAATCAATATTGTGTTAAATACAGAAAGAGTATTATATAATTATAATGATGTATTAGTTAATATGCCTTCCCAAAAATATTATGATTCTAAATTGTAAAGTATGATTGGTGAAATAATTGTGGGGCAATATAATTAATTAGGGTAGATGAAGTCTTTCTGATGGTTTTCTTAATTTCTTAATTTTATTTGATAAATAAGTTTAAAATTAATTCTATCAACTCAAGCGTGAATTGAGCAGAAAGAGATAAATTGGAGGACTTCATATTTACTTTTTTGATCTTGTGTTCTATTTTCTTCATTTATACTTTTATATGCAATTTTCATATGAAAATCTGATAAAACCATTAAATTCATTTTCTCATTTTAAGCCATGAATAATCAGTCCAATGCAAAAGCAGACGAACTTGAAAATGCAGTGTGTGAATTGAATGATATGATGGAAAAAGCTATGATTAAACATGAAGATTTGATTAAAGTTATGAAGGAAAAACAAATATTTCATGAAAAACAACTTTCTGAAAAGGACAGTGAAATATCAAAGATGGAATTGGAACTTCAAACAGCTAATGAAATAGTGAAGTCTTCTATTCAAGGTAAGGAGATATTTTAATATTATCTTTCTTCTACCATTATTGAACATAGTTTATTTCCCTCTCCACAAATATTTCTGTAGTGAGATTAGTTATAAATTTATTTCCTATTTAATTAATGTAGCTGAAATCAAGACATGCATATAAAAATACTGTGTTTGTCAAACTTGCAGAATGTGTTGAGGCAACTATGCAAGAAACATCTCCTGAGGCATTAAGTGTGAAACGATTACTCAAACCAGGAACTAGACTTACAGAATTGTTGGTCCACTACTCAGAATTATTAAATTCATTGGCCAATGAACAAGAGCAGAACCACAAACTCAATAAGTACATTGATGGAATTATTGAAGTGAGTTGCAATTAGTGTTATATGAAGCATCTGTAATATTTTCAGATTGAAAGTTATTAATTATTATATGGGCAACTACTCTAGCATTATACTGTTGCATTTTTTTAATATTGTGTAGGTGAGATTAAAATTATAATGATTTGACTAATTTTCTACTGGTATATAAAAATATGACTTCCATAGCTATTAAATTTGACTTAATGTTCACATGTAAAACTCTTCTGTTATAAAAATTGAATTAGGTCATATCTAACTAAGAATGGGAGAAAGAGTTTCATTTTATTTTAATGTTCATACCTTTTAATAATCAATTTATAAATATCAAACTTATTTCAGAAGGAGTTCTCGGGTAAAAAAAGAGATTAAACTGAGACATTTCAACAACTGCATCTGTCGTCATCTTTTATGTGAAGTTTTGGGATCATCTCAATCTGTGATATATATATACCCCTTGGATTTGTGGAAGCCCATTAAGGTGATGACAGAGCTTATGGTCATCGAAACGTCTCAGTTTAATAGTGTTTGTACCGGTGTGGAACTCGTTCTGCAGCAACTAACTACATTGGAAAAGCCTTCAATCTTAGATCAAATTCTAATAAAATTTATTAATAATAAATTAAAACCTTCCAATAATAATTAAGAATAGTTCAAAATCCAGAAATACTGATTATTCTATAACTGTAAACTGTAGTATCAAGATTGATTAAGATTAGAAGATCAATTATACATACACTTTGAAATGTGTCAAATATTTACCTATTATGCAACCATGTGCTGATCTGTAAGACATGGGGAAAATTGGGTTTCAGTCTGTTATCTTATTGACCAGATATAAGTTATATCTCTCTTAACTATTGAATCAAATGTTGAGATCCAACAATGAAATATAAATTGTTATAAGCTATTCTTTGATGAAGCTAATATTAAAATTTATTATTTCCAATTTTCTTTATTTTTTCATATTAAATGTACAGGAATTTTTGTAAAATGTACTAATGTAATGGTGTATAAAACTATATTTTTTTTTCTTCCAAGGAAATTGAGGACTCTTCAACAGCAATGAAAGTGAAAAGGGAAGAAATGATTAAATGTTTAAAACAAAATGAATACCTGAAGCATTGTATTAAATTATTAATGCATGAGATCCATAAACAACGACAGAAGTTTTATTCCGCAAATGCTAATTGCAGCACCAATGGCAATTTTGGCGTTACTTCAGATTCTACCAGTGTTCCACAAGAATTAAATCAGGAAATTGGTGCTATTCAGCAGAACAAAAATGATGATGAAATAAACAAGCTTTTAAATGGTCTTCAAAATGACTATAATATTCATTACAAGTCTGAAATAGAAAGTGAACAACCAAAGTGGAATTATTTTTCATTTGAAGAGGAGGAAGAAGATATGCCAGGTTGTAGAATGGTGAGATCTTGGAGAACTTCTCAGCTGCTTTAAAGTTATATTAATCTAAATAGTATGTATATATAAATACAATTTAGGATTTAAAATTAAAAGCTAATCTTACTTTGAATAGTATGACTTGTCTGTTTGTCCTGTTCATAATAATGTATATCAGATTTGGGTGGTTTTCCTAAAAAAATAAAAATGAGGGAATCAAGTCGTCAAATATTAATGTGTATTTAATTAAGTAATTATTCATGTTTGTATGAATACAAGTTAGAGGAGTGGCATTGTTCTATAAAACAACCTATGAAATTATTAATTTATTTTTCTGTTTTACACTGTTTTATTAAGTAATTTGTGACTTTGACATACAAGTGTATGGGAAAATCCTTTTTTGCTAATACAAAATTTTATTGATTAACACAATATCAGTGGATCTCAGTACATTTGATCTATTAAGATTCCATTGTTTCTATTTCCTTTCGGGAAAAAATGTTTAAAATATGCACAATATTTGTGTAAAGATCAGATAACTTGATGAATTCTTCACGGTTGACCAACTGGGTTTGATTTGTAATAGCATCCAACATTTCCATGGATGTTCTCTGCCATCATTGTCTAGGCCCCTAAAAACAACTACATTTACATCATATGCTGACACATTACCTAGACTGTAGAAACATTGAGTGCTATTGCAAATCTAACCTGGGTGGTCAACTGTGAAGAATTCATTAAGAATTTACACCAGGAAAGCTTATGTTCATTAATAAGATAACTTATCTATTTGGCAGTTTCTTCACGTCAATGTTCTAGGTTAAGATAATGAAAATGTGGAGCCAAATCTGAGATCCAGGTGTAGGGGACGATTAAATCAACAGTAAAGAGACATGATCCTGAGGAAATAATTCATTTTTGTAAACTCGGGTTGGGTGTTTCCCTTTCAGCTCACTATGTGTAGAATCAAAACATTTAAAATATTTACGTTGATGCCTTGGGTCTCTAAAATAGTCACTTTATTTCCTGCCAATAAATCCGTTTTCTCTTTTGCCAACCCTGTTTTGATTATATTTTTTTCTCCGGGAAGGATCCATATTTTGACTAGTCTCAAAATTGCATCTGAGGTCCTTTGCATTAATCTGAAACTTGTTATTTTGGTGCAGAAATTCACATAACATAGGTACAGTATATTCTTGGGTATGCTGTTCACCTTTTTTACCCAAAATTTGAACTATAAATGAGGAGTGCATAATATTCAAATTATAGACTGTGGACTCTGAAACTATGGTTCCTGTGTATGATTGGAAAGTGACTGTTCCGAGAATAGACACATCGGTTTGCTTTTCCGTGTTTTTTGTTGCTAGGGTGGACTGTCTCTTACTTTGTTAGTCTTCCACGGTTAATTGTATCGTTAATATAAGTAAAGTGTGTGAATCAGAAAGATAATTGAAATAAGTGGTGTAGAAAGGAAAGAGACATAGTAAGTGGTTTAGCAGGAGATACTAGACCTCAATTTCTTTTAAGTAACTCATTATTTCTCTTTCCTCTCCATACTTATGGAAAGTTAGTTAATTGCAACAATTGACACCTAAGAAAACCAACAACACACTTATGAAAAGTTCACAACAATTAAAATGTTACATTGTTGTGATCTATCCTTAAAGCTGCAAATTCACTTGATTATTTACCCTGAATGAGCATGCATTTGCCATGATTTGGCTCAGATGAGTACGTCTGAGCATGTGGCAGCGATTATGCTTGACCCGATCTAATAGTTGTCGGTACATCGAAGTGAGCATGTGCTCAGTGTGGACGGAGTTTGCCAGCTAGGTGTTCTTGAGCAGATATTGCTTTTCCAAATGTCACATCTTTTTTCTTGATTGTATTGTTGACACTATTCAAAATCTGCAGTTGCCATTCTCTCAAAATTTTTAAAATGATCAACTGTTTCAGATCAAATTGTTTTTAACAATTTTATTGTTCATTCCATCTCAGATAACATATTTCTTTGCCTCCACCACTTACTCCTTCTTCCTTTATTTTCAAGGAATACAATAAATATATGAATGAGAAAGATAGCCAATACAGACAAAAAAGGGGTAATATAACTTTCTTCAGTCCGTACATTGCTCATGTGGATCAGTAGTGGGGGGGGGGGGGGTTGTGTGCCTGCCTCCACCAGTCCTCATGCTAATTTGGGGTGAATATGTGGCTTAAAAGAGAATGGGTGGCTTTGTTGGAGGTCACTTGTTGCTGTCTAATGGCTGGCCCACCAAAGTAGTAATTCAATACTCTGTAGTTGGCCTTCAAGAGATGTATTCCTGTTGTCTTGAAGCCCTTGTTAATTTCACATGCTATGGCCGGCTGACACATAGGATGTGACTTCTTTCTCCTGATGAAAATAAGTAATGATAATAGACAGAAAATAAATATTTAGTTCTATACTTACCCTAATTTGAGAGCCGGTATCTTAACATTGGATTGGAAGGTGCAGAGAACTATGCGTTCTACTTATAATAAATTGTATTTTGCATTATTTTTCTATATTATTTTGATTTTGATTTTTTTCATACTTAAATTGTTTTTGTCTATTTCAGCCTGTTAGGAAGAGCTGTTTATCTTTCATAAAGAAAGTTTGCAGTGAGCAGGATATTTATGGCCAAGATGCTCAGTATTATGTAAGTTTGAAGTTATGAATATTAAGTGCATGTATGAAGTGTTGCAACATATTAATGTTACAAATTGTAAATAATTATTTTGCAGGCAAATTATCATAAATTGCAGAGGCAGGTACAGATGCTATCAAAATTGGTATTAAAGTCACAGAAAGGTATTATAACAGATGCAAGTATGCAGACTGATCCATTGCTTCCAGATGAAAAAATTGTATTGGTATGTTATATAAGTGATAATGATATACTAAAATAATACTTTGCAATTTAAAAGACAACTAAATTGGACTTCTTAATGAAATATGCACATTACATAAAATAAATATCTTGAGAACCTCAAAATTGGTTTTTATTTGATGATAATAACTTTTTTACAGAAGTGTTATACATATTTATAATTTTGTCACAAATTTCACCCAAATAATATTTGATAGAAGTATTATTTCATTGTGTTACTTTGCAACATAATCTCAGTTTGTCAGTACTTTTCATTACTTTCCTGTCTGAGATTCTGATATAACTATTTCCTTTGTTTTCTGTTGATTTAGAGCATGCTTGTGTGTAAAGTTATATTTCATTTTTTAATAATTATGTAAAAATATGACCAAAAAAAATATAAAAAAGAAACAAACGGCCTTCATCAAGAAAATTGTTTATTAACAAAATATTAAATATACCAATGTTTTAATAAATAAATATGCATCAACCAATTTTAAGTCAGAAAAAATGGAGAATTTATTAAACTAACAACGTTTCATCGCTTAATTTGCGAACTCATTGTATAATCATGATATAATCGCATTAATTGATACCTGATGAGTTCTCAAATTAAGTGATGAAATGTTAATTTAATAAATTATTATTTTTTAACTTAAAATTAGCTGATGTGTATTTATTTATTTATTAGTTTTCTCATTAGTCAGAATACATATTTTTATATACCAATGTTTTGTCCATTTTAAGGACATCTTCAGGTTTTATCAACAATTTAGAAAATACTCACATAAGTTAATTTTTTTTAAGAATAATAACAAAATATTTTAATCAATTTAATTTTATATATAAATCAAGAACATTTTTTTAGACTTTAATATAAGATAATATAGTAATGATATTTAAAACTGAAAAAAATTACATCTGATTGAAAAATAATAACAAGAAAGATAGCCAAATAAAGACAAAATAAGTAAAATACATGATAATATAAATACCATCAAACATTTCTGGGATCCTTGTTCCTTTATTCAGGTGCTAAGAAGATCCAAGAGCAACACAACTGCACTCTTCAGTTGACAAAATTCAAAAATATTCCAGAAATGTTGTGTGTTATTTATATTATCACGTATTTTGTTGATATTTAAAACTATACTATTATTAAGAGTTACAGGCAACAATACATTGTTTACAGTCACACTTCATTGTTAACTATGAGTTTCATTTTGGTTCTAACTTGCCTCTAAAATTTTTGATTTATTTATTTATAAAATTGTAAGTAAAATTATAGTAATTAAAATGTTTTGTAATTATTCTTTGAAAAAATTTCCGAATTGCAGATTAAACATAAATAAAGGATGAAGCGTTATATTCAATTGTTTTGTTAATAAACATAATTTTCTGACTCAAGGCCAGTTGTTTGTTTATTTTTCTTTCAATTTTATTTATATCTAATTGTTATTTATCGAATACAGGAAGAATAGTTATAATTTAAGTTCCCCAAAATATACTGTGATTGTGATGTAATAATAGCTTGATAATTTTGTTATAGTGAATAAAAACATTCAAAATTAAAAGACATGGCTTCTTCTGATATATATATATATATATATATATATATATATATATATATATATATATATATATTCTGACTATTAATACAAATAATAAATAAACAACAGACAATTTGAAGTCATGAAAAATCTATCTATTTATGGAAAAAAGTAAACTACATTTTGTCGCTTATTTTGTGACCCTTTCAGGTTGAAGTTTAACAAATTTTTGATAGTAAGGTCATTCTCCCTTGACGGCCTTAATTTCGGCCACGGCAGTCAAGGGAGAATGGCCCGACTATTAAAATTTTCAACCTGAAGATCCACAAAGTTAGTGAGAAAAAGAAGTTAAGTTTTCCATAAACAATTTTTTTTTCTGACTTCAAATTGGCTGTTTTTTATTTATAGACATGGCTTCTAAGCTGGTAGAAGTAAACTATTTTTTCACTTTTATGTCTGTATGTTTGTTAATTTATTGAACAATATTTTTTGGTTCTCAATATAACTTAACTTTCAAAATACAGTTGCAGAATGAAGTATTAAACCTAAAACGTACCGTAAGCAATTTGGAAAGACAAGTGGGTCATGAAGAGATTCTTCGAAGGCAGCTGGATGAGCTTCGTTCGGAGGGAGCTCAATTGGCAGCCCAGTTGGACATTGCTCATCAAAATGTCAAATCTTTACAAGCTAATTTTGAAACTAGGAAAACAAAATTACAGGAACTTGACAAAAAAAATCGTAACTACAACACAACAATAGCAAAGCATGAAACCACAATTCAGCAACTTCAGAATGCAAGTTCACAACTTTGCAAAATTATTTTCTACATAATATAATTATTGCAAGTGATTTGTATGTTTATTGTAACTAATGAAAACATGCAATAATACTAATTTATAAGTTCATAATGTTTTTATTATTTACAAATTGCTATTATAAATAATAATCTATTTATTTGCTAAGAAGTTCCATATACCCAGCTGAGTATTGTTATATTTAATTTTGAAGATTGTTATCTTCAGTTAGTATTTGAAAGCAACTTCTGCTTTCATTCTCCAGAATATATTTATTTGTCTCGGGCTTACATTTTAACAATGGTGTATCATTAATATGGAACTTTAAGAGTATTGTTGTTTTTAATTTTCCTTGTCTAAGAAATGAGTCCAATGTTTTGAACAGTTATAAACTCTGGTCATCTTTAAGGAAGAACAATAGCAATTTCAATTTATACGCGAAGTCTCTCTGAAATGCCTGAATTTAGTTGATTTTTTCCTTTAAGGAACTTGTTCCCAGCTCCGATGGTGTCTTCTATGAAGGTGAACTGAGCTTTTTACTGTTTGTAATGTCAAGTTCCCAATCTGTGTGCAGACTAAGTAATATTATTATAATAATTATAAATGTAATTATGCTTATAAGATGTATATGTTCTTATATTTTCTTTTGTTATTCTATTAATGTATTTATGTTGTATTAACATTTTGCAGACTGTAGATGACTTGCATGGTCGTCTTGATCAAACTAGCATTCAGCTGATGAATCTGCAGCATGAGAATCAACAGTTACAAAACACTGAAATGCAGTTTTCCATGCAACAACACATGATGACCCACACAAATCATAAAACTGAGCAGTTATTTGCTCATATAAACATGATTCGTTCTACATTAGAAAATTCAGAAGCTAAAGGCCGTATGCATCTTCAATCAGAATTAGACAAGTCCATGGCTGAGACTAACAGTTGGCGACAGAAGTATCATGTAAATACAATAGTCTTATGAGTATTATTTATTTGATTCAGTTCTTCCAGGATTTCAACTAGAATCAGTTCTTTATTAACTTTTATGCCTTATAAATCTTTGTTAATAGAATTATATTGCATATATATATATATATATATATATATATATATATATATATATATATATATATATATAATTTGGAATTCTGAAAGAGACTGTGTATATAAATAAAATTTTGATGCTAAGAATTTTCACAATTTTTTAGTTAGAATTCAAAAATGCATTTGTTTATAATTAGTTTATTAAATGGTTAAAGTAGAAATCTTTGTTGATGATTCAGGTTGTCATATTGGGCAATGATTTGGCACTGAAAATTAATATTGTGCCGTTCATAATTTTATTTGAAAATATTTAATTTATTAATTGTTATAAATTCATTGTTGCTTATCCTTTAAGGAATTGTGTTTTATTGTTATCCTTATAACTTTCAACACAGGAAATACAAGAACAGTACAGTGAAATTGAAAGACGAATGAAAAAATCTCAAGACACAGCCGAAGACCAGATAAAAATTCTTGAAAAGGAGTTAGATGCTACCAAATTAAAACTGGAAGTGAAAGAAGAAGAAATAAAGGCCTTGTCTAGCATAAGAAAATCCTTCGACTTGCCCAAAGAAGAAAATGGTATCTAATTATTATTAATTATTTATCAGCTAGTTTTATTTTCATTTACAGTTATAGAAAGGTACAAATTTTTCTGCAGTTCATTTGATAGATTTGAAAGTGTTCCAATCCTTGTTACACTTTTCAGTAATCTGGCATGTTCTGTGTGAACTTGTTTTTATCAGTACATTTATATTTACAGTGAGACCCAAACATGTCTTTAAAACACATTTCAGATAATAAATATTCATTCTCATATCATCGTCTATAATCTTGGCTGTTTTAAAACTAAATGTTATACTGAATATACTCAAGCTCTTGAATTTGTCTCATTTTTAGATAATTCTCGATGCTTTTTGCTATTTATTTTATTTTGTCCATTGCCCATGAACTTATTTGCAATATTTTCCCCAATCATGTTTGCCTAATTTATGTGAATTTTATTGCTAATTAGATCTTGGGTGTTTCTAGAATGATATGTTCTAGTGAGTAAGGTTTTTAAAGTCAAATTAATTCAAAAATATATTTGTAGGCTGCACTTATGTTCTTTATTAAAGTTAAAATACATATTTAGCATAACATTTGTAGCATTTTAATTACTCATTCAAAAAACTGTAAATTTTTCTTAACGTCTTGCGTCCCTTCCAATATTTTCAAGCAGTGATTTTGTGCCATCTTTTCATTAGAAGGACATCAGCTGGCATTGACTCATTGCATTGTTCAATAAATCTTAGGGCAACCTAAAATAACAATAACCCATGTACTGTATTTCTGTGTTGCTTTAAAATAAAAAGTGTTTATATATTGTTGGCTACAGCTGGTACAACAGTCACTTTTAATGTTCTCATTAGAAAAAGCAAGGTAGTACAGTAAATACTATACCCAGTGAGTGATTGAAAGATAAGATTTAGGTTTACCTCTAGTATTCAAAAACTAATCATCGAAGGTGGAGCTCAGTATTTTACTGCAATTCTGTTTTTGACAGATTTCCTCTGCTTTGTTGCCAATATTGTGTGCATAATTACGTTCTGTATATACTGTTTTGAGACTGGTGAGTCTGTGGCTATGGAAGCAACTCAAAGTCAGGCATCACATCACCCCACTAGCCATAGCCCAGCACACCCTCAAAATATTTTATGCAGCACATTATTACTTTTGGGATTTGCGATATTTGGAGGCATTTTGGTTTTGGTTGACTAGAGTTTGGTTAACAGGGGTTTTACTGTACTTACTATTTCTTGTAATTCTTTTTTTTAAAAAATTTCCTATTTCAGTTGAATCATCAGTTTTAGCACAGTTAGTAAAATCTTTGGAAACAGATCTTTCAACTTGTCAGCTAAAGCTTGAAGTTTCAGAGAAGCTATTGGCTGAATCAAAAAATCATTGTAAAATATATAGTGAATCGTGCTTAAAGCTAGAAAAGGACTTAAAAGATACTTGCAAGCAGTATCAAGATTTCAAAGTTGAATCTCATGAAAGGTAAAATCCTCTACAATAATATATTGTAATTAAATTTTAGTATTATCTAACATTAATAAATATGATTTTGTGGCCAGCCAGGTCAGAAACAAATTTGTTAAATAAATGGATTGAATCTTAATATCTAAAAATATAAAATATACAATGAACTTTTTAGTAAATAATGAAATACCGAACCATCCCTATTTTTGTGGTACTTCTTCAGGTTATGTAAAAATCAATTATAATGTAAAAATTGTATAAAGTACTGATTAAATTTCAAAACCAATTACGAATGTAAGAATCATGGTAATAACCTACATTTAAATGAGATAATTTCAAAAATACTTCTAAATTCAAAAATAGATGTTAAATTTAATTATATAGAGAATTATTTAGTTCATCTTACATAGTTTCATTAGCCAAAATGAGAGAAAACAATTTCAATGTGTTTAATTAGAAGGATTTGTATCAATGTAGGAAGTTTCCATCACAAACCCTTAAAAAAATAGAAAAAAATTATAAAAGAAAAATATTTTAATATACCAATAAAACTGAATCATAGATATAATTTAAATAATGACCTTTTTAATAGTATTTAATTGGGATCTAATGTGGAGCATTTTTCTCTTTAATCTTTAGTAATAATTTCTCTCATCCTTCATATGATTTATTCTATTAAAAACCCTGTTGTAGAACACTTTCTGAGTGTTTAGTTACAGGTTTCAATAGCAGCTCATGGTTCTTGAAGTTATGTGCATTATCACAAGCAACCATTTTTTATAAGGATAACTGTGTAAAATATAATAGTACAGCAGCGATATTGCTACCAAGACTTTGACCCCACCTGTAATATATTACATTTTTAATTCAGTCTACATATTTTCCAGTAGTGTCTAATAATTAAAAGTAGAAAAAAGGATGTTTTATTAAATATATCTCGTCATATGGGACACAGCTAGCAGATCCAACATCGATATTATTAACAGGTTCCAATCAAAAAAACTTTGATCCCCATGGTTTGTACCGAATGAAGTAATTCTTCAAGGCTTGGGACTATCCACGGTTTCTGAAGAGATACATAACAGCAGTGTGCGCTACCAAGACAGACTAAGTGTTTATTCAAACAAACTTGTAAAATATATGTTAAACTCGGATGACAAAGAACCTAGTCTCAAAATATTTAAGCCTCCTGATTTAAGAAAAGATTCACTAGAACAAATACTCTTCAAGTTCTAGTTATAATTTTGAAAATTTTTCAATGGAAAGTGTTTCACCAGGACTTATAATACTGTATGTCAAAACAATACGTAAATGTCTGTTTTTATAACAGATTGTTATAAATAATTTTTTGGAACAAGCCACGAATGATGGCAATATTGTATATGTGGTCTTATGGTAGATTTTCACACTATGAAATGCTCCTTGAATATTTTCGTTTTTAAAATAGTCTTTGATTATGATTATGTAAATACTAACCAAAATGTATAAATACTGTTTTTATTATGAAAATACTTTAACATAAGATTTTTAATTACTGAATAGTTCTGATTTATTTAGATTTTGTTGCCAATGCCACTGCCTCATAGTGTCATTACATGCCATGGCTCTGTGCTGTTCCCTCTGTAGCATATAAAAAGAGGCAGTTTGTTGTGCTTTAGTGTTGGTGCAGGGGGATGAGACACTATACTACCCATGAAGATTTTTTATTCCTGGCAGTAATCTGAACTACAACCACTATAGCACCCATATAGCTATGTCTGCATTAGTGGGACTGAGTGTGCCGCAAAGCAGACAGTTTAAAGTCTTCACTATCTAAGCAGAAATTTACTCTGTTAAAACCCAATTATTATGAAGGGTTTTAGAACTAAGAAAAATTAATTCTTCCTAAATTAAGTTATGAGCCACCAATAGGTTGTTTTAAATCAGAGATATGCTCCTTAATTCTAGTTTCAGAGGTCTCTTTGTCTGGCTGATATAACAACATTTGAGTTATTAAAATATCTTAACACTAGGGGGATAACAATGAAGCTCATAGTTTTATTATGGGTAAATTATTTTGATAAGTAATAGAATATTATTGTTTTTATATATATTTGCAAATAAAATATTGGAGAATGAGTTTAAAGAAAGGGTGGTGAAAATATTGTTAAGATTGTCATTGTGACGGGATAATTTGATAGGCTTGTGAACTAAGTTATAATGATAGGGCTGGTTTGTGTTTAAATTTAAGATTCTATTCATATTATAAAATGTGTTTGCACTCTTGATCATTTTTATCACTTTAAGTAGAAAATACTGCTTTTATGCTGTTTGTTTTAAAAAATGTAATGTAATTTTTTTTAATTGACTAGAGCATAGGTGAGTAGTCTATACATATCCACAGGAAAAGTTGATCCACAACATATTGTTAACCGTAGGAATTTTATTTACTGCTGTTTATGTATTCAAGTCTATAACATACGTAACTCATGCAGTTTCGTCTACTTATGGTTCTATATTTATTCAGGTTCAAAGGTCTTGTGCTTTTCATCCTTTTTTAACAATGTTAATGAAAGAGAACCACAAGGAATGTGTCTCTTTGTGTATAAAATAGTTGCTGTATAGTTACACTCTATTTATATAAATGAGTCTTGATATTAAAATTGAGCTGATCACCTGACAGACAGCAAAATTCTGGAGGATTATGAACCCTCACTGTATTGATTCATATTTTCCATTTAATTCAAAAGAAAATAAACATTTATGCCATTTGCAATACAACCTATGAGGTAATGGATGAAATGTAATTTTTTGTTGGCTTCCTGAATGAATTTACAGGGCAAATGTAATTACTGAATACTTTATCATTACATTAAATAAACTACTTGTATAATTTGTTGAACATTCATAACCTGAATACATTTTTGCAACTGCTTTATTTCTAAATTACGTTTTAAGTCAGAGACTTCGTTGAATTATTTCATTACAAATAAATCTCCCTTAAAACTATTATGTAATCTCTTTTATAATTATTTCAGACTTAAAACAGCCAAAGAAACTATTCAAGATTTGCAAGAAAAAGTATCTTTATTGAACCAGGAATTAAGTGATGCATTGCAATGCAAAATTCAACTTGAACAATGTAAATCTGATTTACAGCAAATAAAAACATTGTTGGAAGAGGCTCGAACAGATTTAACTAATCAAAGAGTTTTGTTAGGCCAGAGTGAAGCAAAATATTTGCATAAGTTAGCAGAGCATGAAGCAGATACAAGGGTAATGTATAAATCTGACTGCTATTAAAAGCTACAGACTTTTCTGTCTGCTATATAATAACTATTAAGAAAGAAACTTTTTCAAAATAATTTATGTTTAAAACTTGCCTTTAAACTTATATTATGTAATTCCTGGAATATTTTCCTGTATGTGAAAAGTAAGCATTCAATATGTCCTATAAAAATTGATTAATATTTGATAATGTGAAAGCCATGACTGTACTTTTTCAGCGCCCATGCTGAGTGAATGTCAAGTTTATTATTGAACTTTTTGTTTAGTGGCTCTCTTGCTCCATACAAACCATATGAACAATCCATCATTGTAAGCGCAGGAGAGGAAAATAATTGGTTCAAAATTCAACAATAAACTATTGCATTTATAAATGTAGTTGGTTGGGTTTTAGAATTGAATGTAAGTTTAAATACTTAATCATTCATGCACTATTTTTGAGTACGTAGGTTTGTAACAAAAGATTTAGAATTTGAATTACAAAATGGTGTCTGTTATCGTTAATATGCTAGCTGAATTAACCAAATTTGGCTGTTGATGAGTATGATTCTCCCATATTTCCTTATAATAAATAATATAAACTGTATGTGTGTGTGTGTATAAATGTAGTGCATACAAATCTACACCAATGGTGCAAATTTCACTAAATTTGACCATGTGTTCCTCGCGAACCAAAATGAAAAACTGTGGTAGTAAGACCACCCCCAGGGCTGAGGATGGACAAAAGTGAAAATTTTCAAACATCCAAAAAGGCTGATATTTGCATTGGATAAATATTTTTCAGATTTGATGAGATTGAAAGTGCTTTTCCAGATATAGATTGAGTATATTTTCAACCCATTTTGGCATGGGAGGGGAACTCCCTTAGGGGTAGTTGGAGGGGTGTTTCAAGAAAATAATGTGAAAATAACTGAGATTGGAATCAAATCTGGGGTTATGGATGTCACTGTGTTTAATTATGACATTCAATTTGCCATTTAACCTTCAGGGGTGGGGGTGGAAATTTTCAATCATGTTAAACAGCCAATATTTGCATCAAATAAATATTTTTCAGGGTCAATGAGATTGATAGTATTTCTACTGATGATGTTTGTGTATAATTTCAACCTCTTTTGACATGGGAGGGAAGCTCCCATAAGGGTTCGGGTGGAGGGGCTTTACATAAAAATAATGCAAAAACAACCGAGATTGCAGTCAAATCCAGTATTATGTATATCACCAAATTTAATTATGACAACCTGGGCATCCAGATAGTTCTTTATAAATATTCATGTATTTATTTCAATTATTGTGTATCATTTCTACCAGAGAATTTAAATAGTGGTAGACAATAAAATTACTTAAAAATCTTTTTATGTTTTAGACTATAACATTTATGAAAGAGGAATTGAAGAATAAGAGTACTGAACTAGAGAAAATGAAGGTTGAAATGCTTCATATGACAACTGAAATAGAGCAAAGGAATGCTTCATGGAAGAAATCTGAAGATATTTACAAAAATGAACTTCAAAAATATGAAGAGAGGTTGAAGATATATGAAAGCAAATCACCGACAGAAAATATCAAGAAAATGACAGAAATGCTCCTAGCATATCCAGAAGTATGAAAAAATTGTTCTATTAATTAATTTCTTGTATACCCAGGGGTTGTACAATATATAGTTTAGTGTAATGATAATGCTACTTTATAATGAAATCAGCAAACAAAATGGCTATAAATGAAATGCTGGAGAAAGAAAATTGTAAAGTTTTTGCTGTAATAAACTTTCTCTGAAATTTAAAACCACTGTTTGCCAGAAATTGAATTTAACATTAAGTTATCATATCGTATTTCAGATTTTTTGCACTTGATTTATGGATTATTTATTCAGGTAAATTAGTTTTTTTAAATTTTTATGTTTCAGAAAATAGTTTCAATTGATTAAAGTTTTATTGTGGATAGTGCATTTGACAGGGAAAAAAATATTATGCATGTATGCTACTATATGTGATTAAAATTAGAAGGCATTTGGCTGTTACAAATCCACCAATCAAAACTCTTAAAATGAATGGTGAGACAAGCAATGTTGTCAATAAATTGCAGTGTATTCTATTGTTTTCTGTGAGCTGTATACAAAATTCCACTTGTCACTACATGTAGTGGTTTCAACACCTCCCTCCATGTGGAAATCCTTAGACCTGTAATTTTAATCACATTATAACAATCATTATGATGCTTCACATTTGCTGTGTAGAATCAGGAAAATTATTATTTTGGTATTTAAAATTTTTATAACTCAAAATCAGTAATATATTCTCTCTTGTTTTTTAAGTTAAACCTCCTTTTTGTTGTATGTTCATAACTATAATGATTTCAAAAACATAACTGTGGTTTGAATATGAAGTCTAAGCATTCAAAACCATGCTTCATAAACAATTAAGCATATTAGTACTTTTACAGCATTAAATACCATTATTGTAAATATTGAAAATTACTACATATATTATATTGCATGCTTTGTTTAAGGATTCTTTCATACCAAGAAAGCGCAAAAGAAGTGACTCTGAAGTAACAGGCAGTCCAGTAAGTACAGCATAAACACATACATTCTAGAAGTGTTCAACATTTCTATCATTGCAATGTTCCTGTCAATCATTTGTTTGTATTTCTAACTTAGTCTTTACAATTTTTTTGGCCATGAGAATTTTGTGTTTACACTAAGCATGATTGTACTCCATATCCAGGCCAACCCTTGTTTGATCATATATATTTAGAAAATATTTGCCTGTTTTGTTAATGGAAGAGAAGGTGACCTAATTCATGTAATTTTACAAATTTAAAATTTTATACTTTGTATTTATATTTTTTATTTTTTCTATTCAGAAATTAGAAAGTGCTGGAGCACATAATGAAGTGAAAAATGCTTCTTCTACTGCAGAGGTAAGATACATAATTACCTTTTAATACAGAATTTATATGTCT
Organism: Zhengitettix transpicula; assembly: GCA_037074705.1. Lineage (NCBI taxonomy): Eukaryota > Metazoa > Arthropoda > Insecta > Orthoptera > Tetrigidae > Zhengitettix > Zhengitettix transpicula. The sequence continues at coordinate 227,195,352 of CM073590.1, read as the reverse complement.
TATGTGAGCCATTAATAGGTGGATTTATTCTAATTTGTTTGTTGAAATATATTTGAAGATTTTCTTTAGGTTTTATTTGGGTGACATTATTGTACTTCATTTTAATGTTCTATTTTTGGGAATGTGTATGGACATTTCCTTTTTCTACCTTAATTGTATTGTAAATTTGGTGATGAATATCAAGAATACCTCAAACTATAGTAAAAATTGGTTTTTATACATTATTCATGCTTTGTTTGCTAAACTGCCTATATTAATTAAATGCATTTTAAGATCATGTTTTTAAGACTACAAATGTTTGTAAAATGAAAAGTCACATATGCCTGTTCACATATTTTATTTATTGAAAAAGAACATCATTTGAAGTACCAAACCACAAATTTTCTATACATAAGTTAAAAATCCAAAACTAATTTTTCAATGGTGTGTACATGTGTGATATTTACTTTGCTATAGTCTCAATTATGTGATATTAACAGGGTTTTTTTTATCAACTTTGTCTTCCCACAAAATAATTTATGCTGGATTGATTTTTTGTTCTTAACAATTTTTTTTAGCAAATGGATGAAGGTGAGGCCACAATAATAGTTGATAATTCCTCTTCACACATTGGTGATGATGAAAAACGTATGGAAGGGTTATTTAACCTAGTAAAAAGCTTGAGAGCAGAGAAAACAGCTATTGAGCAAATGAAACATCTGACTGCAGAATTGAAAGTACACGAGTCAAAAGATGACAGCTTTTCAATAGCAGAAAAGACAGATGAGTTTGCTAAACAAGAACAACTTGAAGAAAGTTTGGTTGAGTCTGCTAAAACATCAAATTTGCTGAAGGTGAGGAACCTGTATTATTAAAATACTCTCAGGTTTTATATATTTGTGTTATAACTATGAATAATGATTAACACAGTTAATATTTAAATTAAAAAGCACACAACATTTCGATGACTGGTGAAAATACTGACAATTATCTAAACATTGAGATATTTTTTAACTTACCCAAATAGAATCCTGAAAAATTCCATCCACATCTCTGTTATTTCTAAGGAAGTCTAGATTTTTTATTCTATGTTCATACATCGTGCTTTAATTCTTGACGAATATTTCTCTGTTAAATATATAACATTTTCAGAATGAGAATCTGGATTCCTTGGGACATCTGAATATGAGACTTCACGAAGAATGCAATAGTTATAAGCAACAGCTTAAATTGTTGCGGGATCGATGTGCTGTTCTTGAATCACAAATTGCTGAGAAATATACAGATTCTGTCTCTCCCAGGAAAGAAACAGAGGTGGGTAAATAAAGTTTCACTCAAAACAACTATTTCTGTATATTTTCTATTTTTTGGCCTTTTTTCTACTTGGGTCGAGTTTTCTGCAAACTTGTCTGTTCTGCTGATGCCCTGTTTTTATGATATGATATATATGACTTGTAGAACTGAATTGAAAAATGTATTTAAATAAATATATGGAATTTCATATCATTCATTGTTTAGTTCATTCAGCAATGTAGTTACTGTAACATGCTTTAAAAGCAGTAACATTCACTTGAAACTTTCTTCAGTAAAGTCATATTCCAATTTGGAACATTAGATTTGAAAATTCTTAATATAATGGCATATAAATTTTCATCAGTAAAAAAATCAAACAATCGTCAGTTTAATAATTTTTTGCATATGTACAACATATTCTTTCATATTTCTTCAAAGGACCTTGTTTTGATCTGCTGTTCTAATTATTCTCAACTATATCTCATGTCATTAATGATGAATTGGCAATTGAGATAAAGATTATCATAAGTATTGAATATAATTTCCATATTTGTATATTCATTTTCATTGGATTTGTTTGAAAGTAATTGGTCACATAAATATGAAAAACTTGATACAGTGAAGTTAATTTAATTTTATGATATTAAAGATTTTCCAATGTTGATTATTTATTTAAATATTGCCTAATTATTAATACTATCATATATTTAAAATATTACCTTTGTAGTAAAATGAAACCTTATTACTTTGCAATTAGGATTGATCAGAATTTTTTAAACAAATTTTCAGAATATTAAAAAACTGCCAAAGAATAGTTTGGTATATTAATACATTCAATTTTTTCAGAGTGATGATGAAGATCATCTAGGTTCACTGAAGAGAAGGGTAGAGGAAATGGCAGTGATAGCTGCTGTTAGAGACAAGCAAAACAGGTTAGAGAAGAAAATACTGAATCGAAAAATTAATCATCTTACACTTGCTAAGAAAAAACTTAATTGCCGTCTTATTGGAGCACGCAAACATCAATATAAAACTTTAATTAGTAAGTATCTGGTTGTTCTCTAATACCAAATTTTAATTTAGATTAAAAAATTCAGTTTGAAGCCAATAATTGAGATCAAAGTAAAAAATTTGTAACTATTTCAAATGAGGTAAAATTAAATATTTTGGTTTTGGTTGTTTTAAGTTGTCTTTACCTTTACTCAATTTTGATACACACAAAGTTAAAATATGATTAAATATTTATTTTATCTCATTTAAGTAATATGCTGAACTATAGTAAAACAATTTAATATTTATGGTCTGTGAACACTGTGAAGTCAAGCTTTTTATACCTGGGGTAAAACTGTGAGATAAACAACAATTTTCATAATGAAAATGTTATCACAGTTTCCTACATCAATTTTGTAAGCATTAATCAGAAGTCTCCATAGAGCATATAGATTTAAATGTTTATTACATTAATATCCCTTACAGGCAAGTTATGTTATTCCAATTATTTATTTTCTAAGCAATCAACATGAATTATTTCATACCGTAAGATATCAACTTACTAATTGATTGTGAAGAGGGAATGATTGAAATTTTCACTTTGAATCCACATATTTTCACTACAAGTTGCAAGGAAACGTAATAAGCATTTTACGTAAATAACCATAAAATAGTACAAATTGTGTGTTGAATAATCTTTCTGAAAAGACAAAATTTCTCCCCATCTGCTACAAATAAAAATTTATTTATTTATAAACAACTTTATAAAGATTATTTATGAGTAATTTTTATCAACAAAGTTTACCATTTTTATGGATTGTAAATTATAGCTAAAATACAGATGTGTGGAGAGTGCCTCTCATCAAGCTTAAGAAGAAACAAAAATAATTCTGACTCCTGTTGCTGTTAATGATTTTTATATAATATAGTAATTTGTCATTTTGTTTATAAATGTAAGATTGTGAGGTCAATTTTTTTTAAAATTTATTAGACAAAACTTTTATCCTAAGATTAGTTTACATGTAGTTTACAGTATATAATCCAGCAATTAACCTAATTTTGCAATTTTTTCTTGTATCTTAGTTTGTCTGTCTGAGGGGTTATGAGGGTTCACTGGTATGTTGAGTTTGATCGGTTGAATGGAATGGGTGGGTAGGGTCTGTAGGTGTGATGATGGGATGCATTATGAGGTGCCCAAGTTTTCTGGGGGAAGGATGAGGTCGACAGGGTGTTTTCTGTTGAGGTGACGTGAGTGTATTGGTGGGGGAGGGTTGCTATGGAATTGCTTTTGATTAGTGAGGTTATGGATTTGGAATTAACTTTGGGAAATTTAATGTCATGGTGGATGATGGAATTTCTGAGGTACCAGGGAGAGTTAGTAATTGTGCGAAGGATTATGTTTTGTTTGGATTTGGGCTGAATGGGTTTTGGCTGTTGCTCTCCATATAATTTTTAAATTTTAAAAGTGTTTGCCAACTCTTACTAGTTTGTGTATATTATCTTTAGAAAACACATCCTGTAATGAGCTTTATAGAAGAAGGGTTCAGAAAATTTCTTTGAAGGAAAGAAGAGAAGAGATTTTAGTAAGAAATAAGCTGTTGAAATCAGGACTTGTGAACACTATTCATAATATACAGTAAATATGATGGGATATCCAGTGATCTTAATGTAAAATATTGAATGTAGAAAATTTTATTGTAAATAAAAGACATTGGAGAGAACATCAAACCAATCAATAAAGAAAATAGCAAAGTTTGGAGTAAAAATCTTTGGTACTTTTTTCCTAAAGGTTGTTTTAAAATTATTGTTCTTTTGCATAACTAATCATAGATGAAACATTTTAAGAATGAAATTATATTTATCTCATCTGATTGCAGGCCACATTTTATCTGATGAAACAGCAAAGCTAAAGCAAGATGGAACTCAGGAAATGCATTCTTCATCTTTAGTTCAAGCAGTACAACAGGAGGTAACTACAAAGTTAATTAATATCATTCAATAAAATTAAAGTATTGAATTCATTTTAATTTATATATGCATGATTTTACTATTTCTTTTGTATTTTGCAATAAACTTGAAGAGTTTTAAATTTGTTTTAGGAATCTCTTAAACATTTATCTAAACCTGTCAATGCTCCTGAAGAAGCAGTTGTGAGTAAAAAATATTTTTTTTATCTTAACTAAATTATTTACATAAATTATTAAAGTACAAAATTTTCGATAACAATGGCATCAAACTGATGGCATAAAAGTACAATGCCTCATTAACTACATACTTTTAAACTCATGGTTCACAGTAAATACTTATAATGTCACATTATTATTTTCATGCATACATGTTAACATCTCATGACAAGTCCACAATTGCAATATTTTTATTAAATCCATACACCGGGAATATTTGATTGTAAATAATATATTCCAGTGCATGCTATTAACCTAAGTTTCATTTAATTAATTTTAACATTTGTTTTATTTTACTTGAAGGAATTTTTGCTGCATAACTTTACAATTTTTCTCTTTCTGAATTAATTCAACGTGCCATTGATCAATTCACTTTAATATCTCCCTTCATCGAGTTTTAAGTTCTAAGGTTAGGCCATGAAGATTGTGTTTTGGTTAATTGGAAGTGAGGCCAGGCTCGGACCATGCAATGAGTTGAACTCGGCCTGGAGTCTACTTTCTTATTGGTGAAGCACTCGTGTACCAAGTAGGAGACCGAGGTTCAATTTCTGGTCTGGTAGAGATTTTCCATCCTGAACTTCAATTCAATTTCATGGCCAATATAGCTGAGCTCTGATTGAAGCTTCTTCCATTCTTTTTTAATGCCATGAAATGTGTCGATAATTCTCAAAATAAGTAAAAAAATGCAAGAAGTTCCAGCAGTATACATATTAGTTATTTTATGTTCCCTTTTCTTTAATATGTTTTTAGTTCTTCATTGTATGCTTTTACCATTTCCTCTAATAATTTTTCATCTAAATGGTTATTCTGGTAATGTAAGCAATTTAAGTGTCAAAGTGATTTGTGTAAACAGAATATCCTAATAAATACCATAATATAATCAATTTGAAGTGGTGGCGATTACATTGTATGAATATCTTAATTGTGGACTGTTAAAAGAATAATTGTCACAATTGAAGTAATGTATACACTTAAATATTATATTACTGAATTGTTTTCTTTAAGTTTTATATAGCTTGCCTTTTACCTACCAGTATAATAATAATATATATATATATATATATATATATATATATATATATATATATTTTCAAAAAAGATAAATCTCCTTATTTTTACCTTCTAGTGTAACTTCATAGCAGAATATTCAACATTTGTGAATATTTTTCACACTACTATGGATAAGGATTTACTAAATCCTAATTTCTATTCCTCTTATCTGCTTCAAGTATTGTTCTTAGGAGGAAAGATAATTATTTTAACAGGTCTCTTAATAGGATTAGTATCTTAATATTTCTGTTTTAAAAACAATAGGCAACTGAACTTTATCCATTAGAAAATTGTACCAGAGTGTCAATCAATCAACCTCATATTTTCTTTTCTACACAAATGTTTACTATAACAAAAGTTTCTCAGTGAAGCAACTTTTATACAGACTTGGATAGTATTAATCTTCACAATCAGTTGTAATTTGTAAGGTGAATGAAGCATTCTTTCATTTTCTATATTGAATTATGCTTTATATACTAACATATTTATTTCTGTAATATGAACAACAATGTATGGGATAGCAGCAGCAGACAAGCACACACAACTTTATTAATTTGTGGTTTTGGTATTCAAAGGTTGGGGAAAATGCTATTAACAATTTTTATATTTACACTTCAATTAACTTACCCTCATTATTTATTTTATAAATTCACATATACGCAACATATGTCCAAAATGTTCAGGTGAAGCAGGCTCCAGTTCATTCTGACATCAATTCTGAGAAGGAAGATGAAGTTTGCTTGCTTCTCTCAGATGAAGATGATTGTGAGCAACAGGTGCTGTAGTTTTCATTTTTTTGTTTTTCTTTTAATTTTATTAGGTACATGTTTTATCAGTCCAATTTTTCCATGTTGATAAATACAGTAAATAATTTTAAAATTACATTGGCTATAACCTAAGCTACCAAGCTAATTTGATAGCATGAGTAATAAACAAATATGTACAATACTTCTTAAAATAATAAGATGAATTATTGAAGAAAATGTCCTCAGGTTTCCACCCAGGTCAAATAATTGTTTGACCCAGGTGGAAAACCAAGAATGTTTCCTTCAGCATATACCCTGGGAAACCCCTTGATATTTAAGATAAATTATTAATGATACAGTGATGCTTCATTATTTTGACAATGAATTTTAGTTGTAAGTGTCTTTCAATGTGAGAAGGAAGTACTCATAAAATGTAGATTTATTCAGATGAAACCTTTTGTCATTTTAATGAAGGCAAAAATTATTACATACATAATCCTTTTGAATGAAATAAGATGATATAATTATTAATCCTGATGTTACAGTCTGTATCTTATATGAACTTGCTGTACAGCTCAGTCTTATATCTTATTGACCAAATTACTTTCGGTAAGAAATTTGGTTTCAATATTATAAAAAATATATAGTTAATTTGCATTATAAATGCCAAATCTGATAATGAGTTCTATATTAGGGGGTGAACTCTTTCACTAAGGAAATCATTAATGAAAGTAAATTAATTTATTTTCAAATACTTCTGATTAATTCTGTAGTTTAATAGAAATGTTTGTAATTGAAATATACCTTTGCAAAGTCCAGAATTTTATTTACAAGAGTAGTTCAGGGTACCTTTAGTTCCAAATTGGTAAAACATGTATGCAAACTTGATTATAAATTTAATTTTTTATTTCTACTAAAAAATCAACTCTGAACCTTGCACCTTTAAAAGAAAATTTAAAGATTCCATCTTCAACTAAAACATCTTAATGTTAGCATTCTACAAATAAAGAAGTTGTTAAAGTGATCTTATAAAATGATATTCTTTGGCAGCTGAGAAACAACATGTCACTGTCCTGATATACACTTTCACCACCAAACTGTATAAATCTAGTGGCAAGTCCCAATCTATTCCAGTCATATGTGAAAAGCCTCAATTGCCAACTATGAAATTGACTGAATTAATTGATTTATTTCTAGTGTTATAGTTCCCCTTCCCCCATGAATACAATAGTTTATTCTGTTTTAAAAGCCAGATTTTTCCTCTTTCCTACTTTCTCTCTTAATTTCTTCTCATGTTGACAATATACATAATTACCAATGGTGAAAATAACAAAAACATTGAAGTGTTCTGTTAAAAGAATAAAAATGTGTAAAGCTAATAATTTTTGCAGGTGTAGAAAAGTCTTATTACCTGTCCATCCAATTACACTGATTATTCATTTTATTAAAATTCTTCTTTTTGATTTTTATACATCTAGTATATTGGTTTCAAACTTTTTTCACTGTGTAGATATATTTATAACAATTTTATTTTAATTATATATAATAGAAGAACAGAACAAATGCTTCCAATCAAATCTCAGCTCTAAAGCTTATGAAACTTATTAGGATTGTAAAATCTCAACTGGACTTCTGTTAAGTATGTGGTCACTCTGACATAATCTGTTAATTCAGTTTCATAGCACTTAGAGCTGAGCTTTGATTGTAAGCATTTCTTGTGTTCTTAAATCAATCATTGTTCTATGATCAATACAAACACACTACCCATTCTTCATTGAATACCTGAAAATAAATGTTCAGATCTATACCATGGATAGAGAAAGCTTGCATGTGACTAAGAATCTATGAGGATAGCTCAGTGGTTGTAATGCCTATGTACATATCCTGGATTCTATTCCTGGTACAGTTGATATTTTTCTATGACATCTGTTAGTAATAAAGTATATGTTGAAGAAAACTGAGGTAGTCAATTTAACTCAACCATTCCTTTATTTTATCAACATTATGTTATTCTCTTTAGTTTTGTGTATTATTTCATTAATATTTTTTATCATTATAACTACTTATTATTCTCTTCCCATTATTCTTTTAACCTGTTTTATGTTCCGTGCTTTATAATTAAGAAACATTCAAAACTAAAATGTGAGGTGTTTGTATTGTAGCAACAAGATGAGATTTGTTCACGAGGACCTGTTTCTGATGTGGAAGAATCGGAAATAGCAGGAAGTGATAGGGAAGATATGGTAAACATTTAATTATTTTTCTATCATTTGCATGTTATAATTTACGTAGTTTTAGCCAATTTTTTTGGTAATATATTTGATTGATTGTGGACCTAATTTTGAAGAGGATAAACAAACTAAGAGATAAACTCAAAACTCAGGCATAAAGTGTTTACATTTTATGCAGAAATTAAATTTGACATTGAAAATCTGAGATAAGTTATCTCAAATATGCTTATATTAATAACAATGTGATGGTTTTATTGGAAGTATCCATGAAGGACAAAAGTATTGCTTCTGCTAAATCTTCATCTGAATTCTAGTTATGCTTAAACATTATCATTATAAAATGAAATGTTGTTTTCCTGAGTTATTTTTACAACCTAATTTTTACGACTGCCCATTGAAATATAATAATTGGAAATTTTGTTTCACTGGCCTCATTGCTCCAATGAATACAGGCCAAGACTGGATGTTGTTCTTTTGTTAACGAGTGGTGATAATACCATAACTTTTTCCCTGCAATTTGCTGCATTGCTCAACATTTAATGTTATAATGCAGGTATATAAGTGAAAAATTATATTTAAAAAGTTTGTTGTTATAGAGTGGAATCTATAGTTAAGTTAAATCTAATTTAAAAGGGTACTTAATATGATATTTGATTGGGACTGTTATTTGTTAACAGTTCAGGAAGAAATTTACAATTCATTAGAGCACAAAACAAATCACATTTTAAATTTTCGAGGGCCTGAGCCCCATTCAGGTTATGCATGCCTGGTTAGCATGCAGTTCAGACCTATCCTGAAGAAGGGTCTCAGGCCCTCGAAAATGTGAAATTTTATTTTATTATATTTTGTCCCAGCTGACTACACCACCTGTTGATTTAAGGTAAGTCAACTGCTCTTTGTCCCTCTTTCCTGTCCAAATGAGTTAATCAATTTGACAATGTCACACTTCCTTATTTGATTTATATAAAAAAAATTAATTTTTTCTTTGTGCTATTTAGAGAGGTAGATTAGTCTTTGAAGAAGGTGATGAAGATGATGAGGATGAGGAAGAAGCTGAAGATGAAGAGGAAGATATGGCAGAACTGGATAATTTAGAGGATGAAATGGATGAAGAGGATCCTGGTGAAGTTGAGGATGAGGAAATGAGAGACCATAATGTAGTTACTGTTATAGGTAATTATTGTTTTAATAATAATTGTACATAAAATATTCCACATAATTTTTTAATAGGATCTTAAGCATGATATTTATTTTTCTTGTATTACAGAATGTAACTAAATAATTTTTACTTTCATTGATGGTATTAGTCCCTTAAATTCTTTTATGGCTGAATTATTTTATCGTTGGCCCTAAATTTTTAAAATAATTTCCCCCTACAGCAGTATCATATATTGTGTGTTTTATTTATTTTTACAACTTTTCACCATATTGTAATGTCCTGTGCTAACACCTAGATATAATAGTACTTACATTACTCAACCACACATAATTATTTGGTTTGTAACCTGGTATCACTGCTGAAATTTTTAAACTTATCAGTACGTTCTACTTCAATATATACTATAGCAGGAGTCAACAAGGAAGGTGGGTGTTGCAGATTGAGGGAGAGAAGGAAAAACCAACATTACCACAATGCTTGTGGAATAAACATATACACAATAAAGGTCAAGCTCTTTGGGGGTCACTGGTTATGATTGGCTGCACACGAGGATGGGGTAGCAGCTGCACAAAACACTAAACTAACATTCAAAAGTCTCATTCTTTGGCTTGCGTCTTGTTCTAATTTTATCTCTTCCTATAATTAAATATATATATATTTGACTAGCTTATGCTGTGTATATAAGTGTTGCATTTTACTGAATCATTCAGTCAAGCAAAAGTAACCGATGTCTTTCCTTACCATTTTTAATTTTTATACTTATAACATATACAACCATAATGTCGTGAATTGTTGCTAAAGTTATTAAGGCATGTATTTGATTAGCAAAATATAAATGAAGGCTATAATTAAACAAAACTAAGACCTTTGTGAAAGTAATTTTTCTACTTAAGGTGTGTATTGACTGTGTCTGGAATTTCTAGTCTCGCTTAGTAATAATTTTAAATAATTCAAAAACAAAAATTTGAATCTTATTAAGTGGATGTACTCAATAAGTGGCAATGAAGAAATAAACTTCTGCTTCTCCAATTTTATTTAGATGAAAGTGAAGATGCTGAAGAACCAGAACCTGCAAATGAAATCCAACGCCTGTTACAAAGGGGTGATATTAGTATTGTCTCAAACAGTTCAAATTATCAAGGTAAATTTATAATGAAATTATTCTTTAATACTGTGTAGGCAAAGTAGTTTTTGACAAATTTGATGTAAATTATTTTATGTATAAAAAGTTCTCCATTCTCACTCGGGTGCCAACTGAGAACTTTTAATACAACAATTACACCGAGAAAATCTTTGATGTTTGATTAAATTATTTTAGTTGCTGTAACATTCATGCCAATGTTCTGATACCATTTGTATAATGTTTGCAGATATTTATGAATATGATAAAATGTATAATTTTTAATGAATTATTCCCAATTTAAAGTTGATTTTATAAATTGAAAAATTTATTTCATTTTAGAATTTATTATGATTTATATTTTAATACTATACAGAATTTTTTTATTAAATGTTGTTTGTAATTACAAGTATCTGTTAAGTTTATATTTTAAAATCCCTGTCTGACATACAATGCATGATAACGCTTTTCTATGTGTTCTGTGGTCTGGACTGCATTCCCTGGCTGTTGCTCATTGTTTTCCACAAGTCCAATACATCTATCCTCAAATATTAGACGTCTACTAAGCTTATATAAACTGTTAAACTGACTAACATCTGTAATCATATCTTAACAAGCATGAACATGTTCCAACCAAACTGACTGTTATCATATATTTCCTCTTTTAGAAAATCAACTACAACTCATCATCACAATAACTAACACTGTATGTGTGATACTTAACATAATGGTGAACTGGCAACAAATGGAAGTTTTCTTTGGATAGTGCAATGATTTTCAGAACAATAATTTATTCAATTGTTAATACGGGAAACATGAATGTGATTTCCTCATAACAATTTGAAAATATTAATAATTTTCTTTTTTGTGTCAGTCAAGTACACAGACTATATTTGTGAAATTATGCAATGTTCATTCCTTCCAATCCACATGAATAATAAATTTCCTTCTGGGACAGGAAAACTTGTAGTTGCTTTTACAATGTGCCCTTCACTGCCTTACTGAGTAATTATTATAAAAATCATAGCAATCAAGTAATGTCTCTTTATGCTGTTTTAGTCAGGTTTTAAGAAATTTCTTTGTATTTCAGAATCAAGTTCTGATGAAGAAACTGCCCATTTGCTTCCTTCAAGAATTAGAGGCAGAGGACGAGGAACAGCATTCAGAGCCAGGTCGTGGAGTAAACATCGGCAACCACAATTAGGTACTTAGATTTTCAACAAAATTTACTTTCTTTACATAAATTAAAATTATCACTGTGAAACAATTCATAAAGAGTTACTTCTGTATGACAGTTTCTCTTTCCTACTTTTATTTTGTAATAGTGTTGCATATGTTTAGAATTCATAAAATTGTTCTTGGTTAGACTAAAATAGTGCATGATGTAGATTAATGAGGCTCACAGTTTTATTTTTGAAATTTCAATAAAATTACCATTTATTGAGCAAAATGGCAAAAAAATGTATGTTCAAATCTTACTTTCCCATTTTTAACGTACCATTCTTACATTTAATTGAAAACTGTTACGAAATTAGTATAGATGTTGTCCTTCCCAAGAAAGGGAAGAGAAATTATTTTTCCTAAATTCTTTTGTAGGATGTACTTACAGGAATAGTAAATAAATCTAGTCAAGATTTGACAGATTGTGCATGTTAATGAAAACTTCAAAATATTTTGGTTGAAATCGACCTGTATTCACTGTTTTTATCTAGCTTTCTATCAGTGGCATTAAAGTGGTTCCAAACAATATTTTAATAATTTCTTCTTGTTTCAGATCCTTCCTAATTCTTTAGTGAAATATACCTACTTATTCAGAAACTGTGACATGTAATTGTGAAAAAATCATTTATTTATACTTTTATGCAGCAAACATGAGCCCTCGATACAGTGCTGTGGTGGGTGTTTAAGTACATTCAAGGAGGGAATTCATAGTGTGTATTGGTTAAATAAGTGTTCAGTACAAGTTGTATAATCCATTACTTGATTGTGCAGGAAGATGTATCTTGAGTGATGACACATTATCCTTTACTTGTGAATAGAAGATACTATATAATTATAAGAAATATTGTGAATTAAAACAATGAAAATAAAAACTTTTTATTTCACTATTATATTATAATGTTTTTTAAGATCTGTAGGTGTTGCGGTAATTTTGACTTCAGATACAAAATTGGTTCCTGTTGATGAATGTATTCAGTACAATAATATGTCTTTATTTTAAAAATATATTTAGAAACATTAGTAATTGATACAAGAGTTTCAATTTATTTTCACTGAGGATATATATGAAACCTACATAATAATTTCTGTCATTAATAATTAAAAGATAGCATAATCATAATATAGAAATATTTATGTATGATTGTATGATATGAATCAAGTGACAATTGTAACAACACTTATAGTTTGTCAAGGACCTATCTAGTTGACAATAGTTCTCTGACTATTCAAGTGGGAAGCTGTGAACAAGAAAGAAATTGGGATGATACACAAGAAAGTCTGCGAAAGTTATAGAAATCTGTTCGTCACCGGGGTGAAGATATCAGAGAATCAGCAGAGATTTCATACCATAATACAGTTATGGAACTGTTTGGCTCAACCCAATTCAGTTTGCACTTTACTGTCGTGTTACCTTCAGTCACTTTTAGTACTGCATCCCTGTGTATGACAGTTTCCAATTCTGTCAGGTTGACAAAGAAATAATGTCAGTAATACTGCTACAGCTTGCTCAGAAAAGCTGAAATATTGACAAACGATGACTTTTCTTCTTTGTTGGGTAAAGCTCACATGGTGACACACAAGTAGTCACATAAAATCGAGCACTGGGTTTGAAACAAAATATTCATTCATCAGTACACCGATATGTAAATCAGTAATTTTCCTGGAAAAGTAATGGAGACTTCATTGGAATGTAAGAAACTATGAATAGGCCAATATTTTTATATTAAAGTGTAATGTCCTCAAGTGGGATTACAATCAATGAACAAAATTTTTTAATTTGATTTATCTTTCTCAATATTTGTTGAACGTATTGTCCCTATATCAGTGGAAGTAATTTAAGAGGAGAACTCTTTTTGACAAGAGAAATTTCACTGGTTGGCAGGAAATTGAAACGGTGTTTTATCACTTTTCACGTCAACATTATTTTGAAACATCTAATTCCTTTCGCTTTTCCTCGGCTGTTATTGAACCAGTTCGATCGAACCACGAAGTAATTAACAGCGTTCCAGTTGAATCCACGTCATTCTCATCAAACATTTCATTCAGACCTAGTACTCGCCATAAAATAACGTCCTTCGTCTGGCCGCAATGTTGTAATCCGGGAAGGGACATAGCCAGACAATGCGATTAGGCTACGTCACTCTCGGCCAATGTGGCTGCGGTTGTCTGTGGAACTCGGGAAGTCCTACGTACAGCTTCCGGAGAAATGTAAAGTGACGTCGAAGACCCTATTAATAAACCAGGAAAAAAAGTGCTATCCTAATCCGATCTCAAATGGGGAAATTAAAAACGTGTGTGAAATATTTTAAAATAACGTTTTGCGACCGACACATACTACGTTAGGACGTGATCTTCATTTGAAAGCCTTTCACCGCAATGATTAAATGACCCTGCGGTGATTGTAAGGTGTTTGAAAGCGTGTGACGATCGCTATTAAGGAGGACGGTGGCAATTGGCTTCATAAGTTTTATTCCAGAGGATAATTATAGAACAAATTTATATTTTACCGAGATCTGACTGATCGTAATCGTAGAGTCTCGTAATAGTCGAGAAATTCCCGCAGAACCTACATGCCTTCATCTTATATTCTTCCGCAGTTCACAGTTTGATAATTCCTGGAATGGATTTATGTAAGTAATAATTACCGAGTCGAAGTCAACAGATTTAAATGTTTAAACAAAATTATCAGTGCAATTTCTTCTTTCATAATTATAAGAAAGCCGTTACATTCTGACACGCATATTTAACACGTTGCTTGCGGTCTTGTGTATTCTCATAAATTGTGTTATTGAAAAATACATCGCTGGTGATTATTTAATTTATAAAGTTTTCTTGTTCAACTACTTAATAAAACGAGAAAATGAAGTTTAGCTTCGTGATCGACTCACGCAGAAGAATCCTTCATCAGGAAGAAACGACATCAAAATTTACTGAACATTATCATTATGAATATTTTCGTTTGAATATATATATATATATATATATATATATATTATTTTCAGCTCCAGTCTAGTTCTAAATATTCTAAAATAATATTTCATCTGTGTTAAAAATGTTAATTATTATAAAAACCCGTTTTTAGTCATTTTACACATACAACATTATACATATACTTAATTCTTGCTATTAGCTAAAAACATCACATCTTACCAATCAAAATACTAGAAGTCAATCATTTTAAATGTATTTTATATACCAATATTGGAGTTAATTAAATAATTGAGTTAACTAATATGTTTATACAATAGGATACTCCTGAGCAATGTTAGTAACTTATTCATGGATAATTTTATGTCTGTTTAGTTCATAATTTAATTATTGAGAATATAATCTTCATCAGACCAGCCATCCATTGAAGTATTTCAAAATTGTCGAAGATTCTTTTAACGGACGACGTGTCAGTTCATCAGTTTTTAGTTCATTTTCTTTGGAAGAATATATGCATATAAAAATAATTTTAGATGAAAAGAAAAATTCATAAATCTAGTTGGATTATTTTAACACATTCTTGTTATCCTCAAAGTGTGCAGCATGCAAATTGTTCCCATCACTTTTATCGATCTGTTTTAAGAATGAAAATTTCCCAATATCTGTATTTTGTGGTCTTGTTTTGATTTTAAATTTGTTATCTCTTCTCCCAATGTACGTTTGTTTTTCAAGTTTATCCTGTTTACCTTTCCATGCTTTGTTTCCCTTGTATGATATAATACATCACAATCAATCAAATCTATATCCTTCATGTTGTCAAAGATTCCCCAGCCTAATTTATATACCTTATATCTCACTCTACAGAGACAAGTTTTACTAATTTTGCTGCCCCCGCCTGAATCTTTTCTAGCTCTTCAATGAGGTGTTATTTGTAAAGATCCCAACAATCTTCTCCATCCTCGAGTAAATGATGAACCAGAGATTTATAAGCAAGTTCTTTTGAGTTGTCATTCTCCTTTTTTTAATACCCTTGTTGCATAATGTAAAGGCTAAATTTGAGGTCAAAACGATTTCTAATTTGCAGCTATTTACTATTTGCTATTTTCAGCTGTTTACTTGAGTTATTTTCTCCCCATTCATATTATAATTCAATCGTACATCTACACAATATTTATTGAACATTATTGATTAGCTTTTTTCGCTATTTATCTTCATTTTATTTGCTTCAGCCCAGCTATTTAGTGCAACTGAATTGTTTTGTATTTCATATTCATCTTAAGCACTATTGATATTTCTATAGATGATATCCGAAAAACGGCGACGTATCGAAAGTGCGGCCTTTTTGATCATCTATAACTAAGGCTACAATATTAATATTACCATTATTTTCAAACATCAGCTTGCATTAATTTGGGTGGCGCCAAACAAATAACCCAGAGACTACACTCCGCGGGGACAATGTGGTATTATACAACTCGTAAAGACATGGTAGTCCCAATGTCCTCAACCTACAAGGCGCCGTATTAATACCACTACACGGACTTGACAAATTGTACTAGCTTCGGCTGTACATATACCAAAATTGGAACGATACAGAGAAGATTAGCATGGCCCCTGCGCAAGGATGACACGCAAAATCGTGAAGCGTTCCACATTTTTTGCAGTAAATTACAAGCACCATTTTTAATTGGTAGATCATTGATATGTAAAAGGAACAAAAATCCTGATTACTGATCCTTGAGGCACCCTCGATGTAACTTTCTGTTCTATAGTTGTCTACCAATCTTTACCATTTGAGTACTGCAGTTTAGAAATTCCTCGAGACAAAGCACAACCGAGTTGTCGATACCTCTTGTCAAGTTTCTCTATACAAATGTCATGTGTAACGACGTCAAGAGCATTGATGATGGCATCTATTCTCCTGCTATGGTCTATTCCATTCGCTAATTCCGGGAATAAAGTGATCACTGGAGAAACCCTATCAGTGAAAATCAATTCTAGTTCTTTGCTGATGCAGCCATTTATGATTTTTCTTTTACTTTATAGCCTAATTTTTGGTTTCGAAGGTGTAGTTAAAACCATACATAGCCATGTATTTATAGCTGTTTTCAAGCTTGACGTTGAAGTTGTACTTGTCCACAGTTGTCACATCGAGAACTTTACACTTTAGTATAACATGACGGATTATCCCAAATTACGACAGGCTAAAATAGTATTAATGTTAAACATCTAGATCAATTAAGGACATTCCATGATGAAAATACTAAAGAAACTGACATTCAAGCGATTAAACTTGCTTTGGAGCCGACGGCATTAATTTTGTGCGCGTTGAACAATATATTCGGGTGAAGGAAGTTGGTGTGATCGTCATTCAGAGACAGTCAGCTCAAGATGAGTTCTGGGAGAAGTCATTTCGGATGGGATCAAAGCGATTGACTTTTTCCAGAAAACAAGGAAGGATATTGAATGGTGAAGGCGTTCTACGAATGACAGTAACACTTGCATAGAACTCGCTGAACGACTTAAATTAGGTTTGATGCTGTACGTGCCTCGAATGTCATTAAAGGACCATTCTGAGAAGTGACGCCAAAGATGTCTGCTGTTTCATCCAGTACGACATGGCGACGATCTCTACACGAATACTAAGTTACGCGAACAAGCTTGAAGTGAGCAAATGCTATTATTTGGCTGAAAAAGTCTATAATTAACTAGGTGACGTTAATTAAATGAAATTTGCCTCACTTTATGGTAGCCAAAATGTAATAACCGACAATGAGGCGTTATTTAAATGAATTTACCTCACGTGAAGCGTCAAAATGAAATGATTAAATGAAAGGCTTTTTATTAAATGAAAAGATCGAAATTAACAAACAAAATATTTATTTATTTTGTGGCAATAACTCAAAAACAATTACAATTTAAAATATTAATTTCTCAGGGCCTTCACTGCGTTTGATAATGGACACAACAAATTGCTTCAAAAATCTTATTAACAAACAAATCAGATTTACCTAAACAATACGTCGATAGAAATAAATTAAAAAGAAAAGAAATTAACTTGACAATTAAAATAGAACGAAATCTGACTTCTATCTTTTAATTACGTTTACATAAATCATTATTTTGTATTTTGTTACTTACATCTGTCCAGCTGGTTCCAACATTCCTTTTGTTTTCGGGAGTTCACTATTGCAAAATTT
The DNA here is from genome assembly GCA_037074705.1 of Zhengitettix transpicula. Taxonomy (NCBI): domain Eukaryota; kingdom Metazoa; phylum Arthropoda; class Insecta; order Orthoptera; family Tetrigidae; genus Zhengitettix; species Zhengitettix transpicula. Next base: position 227,177,252 of record CM073590.1, on the reverse strand, counting down.
TTACACTGATTCTAATATCGGCTCACAGATTTTACACTCTTTAAGTCAACCTTGATAGGCTCTCAGGAACTCGGATGATCCTCCTTTTTGTCAGCTATCTGGTGACCGCTTGCCTTATATGAATCCTGTGATTCATAGATTTGCTAGTCTTTTTACCGCTTGGGACTTAAACTGCAACTTTACTATTCCTGGCTAACTTAGCGATATTTACGGGGTAATACTTCCGTGAATGTTTTTTACTTTGTCTTAAATTCACAACTTTGTTTAATGATACATTAAACAACGGCTAGTCTTTGCTGTAGAATCATTTGTTCCGTCCTCCGAAATGTCCCGTCACCAACTGAACTATCGTAGTCTCGAGTTTTAGCGCGCATACGCCATTTTTGACTTTCCGACAAAGTAACAGAGCCTGCCTCCATTGTCGCTTTGGAAGCTCCTGACGCTACAATTAAATTTTATTAAAACCAATTAATGTCCTAATTAATTGACATTACAATATATATATATACAGTATTATGTAAGAGGCAAAGTATACTTAGTTTTAAGTATTCCGACTTGACATAAAATAAGCTGAACGTGACTAGCGGGATTAATGAAATACTACTACAATGTCGGAAGGAGAACATTTATTTAGACATTTAGTGATGATTTAATTTGAATTATAGCGCTGGAGGTTAAGAGACTTTGTGCCAACGGAGAAGACGCACTTGTATTAAGGAAGTTGTGACACAGAATCCACGTTATCTAAGACGTTGCTTATTTGTTAGATGAGAATGGAGGGAAAAATGGTTTTAGTGTGACAGGCTACATCCACGTGGAGGCCACTCACCTTTAATAGCGTGGGAAGGGTAGAGGAATATAGCAAAGGGTTAACTAGGGTCCCCGGGTTATGGTTTAAGGATCGTACCCGGCATTCGCCTTAAACTGATGCAGGACTAACCCTTGAAAACCTGTATCAGGTAGGTCGGGTGCTTGGTACTTGTCCCACGCTCTTCTGATGGCGGGAGAGGGGTTTACTGTGAGGACGCAGCTTTACCTTCTCCGTGCCTCTTCCAGTTTGGGAGGCAGCTGGCCGACTGTTCCAATACTCTTACAGTTTGACCACGGTCTGTGAGCCCGGACCATACACCTCTCAAAACAGACCGAGAGCCCTCGGCTTTTAGGAACCTTAATTTGAAAACAGAGAGAGGAGAAGGTGGCCCCCCAGCGTCTCTCCAGAAAGATTCCGTCTGAAATGCCATAGAGGATTTTTTTAGGGTAACAGGCTACATGAGGGTAATCCACATGGTGGCAACTCCCCTTTAATAGCATAGGAAGGGATTTGAAAAGGGGGATTCGGAAGGGTAGAGGAAGGTGGCCAAGGGTTAACAAGGGCCCCCGGGTGTAGTTTAAGGACCCTACCCGGCATTCGCCTAAAAGTAATGCAGGGAAAATCCTAGAAAAACCTGCATCAGGTAGGTCGGGCATTGGGTACTTGTCCCACGCCCTTCCGATAGCGGGAGAGGAGTTTGCTGTGGGGACGCAGCATTCACTTCTCCGTGCCTCGACCCCGTTTAGGAGGCAGCTGGCCGACTATTCCAATGGGAACAGAGAACAACTCTTACCAAGGTCTGTGACCCCGGAACATACACCACTCAAAACAGGCCGAGGTGCCTCGGCTTGAGGGAACCTTAGAGGAAAAGGTAGCCCCTTCGTGTCTCTCCTACAAGGTGCTGCCTGCGAGAGAATAGCCCTCGCAGACATCCCGGGTAGAGGAAAAATGAGTCGGCGGCATATAAATACAGGAAAAATGAGTAAATAGCAGCAGGAAAGTAGCGTTGAAATTTTTTATGTATATTTGCGTAATGGGAATATCAGTAGAGTTTTCCAGCTAGACAAAATTTCAACAATAAGCTAAACGTTTGGACCATTGTTTCGTCGGCAGGAAGTGATTGTTTCGTCTGCGTCGCATTCTCTTTTCCCTATTACAAATTTGCGTCAATGAAACGAGTTTCATTACGTGTGTAACGCGACCTTATGCGTGTAATTGGCACGTGGAACGATGATTAGGAAGGAAGGTGTTAAAAAAAAGATTGCAGGGAGAGAGTTGACCTCGACCGGTTCCTTCGGTTATTCCCCAGCTCAGGCACTCCCTTCAGGGTCCTCACATTTCCTTGCAGATACAAGTCCCGGACATTCCCCGTGTGGAAGGTGTAACACAAAGTCACGGACTCGGGGAAGTGATTATGGCGACACTTTGCGCAAGTACATCAAACAGTCGTAGGCCACATGCGTCGGTTAAGCAGATAACGACGAGAAACACACAAAAGTCCCCCGTCTTTCAGAGTGTTGGAAACGTTATCACTGGTTAATTCGTCCTGTTTTGGGCCAAACTTCTTTACGCGCTCTGGAATCTTGGAAGAGTAAAACTGGTGAACGTTTTACGAAATTTGTTGTTGTGACGCTGAGAGGCAAAACGGATGCGCGCGCACTCAGTTTCTGCATCGGTTTTTTTTTCTTAAAAACTTTTATTTTTCTATTATACAGTTTGGTTAATAAAATTTACAACTATTTACAAAAATTATCTGTAAATAATTCATATGGTAGATTGTGTAGGTGGAGAGTCCTGTGACTTTCCAGGCCTTGAGTTCTTGATTTGTTGTCCTGAGGGGTTTGGGGTGGAAGATGAGATGGGTGTTTACTGGAATATTAACTGGGGAAGGTTGTATACATTGTTAGGTTGTGAGGGTTCGCTGGTGATGTTGAATTTGATGGGATGGATGGAATGGGTGGGTGGGGTCTGCGAGGATGAGGATGAGGTGGGTTAGGAAATGCCAGCCAGAGTGTTCTGGGGGAAGGATGAGGTCGATAGGGTGTTTTCTCTTGAGGCGATGTGGGGGTGGGGGAGGGTTGCTATGGAATTGCTGGATCGTGGTGTTAGGATGGTTGAGGGTGCTTGTGGCACTCCTTTCCCTACCAGCCGTAGAATGTCTTCGATGGTCCAATTCCTAGAACGGCTTACCTGTGGTTAGGAGGAAGTAACTTTTGGAAAACAACAGCCCTTTCCATTCTAAGCTAATTTATTAAAGATATGTACAATTAAAATTTTGCCCTCGACTAGCCAGTTATGAAAACTCAAGGAGTATTGTGGCAAATTAGGCCCGAGAAACGATTTATAAAAAGTGCTTTACGCAACCATGAAATATGCAATATTGGTTACCAGACTGGGGTCTCTGCTACTCAGCGACGTCCCTCGCAGCTGGTCATCCATGTCTGTCTCGTGGAGTCTCGCTGGTAAATTCTCAAAAAAAAAACAACAGCAACCGCTCACTGCAACTTCTCCAGTCAGAATGCCTGACCAGGCATCCACTTCTCCCGACCTGTGAGACCAACTGTATTCTATTGGTCCATTTAATTGATTATGGACCAATCACAGGTCTTAGGCAAACCGACCTTATAGAATTTCAACAGCGAGACCCTCTGCACCTGCTGTTTGTTGACGGAACCCCCCCCCCCCCCGATGGAGGTACAGTTACAATCCCCAGCCTGACTGGCACCAAACGGTACTTTCTGCTGATGTTGGATAAACATGGTTGCTCACGCGTTTAAACAAACTGACTAAAATATCAGTAAAATCAATGAAAAGACGCCTATCCTAATGCTTTTGATTAATGAGGTTACGGATTTGGTGATTATTGAGTTGACTTGGGGAAGTTTAATGTTGTGGTGGATGATGGAATTTCTGAGGTACCAGGGAGAGTTAGTGATGGTGCGAAGGATTATGTTTTGTTTGGTTTGGATTTTGGCTGAATGGGTTTTGGCTGTTGCTCCCCATATGGATGAGGCGTAGGACCAGGTGGGTTGAGTTATGGAGAGATATACCAGGCGTTTTGTGCTGAGGGCGAGTGGGGATTTTCTGTTTAGGAGAGGATATAAAGTTCTGAATTTAAGGTTAATTTTAGAGAGGAGGTGTTTAATGTGGGGTTTCTAAGAGAGTTTAGAATCGAAGAGGAGTCCTAGGTAGGTGGTTCCTGTTTTGGTAGGTATTTCGGCGTTGTTCAGATAGAAGGGGATGTGCGGAGGACGATTTTTGGATAGTGTGAATGGGACGGTTACTGATTTGGTGGGATTTATGCTGATTCGCCACTGTTTGGACCAGTTATTTGCATCGGTCTGAAAGTTTATATTACGTTAATGTTTCTCGCGATTAACAGTATCAATGCAGTGATCGTGACAGATTCTGAATCGTGCGTGAAATGGAAGAAATGACAATGCATCGCTTTCAAAGGAACAACATTTACCTATTAATAAGACCAAATCCACCGTCTCGTTGCGTCGTTGGCAGCGTCCCTATTTCTCTCTCCCTCTATTCTGTCGCACCATTACTGAGACACGCTTCTGTACGCATTCCGAGTCATGTTGTCTCCCGTGAGGCTCTCAACTGTTTCATATATTCCTGGTCGTGTTGCTGTAGTTAATATCCTTGAAATTTTATAATGACTATGGTCATTCTTAAGGTAAAAATTGAAGCAATTGTATTAAAAAATATAATTATATAAATTTTCGCAGTGGCAAATAATTAGCGTCATTATGAAACAAAATTGAAGTTGATAGTTTAATAATTATATTGTTTTCAATTTAACTTTACTAGAAATATTAGCAACGATTGAGAACTTGACAATGGCGCCGGGAGTCTGAGCAGAAGCACGAAGCCGCCGCGCACCTGGTTTTACCCGAAGTCTGGATACGCGGGAGCGAGACGTCTCCAGACATTTAAAATGTTATAGGACACGTGATTGACTTGACCAACAACTTTTCGTAGTCCAGGAAGTTCGATGATGTCCAAGCATTGCTCACAACCGTGGCGCTGTGAAGGTCATTATTCTTCAACGTGTCGTCGTCTTAAATAAAGTTCATTTACGATAGTATTGTAGGACCGCGCGATCTATTAGATAATTATCACGCAAGAATTCAAAATGTAGCCCCATAGGAAGTGTTTTTTAATTAAAGTAAACTTTAATTGGGATTTGAAACTGAAGAGTTTTCTTTAATTAATTTATTCTTCGAGACATGAGCTGTCTCAGGACGTGGAATAATTTAACGACGATGTTCCATAGTTTGCAATTCCAACAACTGTAATCGTTCCCTTTTAATTATCACCTCCCCCTGCAGATTTATTGCTATCCACCCTGCACGAGGGCCACTAGGGAACTCACTTGAAAAATTCGCGATCGCCAACAAGCGTGGTGACGTCATCACAACAATACCGCGGCGGTACGAAGGATCTACTCGCATTCAAGTACAGAACATTTATATAATTTTTCTTTGACACCGGCTATTATTTAGAGTGTCTGCCGCTTTATTAATTTCAAAGCAAAACATGGAATCTCTTTGTCTCACTTGATGCAGGGAATATAAAATTTTGATTCCCCGAACACTTGGCACGATTGTTTGTTGGAGTTTTGCCAGCAGCACATAGGAAACTCAGTAAGAATACCAATTACAATGTAATAAGAAAGATAAACAAATACAGACAAAAGAAGTCATAATATAAATACCACAGTGTGGTTTTCTTCTTCTTTCAAATACCGCAGAGTTGTTTTTATATTATGACTTCTTTTGTCTGTATTTGTTTAGCTTTGTTATTATTAATTTTTTTCAATCAGACGTAAAATTTTCATTCCAATGTAATTCTTGACGTGTGATGGTGCAGTCTGGGTAATCAATCAGGTACCGCTTTGCTGCGATGCAGACTCGGGCAAATTTAGGTCCGCAACTACGTCATCAGATGACGTCACGTCTCTCTCGTAGACACGCAGCAAGGGAATTGTGTAGGAAAATTCAAACAAATAACATATTAATAATTATATTATACATTAATCTTTATCAAGTAAATTAGAGCACAAAGTGATTAGGGAATATTAAAAATGTTATTTCGGAATAATCTGAAATTCGTCGAATATGATATAAATTTAGATGGTTGAAAGAGGTCTCGGGTTTTCAACCGGGTGGCGTAGTAGAAACACGACGTGGACGATTAATATGGTTATCATTTCTTTAAACTGCGTTATATTAGTATATTTAACTAAATTAAATAATTAAAAAGGGGAACATTTACAGTTGTTGGAATTGCAAACTATGGAACACCGCCGTTAAATTTTTCCAAGTCCTGAGATAGTTGTATATTAATGTTTCGAAGAATAAATTAATTAAATAAACCTCTTTAATTTTTGATAATTTCTTCCGCCAGGAAGATGTCGACGGTGATTGTCTACGAAACGTCTTGTTTCCACAACGCCACTTGGTTGATACCCCAAGAACTCTCCTTCAATTGACAAGTTCACCGAGAAAACCTGCAGAAGTTACATTCAGGTATTTCATTCATTGACAAAATTCAGTAGTAACTTTTTATCAGTAATATAATTATTTAATTCTATTAAATATTCAGATTAATCATAATGTTGCGTATCATCTAAAACTTTTACAGATTTTCTACTAATTCACTGCAGCATTACACGTATACGTTTGGTTCAACAATCGATCTTAACCATTCAACATTCACCGATAGAGCTTAGAATTTTTTATTTGCCATAGATTACAGCAGGGCTGCATTTGGACGAGCAAGAGCTCACAAGTGCGAGTCCTCACATGCTACAGAGTGAAGGACGCGCTTGTGAAGTGAAGGGCTCAAGGAATTCAGGTTAGACAGGCTGCTGCGATGCGTGCGTCAATGCGAGGCGTTTAATTCCCCAAAAGGAGTCTGTGATCTCAGTAATTTACCTCTCATTTAAATCAATTAACGTCAAGCTGTACGTGTATTTTTCTTTCATCGATTTGTTGTAATACCGTTTGTCTGTATATTAATAATTTCTCAGGGAGAATCCATTCCTTGAAGGATCTCAGTTGTAATTTCAATGGTAACGGATATCTTCCACTGGATCGCGAGAGGGTTGAATTGTATCTACGAGATAAGAACATGGAACTAGAAATGGCGTTTTTACCTGCCACTGAATTTTTAATTGCATGTGTCTGATTTCGATAAAAATACGAATTAAATTATACAGAGAGAGACAGAGAGGATCTGGATAACAGGTGAATATATATATATATATTGTTGTAATTAAAAGGAAATAATTAATTAATAAAACAAAAATTTGGACTCGCTTTGTTAGCGGCACAAAACACACAAGAATGTGGCAAGAATGCAATGTTTGTGGGTATTGTAGAGGTTGGTTGGCTAGACGCGCAGAGCAGAGACTGTGGGGAGCCGAGCTCCAGTAAAGTCTTCGTGAAAATATAGCAGTAGACTAGACGAAAAGTATAAAATCCAGAAAGTGCCTGGATACATGTAACAACAGTTGCATCAGTTAGAACATTTTTACAAGTTGCAGTCTGTGAGCAGATAACTACGTAACATTCAACGCTAAATGATCAGAGTGTTGAGTCTAAATTATTGTATTCTCGATTCAGACCGCGTTCGTCAATTTTGGGAGCCCAGGTAACTGCATCCAGCAGTTGACAAACTTCGGAAAGAGATGATAATATTTCTTAAACGAACAGTGAACCAACTTTTGCAAAACTAAAAGTGTTAGAGTCAGAGGATAAAAATGGCCTGTGTATAAAGTGCAATAAGTGTGAGTGTACGAACGAGACAATTTCCTTGAGTACCAGAGGCAGTAAGTTAAAATTCCACAGTATTACTATCTGTAAACTCATAAGTAAAGATATTGTCGGCAGATTTAGATTTTCGTTCAGAATTTAAAGTTCATATTTTATGTTTTTTTGCATTGTAATAATGTATTGATGAATTAAGTCCATGATAGCTTCATAAAATTTCATTGTCAACAAGTAGTTCTTTATTAAAGATCCAGTAAACTATCCTGAGAAATAGCCATTTTATTGTAAAAGATCAATTGATAAAGTAAATAAAATTTATTTGCCTAAATAACTTGTGTAAATTATAATTGTTTGCAGTTAATAAATGTTAATTGTTTGCTTTAATTGATTTTGCAATCTTTATTGGACGTAAAATACTATAAATACACGCTAATTTATTTGACTTTCATTTGTGATTACTACAAATTGTTGCTCTAAAATCGGGCTTATTTTCCTTTGACTTTTTGTAATTACTGCAATATATATTGTAATAAACAAATAAATAGGTCGTTTAATTTACATTTTAATTAAATGAATTTACCTCACGTTAAGCGTCAAAATGTAATAATTAAATGGAAAGCTTTTATTAAATGAAGAGATCGAAATTAAGAAACAAAATATTTATTTTATTTTGTGGCAGTAACTCACAAAACAATTACAATTTAAAATATTAACTTGTCAGGGCCTTCACTGGGTTTGATAATGGACACAACAAATTGCTTCAAAAATCTTATTAACAAACAAATCACATTTACCTAAAATATACGTCGATAGAAATTAAAAAGAAAAGAAATTAACTTGACAATTAAAATAGAACGAAATCTGACTTTATCCTTTAATTACGTTTACATAAATCATTATTTTTGTATTTTGTTACTTACATTTGTCCAGCTGGTTCCAGCATTCTTTTTGTTTTACACTGCTTCTAATATCGGCTCACAGATTTTACACTTTTGAAGTCAACCTTGATAGGCTCCCAGGAACTCGGATGTTCCTCCATTTTGTCAGCTATCTGGTGACCGCTTGCCTTATATGAATCCTGTGATTCATATATTTGCTAGTCTTTTTACCGCTTGGGACTTAACTGCAACTATTCCTGGCTGGCTACAGACGTACAAACTGCACTCCTTTCCTGGCTGATGATAGACGTAAAAACTGCTAACTTAGCGATATTTACGATGTAAATGTTTCCGTGAATGTTTTTACTTTGTCTTATGCTCACAACTTTGTTTAATAATACATTAAACAACGGCTAGTCTCTGCTCTAGACTCATTTGTTCTGCCCTCCGAAATGTCCCGTCAACAACTGAACTATCCTAGTGCTCTCCAGTTTTAGCGCGCAGACGCCATTTTTTACTTTCCGACAAAAAAACAAAGCTCGGCTCCATTGTCGCTTTGGAAACTCCTGCCGCTACAATTAAATTTTATGTCCAAACAATTAATGTCCGAATTAATTGGCATTACAATATATATATATATATATATATATATATATATATATATATATAGATATATAGATAGATAGATAGATAGATAGATAGATGATGAAAAGGGTTGATACATAATACTGAAACGAAGGAGACTCAGTTTAGGCTTGTCAGGGAACTTAGAACAGAATGTGTTTTTTTTAAGTATCTTCATCCGACGATATTATTCTTACCTAAAAACCAGAAAAGTTTTTGTAAAAAATAATAGAAAACAAAGTAAAAATAAAATTATTGGCAGGATATGTAAAAAAAACAATTCTCACATGAGGAAGACAAAACGGGAAAAGTCTAGGAATATTCACTTTTTAACTACAATTCTTCCGAAAATGATTTTTCAAACTTAAAATGAAAAAAATTACGTCTTACAGAAAATAATGAATAATAAAGATAGCCAACTCAGACAAAAAAGGGTAATATAAATCTCACACAACGTTTCAGGGATCCTTGTGCATTTCGTCAGGTGCTAAGAAGAACCTAGAGAAACACAACTGCACTGGTCAAAGCTTTTGTGTGTTGTCAACTGACTGGTACAGTCGTTTAAGGAACGTAGGGTATTCCCGGTGTAGTTGCTGGATGAAGTTCTCTCGGGATTCACCTGAAGAAGATGGCGGTGCAAGCCATCGAAACGTTGTGTTTACAAAACTACGCTACCCGGTTGGAATCCCGAGAGAACTTCATCCAGTAGAGTTGTGTTTCTCTAGGATCTTCTTAGCACCTGACGAGAGGCACAAGGATCCCAGAAACGTTGTGTGAGTTTTTTCAAAGTATAATAAATATGTATTTCCTAATGGGTCATTTTCCTTTTGAGTAATTATATAGGAAAAAAGGGAGTATGGGATAGAATGGTTACATTACAAATATTCGCTTTGTCCCTTTTAGTGCAGATGTCGAGGAAACGACCTGCGCCGTCAGCAGTCCCAAAACTGTTCCTGCTACACTGGTAATTTTATGTGCATTCGAGGAATACGAACATTGAAGTAGGTAGACCAGGTATCCGCAAGAGTTTTTATACGCAAAAGTGGCGACGTTAAGAATTTGATCCGTCTTTGCAGATTCCATGAATAATCACGTTGCACGTGCCGTGTTTGCGGCTTCTCGTCCTCGACTTCTAGTACGAGGAATTCCGATGGAAACTAGTCCTAAATGAGAGGAATGTGGCAGGCTAGGTCTGCGCGCGCGGTGAATTATGTGACGAGGAAACGAGTCCGATTCCGAGAAATCAAAGCGACGAGAAAAGTCGTTCAATAATTCATTGACATGCCGTGAGAAACAGAGAGATTAATAGTGTTTTGCCGTGAGTTTAATATATTTACTTTTTCAAATATTTTACAGAAAACAGCGTGTATACATCATTAACAAAAAACCAAAGAGATATATAAACATAATAGAGTGGCTGTGTCAGCGTTACAGCGCTCTGGGTGGCAGCAACAAACAACACTGACCGCCATTTTTTAGTAGGTCTACTTCACCGAAATTCTTAGTTGGGTTTACGCTGTTGATGTTGAAGTTTTTGTTGTTAAAATATATTGTTTTGTTAATAAAAACCATGCCAAGCGTGTGTTCAGCCTACAATTGTAATAATCGTAGTTGAAAAACACATCAAATATAGTATTTTAGGTATCAGCATAATAATAAGAAGAAAGATAGCCAAACGCAGACAAAATAAGTGGTAATATAAATACCACACAACGTTTGTCCTTCCTTCAGGTGCTAAGAAGAGCCTAGAGCGACACAACTGCACTCGTCATTTGACCAAAAAAACAAAACCTTTGGAGGTGCTGTTGTGTCGCTCTGGACTACCTTCCTTATTATTTTAACGACGTTTCATTTCTAACTTAACTTATTCTTAGGTCGTATTTATCAAATTTATGTATTCTGCATGATCATCTATAATAATAATAATAATAATAATAATTAAAGTATTTCTCTGTACTGCAAGTAATCTAGTCCCCCTTTTTTTATATAGATTTCCTTTGAAAAACAAGGAGCTAACAAAACTATGGGTAATAAATACCATCTTCTCCTTCTGAAGACAGATAAATGTGTGTTTAGGTTGTTTAGAGGTTCTCCTTGCACCTCACTCTGAAAGAAAAAACGGGATTGATTACATTAAAAGACTTAAAAGGCAAATTAATCAATCCGTCTACAGACATTGTGAAATTATTTTACACTTGCTGAAAAAGTATTGAGAAATAATGATACACACAGAGGAAAGAAGAATTTGCTATTAAAATTGTGTGTGGAGGTTTTCCGAATTTTGGGACATAAACAAAGTTTATTTAGTGAATTCGCCCATTTAATAGATTCCGCCGAATTTGGTGAGGAAACTCACTACCATATTTTAATAAAGGTTTTATTAAAACAATACTTTCATTGCAGAATTCGTCATATGTGTAAAGAAAAAGCAAAGCATGAAAGAGGACGCAATATTAGGCAATTGTATACAAAACTGATATTTTTTATAGGTCAATAAATTTTTCAATGCCCTAAATGTGTTATATTTATTTAAACCTTAAAAAATATGTTGTTTGTAGTGATTTAGTTAGAGGTCACTTGTCCGGCATAGTAAAGGCGAGCAGACGATGGGGGAACGCCCACCAGCCCTTATAAAACATGGCGGCTGAATATAATTGTTTATATATGTCAGTGGTATTTGTATACGTATTTCAAATTATTGTCGCAGTAGTTTATCGTGTCGAAATAATAATAATAATATATATATATATATATATATATATATATATTAGGGCAACAGGCTACATGAGGGTGATCCACATTGGGCAACTCCCCTTTAATAGCATAGGAAGGGATTTGAAAAGGGGGATGCGGAAGGGTAGAGGAAGGTAGCCAAGGGTTAACTAGGGCCCCCGGGCTATATTTTAAGGATCCTACCCGGCATTCGCCTAAAGAAATGCAGGGAAAACTTTAGAAAAACCTGCATCGGGTAGGTCGGGTATTGGGTACTTGTCCCACGCCCTTCCGATAGCGGGAGAGGAGTTTGCTGTGGGGACGCAGCTTACCCCTCGCCATGCCTTGGCCTGTTTAGGAGGCAGCTGGCCGACTATTCCAATAGGAATAGCGGACAACTCTTGCCGTATGCCCAAGGTCTGCGACCCCGGAACAACACAAGTTCCCAATCCTTGTGTTCCAAGTTAGTTTACTAACAGCACGTGCAGAGGGGGTGTAGAAAGTGGTAGACCCCCATGCTTGGCCGTGCGTGCTTTCTAGGGGGCACGGCCTTTAAGGGCCTTTGGCCCATAAAAAAAAAAAAAAAAAAAACTAGTTAACCCTTGGCTACCTTCCTCTACCCTTCCGCATCCCCCCTTTCTAATCCCTTCCTATGCTATTAAAGGGGAGTTGCCCAATGTGGATTACCCTCATGTAGCCTGTTGCCCTAAAAAAAAAAAGGGTAGGATCCTTAAACCATAGCCCGGGGGCCCTAGTAACCCTCTACCCTTCTGCATCCCCCCTTCCTATGCTATTAAAGGGGAGTTGCGCAATGTGGATCACACTCATGTAGCCTGTTGCCCTAAAAAAATAAATGTCTACAAGGCGCGTGAGCTGTCACAGCGCCTCCATTACAAGATACACGGATCCATGGATTTACACGTTTCTTAGTGATTATTTTTTATGTTTAAGTCGTCACGAGTACTGACACGTTGAGGGGAACACATTGCATTTTCTTCCTTATTGGCAGGATATTGTGTGTGCTTTGCGTCAATTATGAGTCAATCGTGCCGCGGGCTTCCGTGGTGTGTTGGAGGAGGAAAAGCTATTAATAGATACCATCACATTGGCAATCAGCACTTCCTTTCTAAGAATTTCTTTCTTGGACAGTACGCATATTTTGAAACTAAAATGTAAAGAGGTAATATTAAAATTGCTAACGATAATTATAGGCCCAAATGCAGCAAAAACTAATACATACAGCGGATGCAGACGTTCCCTCTGGATGTGAAGCTTAACTTTATATCACTCGATTATGAAATACTTTTACAGCGGAAGAAGCTGTAGTGTTTATTTACCTTTTAATTCCAGTATTCATTATATCGTCACTATCAGTCATTTCAACCTCATTTTTATTTACAGCTTCCATATAATAATAAAGTACTTATTCAGATGTCTGCCCGTCTATCCTTTTTTCACTTAAGTGTTAATTACTATCCTTTATCAAACCAGTTTTTACATTTGCCTTTGTGTAAGTTACCCAGAATGTAGTTAACTCAGCGTCTGTTCGTTGTTAATCTGTTTGCGAATGTACGCGTTCATTTAATGTATTCGGTGAAGTAATCCATACATTCTCCAAGTACTCGTATCACGTTCATTAGAAGTCAACCATTATTTCTTTGAGTAATTCCTGCTACATAGGGCAAACAAAACGTTCCCATAATACACGGATCAAGGAACATATGTCTAATATCAAACTTCCCATTGATAAACAATCTGTAGTCTCCAAACATATCATCAATTATAAACACCCATTTGATTGGCAAAATGCTCAGATTTTGGAGATTGACACCAGGTTTTTATTTTATTTATTAAGTTAACTTTTAGTCCGGAGACTTTACAGTTGTGATAATAATAATAACAACAGTATTTACAATTGTAAAAATTAAACAAATAACAAGGTATTTACAATTTGTAAATATTTCACATGTAAACTTCTGGTCTTGGATGTGTGACCCTTGTCATTCCAAGTTAGAGACGAGAGAAGGAGATTAACTTGTTTACCGCATATTAACATATAAGCCGGCATGATGTTAACCATAAATGTAATAAACAACTGGAAGGCTTTAATTAAATGAATCAATTAACAAAAAAAATAATTAAAATTTGAATAATTAGCCACACGTTGAAGACGTCGAATCTATAATGATTAAAAAATGGTCTTAAATCATAGGAATAACTAACAATATTTACTAAGCTTTTAAAGAAATTTATTATTGTTGATAAATTTCCGATGTACAAGACCTATTTTTCACGCCGAATTTCATCCAGTTAAAAACAAATACTTTAATTTTCATTTATTAATTCGTGGCATTTATGAACATATAATTCTTATATCATTACAATCAAATACGTCGAATCTGTTATCTCAGGGCCACAACTGGGTTTGATAATTAGAACAAAATGATTGTATAAACTGACAATTAACAATTCAAATATAAAAGGTTAACCTAAAACAATATGAAAATGAGTGAAAAGAAAACTGAACGAAATCTGACTGTACCTTTTTAATTATCGTTTACAAATTTGTATAAAAGTTTTGTTACTCACGGACCGTCTGTCTGGTACCAGATCTCTCTCTTGTATCTTGAAAACTACCACACTAAAAGGCCATTTTTACACTGACTCTACACTTCATTGAAATTTTTAATACACACGATTGAAATACTCGTCCTCTGCTATCTGGAACCTCGGATGTGCCGCCCCCTTTGGTCAACTAGTGGATTGCGGTCTCCTCTATGCGAAAACTGTGCAATTAGCGTGAAGCAACCATTTGCTTTACCGTGTGCAAATTATTATATAAATCTCTCCGTAAAAATATTTGCTTGCTTTCATGTAAAAATACAGGATCTCGACATTCGTACTTTATAACTACAAACTTTACTGTTTGTTTCTCTAGGTGAACTGAACTGGTATTATATCTCCCCGCCGACTTTTAACAGTTTCCTCTCTCGTATTACAGATTTTTGACTTTCAATCGCCGATTTCAGATTTCTAGATCATCAGACTTTTACGTTTATCAGTTCCCCACGTAAACTGAACTGTTCCGTTTCTCGCAGCAGACTGCCGTTCTCCAAGTGCATACTGAATTTTTTTCCGCGCGCGGTCTCCATTGTTGAACGAAGGAAAAACCCGCCTTCATTGTCACCTTTACGCATTCGTACCGGTAACAATTTAATTATATTAAAAACAATTAATGGCCTGTTTAATTGGCATTACAATATATATGATAAAATAATGTCATTTCACTTTATGAGTTTGGTATTAAGGTGCTCCATGGTTATGGAGAAGGAAGGAACAGTTTTTGTTTGTGATTTTTCCTTTTTAATAACGGAAGAGGTTTATATTTGTCTGAGTTATTTCTTAGAATATTTTAAACTTCATTCAATTCCCTTAAATTAGAACTTTTATTTTTTTTAATTACAGTCGCATCAACATCTCATGTTAACAGCGACTTCTTATGGGAACTCATTTTGCCTTGTTGGGGGACTGATTTGACATCCATGTCCTCGCCGGGATTCGAACCCGAGGCAGTCACGCTGATCCCTACACCACAGGAGGTCGACAACATTTTTATGCTTAGTTGTATGAACTGATTGACGACTTGGTCGCATTTTATAATCATGAAAACACAATAAAAATTTAGTTCTCTAATCATTTATTTTATTCTTGGTTACAGTTGAATTATTTAAGGTTTTCACAGCGTTCTGGTCCTTCCGTACAGACGATTTTCACGAACACAATAAGTGTTTGACAGGGAAAGGTTTGACTGTACTCGCATGAGATCGAACATGAGCACGTTGATAGCAGAGATAACTGACATCACGTGTAAACAACAACTATGACGTTCTTATACAGCTTTACACTTCTCCAAGCGTAGCCCTGAAAGCCGCCCGAACTCTCACTCGGGATTCCCCTCCTTACGCGACTTATCATCGCAGCCGGGATTCCCAAGGACATGTCCGCAACTGCCTTGACATTAGCCTCACAGACAGGAAAGTCAGTTATACGAAAGAAAAGAAAACAACAAGCGCAGCGTGTAGGACTAGTTAGTTCGTAACGTAAAGCTGGGTTTAAGTTTATTTATCTTATTTTTTATTTGTCCTCGAAAGGAGAAAATAGGAAACGGCAGTAAATAATAAATTGTAGTAAACACTTTTAATTAAATTGAACAAAGGAAGGAAGTCGAAATTAAACCAATATTTTAAAAAGAAAACAAAAATTATTTTACAAATTTGGTCTTTGTTGAATTTGCATTTTATATTTTAAGTAAACGCCTCAGCTTTTATGAAAAATCTAACTTTGAGGGCCACATGTCGAGCCTCTAATAAAGACAATAAAAAATTGAATTTAAATTTACAATAACAAAATTTTATACCAATAAGAAAAAAGTAAGAAATCTGGCGGCAAACGAAATTTACGTAAAGGTTTACAGAAGTAAGTTTTTTTTTACATACCATTTATTTAGAGCTGCTCTGGTTTGTGCACACGTGATTATTTAATTTTTATAGAACAGTCAATTTCATTGTCAGGCCATAGCACTGATTTTATTCTCGTCTCACTGCTCTCTAAATATCTTAATTCTTCGCAGGCTCCCAAACACACTCAGCTCTCTGAATATCTGAGTAACTTTTCTGACTACATACTGCTTTCCTGACTATCTAAGTGTTTACTGTGGGTCTCTCAAATACACACACACACCTCTGAATATCTGAGTAAACTGTCGGCGCTAAAGTTCTGAGCGTCTTATATACCTTTTCGACAATACACCTATCAACCATTATAGTCTGTATTCTCGCGCTAAACAATGCTGTTCGTTTCAATGCTCTGGCCTCAAAATTTACGCCGCCAATAATTAACGAAACAGTTTATTAATATTTCATTACATATCTGCAATGTGTACAGCATATATATTGTAGTAATTAAAAGGAATTAATTAATTAGGGAACAAAATTTGGACTTGTATTGTTGGCGGCGTAAAAACACACAAGTCGTATACAAGAATGTGGCAAGAATGCAATGCTTGTGTGTATTGTAGCTGTTGGTTCGCTAGACGCTGAGTGTGCTTCAGTGTTCTCGGGAGCATATAAGTAGACAGACGAGAAAGGATAACATCCAGAAAGCGTCTGGATATATGTAACACAACAGCTAGAACATTTAACATGTTGCAGTCTGTGAGCAGATAACTACGCAAATCCAACGCTAAATATTTAGAGTTCTGAGTCTAACTTATATTATCAAGTCAAGTCTATCAAGTGTAACAACTGTGTGTGTGTGTATGTGCGAGCCAATTTCCTGGAATACCAGAAATATTAAGGTAAAATTTCACAAAATTACTATCTGTAAACTCGTAAGTAAAGATATTATCGTCAGATTTCCGATTTCGTTCAGAATTTAAAGTTCATTTTTATGTTTTGCGTTGTAATAATGTATTGATGAATTAATTCCATGACAGCTTGATAAAATTTGTTTGTTTAACAAGTATTTCTTTTTTAAGGGCCAGTAAACGACTCTGAGAAATAGTCATTTTTTTTATTGTAAAATATTAATTGATAATGTAAATTGAAATTTATTTGCCTTAATAACTTGTGTAAAATGTAAGTGTTTGTTCGTAATAAATTTTAATTGTTTGTTTTAAACTGCTTGTTTTAAGTTTTATATTATTGAACGCCCAATTACTATATAATTTCAACGTGAAAATTATTTAAATGTTATTAAGTAAATTACTACAATATATATATATTTTAATACTAATTAGAGGCCATTAATTGTTTTATTATAATTGGATTGTTAGCGGTACATTTCTTGAAAGCAACAATCACGGCTCTTTGTCGGCGATAGTTGTTGGAAACCGCGCGCTCGTACGGAAATCAGTCCGGCAAACGTTTCGAGAGAGAGAGAGAGAGAGGAGCCCGACCTAAAAAGTACGAATAGCGTGGTCCAGGAAGTTCAACTGCGAGATCAATTAAACTCTATAAAACACAAGTAAATAGTTCATGACGGAGAGACTCATGATACAAAATCGCAAAGTGGAAGCAAAAGGTTTGCACCACACAGATGCGAAATAACATTTCGCATAAAGGCATGGAGGAGACATACGTCCAAGGGGACAGCTGTTCCCAAAATTCCAGGTGGAATAACAACGAGAACTACGACCGTGTTTATTTAAAATGATGTGTAGAATCAGTGAATAGCGGCCTTTTTAGTCAGTTGTGCCCTCAAGCTCCAAGAATTAAATCTGGTACCAGAAAGACATTCGTGAGTACAAAAATAATTATTTAAAGTCTGTAAACGAGGATTAAAGGTATAAGTCAGATTTCGTTATCTTGTTTAGTTTTCGTTTTCTTTATGGTGTTTAGAATTTATATTCCGTTCATTTCAATTTTGATTTGCTAATTATTTTATTAAATATGTTTGTTCTAACTATCAAGCCTAGTAAAGACCCTGAGAGAAAGAGTAAGTAGATGAAATTGTTGTAAAATTATAAAGTTGTATTTTCCTAGAAAGCCACAAACAAATAAAAAATTAACATAAAATTTGGTTTGTAAATTTGAGGAAATTAAATGTGCAAAGTGAGGCTGATAATTTGTATCTTTGAAGAATAAAATTTGTTTTTTTATTGAATTAATTTTTTTTAATTAAAGCCTTCCAGTTGATCATTACAATATATATAGTCCACCATATGTCTAAATGAATTCTTAGTGCTGTGGTGTGCAAAGTAGGTAAGCGATAAGGATTAATAAAATATTGTAAGGAACGACTTCTCGGGGGACATTCCGCAAAGCGGATGGTAGCATTGTTTACACACGAGGCTATAAAGAGGATTAGTACAGGAGTGTGTCGACAGGAATAAATTAACGGAATTATGGTAGAAAAAAAAGAAACGAGTTGAGTGGTCAGAAGATCAACGAGGTGTAAAATGTGAAGATGAGAAGCCGTGGCTAATTCTATAAAAGGACCATTGAATTCTAAATTTTAAGATGGACGTCTGTTATTCGAAGAAGAATATGGCATTCAAAGTTTGCAATTCGAGCCCCATTCGTGACGCAACGCAACGCAACAGAAAGAATGTTGAGGTGAAGGTCACGGCCAAGGTCACCAACGGCTTACCGTGAGGCTTTTTGCCGAAATGACTCAACTTCCTTTCTGGCCAACAGTTATTTCTAAACCTCCAGCAATGTGACGTGAGATTCGCTCAAAATGAGCCAATTAGTAGCCGCGTTCTAATACGCGATAGACGAGGTACAGATATAAATATATATTGTTTAATATGAATGTAATCGGCATAAAAATAATGCAAAAAATTGGCTGCAGTTATGTAGAAGAATAAGGATGAAGCACAATGGAAGTTAAAACAATAGAAACAATTTCCGAATAAAAAGAAAACACAAAGCACAGGTTTTCCTCTCTTGATGCACTGAACATTTTGCTTAGCAAAATAATATTAAATTTAAAATTGGTTTTGTTCTAGCCAAAGTATTTTGCCGAACACAGGACAATATTTTCAGGCTCTGCCAACATTCCATCACTAACTAGAAATACGGTTTCCAAATATCTGATCATTCAAAACATTTCCCTGCCAATTAATAACTACGTAGCCCTGGTGTAATAATCAATTAATAAAGATTTTTACTTAAAACAGTTATACAATTTTTTACAATATTATAAAGCTATTAACAGAAATTTAGATTGAAATAATTATTATTTCTGTGTTTATTTATAGAACATTACATATTAGAAAATTATGAGTTATTATTTTACTGTTATCTTTACTACAATATAATTTTATTAAAAAGACATTAAACAATATGTAATCTTCTATTTTATTTAATAAGACACCAGCTAACTATATAACCATTCGCTCTCATGTCTTTTCTTTTCTGGCTCTCTTCATATGTCTTTTCTTTTCTGTTACCCTGCCATCTGGCTCTCTTCGTATGTCTTTTCTTTTCTGTTACCCTGCCTTCTGGCTCTCTTCGTATGTCTTTTCTTTTCTGTTACCCTGCCTTCTGGCTCTCTTCGTATGTCTTTTCTTTTCTGTTACCCTGCCTTCTGGCTCTCTTCGTATGTCTTTTCTTTTCTGTTACCCCGCCTTCTGGCTCTCTTCGTATGTCTTTTTTCTGTTACCCTGCCTTCTGGCTCTCTTCGTATGTCTTTTCTTTTCTGTTACCCTGCCTTCTGGCTCTCTTCGTATGTCTTCTTAGCTGCTGAATGAATGAATTTTTATTTTAAAAACATGGTTATTTCCCTAATTTTTCTAATTTCTAATTACCTGATCCGGTAAAATGTGGACGTTTCTTTTCTGCTGGTTGTTATCTCCCCGTTAGTTTCATCACTTGAAACAACTCGCGAATTCAACACCCCCTAATGATTGAAGAATATTCATTTAAAGAGGTTACGGATTAATTAGAAAATAACAAAATTTGCATAACTGATCAGTGAGCGTTGGAAATAGAAATATCAAGATAGAATCACTTTAAAGACGCAGTAATTACGTGTACGTATAAGCAAATGTACAAAAACCCCATTACAGTAATTTAGTAAGAAGTATAGTAACCGTTTTAGTCGCTTTGCTATTTACGTGTTGTATTTTTTCTCGTAGCACACGTAAATCGTCAATTTTTGTAATATGTAAGGTTTATTTTACATAAATGTCATTAGTTATCATTCCAGATTTATTACTTTCATTAAAACATATTAATTGTTAATAAAACAATTGATGACCTTATACCGTACACTTTTTATTTTTTACTAGCTGTGTGCTCGGCATTGCCCGTGTACTTATTTATATAAACCCGAAAAAGTATTTAATTCTACATTAATCTTTAGTCAAGAAGTGATTTAACCTAAATCTAACTGTTCCTAGTTCCGTACACACTTTCGACCGATAGTGCATTAATTGAACAGCTTTAAAATACATGAAATTTTATTGAATCAGTCCCAACAAACACACTTCCGAATTTCCTTACGAATAGAATATTTAAATATACTGCAGTATTGCAGGATATAATTGTCTTTCAGTCTTCAGCCATTACGAGCGATTAAATTTTTGAAATTGACAACTAGATTCACAATGTAAACAAATAGTCGCCATATTGGAGTCACTAATATGGCGCGAAATTTAAGTTACATTTTCCGCAAGGATCGTAAAGTATTTCGTATTGTTTTTTTATCATCATTCAATGGAGTATGTCTGGATAAAAAAATTTTTTCAATGAAAATATCTCTGGTTTATTTCATTACGGAAATAGGAACTATTTCCTTTGTTCGTCGCGTAGTAACGTCTCTCTCTCGCGAGACGTCACGGTCTCTTGGCGCACAGTAATTTAGCACAAAATGATCACATTTTTCAATTATAATTCTTTCTACCTTTATGCGATGGGTTTCTCTCCCCCTCAGTATCGTTTCTCGTGTTTTGAAGAATGTCTGTACCAATTTTTCTTGCAATCTGTCCACGCGTTAAAATCTGTATAATAATAAACGTAAATACATACATACAAACATACATCCCTTTTTATTATATAGATTTATATTGTCACAATATAAATAAAACATAAAAAGTGTCTTATAAGGGCATCAATTTTTTTATTAATTCAAAACAGGCGTTAAATTAAAACTTTTAATTAAATGTTGTTCAAACTTGGACTGTAAATTTCCTTCTCCACCTTGCCGAGTCCTTAGCTTCCACCTGCACTATCCCAATATCTTTTTTATTTCTCCCTTCAAGGCCCCTAGAAGCTATACTTCCATGGTGGCCTGGAACTCTACCCACGTGTGCTTCCTTCTATGATGTCATGCAGTCAACTATTTCTCAAAGGATATGTCGAATCCTGTTTCCATTTCTCTTAAAAACTGTGGTCAAGATGGTTGAGTTCTCATTTACTTTTCTTAGAACCTCTTCATTTTTTACCATTTCTGACCACTTTAGTCCTGTCCAACACCACGTTTCTAAACTTTGCAGGTATTTCTTCTCCCTCTTCGTTAATGACGGTGTTTATGATCCCACAAAAGCCCTGCTCCAGATATGAGATTGGATTCGATTAACCCTACTGACTTGGTGAATGCTGTCTCGGCCATTGCAGTGATACGTGTCCTAATTCCCATCGAGTTGTAGTCATCATTCTCCGAAAGAGCTTGATTTGACCGATATTTTGAACTGGGTTGTTTCTCACAAATATATGAAAGGACTCTGGTTTCTTTAATATTTTCATCAATTTGTACTTTTCTCTGTTTATCTGCATTCCATACTTGCTCCCTGTTTCCACTAACCTGTCCAACATGTCTTGCAGCGTTTTTTTATTCTTTGCGACCCATACCAGGTCACCTGCATAGTTCACTGAGCTACTTGATCTTCATCCTATTTTGAAGTATCCAATTTCTTGCAAGCCTTGTTTCATTAACAACTCACCGTAGAGGTTGAACAGTATCAGTGAAATGCAAAAGCCTTGTATCACTCCTCTTCCTACCTCCATGTTGCTGGTCTCTCCGTGATCCAGACGCATCTCCACACCGATACAAATTCTACCAATCAAGTCGAATTTCCTTGAGTATTTCCAGCAATTTTTTTTTTCCAATTTACCATTGTCGAAGCATTTTCCAAGTATGTTTCTCACCGCTAGAACTCATCCTGTGATAATCCTTAGCAAGCCTATGACACCCCTGGTTCCCCTTCCTTTAATGACACCAAGCTGATCTCACAATTACCGTCCTTCTATCATTGCTCTAAACTTTATGTTGACTACAGGTGCCAAAATTTTCCTCGTAAGTGAGAGGGGAATGTCAACACTGTTTATTTTTCAGCGATTTAGCTGTTTAGAAACACGTTGTTCAGAGGCTCCTACTCATGATAAAGTCATCTCTCTCCAGCGAAACTTCTTATGAAGTCATACCTGCCCGACAGATTCTTCCAAATAAAATATGGTCAATGCTGTTCTATAATCCACCCAATTACTTCCGGTGTACCCCAGGGAAGTGTGCTGGGACCTATACTGTATCAATTATATACAGCCGACATCCCCACAACAGCTGAGACATATATAGGCACTTTTGCTGACGACACCGTCCTCCTATCTCAACATACCGACCCACACATGGCCTCCTCAAACCTTCAAACCCATTTATCCCTTCTTCAAGTATGGCTCAATAAATGGCGGATCAAAGTCAATGAAGCGAAAAGTACACAAGTCAACTTCACACTAAACCGTTCAGAATGTCCATCAGTGTCCCTAAACAATATAGAAATCCCACAATCAAACGAAGTTCGGTATCTGGGTCTACATTTGGACAAAAAACTGACATGGAAAAAACATATATTAATAGAAAGGAAGGAATCCGACCTGCGACTGAGAAAAATGTACTGGGCACTGGGGAGAAATTCTTACTTTACAAAGCTATAATAAAACCAATTTGGACATATGGCATTGAGCTATTGGGCTGCTCTTGCAAATCCAACGTCAACATCATCCAACGATTTCAATCTAAAACACTCAGAAACCTTGGTACGTCAGCAATCGAACTTGTGGATGGTATTCACCATCCTCAAAGCGTCCCCTGTCCATAATTCCGGACAATAGGAACTATCCCTTTGTTCTGCCAACACCTGTTCCTTTGTTCGGCTAACGGAACTTCCCTCAGGTCAACTCCGTCCCCAGTCTATCCCGTACCTGCGGATCGCACGGATCCCAGTTCTTCCTGGTCCAGCGACTAGAGGCGACCTTGGCAGAAGTGCTGAATAAAACGTTAACATCCAGTTGTGTGTTTGAGTTATTACTGCCGTACCACATGGCCGAACTCCCAACACGTGTATGAAGGATCTAGTATCCCACAAACTTTACATACGGACCTCTGAATGCCAACCGTTCTAGAAGAATGCACCAGCCACTTCCTGCGTCTCCAACTTCACCCAAACGAACTAGCGTCCACCCTGCAACGTGACCCTCCCTACAGAAGACTCCAGAACAAGAAATGGACGAATGACCTGAAAGTAGTATAAGTTCACAATCCGGATAATGTCATTGGATGGTTATCCGCTCACGTTATTATATCACATTAACTCATGGAACATGTACTACATAGTTCCGATTGTTAATTTTCTAATAAATTAAAAAAAAAACGTTGTTCAGCGACGCGGAAAAGAGAAAATTTAAAAAAATTCATTAAGTGAAGGAAGCTAATCGTATGAGGACTGGAAATAAGAGGAAGTTTACACAACAGAAAAAAAAAACATTTGTAGCAGCGGAAGTGGTCGGAGGATTTTCTTACTTCTACGGGGAACAACTGTCTAGAATTCGATGTGCTGTTAATAATTAATTTCGGCTTCAAATCCGACTAAGGATATAATTAAATCAATGTTTATGACGCGGTGTTGCTGTTACCAGCGAATGTACCTGTTGTGGGAGGTTGCGTTTAGTTATGAAACCTCGTTCCCAAGACTGTTCTGGTCTATTAAAGTGACGTGGAGCTCCGACGTAGACGGACGGATGTGGAAAGATAAAGGACTTGCTTTTCCTCAAAGCCGAGAATCTGCGGAAATCTCTCGAAAATTGGGAACAATCCAAACGGAAAGCAAACCCACACAGAACACGGGAATTCCGGCTTCCGAAGCTCTGCTGGTGGAGGGAATCGGCGAGCCAAGAGAACGAAACAACGGCAAAAATAATCAAACTAGGTTTACAGACGACTAAAATTATTTAATAAATAGTTTTATAATAATATGTCTTATTTATTTAAACTAAAAAATAAAAATAATTAGAGCAAGGAATGAAATTTTATTAAATAAATGAAATTAATATTTATTAATATAATTTATAGACACGTAAATCTTCATGGAAATATAATTTTATGGTGTTAAGAAGCGATGAGACAGTCGAATGTTTGAAATAACTCGAAGAACATAAAGCAGAGGGTTTCGAAAATTCTTTTCACCACTTACTCATCCGTACTGAAATATGGTGTTCCTAAAAACTTCGTCTGATTTTGTATAAAATTGTTTTCGAAGTACTGACCATTTATTTGCTGATTAATTCAACTAATGACACATACCATATAATTATCTATTAATCATAAATCCTATATAGGATCCTATATCAGACGTCGAGAACTCTGAAACGTGGAAAACAGTTAAAGCTAAAAACATGATAAGAAAATATTATTTATACTCTAAACCTTTAACGCGTAGAGACTTTATACACATGTTACTTACGATCCAGGAACAAACACGGGGTCAAGGCGCACCTGCCGCCTCTAGGGGTGGGGGTGGACGTTTAAAAACATTCCTAAACAGCCATTATTAGAGTCGAGTAAAATGTTTCCTGGGCCCCTTAATTTGATAGTGTCATTCTACAATTTGAATGTATCTAATTTCAACTTCAAAAGGCAAGGGAGGGAAGCACCCTTACCGTAACGGTGGTGGTGGTAGAAGGGCTTACATAAAAAATAATGCAAATGAGGTAGATATTAATGTCGAATCCGGGATTATAGGAGTCGCTGAGTTTAATCATGGTGGTTGATGAAATTTTATGTTCCTCCTTCGGTTGAAAAAAGGTTACCCGGAGTACTTTTGACCCTCTTAAGTTACCGGGGAAATTTTTGATTTTCTTAGGGTACAAGCTATATTTTCGGCTCTGTTTAGTTAACGGTTGTATTTCTTTACTCCTTTAAGGTACCGGGAATAGTTTTAGACTTTATTATTATATTAGAGAGGATTTTTTACTGGTTAAATTCGTCGTGATTTTTAGACACTCTTATTTTCTGTAGTAGGAGAGTTTCCGAACAACGTTTATTGGAACTTAGATACCGAGGGGTTAGGTCGGGGATGGGAATGTAAATTGGTTAATGTTCGTAACACTGGTGCTATTGACGCTAGTTAAATGAAATGTATACCAAGAGGTTAATGTCGAATCAATTCCTACTCCTGGTTAATTTAACCAAATACCCGGGCAATGTCGAACACTCAGCTAATTTTGTAAAAAAAATCATTTGTATTTTAAATATAACTTTTTATTAAACTCGAACCAACTATATATTTGATTAGTTACTCTTTCATTCAATTGAAAAATTAATTTAATTATTATAAAATAATGATGAAGCCTTAATAATCGTCAGTGTAATATTAAATAAGGAACAAGCAATATTAACTTCAATTAATGTCGGACGGAAAAAGAATTAATGTGCCTTCGGGAACCATGAATAAGTATGATAAGTATCGGTACACTGATCACGTGCTCCTTTAAACCAGAATGTGCCATGGACTTCGTAGAGCGAAGAAGAAACACAATTGGTTGTTTTAGTCAAATTATAATACTACGACAAACACCAAAAATAAAGTGGTGATATAAACATCACACAACGTTTCTGGGATCCTTGAACTTTAATTTAGGTGCTAAGAATAGCCTAGAGCGACACAACTACACTCGTCGGTCTGTATCTTTCTTATTGCAGACAAAAGAATTTATAATATAAATATCACTCATGGTTTCCAGAAACGTTGTGTGGTATTTATGTTATCAGTTCTTTTTGTCTGTATCTGGCTATCTTTCTTATTATTAATTTTCAATCAGACGTAGATTTTTAATTCTAAATAGTGATTTCGGCCGTAATGTTTGTGCAATGGGAACCTTTGAAAATATTCTAATGCCAATTAATTAAGACATTAATTGTGAAATAAAAAATATAAATTGTTTGAGAAATCCTTTGTAGCGGAAGGAGTCTTTGAAACAACAATAGAAAATCCAGCTTAGTTCCTTTGTCGGAAGGTCCGTCAAAGTGGCGTATGCGCGCTCAAATTGCGAGACGAGAGGGCAGTTTGCATTAAGATATTGAGGAGCACAGTTCGTAGGGAGATTTGTTGAGAGACGGTTCACGGAAAGACCTCGTCGAGGTATAACAGTTTTGGAAGGAGAATTCAACAGGGTTGGTAATTAGCAGGACAAAGTAGAACATTCATAAAAGTATAACGTCGAAACCTGCACGCAAAAGGCAGTTTTTGTGTCCATAGCCGGCCAGAAATAGCAAAAGTTTCGGTTTAAGTCCGGAATAATAAAGACTACCCAATCGACAAAGCGCAGAATTCACCTAAGGCGAGCGGTCAACCGACAGATGACGAGAGGAGGATCATCCGACTTCATATAAAACTTTGGATTTAGAATCTGTGAGTTTAGAAGCTGTGTAAAACCCACAATAGTGTTTTCGAAAATAAAGGTACGCTGGAATGCTGGGCAGACGTGACTAACAATTTACGAAACAATTAATTATGTAAACGTAATTGAAAGGTAGTCGTCAGATTTCGTTCTTTTCTTTTTGATTAAAATTGTTAATCAGAGTCAATCTTTTCACTTTTAAATTTGGTCTCATTTTAAATGTTCTAGTTTAATTGACGAGTAAACTTCTTTTCTTTTAATTGTAATTTGTTGTTGATAAGATTATAAATATTATCGATTTGTCCATTATCAAACCCAGTGAAGACCCTGAGAAATTGAATATTATAAATTTGTAATTATTTGAGTTATTGCCACAATAAAAATATTGTTTGTAAATTTTATTGATCTTTTCATTTAATTAAAAGCCTTCCATTTGTATGTTACAAAATGGCTTCCACAACGTGGGGCAAATTAAAGGACTTTTATTTTGGTTATTACAATATATTCACCAATCCTCATGTAAGTGATTGTAATTAGCGTAGCTGCCTCACATCACAGAGGTCCCGGGTTCGAATTCCGGCGCGGGGCATGGATGTTCGTGTCCATGAGAGCAACTCGTCAAATCAGTCCCCCGACTAGAAAAAAATGAGTTCCCATACGGAGTCGCTAATAACCAGAGCTGCTGATACGACTGTAAAAAAAAATCAATATAAAAAATTGTAAGTAACGTTTTGTAAATTTCAGTTATACATAATTGCATTATAAATGTTCATATTTGTAAAAAAAATATTTCTTTTATATTTAGATTACAAATTAATATTTTATTTAAATTTTACACCTGAAGAGGTCCCATAATTATTATATTTCATAAACTGTACATTTTGCGAATTTCTTGTCGTGATTCAAGGGAAATTCCATACATTTGACTTCTTAGATTCTGATAACTGCAGTGTCTCTGGATGACTAACACGCTCTTCAGGAATATCATTGGTGCTTCTGCATAGACAATTTAGCTGTATAGTCTTTGGATTAGTAACACTTAAAGACTGATATTGTGTGTCTGACACGTATAAGTTGAAAGTGAAGGAGGAGGATGCGAATAATTAAGCAGAAACTTCATGGGACGACGTACATTGTTGATGAACATTCTCATACGTATGACGCATGAAATGGTAAAGTATATGAGAACATCGTATAGGAAGTATTATTTTTAATTACATTACAAATGACAGAATACGATATGTAGTATGTTTACGTAGTGTGTAACCTGACTATCATGACATCTATATATATAAAAATGAATTGCTGTTCGTTAGTCTCACTAAAACTCGAGAACGGCTGAACGGATTTATCTTATCTTAGTCTTGAAATGTTCGTGGAGGTCTAGGGAAGGTTTAAAAGGCGAGAAAAAATCGAATAATTTCCGGGAAAACCCTAAAAACAGCCCTTTTCTATTTCCCATACAAACGTTTTCTAAATAAAATACAAATCTACACCAGTCGAGTAATTTTCACCAAATTTCGTACACGTGTTCTTTGCGACCAAGAAACAAACACTGTCGGGGTGAGACGCGTCTTCCACCCCCAGAAGCGGGGGTGGAAATATTTAAACATACTAAAACAGCCGATATTTGAGTCGGATAAATATTTTTAGGGGTCAAAGATATTGATAGTGTTTCTACCAATGTTATCTGAATACAATTTTCATCCCCTACGCCCTGTGAAAAGGACACCCTTCGGGTTTGGGGTGGAGATGCTTTACAGTAAAATAACGCGAATACAACCGAGATTGGAGTCAAATCAAAGGTTATGGAAGTCACTGTGTTTATTTACGACATTCAAATTGGCATTTACCCCTCAGATGCAGGGGTAGCGGGGTGCAAATTTTGGAACATGCAAACACGGCAGATATTTGCGTTTAAGAAATATTTTTCAGAGTTAACTATAATGATTAGGGTTCGAGTAGCGTTACATAAAAATTGCGTAAAAGCAGCCGAAATTGGAGTCATATCGGGGGTTATAGATAAATGACATCTGACATCTCGGGCAACGCCGGGCACCCGGCTAGTTTGTTATAATGTTTTATTGTTGAGCGCATATGGTCTCTGTGATCCATGTCCGTAGTATTCCGTCTACACCACCAGCGTCACCACTGTCGCGTCACGGAGTATTTTAGATGAAATGAGACATGAAGACTTGACTAATGTGGACGCCTCTTTAACACTTGTCTTGCGTCTGCCGGATGACGTGACGAGCCAGGATTCATTTCACGAGAAGGTGGTTACTATGTGCCGTAGACAAATGCGAGTGCTAATGTATTAGTTCAACTGTTACGTGACATTCTGCTTAAAAACTCTAATGTATTGAAGTTCGCGACATTTTTACAAGTTTCTGTGGTTTTTTTAAGTGCCATTGAACCTTTATTATTCTACAATCTGACCTATATAAATACTAAAATGGAGTATGAAGCTAAAGTTTTCCTCATTAGTGTCATTAGAATTCTGGTAAATAGTCTTTGTATATTGTCATTAACTCATACACGTAATCACAAACTATGTTTCACTGGACTAACTCGAATGCTTGCTTTGAATTATCTAGAGTCTGAATGGCCTCTATCGTCACATGTTGAAGAAGGTGATTGAATATCACTGTTGCCACAGTACCAACTTATTTCTGAAAAATAAATAAAACTAATAATGACAAATGTGGTACAGAAGGAAACCCTGATTAAGTAAGAATCTGATGTAAACTGCTTAAAGATATATTGTAATTCCACATGAAGTGATAAAATAATGTCAAGAGTGTAAATATTATAATCAAGACATAATAACATAATTAATTAATAGTGACCCGAGTGTAGATATTAATGCATATATATGTGTACTGGATGTGCATAGGATAGGAATGTAAATACACATGTATATGAATATACGTGAAATAATGATGATGATTGATGAATGTGTAAATAAAATATACATAAGACGTGAATATGAGTACATATGTAGGCCAACATACGAGAAGTCATATATGTATATGTAACTTGAAAAATTAAGGTGTAAACTCAAATAATTAGATGTGTACATAAATATGATTGTATAAAAATAAGAAATTGTAATACGTATATATATAGTTATTGTTTAAAGGTATATTATAAATACGATCATTGAAAAAATAAGAGAAAAAGGAGGAATAAGTAATTGTATATAAGTATAATATTGGAGGCATTAAAGTGATATTTATATGCATATAAAGAATAATAAGAGAGCATGATATGTAATGAAGGTGTAAATTTGGCTACTTGGGTATTATATTGTGGTAAACACTTTTAATTAAATAAACAAAGAAGGAAGTTGAACTTCACCAAATTTTTTTAAACAGATAACAAAGATTATTTATTTGACAAATTTGATTTTCGTCGAATTTACATTTTATATTTTTAAGTAAACGCCTCAGGTGTTATGAGAATCTATATTTCAGGGCCGCTTATAGGGCCTCTAATAAAGACAGTGATTTGCAAATTTCCCCAAGTTACTAAAGCAAAAATGAATTTAAATGAACAATAACAAAATTTTAAACCAATAACGAAACCTATAGAAATCGGTAAAGTCTTACAAAGTTATAGAAATCTGGGGGTAAACGATATTTACGTAAAGGTTCACAGAAGAAAGTTTTTTTTCACATACCGTTTATTTAGAGCTGCTCTGGTTTGTGCACACGTGATTATTTAATTTTTATAGAACAGTAATTTCGCTGACAGCCCACGGCACTGATTTTATCATCGTCTCACTCTCCAACACTTTCCACTTCGCTGTCGTTCGTATTATTACATTCAGTATTGCTGTAGAAAATCTTTAATAAAAAAAATTATGATATTCAGCCCATACTTTGCAGAATTCGACCACCACAGACTCCAGCAATGCTCCCAGAACACACATGACTGTCTATTTATCACAACATACTGCTCTGCCTCTGCCTCCTAAACACACACACTACTCTCTCAATATCTGAGCTAAAGTTCTGAGCGTCTTAATTGCCTTTCCGACAATACACCGTAGCAACCATTATTGTCTCTGCATTCTCGCGCGCCAAACAATGCTGTTCTTTACCATGCTCGGGCCTCAAAGTTACGCCGCCAACAATTAAAGAAATAATTTATATAAAACATTTCATTCCACATTTGTAATCTCTACAATATTTATAATTACCTAATAGCATGTTATAATTACATGTATCAGGCTATTTATATAGTATCTGATACTGTATATGAATCTGATATATTGCTTCCTGGCTCGTTACGTCATCAGCAGACGCTAGAAAAGTGTTAAAGAGGCGTCCACATTAGTCAAGTCTCATTTCATCTATAAATATATAGCATTTATATGTATCAGGCTACTTATTTAGTAATGATAGATTGTAAGTTTTTCAAATTATGAAGTGATATGATATAATATAATAATGAAATGCAAAGTGTTTTCCTTTGATAGATAGAGGCCCGCCTTCACGTGGCAGGGATGGTAACTGACTTTTCAATGTGAGGCGAAGTAGCCAATTATAATAACAAAACAAAGTAATACATAAATAACAAAATATCAATAATGGTTTTATATTGTAATGCCTTGAAGGAAAGGCATTGTTTCAGATTAATGGTCTTGGACGTCGGAGGAAGTTGTAATGTTGTGTACTTAGGATTGGTATTGAGAATTCAGAGAAAGACACATGCGGGTGGCCTGTCGCGAGATAAATCTGTTAAGGCAGGCATTGTTTCTGATTAATGGCCTGGACAGTTCAAAGAACAGTTTGTAATGTTGTTTACTTAGGATTGAGGGTGCAGTTTGGGCGGTATGGAGAATTTAGAACAGCGCACGTGCGTGCGGGGGTGAGAAGACAAGTTCAAAGTAATTGAGGGTGCAAAGACAAATTAGGCCTGTCTCGATGGTCGGCTTTGGACAAGACAGAGTGGCGAGCTACTTGCTAACTAAGGAACTGCAGCTGCATAATATAAATCTCGGGATAATGGAGGAAACTGTCATCGGGCAGTTGCGACGAAGTTTTGGAACAAAGGAAAAAGGAAGGGACTGTGATATATAAGCGAGAGCGGCTTTTGAAAGAGTTAGTTGAGTTTTGGAGCCAGGAGTTGGAGTTAGAGTGGGAGAGGAGTGCTGTGAGCCCCGAGACTGGAGAATTGTGAGTGAGTTAGTTATGCGGCGACCACCGAAGAATGACTAAGACAGACATCGTTTAATGTAGGAGAATGTTTTATAAGTTGCAGCCTGCGAGAGAAATAGCAAAATATTCAACGATAAACATTTTAGTATGCTGAAGTCTAATCTGTTGTAATATCAATATTAGACCACTGTCTTCGATGGTAGGAGACCAGGACACTGCATCCAGCGTCGAGTAGTTTCACCACGAGCAAGTGAGATGTCCTTCACGAACGGAGAAACAGCCTTCATCAAACCAACAGTGTGTGTTAGAGTCAGTGTTTAAAACGTCCAGTCTATAAAGTGTGTGTGTACGAGCAAGTCAAATTTTCCTGAGTAATCGTAAGTTGAAATTTCATGGTATTAATATGTGTAAACCGAATTAAAAGATACAGTCAGATATCGTTCTTTTCTTTTGTGTTAATAAAATAAACTCTTTAAATTTAGAATCAATCTTATAGAATAAGTTCGTCAATAATTAATTTCGTCTATGTCTAGACGAATAAATATTTCTTTTTAATTTAAAATAAATTGTATGTTCTTTGATTATTTAAATGTTCTGTCCGTTATCAAACCCAGTAAAGACCTTTGAGAGAAAGAGATATGTTTTTTTTATTAAAATTGTATAATTGTTTCAAGTTTTGTTAAATAAATTTTGTTTGTTATAAAGTTTATAATTGCTCATTTAAAAACCCATCATATTTGATTATTACATTTTGGCTACCACAACGTGGGGCAAATTAATAAGGTAAACCGTTAATTATTACATTATATATTGAGAGAGATCCGACTAAAAGTAATTATACACAAATGAAAAAAGTACCATGCCACATTTATAATGTTTCTTAATTCTTTGTTCTGGAATCTCTGAATGATTTGGTTGTTTCTGTTACAGAGTTGTATGCCATATGAACAACCGGGTTTTAGTATTTCCTTATAAAGCAGCAGCTTATTGTGTATGGGCAACTTTGAGTTTCGTCCATTATCGAATACATTTTTTTTATATTTCATACCGAGTTTTTTTATTATTATTAAAAGTTTATAATGGTCGCGTTAACAACTTGGTCATTGCCGACCCATAAATAAATTACAAATAATGATTTTTACAGAAGTTATGCAGCGATTCACATTGAATCCAAAAATAGACATTAAATTGAACAGTTTTGAAAAATTAATTATACATTTCAAATGTGGGTTTCTTACATTTATATTTTACAATTCGCATTTGTTAATCATTTATCATAATAACAGGATAATTCGTTATAATAATTTGTTTGAAGCTGCGACTGTTGCAGATTCCACTCTACTGTGGTCATAGTCTGTTTTTATTAGGAGGAGGCGTCAGCTTCTGAATATGTATCACTCTCTTGTTTCTTCACTAAATTTATGAACCTTTTTATTCCAATTTTTGCCGTTTTATCATTTAAGTGTGCGTAAAAAGAGTCCAATACATTTATGAATGACGTAGAGGATATTTGGTAATCTCTAATAATGGTTATTGGGTTCTTTGAGTCCGTAGTCCATAGTATAAGAGTCTTTAACTGTTCCAAAGGGATAGGTGGAGCACTGGTTTCTTCTTCATATAATATTTTTAGTGGACCCAATGATTGACTAAGCGCCTTATATTTATGATCCTGAATGTTTTGTTTTGGTTTCTTGGTTGAATTAGTGCTTGTCTTATGTTCAGGATTACTGTCGTCTTTCTTATCAGCTTGGCTCGTCGAGCTCGTAGATGCAGTTCTTTTTTTGTTTGTTAGTTGGGAATTATCCATGTCCGTTTTTTAAGGTATACCGAGTTCTTCACTTTTCTTTTTGATAGGAGCCTTCCACCGTAACTTTGTATTAAGTATTCTAACAGGTATTTAATGATGCTGTTTATTGGTGAAGTTGATATGTGCGATTTTCCTTTCGTTCAACGTTATTTTCCGTCTATTAGTCCACGTGTTGGTTTATTAATAGTTGTTTGAAGTTTCCTGCTGCCTTCTCCGTAATAATTTCCAATTGCAAGAATTGCGTAATCGTCGGCAAAGGTGGCAATAATTCCGTCTTGAGGTTCAGGAATGTTAGAGTGTAAATAAAGTAAATATAGTACTGGACCTAGAGCACTACCTTGTGGAACACCTGCAGTGATTTGTTTCAATTCAGAGTAGGTATTTTGTTGTCTTACTCTGAAGTTCCTTCTAACAGATAGGATTTAGAATACTGAATGTCTATCTTAAGCCATAATTTGTCAAAGGTCGGAGCCACATCTAAGATAACGGTGGCGCAGACTTTCTTTGCTTCTATCATGTTACCGTTTCTGTACACTCGATCGATACATGAATACCTCTCCTTAAGCGAAATTGATGATGAGGGATTAAACTCTTTTCTTTCAATCTTTTCAGTAGTAACTTTTTCAAAGACTTTCGATATTACGAGCATTAGTGAGATAGGCCTGTATGATGAAACTCCTTCTGGAGGTTTTTCTGGTTTAGGGATCATCGTGACATCTGTTACTTTCCTCATAACAATGTCTGAATGAGCGGAAGTTGTTTCAAAATTTCGTCGGTAATATGGTCAATGACAGGAGCTTTTTTTCCTGATTTATGTTGGTTTTGAATTTAGTCAGAGACCTCTTTTGGAGACACTGGTGTAATGGTTGCATTTTCTCGTGTACATTCTGCCCAATGCGGAGAATTTCCTTCATTTCGTTGGAAAGCCATTGACAAGTGTGGAGCAAATCTGCTTGCTTGTTGTTGATTACTGCACACACACACGGGCCTTTTAATCTTCACAGTATTTCTTTGAGTATTATTTTATAGAAACAGTTTAGATTCTGTCCAGTAGGTTACGGACAGTTTAATAAAATAACGCAACGTTTCGTTATTTTTCTTGGCACCTCCTCAGGTTCACAAGTATAAAATAACAACAGTTATTCTTCTTTAAAT
The DNA here is from genome assembly GCA_037074705.1 of Zhengitettix transpicula. Taxonomy (NCBI): domain Eukaryota; kingdom Metazoa; phylum Arthropoda; class Insecta; order Orthoptera; family Tetrigidae; genus Zhengitettix; species Zhengitettix transpicula. Next base: position 227,142,139 of record CM073590.1, on the reverse strand, counting down.
AGATGGAAAAACATCAGCCTATTAAATCAGAAGTTTGTTACGAATAAAAATTTAAAAAAGACATTAAAACGGAAACGACATTTCATCCCTAATTTTATTGGGACCTCTTCAGATTTTTTTTTGTTTTTGTTTTTAATTTCAAGGCACTAAAATTTTGTGCCGTACATTGAAACTGGTCAAATATGACCAACCATCAACTTACGTCGGAAGCAAACTGACTCGAGGCAAAATCGTCGCCGACAAAATGTCTCAAGCTGTGCGAGACGGTTACAGGCTGTTTCGAGCTGTATCTAGCAACCAAACTCATTTAATATCAGTGAAGATGGAGCGTGACGGCAAAATGGCTGTTATTATTTATTGTTATATGTTGTTGGAAGAAGACAAAAGTTCTCGAGACCAATTAATACTAAAATAAATATAAACGGTTTTCTTATATTATTACATACATTGTTGTTTTAACTTTTTTTTATTATTATTTTTTTAGGGCAACAGGCTACATGAGGGTGATCCACATTGGGCAACTCCCCTTTAATAGCATAGGAAGGGATTATAAAGTGGGGATGCGGAAGGGTAGAGGAAGGTAGCCAAGGGTTACTAGGGCCCCCGGGCTATGGTTTAAGGATCCTACCCGGCATTTGCCTAAAAGTGATGCAGGGAACACCGTAGAAAAACCTGCATCGGGTAGGTCGGGCATTGGGTACTTGTCCCACGCCCTTCCGATAGCGGGAGAGGAGTTTGCTGTGGGGACGCAGCATTCCCTTCTCCGTCACTCGACCAGTTTAGGAGGCAGCTGGCCGACTATTCCAATAGGAATAGCGGACAACTCTTGCCGTATGCCCAAGGTCTGCGACCCCGGAACATACACCTCTCTAAACAGACCGAGGTGCCTCGGCATGTGGGAACCTTAGTTCAAAAAAACCAGAGAGATGTGAGAGCATCCCCAAAGGTAGCCCCCGCCAGAGCTCTCTTGTTGTTGTTTTAACTTATTATATTGCGGGAATACTACGAGTTCTGCCTCTTACTCGTCTGCAAGATTATTAACTAATTCTAATAATTTTACTTTAAAAGTTCTTTGCCGTCTTATTGAGAGTTTTTTTTTAAAAAAAATGCATCATATTTTCTGTTGCAGTTTTTTTCTTTCTTTAGTTGGGGGTCTTGAATCAAGAGAACTTGATGATTGTGTGTTATCTACTAATAGCTACAGCTGCAGGCACGTCTTCTTCCTCGACTATATTGCCGACACTTTGGTGTTGGGATGCTAACAAAGAAATTCCGGGTTCTCGAAAATGAGATGCTGGTAAATGCAGAAAAAGCAAAAATAATCATTCTTGCCTGTTGCGTTCTTCACAACATGATTAGAGAAAAAGAGGGAAGCATGTCAGAAATTCAGAGAGAACTGTTTGCGCTTGAGGATGATGACACTGATCCTTCTCAAACAGTTTTCAGAGGATCCAATCCTGCCCATGGTATTCGAAACAGATACATGGATTTCTTTAATTCCAACTATGGCAGCATAGTTTCATTTAGTCTATTAGAGGTTTGTGAAGAAAATATTATATTTATTGTAAAAACAGTGTAACAACGACTGGTCATTACAACAAAATATTATTTAAATAAATAATGTAGGTACAGAATAATAATAATAATATAAACTGTCTCTTTCTTTCACATATTCGCTCAATTTAATTTATCAACAAGACCCGTGCTTCGTTTATTACAAAATATTATCTATAGCAGCAAATGAATTCAACTCAATACACACACTCTCATATATATATATATATATATATATATATATATATATATATATATATATATATATATATATATCAATATCCATTTTCGCCTTCCTTTGTCGAGTAAACACCAAAACAGAAATGAATATTTGGGGGCAAAGACAAGGTTATGTGCTGTTTGTCTCGCCAGGAAATGCGACGAGTCATAATTCCATCTGTCAGCGTCCGACACGACGAGACATGAATCGAAGGGGTCTGGCTGTCACGAGGCGACGGTCGCGGACTGTCTCAAACCGTCGTAGACCGTCGCGCCGTGTCGGACGCGACAGTCTCGCCTGGTGTGCGCCCCTCCATAAGGAGCCCATGTATTTTCTTCCTCGAGTCGTCGTCCGACAAAATGACTCGTCGCGTCGCTTGCAGTGTATATATAACAATATCCATTTCGCCTTCCTTTGTCGAGTAAACACCAATACAGAAATGAATATTTGGGGGCAAAGACAAGGTTAGGTTATGTGCTGTTTGACTCGCCAGGCAATGCGACGAGTCATAATTCCATCTGTCAGCGTCCGACACGACGAGACATGACTCGAGGTGTCTGGCTGTCACGAGGCGACGGTCGCGGACTGTCTCAAACCGTCGCAGACCGTCGCGTCGTGTCGGACGCAACAGTTTCGCCTGGTGTGCGCCCCTCCATAAGGAGCCCATGTATTTTCTTCCTCGAGTCGTCGTCCGACAAAATGACTCGTCGCGTCGCTTGCAGTGTGCGGCCGGCCTAAGTCGGCGGTGTAAGTTTGCGTTGTCGAGTAGACGAAGGACGCCTGTGTTGGGATGTCGATGAAGACGGTCTTCATGCTTCCCGGCAGCTCTTTTTATTTCTTTTTTAGTTAATGGGATCTGTAAGTCTCTATGTAAGTCAGAGTTTCTTACAAACCACGGGGCGTCTACGATGATTCGCAGCGCCTTGTTCTGCCACGTCTGGATGCTCCTGACGTTGGTATCGCTTGCACATCCCCAAAGTTGGATGCCGTAAAGCCAGATCGGTTTAAGGACCTGATTGTATATGCGTATTTTGTTTTGTATTGACATTTTTGAGTGTCGTCCCAGGAGCCAATATAGTACCTCTTCAGGTGAAGTAAAATTAAATGATTTAATTTCAAATTCTAAATGTAACAATTCTTTCGAATAATAAGATTTTAGAAACATGATAAAGTATAGTAAAATTATGTAAAAAATTATAGAACATTACTTACAATTAATTACATGAAATTTTCTAATCTCAAGTATATATATTTTAAGGTCTTTAGTAAATTCGTATTGTAAATTTGTGTTTCTTCCGTGAGGACGACACCGGATGAAGCCTGGCGTCTGGAGACGCGACGTTCGTCCGGCTTACCTCATCTGAAATCGCAAGTAGTGTCTCCACACATTTTGCCTCTGGGTGTGAATGCAAGCCGACAGAAAAACCTGACTATGTTTTAGCTTTTGGCGGCCATTTTTTTAAGTATATTTGGATCCCCACTTTGGGTTTGATATATTGAAGGAATTTCCGCTCCTCTAAGAAATCGTGATAGTCGCTCCTCGACACTCGACCAGCTCTTGGCCTTTCCACATTGTTTCTCTTCATTAACACATATCTTTTAACTACAAATGTTGCGTTACACATACAACTCCCTTCTCTGAGCCTGACGGTCGAGGCATTCACGGACCCTAAATCTTTCCTAAATTCTCCTTTTCCGTTCTCCCTTAACTATCCCGTCTGATATGGAGAACTATGACTTATAACAGTCATTTCGGCCGTAACGTTAGAGCAAATCGCAGTCTCAGTAATGTTTGAACATATAAATTTCATGGAAGTAATTGTACTGAAAATTTTCGTATTACTGTATTATAAATGTTGTAAAATTTTTGTTTTATGGGAATTATTAAATCACGAATTTGAAATTACATCTTTTAATTGAATTTTAAAATTCCTTAGAGGTCCCAAAAATAATTCCATTATTTTTTAATGTTTTTTTTCTCTATTATAATGTTTTAATATTTACGTTCATGATAAATTTATGACGTAAGTCTGATGTTTCTTCATATAAAATAACATATTTATTATATATTCATTCTACAGGTGATATTATATAATGTTAATAATTAATAGGTTTTGTATTTGTTCACGTGAAGATGACCCTGCGAGTCATCGAAACGTTGTGGCAAACAAACGTCGCTACCCGGTTCGAATCCCGATAAGTCTTCGTCCGGCTGTAAATTTGTTTAGAAAATGAAATAAGTTATTATTCTATCAAATCATCAAAAATAACAAAATTTCGTTATTACAATGTAAAACAAATTATCGGTCGTCTACATTGTATTGTATTTATCTTTTCCATTTTAACGTGCGATTTCTGATAAGAAATTAATTTATAAACTATGTAATTCTACATTCTAAAACTAAAAGAATGCCCTGAAGACAATTTATTGTATTAAATGCTTTTTGGTATAGTTTAGATTATTTCTAAATATTTCCTTAAACTACAGCCTTCGTGCTAGTGGACCTTCTGTAATCAAATCAGACCGTACTTTTCGCATTTGTATTGTTTCATTCTTCAGATTTTAGCAATTACAAAAATGTTAAAAAGGAAAAAAAAATACGTCTGATTGAATATAATGAATAAGAAAGATAGACAATACAGACAAAAAAGGGTAATATAAATACCAGACAACGTTTCTGGGATCCTTGTCCCTTTCGTCAGGTGCTAAGAAGGGCCTAGAGAGTCACAACTGCACTTGTCAGTTAACAGAAATATTTTTTTTTCATTTCATTTTAACATTTGACGCCTAACCTTTAATAGCGTCTCCTATTTCCTGTTTATATTATGTCTTTTCTCAATTATGTTTTGCATAGTTTCGGCTTTAATATTTATTCTAGTTTTAATGGCTTTTGAGTTTTGTCAACTGAACAGTGCAGTTGTGACGCTCTAGGCTCTTCTTAGCACATGACGAAAGGGACAGGGATTCCAGAAACGTTGTCTGGTATTTATATTACCTTTTTTGTCTGAATTGACTATCTTTCTTATTCATTAATGACACATATGTTTCGCCTCAACGTTATTGGCTTGCTACGGGTTGCCCGTCCCACTTTGCATCTCTCGCATGAGTAGTGTCTTTGGAGAACCTGCGGGGCTCCTACGTCAGGAGTGACACACTTCTTCCTCCCCCACGCGAACGTGACGCTCGCGTGACGTCCCTCGCCAATCTTGTTCAAGGATGTAAAAAACTTCATTGACGGCTGACTGCCACCTCCATGACTCATTGCAGAGGAAGCGGGAGATGACGTCGAAGGCACCTGAGATTCATTTCAGGGCGAGGCCAAGTCGTTCGTTTACAGTATCAGGACCAAGGCTAAGTCAGGGAAAAGTCACTGAACTAAGGTCTAACCAAGGGCGGGGGACGTATATGTAGATATTATAATTTTTAAATTCTTTGAATCTTCTATATAATAAAAAAGGATGTATATTTGTATGTATGTATGTATGTATTTACGTTGTTCTTTATACAAATTTTATCGCGTGGACAGAATGCAACAAAAATTGGTACACATATTCTTCAAAATACGAGAAACGGTACTGTGAGGGTGAGAAACGCCTAGCATACATGTGGAAAGAATTATAATTAAAAACCGTGATCATTAAATATTAAATTACTGCGTGACAAGAGACAATGACGTCACGCGAGAGAAAGACGTTACTACGCAACGAACAAAGGAAATATCTCCTTTATTAGGAATGAAATAAAGCAGAAATATTTTTTTTAAATAAAAAGTATAATTTTATACAGAAATACTCCATCGAATGATAATAAAGAAGAATACGAATTACTTTACCATCCTTGGGGAAAATGTAAGTTAATTTTCGCGCTGTATTAGTTGTGAGTCTAGCTAACAATTTCATCAATGTAATATTTCGTAATGTATGAAGACTGAGTGACGATTATATGCTGAAATACTCAAGGAATATATTTAAGTATTCAATTAAATACTTTTTCGAGTTTATATAAATAAGTAGACGAGCAACGCCTGGCACCCAGCTAGTAAAATAATAATGTACGTAATCCACACGATTCTGGGCAACGACCTCATAAGGTTCCTTGACTGACTCTGTGTCACAAACCTTCAGCATCTTCGAAATTGGACCGAAATCGAAGATTTGGACTCGGCTATGGGAAATATATTGTAACTATACAATGTTACCTCCCTTAATAATTGTAATTAGTATTAAAGTGTTAATGTTAAACCGAGCTCTTGGTCAGTGACTCAACGACCTTGAGGGTGGAGTGAGCGACGGGACTGGCCGAAAATTGATGAACAAGATATTTCAGGGAGAAAGTGGACAATAATGGAGGTCGAACTCTTACCCTTGGGGGCGTACCGAAGAAACAACGAGTTGGTGTTGCTGGGAACGCGACGAGAAACACCGGAACTCTGCCATTGAGAAGTTAGATCACCACAACTGAAAACATGAAAATCAAATTAATCATTTCCTCCCAGCTGGTGTAAGAAAAGGCTGTAACTTAAAGATGGCTGCATCCAACAAGTTCAAGGATAAGCCGACCTTAGTAGATAAGAATTAAATTTAAAGGTTTGCTTTTCAAGAGCACTGAATAAAAGTAAACAGCAGCCGAGGCTATATTTATCGCAAAATTTGTCATTTAATTTAAATCCCTTACGTTTAACAATAAATTAATCCCTTATCTTCTAAAACTGAAACAAGTCTCATGAAGAAAAAAATAATAATAATAAATTTTACAAATTTCTTTAAAAACTATATACAGCATGTACTTCGACCTTTCTCTTCAGAGTTATTTTTCTCGTAGGGAAATTATGGTAAAACCTTTGTGACAATATAACGAAAATTTATTTAAGTCTTAGAAGAATATATGGACCACTTAAGATGGCAGAAAATTGTTGGAGAATAAGGTATAATAATTAAATCGCAGACCTTATAAAATCAAAAAATATAATCAACCACATCAAAGCCCTTCGGTTGGGCTGGTTCGGCCATTTATCCCGGATGCAAGATGAAAGGTTACCAAAGAAGATATTGTAATGCCAATTAATTAAGACATTAATTGTGAATTTGAAAATCTAAATTGTTAGAGAAATCCTTTGTGGCGGCGGTCCAGAACAGAACAACAATAGACGAGCCAAGCATTGTTTCCTTTGTCGGAACGCCCGCAAAATGGGGTATGCGCGATAAAATTGCGAGACGGGAGACAGTTGGCTGGAAGGTTTGGTCAAGTGCAGGTCGCATTAAGATGTTGAGAAGTTCAGGTCGCAAGGTTTGACGAGATAAGGTTTGCGGTGGGACGTCGTCGAATAATAACTGTTAATTGGAGAACGATAGAGCAGGTCGCATTATGATGTGGTGAAAAACAGTTTGCAGAGAAATATTGAGAATTAGCATTCAACAGAGTTGATTGGTCCCTGAACGTTTTACTCAAGACAGAACATTCACTAGAGCATAACGACGAAACCTGCTAAGCACAAAAGCAGTTTTTGTGCACATAGCTGAGAAGAGTTAGCAGAAGTCAACCGAGAGAGGACGACGGTGCATCATCCTAGTTCTTGATTTTGATGTAAAAATATTGATTTAGAATCTGTGGTTAGAAGCAGTGTAAAACCCGCCATAGTACTTGGACAATTAAAGGTATCCTGGAATGCTGGGCAGACGTGAGTAAAAATTTACAAAACAACTAATTATGTAAACGTAATTGAAAGATAGCCGTTAGCTATCTTTTTTTCTTATTGATTAAAAATTTGTTAATTAGAGTCAATCTTTTTAGTTTAACTGCGTTCGCAATTAAATTTGTTCTAATTTAATTGACAAGTAACCTTTCTTTTCCAGTAATTGTAAATTGTTGATAAGATTACAAATAAAAAGCATCGCCATTATCAAACCCAGTTATGACCCTGAGAGATATATTTAAATTTGTAATTGTGTTTAATTTATTGCTAATAAATCTATCGTTTGTAAAAGTTTATTAAATTTTTATTTAATTAACGTATCACTATTTGTTTATTACAATATACAACTGTAATCCAACCTCAACTAAAAAGAAGGGAAGACCAAAATTAAGATGGAAGGACGAAGTGCTAAGGGACATAAAAAAATACTAGTAGTTAAGAATTGGCCCAGAGAAATTAATGACAGTCGAAAATGGAAGGCAATTATGGAGCAGGCCAAAACGTTCAAAGGAACGCTGTAGCACCTACTAATAATAATAATAATAATGTTTTTGTCCAAATTGACGCTGTCGAAATTCCACTTTAATGCTAGTTAACCTTATTCATGTCTGGTAGACTTCTCACTGCACTCCTCTTTCATGAACAATGATTTGCTGCACTTCAATTTATGTCAACGTTTTTTCACTGTATTAACTTTACTCATAGCGACGATGATTCAGACTTTTTTTTTCCTAATTCCATTCGCTCGTCATTGAGCTCTCCCAATAACTTTTTACAAGTTGTTTTTTTACATTACGCTAGATTTCCACGGATGCATAGCAGCTACTGTCTTCTACTCCTCTGGTCTGCCTAACAGATGTGTGACAGGGACCGTCGTAAATTTTCTAAACAAAAGTTCCGGCCGTTGTCATTCAAACCCCAGCAACCCCCGTCCAAGACGCTCCAAACCCTTGAAGAATTATATTTAATTTAAAGAATATTTGAGGCACTTAAAATTCTGCCTCATTACAATATATTGTAATATACAAATGGAAGGCGTTATTTAAATGAAAGACAAAAAACAAAAGATTTATTGAGGCAATAACTCAAACAATTACAAATTTATAATATTGAATTTCTCAGGGTCTTCACTAGGTTTGGTAATGGACGAATCAATATTATTTATAATCTTATCATCAACAAATCACAATTAAAAGAAAATAAGTTTACTCGTCAATTAGACTAGAACGAAATTTAACTGTGAACGAAATTAAAAGTAAAAAGATTGACTCTGATTAACAATTATAATCAAAAAGAAGAGAACGAAATCTGACGGCTATCTTTCAATTACGTTTACATAATTAATTGTTTTGTAAATTGTTACTCACGTCTGCCCAGCATTCCAGCATACCTTTATTTTCGAGAACACTATTGTGGGTTTTACATTGCTTCTAAACTCACAGATTCTAAATCAAAATTTTTATATGTCGTCAGGAACTCGGATGATCCTCTTTTCGTCATCTATAGGTTGACCGCTCGCGTTACGTGAATTCTGCGGTTTGTCGATTGGGTAGTCTTTATTGTTCCTGACTTAAACCGAAATTTTTGCTATTTCTGGCCGGCTATGGACACAAAAACTGCTTTTTGTGTGCAGGTTTCGACGTTATACTTTTATGAATGTTTTACTTTGTCCTGCTAATTGCCAACCCTGTTGAATTCTCCTTCCAAAACTGTTAAACCTCGACGGGGTCTTTCCGTGAACCGTCTATCAACAAATCTCCCTACGAACTGTACTCCTCAATATCTTAATGCAAACTGCCCTCTCGTCTCGCAATTTGAGCGCGCATACGCCATTTTGACGGACCTTCCGACAAAGGAACAGAGCCGGGTTTTCTATTGTTATTTCAAAGGCTCCTGCCGCTACAAAGGTTTTTCAAACAATTTACATTTTCAATTTCACAATTAATGTCTTAATTAATTGGCATTACAATATTGTGGTATTCTATTTAATGAAACAAGCAAATTCCCACAGTGTTGTGCAAATTAGTATTGTAATCAAATTATGACTTGATAAATTTTATTTATTTTATTCCGTTAGTCCTCGTATGAGGAAATAGGACACCTCAATACATAAAATTACAATATCATAATTGCATGCTACAATTAACAATAATTAGAAGTAAACATATAAATACTGAAATTCGGCAACACAAATTTCCCTGTCCAGCATAAGTAAAATAATATAAATAATAACAAAAATAATAATTCTTTAACTATACTAAGGGTATAATATAATATTTACAGTTCTAATAAAAATATTAAATATGTACTAATTCATGTTCCGAGAATGAACTATCATAAAATATAGAATTTACACATCACACAAAAATAAACACAAAACTTGACGCACGCACACACTGGGAGGAAACACAAACGACGGACAAGTGATGTCACGAAACAGAGGGACGAGGAATCTGCAAACTCCAGGCCGTACATGAAACAAACAAACAAAAGAGCAGAAAAGACAAACAGAGAATAAGCAAGTTATGAAATAAGTGGTTTTATCTGCAACGCATTCAAGACTTTAGCAGTTTTTTAAAAAATTAATTATTAGGGGAACGATCAAGAAAGTCCTGCACTGAGTAAAACACCAGCGGCTTTTCAGTAGAATATTTTTACATTGAATCCTAAAACTCTTGTACTTCTTATTGTTCTTAAAAACCGGAGGAAGGCGATTGTATAAAACGGCTTAAGTAATTAAATTTTATATTTAGTTCCATTTTATACAAAACATTTACATAGATAACACAGCTTTGTTTAAATTCTTAAAACCTTCAGCGTTGCTTATCGGGCGTCTAACAGTCAATAATATAACCAAATCAAAGAAAAACAAAATATATAATTAAATTTACATGAGAAATATTAACATAATAAATATCTATAGAAATCTGAAGGAATTTGATGAAATCTTAATAAATTTTATGCTAGGTTTAGAATGAAAATTTCTAACATATCAATCATGAGAACAGCTCTCATATAACACTACTTATTCACTTCACCAATAATTTTAAAATATTTTAATTAATAGTACTTCTAGTGGTATTTCACTTTTCACGCAACCTACGTCACCATCTACGCTTGAAGCACTTAAAATTCTGCCACAGACGACTTCCAACATTTAAATACCAGTTCAATAACATCCAGTTCTACGTTCTTTACAATTCACACGTAATTTAAATAGCTGTCTTTGCTTTCGTCGGCTTTTAATTTTACACCCTCCAAAACTCCCTTACTTCTTCAACACATACCGGGCTCAATTTCTCCCACCATTGGCGACCTCTCTACTCCTCAAAACGCAGACAGACCTTTACTGTCCTAGTTCATATCGCAGACTGCACTGAACTTTCGTTAAAGCTTTTCCACATCACACATAGCCGACAACAATACCGTCTGAAAACTGCACATTCTTACGCAACGCTGACTGTTGCCTACAATACCTGGGCCGTAATATTACGCTGACAATACAAATAATAAATAAATTACAAAAAATCCATTCATTACCTATATTGTTTGTCACCACAATATATATATATATATATATATATATATATATATATATATATATATATATATATATGTTTCGTAAATCCACGGGGATCCGTATCAGTCGCAATTTCAGCAAGTCCTCATCGTCAATCCTACCCCATCAGTAGGTCAATTTCTCTTACACCGGGGAACTAATCTTCAAAGATTTTTCAGTATTATGTTACTATATATATATATATATATATAAATAAGATGATCATTACTAATTCTTGTTACGCATTCAGGGTTTTCGAATGAGGCTGGAATTCCGGTATATTAAGACTGGTTTCACTTATCCACAGAATTCCGCCTATAATCCAAACTTAATTTATATTATACTATTGTGCACGTAAAATTGACGTTACTAAAATAAAAATTCTTGTAACTCAGAGGACTTTGTGGGTTTACTAATGAAAATAAATCTAAATAGTTTATCAGAGATAAAATAATTCTTGAGAAAAAAAAACATATGTACTCCAACGCAATATTGCATAAATAATCTAAAAGTTTGAATGTTATTCCAAGGCAAGACAGTTCCGTAAGATTGAAAATGGCGGACGGACCGGCCTTGTAGTAGAGGGGCTAAGACCACGTGTAATGACGTGTTAGGGGCGGGATTGACGTAGTGGTGCTACTAAACTCTACTTGTTACAAAAGTTTTGATAAATAAATAATTAACATAATATTTATGCATCATTCGTCTTCTTAAAATAAAAATATAATACAATTACTGTAAGTATTAGGCCGAGGATCAGGATTACGAAATTATTAGCTGTAAAGTACAGTATATTAGCTGCTTAATAGTTCGGAGGTCTACAACGGAGAAGTTATACTAATTAATGATTTATAATTCACTAGCTGGGTGCCCGGCGTTGCTCGTCTACTTATTTATAAAAACTCGAAAAAGTATTTAATTGAATATTTAAATATATTCCCCGAGTATTTCAGGATATAATTGTCAATTGTCACTCAGTCTTCATACATTACGATATATTACATTGATGAAATTGTTAGCTAGACTCACAACTAATATAGCGCGAAAATTAACTTACATTTTCCGCAAGGATGGTAAAGTAATTCGTATTCTTCTTTATTACCATTCGATGGAGTATTGCTGTATAAAATATTTCTGCTTTATTTCATTCCTAATAAAGGAAATATTTCCTTTGTTCGTTGCGTAGTAACGTCTTTCTCTCGCGTGACGTCATTGTCTCTTGGCGCGCAGTAATTTAATATTTAATGATCACGGTTTCTAATTATAATTCTTTCCACATGTATGCTAGGCGTTTCTCACCCTCACAGTACCGTTTCTCGTGTTTTGAAGAATATGTGTACCAATTTTTGTTGCATTCTGTCCACGCGATAAAATTTGTATAAAGAACAACGTAAATACATACATACATACATACATATATACATACATACATACATACAAATATACATCCTTTTTTATTATATAGATTCCATTAGTCCTCGGTCGTGGAAGTATGAAACGTCATAATATAAAATTTCATGAAAATAATAAAATATTACAATGTTTGAATAAGAAGAAGATTGCTACGACTTGAGATGAAAGCTCCCAGAATTACTTAATTTTGAATAATATTTGTGGGAAATTCAGTACAAGTGTTTAATTTTTGCCTGATAAACCAGGACTGACGTAAGTATTGGTTATATGAAAGCAGAAAAGTACTTGTGAACAGACCAGAGGCAATGATCGACTATTTTTGACGTTTGACGTACGAGTGCCTCTGGGGAATCCCCCCCCCCCCCAAATGGTCGCGTAAAGTTGTTCCTGTGACCTTGCGCTGCTGGAATCTCTACCTCACTAAACTGCGACATCTGCGTACGTTTTGCTGTAATTGCGTTTGCATGTTATTATATTTTATGCATTTTCCTGAAAGATGTGAGTCACAAAGTCGCAGTTTAGTTCTTGTCATTGCTCGGAAACGAAGAACTGATTTTCCTTGCTCGTGGGTGAGATTTAGTCCTTATTTGGAATGTATCCCGTCGAACTGTTCCTCTTATTATTGCACCGCTTCCTGCCGATCCTATGAAAGTGAATATTACTTCCTTTCTCCAATTCAATAGTGAAGCAGGTGCTGTCGCCTGTTCCTGGAAACTCTCATAGTCATGTTTAAAAGAAAGGAACAACTATTTTCAAACAAACTGCAACATCGAACCTTACAAGGAAGCCTGTGGGAGCCGTTCTCAGCTCTCGCAGGTGAACCTTCCCAGCGAGCTACCTATGGGCATTCAGTTTCCTCTGTCGTTTTTTTTGAACTGAGGTTCTCCAAAGCCGAAACACCTAGGCCTGTTTTGCGAGATGTATGTTCCGGGGTCGCAGACCTTAGGCATACGGTAAGAGTTGTTTGCTGATCCTCTTGGAACAGTCGGGCAGCTGCCTCCTAAACTACCGGAGGCATGGAGAAGGGAAAGCTGCGTCCCCACAGCAAACCCTCACACCCGCCATCCGAAAAGCGAGGAACAAGTTCCAAGAGCCCGACCTACCTGATGCAGGTTTTTCTACGGTGTTCTCTGCATCACTTTTAGGCAAATGCCGGGTAGGATCCTTAAACTATACCCCGGAGACCCTACTTAATCTTTGGCTACCTTCCTCTACATTTCCGCATCCCCCCTTTCAAATCCTTTCCTATCCTATTAAAGGGGAGTTGCCTAACGTAGATTACCTTCATGTAGCCTGTTGCCCTAAAAAAATGCAGGTTTTTCTAAGGTTTATCCTGCATTACTTTTAGACGAATGCCGGGTAGGTTCCTTAAACTATTAAAAGGGAGGTGCCACTACGTGAATTACCCTTATGTAGCCTGTTACTCTAAAGATCAGGTGCGAATTAAAGTATCCATTCCTTGTGTTCCAAGGTAGTTTACTAACAGCTCGTGCAGAGGGGGAGTAGAAAGTGGTAGACCCTCATGTTATGTGGATTACCCTATATATAACCTGTCTAAACCTGTTCTTCTTCTCATGTAACCTTGCAATGGCGATCATTTAAATATAGAAATGAAATTTAAAGAGGTGCATAATACGATAAATCTAGCATGGATTGGATAAATAAATTGAGTATTGTAAGTAATTAAGAAATGAATTACAGAACAGACAAAAGATCAAACATTTTAACAAATGATTTATTTTCCACCCTGTTAATTTTCCTGTGTTTTGATACTTGTGAAAATAAATAGGATATCGTCGTTTTGTGTCGGTTACGAGAAGTACCAGACTGTGACTACATAACTACAGAAGTTTCAATACTACATACTTTGGTTTGCACCTTCCTTGTTCCCTAGTTTTGGTTCTCTCGTTTACCATTTACAACGTGTAGAATCAGAGACATATATAAACAGCATAGACTGGACAAGTCGCCGCCATATTTGAAGAAAATTGAAAATTCAGCCTCCATGTTTTATAAGGGCTGGTGGGCGTTCCCCTATCGTCTGCTAGCCTTTACTATGCCGCACAAATGACCTAAAACTGAAGGTAAATCTCTATAAACAACATATTTTTTAAGGTTTAAGTAAATATAACACATTTAGGGCATTGCAAAATTTATTGACCTTTAAATAATATCAGTTTTGTGTACAATTGCCTAATATTGCGTCCTCTTTCATGCATTGCTTTTTCTTTACTCATATAACGAATTCTGCAATGAGAGTAATGTTTTAATAAAACCTTTATTAAAATTGAGTAGTGAATTTCCCTACCAAATTCGGCCGAATCTATTAAATGGTCGAATTCACAAAATAAGATTTATTTATGTCCCAACATCCGGAATACCTCCACACACAATTTTAATAGCAAATTCTTCTTTCCTATGTGTGTTTCATTATTCCTCAATACTTTTTCAGCAAGTGTAAATAATTTCACAACGTCTTTAGACGGGTTGATTAACTTGTCTAATATATAAAAAAAAGGGGGACTAGATTACTTGCAGTACAGGGAAATACTTTAATACAAATAAATCTGACTCTCATTATACATGATCATGCAGAATACATAAATTTGATAAATACGACCTAAGAATAAGTTAAGTTAGAAATGAAAAATGGCTGATACGTCGGAAAAATAATAAGGAAGGTAGTCTAGAGCGACACAACAGCACCCCCAAAGCTTTTGTTTTTTTGGTAAAATGACGAGTGCAGTTGTGTCGCTCTAGGCTCTTCTAAGCACCTGAAGGAAGGACAAACGTTGTGTGGTGTTTATATTATCACTTATTTTGTCTGCGTTTGGCTATCTTTCTTATTATTATGATTATGCTGATACTTAAAATACGATACTTCAACTACGATTATTACTATTGTAGGCTGAACACACGCTTGGCATGATTAATATTAACAAAACAATATGTTTGAACACACAAACTTCACCAACAACAGCGTAAACACAACTAAGGATAAAGTAAAGTAGACCTACTAAAAAATGGCGGTCAGTGTTGTTTGTTGCTGCCACCCAGAGCGCTGTAAGGCTGACACAGCCACTCTATTATGTTTATATCTCTCTTTGTGTAGAATTATAAACAAAATATATTCACAGACTTTACTGTCAAATAACTACAGGATATCTGTAAATATTTTCATAATCACATTACGTCGTGATTAAATGATTTTGAAATGAATAAATTGTGTGTCGACGATTTCTCTTGTTCTCTAAAACTGAGGATCTGGTGCGGATTGTAATGACAGTTGCAAGCCTTTTTTTTCTCGGAATCTTGGGATTTTACCATTGCCTTCTACGTCTACTCTAGAAATTTTTAACGTTTCTCTGGAGAATCATCAATTTGTATGCCATAAACGGAACAAGTCATTTATCCTACGCTAGAAATCGCTCTCAACTCCGGATTGTAAAACGTCGCCTAAGCTTATTTGACACAAGCATTCATTATTATTTTTTTAATTAAAGGTTAATAATGGTCGCGTTAACAACTTGGTCATTGGCGACCCATAAATAAATTACAAATAGTGTTTATTTACGTAAGTTATGCAGTGATTCACATTGATTCCAATAATAGACATACAATTGAACAGTTTGAAAGAATAATTATACATTTCAAATGTGGGTTTCTTACATTTACATTTTACAATTCGAATTTGTTAATCATTTATCATAATAATAGGATAATTCGTTATAATAATTTGTTTGAAGCTGTGACTGTTGCAGATTCCACTCTACTGTGGTCATAGTCTGTTTTTATTAGGAGGAGGCGTCTGCTTCTGAATATGAATCACTCTCGTGTTTCTTGATTACATTTATGAGCCTTTTTATTCTAATTTTTCCCGTTTTATCATTTAAGTGTGGTTAAAAAGAGTCCACTATATTTCTGCATGATGTAGAGGATATTTGGTAATCTCTAATAATGGTCCTTGGGTTTTTTGAGTCCATTGTCCATAGTATAAGAGTCTGTAACTGTTCCAAAGGGATAGGTGGAGCACTGGTTTCTTCTTCATATAATATTTTTAGTGGACCTAATGATTGTCTAAGCGCCTTATATTTATGATCCTGACATTCATTATTCTTCCATGAAAAATCTATACAATAGTCTTCAGGACAAAATAAAAATTTTAACTTCACTAAATTTATTTATTAAGAGATTTAAATATTTGTTAATTAGAGGAGCACATTACTAGCTGAAAGAGTTCGTAGATAGGAAGAAGAGATTAGAACCTCTTTTATAAAATAGTTTACTGGTATCCTGTCAAGTTACGCTGTTATTTTACGATTATAATCTTGTAGAATTTAACAGCTGACTTATTTTCTTTTCCATGCTCGACGGGAATCGAAGTAAGATTTACTGTTGGAAACTCCTCCGAATGAAAATTGTTCTCATTTCTTTACTTGCTGCTATATTCGTATCTTTAACGTTGCTTTAACATTATACATTATTTTTTTTAACTTTGCAATTGTAATATTTTATTATTATCTTCATATTTTATATTATGACGTATCCTATTTCCTCGACCGAGGACTAATGGAATGAATAATAAATCATTATCCTACAGTAATTAGTATAACTCCTCCGTTGTAGACCTCCGAACTATTAAGCAGCTAATATACTGTACTTTACAGCTAATAATTTCGTAATCGTGATCCTCGGCCTAATACTTACAATAATTGTATTCTATTTTTATTTTAAGAAGACGAATGATGCATAAATAATATGTTAATTATTTATTTATCAAAATTTTTGGAACAAGTAGAGTTTAGTAGCACCACTACGTCAATCCCGCCCCTAATACGTCATTCCACGTAGTCTTAGCCCCTCTACTACAAGGACGGGCCGTCCGCCATTTTGAATCTTACGGAAGTGTCTTGTCTTGGAATAACATTCATAACTTTTAGATTATTTATGCAATATTGCGTTGGAGTACATATGTTTTTTTTTCTCAACAATTATTTTATCTCCGATAAACTATTTAGATTTCACAAGTAAACTGTAAATAATAATTAATTGGTGATTCAGTTAATTATTTGTGATTATTAAAGAATTAAATTTAATTAAAATACGTAAAAGATTAAATTAAAATATACATCGCGTATGGTAAACAGAATATAATTTTAATTGCTTATTTAAAGGGAGTAAACACTTCTTTAATAATAAATGTATTTATTTACAATTAGAACGCAGTTACAACAAATTAAAAAGAAATTAATTATAGCAGGTATTGCCAAATCGCTTTTATTTTTAGTTTCTGGTTTATTACAGTAGATTAGATTCTCATGGTACAGTATAGTCTTGTTTATTGTTTTCATGATACTACGGGCTGTCACAGAGGTACTTTAAGATTCTTTCGTTGAACTGCCAACATGAAGTTAATTATATTTCATTTTTTTTATTCACTGCTTTGGACCATGAAGTGTTTTCATCTACCAAACATATTGGTTTGCGTTAGCACAAGTAGATAAAAAATGGCGGACTGTCAAGCCTTAAGCGCAACGATTTATGAATTCAAAATGGACACCCCTCCACAAGAATGACAGTCGTGACTTTTACATACGTGTCCAGAGGAATTGTACGGGTGCAAGTCACGGAAGGAACAAATTTAATACGAAATTATCGTGTGGCGTTAGTCGCTGCTATCGACATCGTCATGCTTCCTTTTTGTTCCAGTCTTCGTCGTGGTCATTAATTAAATATGTCTATAGTTCCCTATTAAATTCTTTTCCTCCTCGCCATTGAACCCGCAAATTAACTTCCTGGTCTACGAGTTCGTAAAAAAAAAGGCTAAGTCTCATGAAATCTTGGGGAACTACTCGTCACGATGGTCACTTTGAAACGTAATTAAAAAACAGAACAAATAATCTCACTGTTCTCAGATTACATTTTAACACATGTACGTAGGACCACAGACCTGAAGGGCCTTTCGATAATAAAAGTAAATGCAAATAAAAATAAATCATTTCTTTATTTCCTGAGAACTTTTCAAAATAAATAAGAAAAACGATTTAATATAAATAATTTCTACATCTTTATTTTTCCAATTAAACTATTCAAATATTTATAATTTAGAATAGGATTTTCCTTAATTTATAACGAACTTTAGGATGAATACTTTTAATGAAGATAGAAACATATTCTTCTTATTTATTTTGAAAGTTATAGCTACAATAAAGGGGAATATATCTTCTATATAAATAAAAATGAATTGCTGTTCGTTAGTCTCACTAAAACTCGAGAACGGCTGAACGGATTTATCTTATCTTAGTCTTGAAATGTTCGTGGAGGTCTAGGGAAGGTTTAAAAGGCGAGAAAAAATCGAATAATTTCCGGGAAAACCCTAAAAACAGCCCTTTTCTATTTCCCATACAAACGTTTTCTAAATAAAATACAAATCTACACCAGTCGAGAAATTTTCACCAAATTTCTACACGTGTTCTTTGCGACCAGGAAACAAACACTGTCGGGGTGAGACGCGTCTTCCACCCCCAGAAGCGGGGGTGGAAATATTTAAACATACTAAAACAGCCGATATTTGAGTCTGATAAATATTTTTAGGGGTCAAAGATATTGATAGTGTTTCTACCAATGTTATCTGAATACAATTTTCATCCCCTACGCCCTGTGAAAAGGACACCCTTCGGGTTTGGGGTGGAGATGCTTTACATTAAAATAACGCGAATACAACCGAGATTGGAGTCAAATCAAAGGTTATGGAAGTCACTGTGTTTAGTTACGACATTCAAATTGGCATTTACCCCTCAGATGCAGGGATAGCGGGGTGAAAATTTTGGAACATGCAAACACGGCAGATATTTGCGTTGAAGAAATATTTTTCAGAGTTAATTATAATGATTAGGGTTCGAGTAGCGTTACATAAAAATTGCGCAAAAGCAGCCGAAATTGGAGTCATATCGGGGGTTATAGATAAATGACATCTCGGGCAACGCCGGGCACCCAGCTAGTAAAATAATAAATATTTGAATAGTATATTTCAGGTAATCCAAAAAGGCAGATAAAATGAATGAAACAAAATCGGCGAGAAAGATATAAAGAATGTAGATGAAAATATGATTTTTTTTAGAGTAACAGGCTACATGAGGGTAATCCACATAGTGGCAACTCCACTTTAATAGCATAGGAAGGGATTTGAAACCCGGGATGTGGAAGGGTAGAGGAAGGTAGCCAAGGGTTAATTAGGCCCCCTAGAGCTATAGTTTAAGGATCCTACCCGGCATTCGCCTAAAATTGATTCAGGACAAACCCTAGAACCTGCATCAGGTAAGTTGGTAGCTTGGTACTTGTCCCACGGCCTTCCGATGTGTGGAGGGGGGTTTTCTGTGGGGACGCAGCATGCCCTTCTCCGTGCGTCGACCAATTTAGGAGGCAGCTGGCCGACTGTTCCAATGGGAACAACAGACAACTCTTACCGTATGCTCAATGTCTGTGACCCCTGCGGAACATACACCTCTCAAAACAGGCCGGCATGTTCAAAAGCAGAGAGGGGCAGAGAACAGCTCTTACAGGCTGGTTAATTAAAATATGAATTTCTCCGTCATTCATATTTATTTTGAAAAGTGCGACTGTACAGAACGAGAATCCTATGCTAAATTAAAGATATGTGAATAATGAAATCATTAATAATAAAGGATTGTATTGAATGTAAAAGTTAATGTGTATTATAATAAGAAAAATAGCCAAATACAGGCGAAGGAAGTGGTGATATAAAGTTATTTCTCACTGGTCCCTTATATGACAAACTTAAAAAATTTTAGTTTGATATATATTATAAGAGACAAGTGAGAATTAATTTTGAAAATAATCCTTTTTTTTTCATCTTTCTTAGATATTCTATCGCAAGTCAGATTTTTAACTTTAAAGTGTATTTCGTTTAATTTGTAACTCGGGTTAAATCGTGCAATCCGTCTGAATCACATGTGTAGAACACACAATCTGACTTGCAATCTACTCAATATTAAACTGACATTGATTAAAGACATCCATTGAAAACGTATGATCACGACAAGAGACAAGAAGAACTGTGAATCACGTTCCCGGGACCTCGTTAGGTATTCAAGGATGCTTTAATAGAAGCTGAGAAGCCATCCAAGCTAGTTGCGAGAAGTGACTTGGAAATCAGGTCCGAGAAACGATCGTCACGATTACCTTATTAAAGTCACATAGGAGCTTCTATAGCGATCACCTTCCTTTTACTCTTTGACTTATCGGTAATGGGAACTCTTGCTCTATCACTACCTTTGGAAACGTATTCGCTGATATTTAAGCGTGAAATGGACTGGAAATACATCATTATAAATGCCAAACATTTAATAACTGACAATGCAATTAATACAATCAGAAAATTATAATAAAACTACATTTCGTCCGTAGTTTGGGGGACTTCATCAGGCGAACGAGAGTTACAACAGGCACGGAAGCCAGGCCCTGATTTTAAATTTATTCAAAATTATTTTCTATAAAATTAAATGATTTTTGGAACCTAGTAATTGTAGTCTTTGAGTGTATGGAAGAAAAATTATCACAATATTCGACACCATTAAGAAAAGATAGACTTTACGTTCTATTTAAATCGTACTCGGGAAACAATACGTGGAAAGACATTCGGGATAAGATCGGAAGACCAACTTACATTGGCAGAGCTGATCACTGATTTAAAATCAAAACGAGGCCGCAAAAAGCAGATGTAGGGGAATTTTCATTCCTAAACTGATCGACAGTCGATTGGAACAATTTAGTGATTGAGAAAAATTTTCCAACAAGAAGGTTTAAGATTAATCTAAATAGATTAGTGAAGTATGAAGTATGAGTCACAACTAAGGGAATCTAAAGGGCAAGTCTAATATATGGTGTCGCTTTAGTCTATAGACACGTTCACTATTGTCCAGCATGTTGACTGGTGTTGATTTGGATGGTTGCTCAAACTCTTCTGGTGCCTCTTACTTCGTTCTAACTTAATATTGTAACGCGTGTATTTTGGTTTAGTTTTACTTTGTCTCGGAAGTGGTTTGGAGAATTCGAAATCGTGCACGTGCGTGGGGGTGGAGGAGATAAATATTTCCATCCAAGTAATTTTCGTGTCCTGTCTCGATTGTTGGCCTCAAAATGACAGAATAGTTGGCCATTGTCGACTACGGAACTGCAGCTGCGTGCTCTTGTAACAATGGAAGAATCAGTGAAACTGACATTTCCACCAAGTTTTCTAATAATGAAAAAAGTAAAAGAATGGGAGGCTATAATAAGATAAGCTTGTGAAACTGGAACAGTTGTTCTGCGCTCACCGCAGCTGGTGGATGTGATTATGAGAGGCTC
Organism: Zhengitettix transpicula; assembly: GCA_037074705.1. NCBI lineage: Eukaryota > Metazoa > Arthropoda > Insecta > Orthoptera > Tetrigidae > Zhengitettix > Zhengitettix transpicula. The sequence continues at coordinate 227,120,334 of CM073590.1, read as the reverse complement.
CGTATTGCGTTACGTGTATACGTTTTAAGTGTCACCGATCTACAAATCTCATGAGTTCTGCTGTAAACTTTTCCAAGTTGTTGTCTCTGATATAGTCCGAGGCAGAATCGTCGTGAGAAAGGGGCCACAATTTGTTAGTGAAGAGTTCATCGAAGCCACACACTTTAGGACGACGGCTTGCCAGCAATCAATCCCGGAGGCCGATGCCTTAGCCAGTGGTCAACCCCTGAGTCGACGCCTTGCAATGGTCCTGACTAAAGTCATCACTGCAGTTAACCCGTTCTGCCGGCTGTGAGATACGGAGACGTCGGTACGAGAGCTACAGCAGGCAACACAACACAGAATAGCAGTACGCATTTGGTACGGGCAGCAGATCTCTTCTATGTAAAAACCACAGGTGCCTGAGATAAGAGTTTTCTTGCATAACTGTAATAAACTTATATAAAAATATCTTTAATGGTCAATATTTTTTTTGATTTAACGTAAAAACCCAGCCCACAAAAATAATTCTTTACAATATCCTTCCCTCCCTCTTATATTTATACAGCGACTGGCTTTTTGTATATTAGTTCCCTGTCTTATTGTATACTTATTTTTCCTTCCAATATTCTGAGATCAACGTTGGCGTCCTGAAGAAAACCTCATTCTCATTGAGTCCCGCAATCATCATTGCTTGGCATGATGGCTCTTCCGTCGTCATCAATTCTCGAACAATATATGGGAACCTTTAAGTTTAGTTTTCTACCTCGCTTGAAATTCTAGTCCGCAATTTCCTTGCCTTTCTTGCCACCACGTCACATAGTGAATTAATCTTAAAAAACAACATAAAACAAGTAGATTTTTTATTTATTAATTTCAGTATTCTTCGTGTATGGTAAGCACCGGATGGAAAATTGTTGAGGAAAAAAGTGAGACTAAGTAGAAGATGGATCGGACCAATCACATCCACATCCATACAGTTCAGATTACAATCATTATTAACCGTTGGTGATAAGGCACTTCATCTCGAGTGGTAGAGCTTCTTCCCTCATGTAACAAACATTTCCGGAAATTACTAATAGGAAAGTCATGAAGGTGATCACGACACAGGCACGAGGAATCCGAGAAAACGCGACCTCTTCTTCGGAGAAATTGAAGGTGACGGCCTAAACCTGCCAGACCGCCTGGCTCCTCGCAACCTCGCACCACTTCACGGCTTCCAGTGAAACTAACTAGTATTAAAATTGCTATTAATTATATAATGAAAGGTTTCAAACAGCAAGAAATTTAATAACGATAATAATCAGCTATATAGAATTTTTTTCTGATAATATAATAATAATGAAATTAAGTACTTTTAGGGATCCCTTCTGTTGCATGCGAATGATCAATTTCCGTTACAAAATACCGTACGGTAAAAGTGATTCCAACGACTGATTTCGCTTATATGAAATACAAAAAAATATATATACTAATTTACTATAATTCTTACACCCCTGGTTTATCAGTCGAAAATTAAAAAAAATGTACAAATTTTTCAACACGAATATTCACAATTATAATTCAAAAAGCTTTCAGGTGTAGCGCGATAGATTTATTATTGATATATATATATATATATATGTTTCATTTTAATATAATTAGATATTAGCGAGGGTTGAGAGCTTGGTAAGTGAGGCATTTGAGCAGGCGCCGCCGAGGCGGGGAGATAATCCCTTCAGTCTGGAATTGGACACGTATGATGTTGACCCTCGGAAGGTACCTGGACTGTCGCACCGTGGGAAACGTCTCCCTGAAAATCCCAAAAAAATTGAATTAACACGTGACTGCCTGAACAAATGACATTTCTTGGTTCAGGTTGAGAAAAGATCGATCCAAAGATGATCAAGACGATCGATTTTTGACATCCAGCGAGGAGGCTGTAAAGAAAATTATTGACACAGGGGGACAAACCGTCGGCAGCGACGGACGTGCAGCCCCAACTTGCAGATTTTTCGAGAGGACACTTGCAGTTTCGAGAGTACTCGGAGAGATCGAGGGTACTACACAATACCGGTCAGACATCAACGAAGGTAACTGCCTAGTATCTCAATCCTTGACGCGCCTGGGGGAATTACCGTAGACCATGTTTAACTGAGATTAATTAAGGGATCAGATTGTTTTGTCAGTCTAACTGAACACTGTATTTTTTTATTTTTGTCCATGTTCAGATAACTAATTAATATCCTTTACTTCATCATTTAAAAACTTACCACTACACAGGTAAAGGAGGGATTATTTCATACAGTAATTGAGGATTCGAGTAAGATGAAAAAGTATTTTTCAATTATTTTCGAATGTCCATTGTCTCGCTTCAGGTATTAAATGAAACATTCAAGGATCTTCTTCAATGGCCAAACACTAACTTTAGGAATTGTAGACAATCAGCCAAAATGCTGGCCATATATTAAGGTAAATACAAATATATGCTATGTGTATGTGCGGAGAATTAAAAAATATGCTTCGTCCCACAACAGCACACCACACACACACACTCACAGGGGTGTCGTTGTTTCTCCGGATGTACGCAGTGGCTGCTCCAGGCGGCGACACGGTCGCCTGCGTCCGTTTTTTCTCCGTCTCCGGACAGTGTGAAAGGGGCCATAATCTTCTTCAGTCGACCAAAAGAATGTCTCCGTCCGTCTTTTCTCCGGACGGAGGAATCCGGAACAAAAACGGATAATGTGAAAGGGACCTTGGCTTCAGGTCGGATTGTTGTGCTGTGACGCACTACGTCAGAGATAAGCTTTGAGGAATTCCCTTGAGTACTTTGTTCCTTCGACGCTGTTGTGATTAGGCATTGTCTAAATAAGAGGTTGAATAACATGTAGATTGTTGGAAGGATACATCTGTACGTCACGGTACAGCGAATATTATCGTGTGTGTGTTCACGATGGCTCACAGTGACGTAGCAAGGGATTCAGCCGCCCGGGGCGGAAGCCAAAATCGCTACCCCCTTATTAGGGTATTTAGGAATAGCGGTGATGCAGGGAAAACCATAGAAAAACCTGCATCAGGTAGGTCGGGCATTGGGTACTTGTCCCACGGCCTTCCGATTAGGGGAAGAAGAGTTTTCTGTTGGATTCGCAGCTTCCCCTCGCCGTGCCTCGACCAGATTAGGTGGCAGCTGGCCGACTATTCCAATGGGAATAGTGAACAACTCTTACCGTATGCCTGAGGTCTGCGACCCCGGAACATACACCTCGCAAAACAGGCCTTGAGGGAAACTTAGTTCAAAAAAACCAGAGAGATGTGGATTATTTGACCACTACTATCGTAAGAACACCCAGTCAGCACATATCCAATAAAAACTTATTTATGGATAGAACAATTTTTTTTGTCGATAACATAAGAGGTTATCTTTTTTTAAATGTACTTGAATGGTGCCTTGCAATTTTGTTTGGGATTTTTCTTAGGTGAAATGTATTATTTTATTTTGTAGGTATTATAAAGGGTATAAAATTTAATTTTCACAGTAATAAAATTGTATGGCTTTGATAATTATGTTAAGCAAGATTAGCAATAAAATGTCACATAGTTCCTGAGGAAAGTTCATTTAAAGCCTCTGTTGCAAACCTATATTTCCAAAGGTTCCCTTCTATTTTCGACCACATTTTACATTCTATTTAAAAAATCATCAGACAGAGATAACATAATTTTATATTTAGGTAATTCACCTGAAAAAATAATGAGTCTTTGCTTTCCTGATCCGAGCACGTCACAAGCATTGCGTAGTTCTAGATATCATCGTCCTTATCTGCAACAAAGGGCAATTTCTAGGAGTCTATCAACAGATTCATAGATTAAATGGTTCACGTAACGGAGTTGATTACGACGAAGTAAGTCTGGTGCGTAATGAAAGTCCATTCTTGTTTAATAGTGATTTGTTTTCTTCCACAGTGTTTGCTCTAATTCCTACACGACACAATGGAGCCGTGATTTTCCCGAAGGTGCATTCAGCCGTTCCAGTAATCTGATACCGTTTATCAGTATCTCACTCAAATTTCTTCAATCTAAAGGGGCTATTCTCTCGCAGGCAGAACCTTTTAGGAGAGACGGAGGGGGCTACTTTTGGTCTCCTCTCTCCGTTTTTGAACTAAGGTTCCCACAAGCCAAGGCACCTCGGTCTGTATTGAGAGGTGTATGTTCCGGGGTCACAGACCTTGGGCATACGGTAAGACTTGTTTGCTGTTTCGAATCAAACAGTCGGCCAGCTGCCTCCTAAATTGGTCGAGGCACGGAGAAGGGAATGCTGCGTCCCCACAGAAAACACCTCTCCAGCTACCGGAAGGGCGTGGGTGCAGTACCCAATGCTCGACCTACCTGATGCAGGATTTTATAGGGTTTATCCTGCATTACTTTTAAGCGAATGCCGGGTAGGATCCTTAAACTACAGCCCGGGGGCCCTAGTTAACCCTTGGCTATCTTGCTCTAGCCTTCCGCATCCCCACATTCAAATCCCTTCCTATGCTATTAAAGGGGTGTTGCCACCACGTGGATTACCCTCATGTAGCCTTAATTTGTTTAAAACGTTGCAGTTTGTTTTATTCTATTTAAATATTTACATTAATTTTTTTAAGTGTTTTGTATGAAATATTGTGTTAAATAAAATTATTTAAACCCCTATTACTAGAAATGCTATAAAAATTTAAACTAACATTATAACAGGACGCTTTTTCATTCATCAACTCTCCACTTTTCAATTTTCCAGATAAACGAGCAAAATATGAGATTATTTAGTGCGGTATGTGAAGAAGGCTGTGAGAAGCCGAAGATATTTCTGAAGTAGCGACGAAAGAAGTTTCAAACATCACGAAATAGCTCGGCGAAAGTCGATTGTTTATTACGTCTGGGTTACAATGGCTTGTGGAACATTTACGTTCTCACATCCAGCACTAAACAGTAGGCGGCCAATGAGAAATAGGAATTACTTGCACTACGAGTTACATGGGCTTTACGTTTACGAGAATGATAGTAGGAAAATTGAAAGGAACAATTGGGTTACTATGTGTATCAGAACCAATTTTTATAATGCAGACGACATATTATTGCTCTTATTTTTGTTGGAAGAGACAAGGGCTTAAAGTGAGACTGTCAAGGTTGGAGTCACCATCTTTGATTGTCGAAAACATGGACGTTACACCTACAGAAAATTCTTCGGGACAGTACGAATATCTTCCAAAGAAAAGCCAACGATATCGTAAATTGGAAATGACTCCGAAACAATTTGAAGTCTAGTCTTGGAGAAATATTCTTATTTTGTACTTGTAGATGCAAATTACTGAAATACTTTCTTACTCCATTACAAGGAAAATGTAATCAAAACACTTCAACGAAATTTGAAATTGCCGAAAAATGTTATGGAAGACATTTTTGTTTCTGCCGAACCACACAAATTACGATTTTTAGCAACCAGTACAAATGAGAACGATGTTAGTCGTATTTATAATAGAAGGGAAGGAATAATTACAGAAACTGAAGGAGAGGTCAAGGCTGAATCTGCCATGCAAACCAACTCCAGATCCAACACCAAAATAAAGCTCACAGGGACAAAATTTCCAAATAAAATATTGTAAAGATGTAAGAAATGTCGATGAAATTCAGACTGAACCGTGTAAATTACTGAAACAAGGAGTGTTTCGTGGGGGATTCAATGGAAACAGAAATCGGTCAAAGATAAGCGCACGAAGAAGCGGGAAGAACGTTTCGGATTTAGATTTAACATGCTCAAATGTGACGTCATAGGCACGAGGATAAAGTCCGTCGAGCACGGAAGAGGAAGACGGCTCGGAGGAAAATATGAATTAAATTAGTCAGCAATGTTTTTTTTTTAAAAAAAAAAGTATAGCCAATTTCCTGAGTTATTTACGGGCTTTCGTCTCCTGGTTCCAAATATCCAGACTGTCTGTTTCAAACGTTCCTTAAAGTGTATTTAGAAGGGAACCATTTTAAATGTGTAGTTCTTTTACATTAATAACATTTACTGAAAGCAATGTAATTTCAAAATATAATAAACTCGCTTATTTGTAGTCGCATCCGGGGTTTTGGAGCGGAGCTGGAGCAACGGATTTTTAATCGGAGCTGGAACACTTTAAAAAGACAATTAAGCTATTGTATCGCAGAAGTAGAATGTTTTTGCCATCAATGTGCAATATTTGGGTGAAAAAAACAACATAAAACTGAAATAAAAACATCGGATACTGAGGAAAAGCATAAGTCATTAATTGGGAAAAATCGAATTAAAGGAACTTTAATCAATTTGACAATGCAGCGAACATGGCATGTGCTGTAAATAAACTGGGCATAATAGGGATAAAGAAGATGAAAAAAACTGAAGATATCGAAGAAATTACTGTACATCTGTCGCAACAGTGGATTAAAAAGATCCTTCCCTAATATTGCCAGCATGGACTAATTAATGACAATACAACTAATGAGGTGTAATTGTATCTTCAATTGGACATTTGTGATGGATTAAAGATATTAGGGAAAATTATACAGGTTGAGGTGAAAATTACGAAGTAAGAAAGATGGGGGTTCAACATTCTTGGTGGTCTTATTTTTTTTTTCGAAGACGACTCAGACCAAGTAGCTTTTGCTTGGACATAAGACCTGCAAAGCAGGATAGGATGAAGTAAAACATATCAGAGCTAAAAAACCAAATATTTTGACAGTTGCCCTTAAAGCTACGCGATCTTCCTCTGAGGATGGTGGTGAAGGAATAGTGTAGACTGGAAACATATATGGAAGATTTTGGAGGATATGTTATGTTAGGAATTTTGTTCTCCATGAAAAAACAGAAATAACATGTTTTATATATTGTAATATACACTTAAGATGGGCTTTTTAAATGAAAGATTAATAAAATTTACTAACAATATTTTATTGTGGCAATAACTCAAACAATTACAAATTTAAAATATTGAATTTCTAAGAGTCTTCACTGGGTTTGATACTGGACACTTTAATTATGTTTAAAAAAATCTTATTAACAAAACAAATCACAATTAAAAGAAAAGAAATTTAAACGTCAATTAAACTTGAACGAAATTTAATCGTGAACGAAATTAAAAGTAAAACGATTGATTCTGATTAACAATTTTCATAATAAAAAAAGAGAACGAAATCTGACGGCTATCTTTCAATTACGTTTACATAATTAATTGTTTTGTAAATTATTACTCACGTCTGCCCAGCATTCCAGCGTACCTTTCATTTTCGAAAACACTATTGCGGGGTTTTACACTGATTCTAAACTCACAGATTCTAAATCAAAATTTTTATATGATGTCAGGAACTCGGATGATCCTCCTTTCGTTATCTATCGGTTGACCGCTCGCCCTTAGGTGACTTCTGCTTGCCTTAGGTGAACTCCGTGGTTTGCAGATTTACAAGTTTTTACTGCATCGTCCTCAAACTGAGATTTTACTGTTTCTGGCCGACTATGGACACAAAAACTGCTTTTACTTAGCAGGTTTCGACGTTATGCTATTGTGAATGTTTTACTTTGTCCTGAGAAAATGTTCAGGCACCACCCAACTCTGTTGAATGCTAATTCTCAATATTTCCCTGCGAACTGTATCTGACCAAATCTTCCTGCGAACTGAACTCTCGTCTCGCAATTTATCGCGCATACGCCATTTTGACGGACCTTCCGACAAAGGAGCAGAGCCGGGTTTTTCTAGTGTTGTTCCAAAAGCTCTTGCCGCTATAATGGGTTTCTCAAACAATTTAGATTTTTATGTTGAAACAATTAATGTCCTAATTAATTGGCATTACAATATGTACTTATATATGAAAGAAAAAAAATGTAATTCCTGTAATTAACTGGAGCATGGAGTGTAGCTGGAGCAAATACTTTATTGCCGGAACGGAAAAACTCAAAAAATGATCACATCAACTGCAAGCGGCTTTTTGTGCTTTGTTAGATTTGACTCGTCTGGGGAACTACTTTGTGTGGGAGTTTCTCAATAAGCAAACGCACACACTCACAACCATCCATGCCGCCCTCGCCGGGTTTAGAACCGCGAACCTCTGTGATGTGAGGCAGTCACGCTGATCACTGCACCACAGAAGTTCGTCCCAATTTTTCTATTAGACATTCACAGGAATAAACTGTATCTATAATTAAGTGTAAAATGAATTTTACAAGTTTTCAATGGTCTAAGTGCAGTATGAATGACTTTTATGAACTCTCGAGATAATATGAATAATCTTGACTATAAACTACAGGGGCAAGAATAAATACATTCTTAGGAGAACTCTCATTTGTATATGGAAAGAAAAATCTATATGAACACCACTGCACAAGGGTTAAAAAAATATATATATATATATATATATATATATATATATATATATATATATATAAGTGAAGCCTGCGAGAGGATTTCTCGCAGGTGAACCTTCCCAGAGAGCACTGGCGGGGGCTACCTTTGGGGATGCTCTCACATCTCTCTGGTTTTTTTGAACTAAGGTTCCCACATGCCGATGCACCTCGGTCTGTTTTGAGAGGTGTATGTTCCGGGGTCGCAGACCTTGGGCATACGGCAAGAGTTGTCTGCTATTCCTATTGGAATAGTCGGCCAGCTGCCTCCTAAACTGGTCGAGGCACGGAGAAGGGAATGCTGCGTCCCCACAGCAAACTCCTCTCCCGCTATCGGAAGGGCGTGGGACAAGTACCCAATGCCCCACCTACCTGATGCAGGTTTTTCTAGGGTTTTCCCTGCATTTTTCTTTAGGCGAATGCCGGGTAGGATCCTTAAACCATAGCCCGGGGGCCCTAGTAACCCTTGGCTACCTTCCTCTACCCTTCCGCATCCCCCCTTTCAAATCCCTTCCTATGCTATTAAAGGGGAGTTGCCCAATGTGGATCACCCTCATGTAGCCTGTTGCCCTAAAAAAAAGTGCCCCTGTGATGTAACTAAAGCCTGCGAGAGGATTCTCTCGCAGGTAACCTGCGAGGGTTTTCTCTCGCAGGCAGAACCTTTTAGGAGAGATACGAAGGGGCTACCTTTAGGTATGCCTTTTCCTCTCCGTTTTTGAACTAAGGTTCCCACAAGCCGAGGCACCTTGGCCTGCTTTGAGAGGTGGTCGCAGACCTTGGGCATACGGTAAGAGTTGTTCGCTATTCCCATTGGAATAGTCGGCCAGCTGCCTCCTAAACTGGTCGAGGCACGGAGAAGTAAATGCTGCGTCCCCAGAGCAAACTCCTCTCCCGCTATCGGAAGGGCGTCGGACAAGTACCCAATGACCGACCTACCTGACGCAGTTTTTTCTAGGGTTTTCCCTGCAATTCTTTAGGCGAATGACAGGTAGGATCCTTAAAATATAGCCCGGGGGCCCTAGTTAACCCTTGGCTACCTTGCTCTTCCTTTCCGCATCCCCCCTTTCAAATCCCTTCCTATGCTATTAAAGGGGAGTGGCCCAAATGTGGATCACCCTCATGTAGCCTGTTGCCCTAAAAAAAAAAGTGCCCCTGTGACTTATTGAATTTGATCGATAACGCAAGTCTCACTGGAAATTACTGTCCCGTAAAGCAAGATCCGTCGGAATCCTGCTAATTACATTTCTCAGCAGATTATTCACACTCTGTCTCTTCAGAGTTGTAATTATCTGAACTTGAGGTACTTAAATAGCACTTGAATTAGTTTGATACCTGAACTATTAACCAGGATCTAAGCCAAGAGTGAGCTGCTCTCTAGTTACATATCGGATGCCCCAACCTTGACTTTCAACTCACTCATTCAGCGAATTGACGACACACGTATCCACGAACATGTTGCATGCATCATCAAAGAAATGACTCATTGGGAATCTCTTCAGTTCTCTAACGAAAAGGTTCGATATTTATTTGCGGTTTTCACGGGATTTACAAGAGTAAAATCTATGTGTATTTTCTGTGGTTGTTAAGGAACCTGTAAACGAGCAACTTGTTACGGCAATACTGGCCGGGCAATATTGCTGTAAATCCAGCAACATTTACGAGCAAATACATATATTTGGCCCGGCAATATTTCAGTTTTGCCGGGAAATGTTGCCAGATTTTTAAGTTCTGGTCGGCGTGTTACCGATGACATCGGTCGTTTGTCGTAAATACGGAAACATTGCCGGGCCACAACAGTTCCCAGACCTCACCTGGAGGTCTCTGTAGTCAATCAGCTGTGTTATCAATTAACTGTTCTCTCGGTAAAATTATTCAGTATTCCATTTATGAATTGGTCAAACGAAAAAACTATTGAATTTATCGATGAATTTCGCTCAAATCCATCATTATGGAGGCGATGGACTGAAGATGGAGATAGATGGTTGGCAAGCAACAGCCAACAACAGTTATGACGTGCGCGAAAAATGAAAATAAGAAAAAAAGTTAATTTATATTTTTTTAAATTAATATTTAACAAATAAAGAGGTCGAACCTTTACATACTTTAATAAATTCATTTAATCCTTCCGTTAAATCCACGCATAATTCTCGAACGATGTGCGAACTTGAACAATGGATACTCTGATTAAATACATCAAAGATTTCTAGGAGTCTCCTGGCGCCAAGAATTTAAGGGTGATCGGTTTTGCTTCCCTCATCACCGTGTCCTTTCTCTCAATCAAGAACCCTATTTCTTAAGTAAATATTCTAAGTCTCCTTTCCACATTCTGGTGAAGTTTCTAAATAAGTAATTGCCAAGAATTAATTTGTTCCTTAGACTGTGAAGTGTTTCTCGTATAATTTAAATAAGGTCGAATGTAGGTCCTTATGTTCTTTAATTACTTAAAATTTTTTAACACTTTTAATGCTGCGCTAATAAGCACTTCATTTTCGGCCATTTTTATTGTACTACGTGTACGCGGGAAATTCTCGGGCTACACTGTGGCCGAAATTTGGCGTGGCTGGCAACATATTACCCGGCCATACTTGCCGAAAACACATTGCCCGAGATGTTGCCGGGCCATACTTTCCCTCCTCGAAGTGGAACATAAAAGTTTGTCAACCACCTAGGTTAATGCGAGAACTAAACTCACCGACTGCTATAACTCTGGAATAGACATTAATATCGGTCTTTTTTCATTACTTTTTATGTAAACTCCTTCCACCACCACCCGTACCACCCAAGGGTGCTTCCTTCCCTTGCCTTTTGGAGTTGAAATTGGACACTTAAAAATTATAAAATGAGGTTATCAAATAAAGCGACATCTACAACGTTTTATTCCAGGCTAATAGCCATTTAGAAATGTTTTTACATTCCATCCCCATCCCTAGAGGTGGTAGGTGTCTCTTAACCCCTCACCGTTTGTTCCAGGATCTTAAGTAAAATGTGTATAAAGTTTGGTAGAAATTGATCTACACACATAAGATTGTATACGGAAATTTGTTTCGCCCCTTTTCCAACCCCACACCTAGCGGCTCAACGGCAAATTAACCAGTATGGAAAATATCAAAATTAAACTCAGTGACTTCCATAACCCCAGATTCAACACCAGTCTCCGTTGTTTACTAATTAGTTTATGTAATGTCCTTTCACCCATATCATCCGCCACACCTAGGGTCTGATGTACAGCTTAACGGACATCGTGAATGTCAAAATTTTAACCATTGACATCTATAACCCTGGATTTGACACTATTCTCGGTTGTTTCTCGTTATTTTTAATGTAATGTCATTCCACCGCCGCCCTTAGTGGCTCTGCCTTCCCAAGCTGTACGGGGTTGAAATTACTCATTGAAACATCTGGATAAAAACTATTAATCCCATCGACCCCGAAAAGTATTTAATCGACGCTAAGCTGACCGTTTTAGCATGTTTTTAAATTCACCCCTTGAGAGTTTCCTAACGCTTCGAAAACCCGACAGAAAACCTTCGCGAATGAGTGGTTTAGGAGCGCAGAGGACACACAGACACTCATTTAATATAGATATAGATTTCTGGCATTATTTGCACCCTCTGAATAGCACAACACACTCAAGTATCATTTCAGACCCAGTTATTACATTGACGGTAATGGTGACTTCTAACAGGTAAGCGGCGCCTGTTAGGAGTGGTCTCAGGAGCAACATGGAGACTTGTACTTGTCACGATCACCGCATCGCAATACACTTTCTGAAGGATTTTGAAAGATAAGATCAACAATCACCAAACCTTAGACAAATGCCTTCATCAGGCTTGGTATCGGATTCGTCCCATCAGCTTTCATCATCTCGTGGATTCAATGCTGAGAATGATTGCCGTAATATTAAAAGCAAAAGACGGACCACTGATTGGATGGTCATAATTTTCTGGCCTGTGAATGTATTTTATTGTGGTTGCAGCTGTTTCCGTCGAGTCATCCAGCAGTGTTAAAGAACGTGAGAATTTCCGTTTATGTTCGGCTCAACCTATTAATATACTGTTTCCTCATATATGAAAAGATGGAACATCCAAAGTGTGCAACTGTAGAAATCGCCTTTGGAATAGACTCAGGAAAATATAACGGTCTCGTAAATTTACATCAGTCTCACATGGCATTGAGATTCCTCTGGTCTAGAGCAATAGGAGGAAGGTTAAACCACTACAACGACACTGTAAATTAATTATGATTCGATTTTAAGTTACGTTCTTGGAGGATTTTCTTGGCTCACGACGTCCTTTGGAAGCAGACGATCAGCTAAAATTCAACAGAACGTTAAGATACTTGCCGTCTACAAAACTAAAAATCTATTTTTCTCTTAGTTTTTTCCACCGACAGTGGAATGTCGGGATAACGGAACGTTACTCAAGAGTAAAGGCTAATTTAGTGTCTGTAAACCCAAGCCTCTGGTCACCAAGTTAGAATGGATGAGACCACACCGTCGCTCAGAGACAAGTCATTGTCCGCCACAGTGGTTAACCACAAGGGATTTCGACTTCAGGCGAGATTTCTAGTTGGGAAATATCTTTTTAGGAACACTTTAATCATCAGCCCAAAGATGATTGCGTCCACTTTCACAACATAACCGCTGAACACTTAGATTTATTTTTATGGTTAGGTTACGTTTCAGAAATATGCACTGAATAACGAACACTGTTCAGGACTTAGTGAAAATATTGAGTGAGGGGAATCCGCTTTGGTGACTCGCCCCTTTAATGACATAGGAAGGGATAACATATTGGTTAATAAAATCTTGAGTACCAAAATTGCCTACTGCCCAGTAATGCAGAGGTTTTCAACCATTCGTAAGCCACGAAACATTAAAACTATGTTCTAGAAAGCTGGAGAAGATGCCTTCAACTCTCTCTGGTTTTTGAACTAAGGATCCCACAAGCCGAACAAGCACTTCGGACACTTTTGAGAAGTGTATGTTCCGGGGTCGCAGAGTTGCCCGTATTCCTATTGAAATAGTCGGCCACCTGCCTCCTAAACTGGTCGAGGAACAGCAAAACCCTCTCCCGGCATCAAAAGGGCAGCGGAAAAGTACCAAATGCCCGACCTACGTAATGCGTGTTTTTCTAGGCGTTTCCCTGCATCACTTTTAGGCAAATCCTTAAACTACAGCCCGGGGGCACTAGTTAACCTTTGGCTATCTTCCTCTACCACCATTCCGAATCCCCCTTTCATTCCTTTTCCTATGCTATAAGAGGGGAGTGGCCACTATGTGGATTACCCTATACATAGCCTGTCTACTACTTCTTTTTTCTTCGATGGTAACGGTACCGTCGTACGTAAAATTCAGGTTAAAAGGAAAGACTATATGTTTTGTCTATGTAATACAGGTATTATCTGTATTTAACGGTCATTGTTTTAAAATTTGATTGCAAGAATTTAATTTGTATTTAAAAGAATAATTAGTTTTAATGTAAATATAAAACATCGGAACGTAAATATGTTTCCGTTGGCTTTCGCATCGCTTAGTGTGTATGTAGCGTCCATCGTCCACCGTCCGCCAAGTGGCAAGCCTGTAAAGAGAAGATTGTTTAAGAAGTTCCACAAACAATAAAATATCATTTTATTTCTTGAATTTGAATTAATTTTTATAATTATGTATTTTATTTCGTTTTTTACTTAATTTTCTGTTCATACAAGACAGCTTTGATTTATTGCTCTTTTTCCAGAAGCCATCTATCAATATTAGCACTGATATATTCAGAGTTTAATTGTAGCTGACAAAAATGGCAAGTAAGCAAGGATGAGATAACTCGTAGTTGGCAAATTGAGGGTAATCAGCCCTATCAGTTTCTGAAAATGGGGATTGCATTGTTCATGTAGCTGAATGGCTGCTATCTCGCGCGTGGGCAAGCAGTGCGTGTGTTTGCGGGCTACCCCGGACCCGGAGTGAGTCCCAGGCTTGCGCCACGCCTCTCCTAGAGGAACCGCAACCGCGTCACTCGCGCTATCTGGTCAGGACACGTCACGGCTCTGGTCCTACATAAGCGCGGAGAGGCGACGCCAGTGCACTCACACCATTGCAAGCATGCATCTAAGCCTGGTTTCCGTCGCCGTGGTCATGGTCGCGTCCTGCGTGCAGGCGGCGTCGCTCAAGTTCCACATGAGCCAGGAGCTGAAGACCATCGACCGTGTGTGCGCGAATGCGCAGCGCCACGCGGTGGACGCCAGAGACCTGGTCGACGTCGCCGCCAGCGAGACCATCGTCCCCCAGCAGACCGTGCTGGGCCGCTGCGACCCCGAGGAAGACTGTTGCGAGGGAAGCTCCGTACGTCGCGCCGTCGAGTCGAAGACCACAGCCATCACCTTCCTCGTCACGGACGCCGTCAACAAAGACAGACAGAGGTACATCAACGTCACCGTCGAGGAGCACATCACCTGCAAGTGCGTCGACGAAGACCAAGCTACTCTGATTCCAGAAGTAGTGAATGTGATCTCCGAGACTCGACGGTAATCTTAACGGACTTTTTTTTGGCTCCGGTAAATTTCGTACTTTTCTGGTATTTTCTGAAATGGACAATTATTAGCGTCGGTGGCCACGAACGCAGAGACTGCTTACCGGGACCTGACATCACCACGAGAGATCCACTCGGCAACTATTTATTTATTAAATTATTTTCACATCGTTAAACTTTTCATCCCATATTTATTTATCAAACCTTTCATTATTCATCCAAAGAATTAATTTATTATTGTACATAACAGTAGAAAGTAACTATGTATATAATATATAAATCTTCATCTGCGTCAATTACATTGAAAATAAAGTCTGTACTTCTTAAATGATTCCCGTTATTACTTCTCTTATTTACGTAGAGAGTCAAATAAGTTACTCAACAAAATGAGAATTTTTTATAACAAGAAAGCGTCCAACGCATTTGGTACTACTTTCTACGTCCATTGTGTAATAAACGACATCTTCTAAATATTACAAAGCTAAATGTGCCATATCATCTACTACAACACTTTTAGTTACGACTAGGTAGGTGTCCGGTGGTGCCCGGGTATTTAATTCTACATTAAGCTATTGGTCGAGTGCTTCAACCTACCTATGCAGAGGGAGTGCTGACTTTATCAATAATCCCCCCTCTGCCTTTAGAAAAGCATAAATACTACAGATACCAAATATATAAAAACACTATTAGTACCTTAAGAGCGTGAAAAATACTCTCAGTGCTTTGAATCAAAAATATTCTTGGTACCATAATACAGTCAGAAATAAGCGAACTACCTTTAGAAAGTTACTTATACTTCCGGCGCCCTAAGAGAGTCACAATTTCTTCATGCACCTTAAGAGTCTCATAAATAATCCCGGTACCTTAAGAGAATCAAAACTGTTTTCTATACCTTAAGAGAAGCACGTCAAAATTTCTTCATGCATAAAAAATTCTCCCGCTATCATTGAGAGTAAAAAATTCTCCTGATTCCTTAAAAGAATTAAAATTAGTGGCCATACCTTAAGAGAGTAAAATATACTAAGAGAGTGAAAATTACTTTTCCTTCCTTAAGAGAGTTAAAAACACTGCCGGAGTTTAAAAGAATCAAAAATACTCCCGGTACTCAAAGAAGAACAAAAATACTTCCATTACGTTAAGTGAGTCAAAAAGAGTCCCCATACTCTAATAGAGTAAAAAATACTCCAGGAACCTTAAGGGAGTCAGAAATACTCCTATTGCATCAAGAAAGTGAAGAATAATCCCGCTACCTTAAGAGATACAAAAATACTCTCGCTGCTACTCTTAAACTGTATCTTTAGGGAGAAAAAAAATAAACGAGGTAACTTATCCATGTCAGAAATATTTTTATTAGATAAAGAGAGTGCGCCTAAAAAGGACAAAACTACTTATGTTACCTTGAGTGTGTCAAAAATACTCTCGGTGCGGTAAGAACGTGATAAATCTTCCCAGTCTAAAAAAATACGCTCTGTACCTTAAGAGGTTCCAAAATATTCTGGTCCTTAAAGCGTTAAAAATACTCTTTGCAATTTATATTATTTTCCCTTCTACAGATGGTAGCCCTGGGTGTTTTACCGATCTAGGATTTGTTTCGAATCACACGTAACATTAAAATACAAATTTGGAAGAATTCGCTGCATTGCATTTTTTGCCCCACCCCCACCCCCCTTCGTAGGGGTTGAAGTGCAACTTAACCGGCAATACGAATGTCATAATTAAACTAATCGACATTCTGATGCGTCACAAATCTATGTTGATTATTTTACGTTGCGTCCTTCCACCCCCACCCCTAAGGATTGTCCCCTCCCAGCCCGAAACAGGTTGAAATTATATTAAAATAACATCGGGTGAAATACTGTCAATCTCTCTAACCCCAAAACATATTTATTGGACAGAAATATCGGCCCTTTAAAATTTACCAACCTTTCCATCCCCTCTTCTGCGGTATTTGAACCTTCGCCAAAATGGTAATAGGAACATATGTACAAAATTTTGTCAAAATTGATCCATGTCTATAAGATTGTACGCGGAACTTTCTTTCCGCCTCCAACATAACTCTAAGGAGTTGGAGTACAACTTAACGCGCTAGTTGAATGATTTAATTAAACTCATCGACATCCATAATCACGGATTCGACTCCATTCTCGGTTTCTTCCGCGGTATTATTATGTATGGATGTAGATCCACCCCTAAGGGTTTACTCTCTATCACAATGGCCCCTGGGATTGGTGGACTTATCTTACCCTCACAGTGTTTATTAGATAGATAACTTTTTTAATATGTACTGTAATTATTTCAAACCTAGCTTATAAGTGCAATAATTATTCAACAAAATTAAGTAATTCAAGAAACTTTCTAGAACTTGCTAGAGGCATAATAATTCTCAGGGTCATATTTAAATATATTACAATATATGAAATTATATACTAACAAGAACAGGAAAAACACTGTGACTGTCATTGACCCCGGAAAGTTATCTTTCGACGCAAATATCGACCGTTTTGAAAATTTCCACCCCTGTGTCTAGGCAAGTTAGTCGTGACTTTCCCGCCTCCCTCCACAGTATTTGTTTCCGGTTCGAAAGTAACACGTGTACACAATTTGGTTATATTTGCTCCAATGGTGTAGATTTGTATGCGGAACATACGCACACACAGTCAAATTTGTTTCTTTGTTCGAAGCATCGTAATGATGACCCTTATGGGAAAGAAATATTGTACAATTCATAAAACACAACCTTTCCTCGTTTAACTTGAACTGGGATCAAGATGATCGTTTAAAACTATCGAAATTTGATTTCCAAATTCCTTTCCGATGTCGGTGCTAATTCCACTTGGCGCCGGGATGCCTTCATAACAATGCAGACTCTGTAGAATCATAAAATAATGCGAAAATAACACAAAATCTACAGTTTAACTTTCTCCCGAGGATAAACTCATCTAATAATGACTTGAGAACTCTTGATGGAAAATTGCAAACTCAAACGAAGCGAGCGAAACAATTCTCTCGCAGGTGAAACTTCCCAGAGAGCTCTGGAGGATGGCACCGTTGGGGATGCCTTCACATCTCTCAGGTTTTTTTGAACTAAGGTTCCCACATGCCGAGGCACCTCGGCCTGTTTTGAGAGGTGTATGTTCCGGGGTCGCAGACCTTGGGCATACGGTAAGAGTTGTCCGCTATTCCTATTGGAATAGTCGGCCACCTGCTTCCTAAACCGGTCAGGCACGGCGAGGGGAATACTGCGACCCCACAGCTAATCCCTCTCTCGCCATCGGAAGGGCGTGGGACAAGTACCAAATGCCCGACCTACCTGATGCGGGTTTTTCTTTGGTTTTCCCTGCATCACTTTTAGGCGAATTGCCGGGTAGGATCCTTAAATTATAGCCCTAGTTTACCCTTGCTCTTGCACTAGGCCTGCGAGGGCTATTCTCTCGCAGGCAATACGTGCGAGGGATGTTCTCTCGCAGGCAGAACCTTTTAGGAGAGATACGAAGGGGCTACCTTTGGGTATGTCTTTTCCTCTCCATTTTTGAACTAAGGTTCCCACAAGCCTGCGTCCCCACAGCAAACTCCTCTCCCGCTATTGGAAGGACGTGGGACAAGTACCCAATGCCCGACCTACCTGATGCAGGTTTTCCTAGGATTTTCCCTGCATTTCTTTAGGCGAATGCCAGGTAGGATCCTTAAACTATAGCCCGGGGGCCTCTTAACCCTTGGCTACCTTCCTCCACCCTTCCGCATCCCCCCTTTCAAATCCCTTCCTATGCTATTAAAGGGGAGTTGCCCAAAGTGGATCATCCTCATGTAGCCTGTTGCCCTAAAAAAAACCCCTTGCTCTACCTTTCCGCATCCCCCCTTTCCTATGCTATAAGAGGGGAGTTGCCACTACGTGGATTATCCTATACATACCCTATACATAACATTCAAATAAAATTGCAAACTGGACTACTCTAAACCGTTATAGTTGAGGAAGCTAAATATGGCGTCTTTCAGACCGAAAACGTTACGGCGTGACTTGTGAAGCAGTTCTTTTAACAGAGACTTTTCCCAGGATTAGATTTCTCATTTCCTGCCCTAGATTACACTATGATATTACTAACAGCAAACGTGCAAAGTTCACATGAAACACTCGTTACAGTACACATCCTTCAGTCTGTGATTTGTCGCTGATTAAGCTTGATTAATTGAAATTTGTCCCACCATTTTTGAGAGAATACAATTAAATTGTTATTATGAGAAACGATAAATTACGGTTTTCTAAAAATTACAGAATTAAACTCAATAAAAGTTTAATATTAAGAGCAATACTCCTGAAACACCGGCATTATTTGTCCCTGCACCTCACGTAGCAATGGCCGATTCTTAGAAACAATCTAGTTTATGTTGTTGTTATTTATTTTTTTTAAAAAAGAAAAGAATTCTTGAACGTGCTCTGTCACTACGTTCGGAAGCGAAACCCACTGGCAGCTGATAAAGGCCCGGACTTTCCACAGATACTTTTCTACTCAGAAGTAAGAATTACGCTCTTCTTCGAAGATGTTTTTCCGTGGGACAACTTTACGCGTTGAGATGTATTTACAAGACATGTGTCGAGAAACCGACAAAATGAACGGCCTTGAATATTACAAACATTATAATATTTAATTACATTAATTCAACACAACACGTTTCGTTTATAATTTGAAACAGGCCTCACAATTGAATACGAAAAATAAATTCTTATTTATATAAAAGTTCATCTTAAAGATAAAATATATTTAATGACTGTTAGCAGACATTTTTTTTCGAATTACAACAAAAACTTATTTACGAGACCAACGTTTGCCTTGGTCCTTTCTTCAGGTGCAGACAAAACGCAATAGCCTAGAGAGACACAACTGCTCAAGATAGTTCTTTTGTCTGTATTTGGCTATCTTTCTTATTATTGTAAATGTTTCCTCAGTCTGTGCTTCAACTTATTATACACAATACGGTTTTATTTACCTTAATTAGCCAGATAAGTAGAAAAATAGAATATTTCACATTATAAATTTATATAAAAATCTATATAACAAAAAAGGATGTATATTTGTATGTATGTATGTGTGTATTTAAGTTAATTTCTATACAGACTTAAACGCGTGGAGAGTTTGCAACAAAAATTAGTACACATATTCTTCGAAACACGAGAAACGGTACTGTGGGGGTGAGAAAACCCTAGCATAAAGGTAGAAAGAATTATAATTGAAAAATATGATCATTTTCTGTTTAATTACTGTGCGACAAGAGACCATGACGTCACGCGAGGGGAAATAATACGCGACGAACAAAGGAAATAGTTCATTTTTTCGTAATGCAATAAAGCACAAATATTTTCATTGAATAAAAAGTATAAATTTTATCCATAAATACCCCATAGAATGATAATAAAAAAAACAATACGAAATACTTTACGATGCTTGCGGGAAATGTAAGTTAATTTTCGTGCCATATTAGTGACTGCAATATGGCGACCATTTGTTTACATCGTGAATGTAGCTAAGAATTTCATCAATTTCATCTTTCGTAATGTCTGAAGACTGAGGGACAATTATATCCTGCAATACTCTTGGAGTATATTTAATTATTCGGAGGTGTGTTTGTTGGGACCGATGCAATAAAATTCAATGTATTTTATAACTGTTGAATTAATGCACTATCGGTCGAAAGTATCTACGGAACTAGGAACAGTTAGATTTAGGTTAAATCAATTCTTGAATAAAGATTAATGTAGAATTAAATACTTTTTCGGGTTTGCAATAATAAGTACACGGGCAATGCCGGGCACTCAGATAGGTAAAAATGAAATATATGAAAATGAAAAATAATAGGATATTTTCCCAATATGATATAAAGGAAATTTAATTATAAAAATGATTGTTAATGATCGTTAATTATAACTCATTAGTTATACGTAGTTACGAAGAAAATAAAACTATCACTAAACATATTTTAGAAACAAAATCATGCCTTGATTGGTCCAATCATTTGCAATCATCGAGAAAAAATATATTTACCCGGTTAATTTAAGAATGGTAGACGAAAAGGTGAAAAATCTGCACAATACAGATCAGGGCCTATTTATCATTCATTAATACAAAAAAAATACCTTGCAGAGCTTAAATATTCAACGAATTGTGTGTTTGGTAGGGCTTGGTAAGAAACGTGCAAACTATTTATTTAACTTAAAATTATTATTTTTTCTACAAATTACTAAATTTTCTACATATATTTTCTTTCAAAAGAGATGTTGTAAAATACTAATTTCTAATTAAGATAATAAACAACCTCCATGAGTTTTCGGAGAAAGTCGTCTAAGGGAAATAAAATTTAAACTTAATCTGGACTCTCTAGTGAATATAGAGTAGTGTAGCGAAGTGAAGTGAAGTGATAGTGATCTGTTATATACTAAAAAGAAAAATGGTAACATTCCTTGTCTCCTTAGGTATTTAAATAGTTACTTAATCTTTATTTTCAGATATATAATTCCACTTTTCTCCTTTTCAGGCCAATTCAATATTAATTCCCTCTTTAACTTTTTTCAAAATTAACGTTTAATTCATATAATGTTATATACATGTGTTTATAGTTGTAATAATTTCCCTAAACGTAGCTTATAATAATTATGTTAATTTACTCTATTTTCCCTTTTGTAACTTCCCTTACTTAATTTGTAATTCCATTGTAATTTCATGCAGACTGCCCATTTGAAGATTAAATAAATAAATTCACATACATACATATATACTGTAGTAATTGGTAATTAAGGCATTGTTCTAATTGAAAAGTTGAATTGTAGAGGACTCATTATTGGTGGATATAGCGGACGCTGCAACAACCCGGCAATGCAAAGAAAGTATTGTTGATCGGTCGAGAAGGTTTTACACGCTCAAAATTTACGAGACGAACGAACAATCGGGCAGCAGACAGCAAATAGAACAGACGAAAAGAACGAACAGTCAGGCAATGAACGGCGAGGTGTAAAGACCACAAAATTCTAATACACGAAAAGTTGAACAATTTAGTCAGTCAGCAGCGAGAATGAAAAAGGTGTAATTTAAAGAACGAGAAAGTGTCCCAGTAACCAGTACGCTGTTACACCAAAAATGCAGAAACTGAACTAGTTTTCAGTCAACAGACAAAACCAATGAGGTGGTGCATTTTCAACAAAAATCCACGAGACCTACAAATCCAGGTTGCAGTAAATCATCGAGAATCGACAAAGTTATTTTAAACCAACTAACAAACTACGCTAATTAGAGTCTGTGAACATTTAGAGTCTGTGAGTACTTAGAATCAGTGATATCCCCAAAATTGTGCACGAAACGTTCAAATGAGACCTGGGCTGCCGTAAGTAGAAAGAAAAATTTAAAATCATTGTAAATCAAGTTTAAAAGATAAACGTCAGATCGTTCTTTAATTACTGATAAAATGAGATCTTTAATTATTCAGATCGTTTTTTATTTCTTGATAAAAATTGAAATTGTTTAAATTCAATCTTTGGTATTATTTCTTCAGCAACAAATTTCGTCTATGTTCAGACGCATTGATTCCCATATAAAGTAAATGTAATTTTTGTGATTTTGTTTATATAAATTCTGCCATTATCAAACCCAGTTCAAGACCCTGAGATCCCAAATATTTTTGTAATTTGAATACTTGCTTTAAAATTGTTAATAAATCTTGTTTAATAGTTTTCACGTAATAGTTCTTTTCATTTAAAAACGCCACATAATTCATATTTTGAATTATTGATAAAAGATGTTAATAAATTATTACAATACATAATATTGTATTAAAAGCAATATAAAGTTTTTAACCCAATCTCACGATTATTCGTGGCATTATAAACAACTAAGAATAACATCAATTGAATTCCGATTTATAAAGAAACGAAATGAAATTATAGTGACGTAACCTCGCCATTTCCTGCTGCACATTATTATGATATATCGTGACCGCGTCGTTAGCGTCAGTGTCCTGCAGTAGCGAAGTGAGTTTCAGCTGCTACTCTCTCTCCGGGAACAGTGGAACATACACTTTAGTCCCTGATTCTCGGTTCTTCTCAGGGAAAAAAACATTCCAAGGAACTTTTACTCACGTTTATATATTTACATCGAAAAAATGCCATCCTTTATTTTCACGTGGTCTTGAACTGTAAATTGTTTCTGTCAAACCATTAGTTTGCGATGTCTGGAGGATTTGTTTTGTATCTGGTTTTAGTATTACTGTCTACTTGTCGTAAGCGAAACTATAAAGTATGTACCCAATCTTACCACAGCTCGGAGTCATTCATATTTATAAAATTAAACGAGCTGAGTGGCTGCGATGCCCAGGTATTTATTTAAATTACCCAGGAGTAGGAATTGATCCTTGGTAAACATTTCATTTAACCAGCATCAATAGCGCTCGTTTTTGGAACATTTACCCGTTTACGTTCCCCTCCCCGACCTAATCCCACGGCATCTAACTTCAATATAAACCACTGACTGACGGTATTTTGGAATTCTCCTACTATGTAAAATAAAAATGTCTGAAAATGACGACGAATTAAAATAGTAAAAAATAATTCATAGAAGTCTAAAACTACTCCCGGTACCTTGAAGGAGTAAAGAAATAAAAAGTAACAACTGTCAGAGAGCTTCGCGATATTCAACCAACCTTCAGAATCGGCTTACAATAAAAAGACGCCAGAAATTACTTTATGTTTCAAATCGGGATAATAAAAATGAAAGCGACACTTATTGACTGGTTAAGGTTTACTTGTACTGAATCAATAGCGGTAACGAGCATTTCCTGCTGGTATTATAATCTTACAACAGAACATTCAAAAAGTAACATTTTAATAAAACGTCAACTGCAAAAAATTTTTTTTAAAAAAATCAGGGAATTCAAGTTATAATTAACAATAGAACACTTGTGTCTGTAAAAGCGTGAAACTCAATTTATGGGGTTAAAAGTATGTTTGACAACAGTATGGCAAATGAGACTATCACTTTATTTCCTCGTAAACCAGAAAACACCTTTTCTAAGATTGAAAATATCATTATTCAACAGATCTTCTTTGTCCATGGGGATCATTGATTGAACGCTCGTTGCGTTCGATGCATTCCCGTAATTTTGTGAATACTTGTTCTCAGGTCCGGCATGAGGTCATTTGACTCTTACACTTCATAGAAATCAGGGAACAACCGGATGTCACTCAAGTTCACGAGGAAAATGAAGAACCTGTTTGCGAATTCTGTCTGATGAATCCCAACAGCGTTAAGGTAAGAAAGTTGGCTCAGATGGAAAGTATAATTACAACAGGAGAAAGTAATGAAATCGTTTGACTGAGTATTAAAATATCTATACCTGTCACCCTCGTTCCGTTCCTTTTCTTGGAACCTCCTCAGGTGCACAAGTATAAAATAACAAATTTGCTATAGATGAATATAATTTATTAGCTGTAATAATACAAGAATTAGAATTTGTAATGGAAAAGATATATCAGAATAAATGGAAACGAATCAAGGAGTTAAACAGGGATGCAGCTTGACACCTACATTATTTAGCATTTACATAGATGATATGATACGGGAATGGAAAAGAGAGAAAACACCATCAGGTATAAATATAGGAAGGAATAAATACATCAACACGATGCTGATGATCAAGTCATAATTGAAGATAGTGAAGACAAACTACAAATAGCTTTACAAAAACTAAATGTCAAGGCTATAACCTGAAAATTTCCATAAAGAAAACAAAAACAATGGCATTTTTAGGCAATTATTCAGTCAGAACAAAAATAATTCTAGATGATTAACCAATTGAACATTTCTAATACTTAGAATGCGGTATATCATATGAACAAGATAAAGATATAAGAAGAACCCTGAAGGAAAAAACAAGGAAAGAAACGCAAATAAAATTTTATAAAGTCACTATAAGGGGCGGAAAGCTGGACGCTTAGAATTAAAGGTCTGAGACAACTAGAAACATCAGAAATGAAGTTTATAAGATCTGTTAAAGGATGCACTAGAGAAGAAAGAATCAGAAATGAAACAATAAGAGATGAACGAGGCATACAGTCAATAACAGAGAAGGCGATCCAACTTAAAAGAGAAATGGATAGAACATGTACATCGTATGCCACCACAAAGGATTTCCAAACAAATAATAGTATATAACCCAATAGGAAGAAGGAATGTGGGAAGACCGTGGAAGAGATGGTGAGATCGGAACAGGCCTAAGGCCTAATCCTGGATTGTTAAAATAATATATAATTTCAATAAACTTCTAAAAAAATACACAAAGTAGCAGAAAACTTTAAAAACTCTGTACTTTTACTCATGAATTAGTGGTTTCATATTTATTATATCACTTCTAGTTACCACTGTAGCAAAGTACGCCCAGAGGGTCCGCACCCCGCAACACGCAGGCGCACGGAACTTGCCTACACAACCATACATTCAGGCGTTAACTGCAAGGATTTTTTTAAATATTGTTTAACTTTATTTGTAAAAATTAGTTACATTGATAAACTGTTCATTAGCAGGCCTCAGTTTCCAAATGTGATGGTGCGGTATTTGAAAGTGCAAACATTGAAGTATTGTTAAATGAATTCCATATAAATTACGAATTTGCGTATTTATATTTAAAATATTAATGAGGCCAAAAGAGACCATTAAAAACTTATAATGTAATTAATTAAAGTTAACATCATGTACAGTTCTAATGTGGACACTTATCAGGTTTACAGTAAATATATTAAATTTTACTTATATTTATCTAACTACTTTAATTAATGAAATAACATCCGCCAATTTGGTCAGAGGTTTATTAAATTCAATTTAAAACATTATAAAATAGTTTCGTTCCTAAATTTTTGGACGTCTACGGCTTTAACGTTTGTGAAAAGCGCACCTTTTCAAATCAATTCAACAATACTCGTGTAATTAATTATTACGATTTTATACTTTAATTAGATTTTAAACCTGAAGAGATCCCAAAATTTAGGGACGAGACGTTGTGTTTTATATTATTTCAAATAGATTTTAATGTATCTGTGACCAATTGGCTAATGTTATTTCATTATATTGAATAATATATATACTTGTACAAAGACATATAAAAAAGATAAAAATGACAAAGATTAAAAGTATAAAAAGGTTGGTTTTATACAATATCGTTGTTACAAGTATAACTGTAATTTAATATCTTAGGACTTAAATCTGTTGTTAAATTGAATTAATTAAATTATAGATAATAATGGTTCATTTTGGCCTCAGTAGTGATTTAAACTATACGGAAAACGTAATTTTTATTGTAGTTAGGAATTTATTGGTTCTAAAATTTAAATATCATAAGAGTAAAGAATCGTGTGTATGGCAAATTTAAAAATAATTATTAGTCTACGAGTGTTGTTTGATTTCCATTCTTGGTTTACCAGAATAATTGACACTTTAAGCTTAAAAGAAAGCAAGACTGGCGAAAAGAAAGAAATGTTAATGGGATATTCTCTTTAAGAATGTTTTAGATTAAATAGGATGATAATCTGACGAAGGAGTAGTGAGGATTTGGTTGTTACAATAAGAGGATGTTCTGAAACTAGCTGTTATAGAAAGCTCAATAAAGTATACGCGGAAGTTGTCCCGGCTTTCGGAGTTTGAGTGGTTATTGACTTGGATAGAACTCACGTACTTGTCCAAATAAAACAAAGGAACATCCGGTAAATATTATCTCCCAGTTAAATATATTTTCTTATAATTAAAAACAGTAACTTATATTGGGAATAGTCGGCCAGCTGACTCCTAAACTGGTCGAGGCACGGAGAAGGGAATGCTGCGTCCCCACAGCAAACTCCTCTCCCGCTATCGGAAGGGCGTGGGACAAGTACCCAATGCCCGACCTACCTGATGCAGGTTTTTCTAGGGTTTTCCCTGCATTTCTTTAGGCGAATGCCAGGTAGGATCCTTAAAATATAGCCCGGGGGCCCTAGTTAACCCTTGGCTACCTTCCTCTACCCTTCCGCATCCCCCCTTTCAAATCCCTTCCTATGCTATTAAAGGGGAGTTGCCCAAAGTGGATTACCCTCATGTAGCTTGTTGCCCTAAAAAAAAAAGATAATGGTCACTTTGAAAAATGATCTTTACCTTACTACACTTATTTCATTCCGAGACTACGATTCACCGTACGAAGTTTGTTGGTTCCCGGAAACAAATGCCACTGCTTCAAATCTTTAAACAGTTTCAAAATTGATTCCTATCTTATTAAATAATTAGCAGTGTATAAAATAATTAAGCCATTCATATGCATCTTTGATCTTGAAATATCTCTCAGAGTAAAGATTTGTCAGCTCTCAGTCTCCGATAATTAATCCACAGCTAATATTTTGCCTTCACTTCTTGGCCTCGTTCCTGAAGTGTTCTAAAAATTTCCAAGCATAATATTTTGTACACGTACTCTCCAGTTTTATTAAAATAATTAATTTTGGATTCTATAATTAAATTTTCACGTCATATAATGTTACGGGCACTCTTAACGACACTATAAAATTATAATCATATGTCTGACTATTTTAGAGTCATATGTCTGTTCCGCATACAAATTTAAACGCGTGGCGCAATTTTGACAAAAATTGTATTCACGCGCACCTTTCGAACAGGAAACAAACACTGTTGGGGTAAGACACGTGTACCACCCCCCAGGGGCGAGGGCGGCAATTTTTAAACATGCTGAAACGGCCGATATTTATGTAGGATAAAGATTAATCGGGGTCGATGAGATTGATACCTTCTCTCTCGATGTTTTTGGTGTATTTTTAAGCCCCTTTAGTCATGAGAGGAGAGAACCCTTAAGGGTGGTGTTGAGGCGGCGTTACATAAAAATAATGCGAAAACAACCGAGATTGGAGTCGAATTCTGGGCTATACTTGTCGCTGTGTTCAATTGTGACATTAAAATAGCAGTTTAACCCCAATTTCCCGGGGGTGGAAATTTTCGAACATGATAAAACAGCCAATATATACGTTGAAAGAAACTTATTCGCGGTCAATGAGGTAGGTAACGTTTCTCCAAATATATATATATATATATATATATATATATAATTGGTATAATTTCAACCCCTTTAGGATTGAAAGGGACACCTTTAGGTATGGGGTTATATGGGTCGTTATATAAAAATGTAAAAACAACCGAAATTGAAGTAAAATCCGAGTTTATGGATGTCGCTGAGTTTAATTGTGACAACCCGGGTAATGCCGGATACCCATCTGGTTACAAATAAAGCACAGCTTTTTAAAGTGAGAAAAAGTAAAAAATTTCGTCGCTATTTGAAACCTCTTCAGGAATATGAAATTTTACAAAATTTTGATAGGCATTTCTGCCACAGCAGTCAAGGGCGTAAGTCCGCGATTATTAAATATTTTTAATCCTTCAAATACCCGAAGAGATCGCAAATGGCGACGGAAAGTTGTATGTTTTCCATTTTAAATCTTCATCAGACTTTTAAAGGCTGAGTTTTATTTGTTACCATATTATTTTCTAAGTTATGTTAGTGTTGAAATATGTATTTTTGCAGTTATGATTTGGAATACATATTTATTCTACGCAATTATATAATCCTGTATTCTTACCCGTTTAAAGAAGATTAATGTTGAGAACTGTGTAATGACTATATATTTATGAGAATGAGCACAAATTGACTCTAGTACCGTCGACGGAAGATTGTAACGATCCCGGCTATAACTAGAAAATATTACTTTTTAAATTGAAATAATTGTTGTTGTGTATAAATTGACCGGGAGAAATCTCTCGAGCTTACTTGGGCCGGCTAAGACCAGACGGAAGTATGAACATCATCAACCCTGCCGCTGCCTGTGACCGATTTATTGCCTGTCCTTTACCAGACAAGAATTTTTCTTCAGTCTCATACGAAATCATAAGAGAAATCGACCGCGGCGTTAAAAATGATGACGTGTGCTGAAAATGTGGGCTGACATATTCAACAGTCTCATCGTTACTGAAGAATAAACATTTCCACATTAACCTAAAACAACGTAACGTAAGACACAAGAAAGATTAAATTTGTCAATTGAGCATTTTAGTCAGTGCATTAATTGAGCGGTTTAAAATTAAACGTAGTTCCGGTCTTCCGATTGAACGTGCAACCAAGGAGTTTTTCTTATAAAGTGTTTTATATTTTATTTTAAGTTAGTTACGTTATGTAATGTAGATTCTTTCCAATAATAAGTGTATTTTCTTTTGTTTTGTACAACTTCTGAAAATAAAAGCAAAACTCGTATATATCGAACACTGGTTACGACGGCCGAGATATTTTTGTTTATCTGACCAGTCTCTAAATGCAATTAATAGATTATAAGCAACCTTTGGTGATTACGTGTTGTGGTGATCGAAAAGCAAGTCACTTTAAATTGCTTACTGCGAAAGCAGTGATGTCGGAATTTGTGTCCTTGATGACATTGGGATCTGGCGACCTGTCTACGACCTCCCGTAATTGCCGTCGTATTTCCACGATGAGACAACGCAACCTTGAGTAGTCGAGCTTCCTGGCACTATATTCTCTTCGGGGAAATCCCTTCCCGCTGGGTGACCCGGATAAACATGCAGGTTCTTTTGGTTTCTCCTCAGTTTCTCCCTGCGTAGAATAACGCAACTACCGCTTCATCATCATTTTTCTAAAATCATGTTAAGAATAGTTGGGAATGGCTGTGACGACAACAAAGTACGTCCATGTAACCTTGGAAACTTGAAGTACTCGCCGGAACAATTAAATTTAATCGTGTTCACCTCATGCTTACATTAAGAACTAGTTTCGTCGGGTTAATTGCGCAGCGTGCGTATGCTATATATATATCTAGGTATGCGGATGATTATGTTTTAAAAAACGTTTTGTTGTCATACACTGTTTCCAATTGAACGCATTTATCTAAGGAAATAATAACCAAAGATACAAAATGTATAACGCAGGTTTTAACTGGAGAACGCCAGTTCATACTTCGCTGAAAATAACACCTGTTTGAATATTGCTCTATTAATCAAGACACGGATATAACAGAAACACGTTTCCAATCTTAAAACTTGTAAAACTCAAACTACTATTTCAGAGATGTATCATAAGAATTAGTTGACAATATACTGAGTTCGCAAAATAATTTTTTATATTTATTTATAAAGTGATTTATAAACTAGTCTGCCTTTTGGAAAATAGTAAAGAAAAAAGGGGCATAGATGATACAAGAGGGAAGTTGCCCCCACGTGGATTACCCTCATGTAGCCTGTTACTGTAAAAAAAAAATTTAAGTCATATAAATATATATTTATTTATGGAAAATTAAACTACGTTTCGTCGCTAACTTAATGACTCCTTCAGGTTTAAGTTTAACAAATTTTTGATAGTCAGGTCATTCTGCCTTGCCTGCCGTCATGTTTAATTTTTAATAAAGAAAAATATTTTTTTCTGATTTCAAATTGGCTGTCTGAATAGTCAGAATATCATCTCATAGCAGTCATTTCTTACCTGACAAAGAAACGTTTACGTCTCGGTGTTACAAAGAGATTGACTGCTTTCATTTAACGCTGCAATGTTGATATTACTGTACGGAACTCGCTGGAAGCAAATGGAAGGAGAATGAAGAGCCAGAAAAATATAGGAATGGTGTTTCAAAAATTTTAGATAGCTTTAGTCATCACTATGGAGGATATCTTTAACAGTTGTCAAT
Organism: Zhengitettix transpicula; assembly: GCA_037074705.1. NCBI lineage: Eukaryota > Metazoa > Arthropoda > Insecta > Orthoptera > Tetrigidae > Zhengitettix > Zhengitettix transpicula. The sequence goes on along the minus strand of CM073590.1, from coordinate 227,089,724 downwards.
TATAAGCGCCAGAGCAGTTTCCTCGTTCCGCGGTCCGTCTCGGTAAGAGTTCCTGGAACTACTTACTGCCTGCCCTCAGCTTCACTTTTTGCTACCGTTTGAAGCAGGGAATCTTAACTCTTGAGAGCTAACTAATAATAGGCTAAAATTTGGGATTTACTTTACTAATTTACTAAATTGAGCCTCACCCGGAACTGGCTGGTGAAATATTATTCTGTTGGACATCCAGCAATCAGAAACATAACCTAGGATAAACCGAGGGTACAAAACTAGGATGACGAAAAAGAACTAAAAATTTGTGTGCTGAATTACGCAATCAGGAGAAGTGAGATGAATGAGTAACCAGGAATGCTGGTTATGCTGAATGTTATTTATTATGTAGATGTAAATTATTAATTATAGTTGAATGTCAGATAAATATCTAATTTACAGTTTGAATTATTTATAATTAACCCTTCTTCAAACCGTCCAACGATCCCTAAAACTATTAAATCGACACTCGGCTTTTTTTCTCATTAACGATCTCACACCAATCCCAGGCCATTAGTTGTTGAAATTTTACTTAAACTAACTATTCTCAAAGATAGGAAAAAGCATGGGTTCGTCAGGATTATCTGTCGATGGCTTAATAATAAAATATCCTGTAATATTAATATATAATACATTAATATCCACTGTATAACACCCCCCCCCCTCCCATCCCAATCCACCTCTACCCACTTACTATTCTATGGGATGTGGATTACATTTTTTCTGGTTTTATACAGTTATGTTGGATCATAAAAACAAAGATATACAGATATTTTTAAATATCTGTGTATATATATATATACGTCCCTCCAAGGAGTCGGCCATGCCGCAGCCTGTCATCAACAGTCTTGGCTGGACTCACATAATGTCTGATGTCCTAACGAACTTGGGATCTCAATTCGAAGTGCTCGTCGTAATGATATACACAGCAATAGCGACTTGTCTCCGTGTTGTTGTCATTGGCTCTTCCTTTAGGAAGGACGGCTAATGAGAAACCTCGGTCGACATGACGTCATCATTTCCTATTTGAAATTGACGAAGCCATCGTGCAGAGCCTTCTTGTTGGCGCACGGCTGTCACGGTAATTCCGAGACGAGACAAGGATAACTGAGCTTGGCGTCGAACTGGCTCCGAAAGTTATATAATTATGTTTTCCTCAGCTGTGGAATTTCCGGCGAAATACCCGTCGTTAATTTATCATAATTCCTAAATTACTAAAGATATATCAGTATAACGTAAATTCCAGCCTTTCACCTATCAATTACGTAATACTTGTTACATTCCTTCTAGAGTAAAAATATTCCTGTAAATGTAAATACATCAACTACTCGTAAAGTCCAACGAAACGTTCTGTACGTTTCATGATCGCCGGAAAACTTAATCCGTTAAATACTTAGTTGAGTGAAATGTCGAGACACCTTTGAGGATGAAGCACAAGGTCTAACATAGATGACAACAGAACGGCCTACAACTTAGAGGACAAGGTCGAAGCATTGGCGGAGGATTTTAGGGAATCTTTTATACCGTTCGAAGGTCCCCACTGCACACCCAGGGATTCTTGAGTGTTGAGAAACAGCCATGAACACTTGGACTTCGGAAAAGCCCAGAGTAACCACAGAATAAGACCATGGTGGAGTTTCCCCGCGTTGCCATCTTCCAAGGGACGACGGAATATGAACAAAACTGTCACCTTGCGGATAAACTAAATGGTGGTAGTCCTCATGACTGATAGAAACTTTATCTCGGGCGACTCGACAATTACAAAAATACCAAACTAACGATTTACATTCAACTTAAACCCCTTCAACAGTTATGTAAGAATATTAATAGAAATCGGTTGTGATAAAGCGAAATAAATCCGTGGGCCTAGTAGCAGCTGGCCAGTTCGACGACCCACAACTTCGTCTACGCAAATATTCAAAACCAATCATTTCCTTGGCAAGGCCAAATCAATCACCTCCATAAATCGTAGACTCGTTTCTGTCTTCATGAAATTAAAAGTGAACCATTCAGCCTGGAAACATTGATAAATACACAAAAGATCTACCAAAGCAGACGAAAGAGTCATGTCAACATCTTGACGCAACATTAACTCTTGGTGGGTGTGGTGCCACAACAATTACTGCGAAACTAGCAAGGATGAGCAGGAAGTGACGAGATTAACGTCACTGACGGATGTTCGTCACAACCTCAGACTGCACTAGGGAGGAAAAAATCATATGACGGTCACACTATCTACGAATCTGGAAGGAAAAGATTCCCAGGGCATTGGTAAATTGAAAACTGATGATAAGTTCATACTCAAGTACGAGAAACTATAATGAACTCATTTTTTAGTCTGTATTTAAAAATACTTAAATTTTTCCAATTTTTTTATCTCCAGAGCATCTTTATTTTTTAAACTGTTATTATAAACCTCTGGAAATATTTTACATAATGTCTTATCATTTGTATTCAATGGAATAATTGCATTCGTGTCTTAGTATAAGACCGAAAGCTTCACAAAGAACAGACGAAGCTTCAACCAAAGCTCAGCCAATTAGGCCATGAAATTAAAATTAAAGTTTCATGTTAACCCATGAAGATTGTGATCCAGTGAATTGTAGGTAAAGTTGGGCTCGAGCTGTAAATACAATGGATGGAGAAGACTCTGGTAAAGCATCCAAGCGGAAGCCCCCGGTTCGATTTCCAGTCCGGTCGAGATTTTTACAATCTGATACTTTAATTAAAGTATAGTGGGAAAAAATGAAGTAAGATAGGGAAACAGTGGCTTTAAGAACAATGTCAGCGATGGAATTAATTTTTCTGTTAAATATTTGTTACTTTTGTATGTAGAGAAATGAAAGATGTATATTTCATTGATGATCATTTCAATAAAATTAAAAATTATTCTCCATCATAAAATGATTAATATTCACTAAAAATTATATAAAGAAGTTATATTGCCTGATTTTTGTCCTCTAATCACTTTATTCAAACAAGTTTTCCATTGTGAAATCTCATCTTAACAGTCACAATAACAGCATCTCAATTTACACTTTGAATTTAACGTCTACATTCAAGGTAAGCAGAAGAACTTGACTGTAGAAGTTTAAGTCGCCTGGTTGAAGTGTTAAGATAATGACCTGCATTCCAAAGCTTCAATAAAGTGTTATACATTCAAAATATATAATTTAGTTACACTACTAATGGATCACAAATACTGTTTAAATATTGAAAGTACTAAAATCAGGCAATATAACTTCTTTATATAATTAATATCGTGGCCCATTTGTGAGGTTGGTCACGATTGTGAACTCAAAATTATCGAAAATGCGACGTTGTCAGGTACCTATTAGTTCTGTACTTGGAAACTAAATTAACGGACTGCATAAAGTTAGCAGAAAAGTGACCAAAAAATGCACAAAATGTACTTGCAGGTCACTTGTATGACTGGTTCTCGAATACGGGACTCACGCGGCTTTGGGAAGATCACGACGTCCACTCGAAAACTAGTTGAAACCACACGAAGAAGTGTCAATGATAAAGAAAGTGTTATTAATAGAGAAACAATGCAGTTATCCGTAGCCAGTAATTCAAATGAGTTTGGAGTTTCCTTTAAATCCTCAGTCTTTAAATACAGTGAATTTTGTAGACTATTTTGTGCCTTGAGGAAGTAGAAATACGAATATTAAAATTCATTTGAATATCTTAAGATATTTTTCGGGGTTTACCTCGTACAAACGCCGTCACACGGACACGTAGCTCAGAATTTATTTGCAGGTACATAGAATGAAAAATGTTATTCTTCCCAAAGATGTTTCCAAAGTAACAAAGGGATTAACTCTTCCGTGCTTGATTTTGTGTATGTGTATGTGTATGTGTATGAAAAATTACCAAAAAAATATCAAACGTGATCAAAGCCAATTTGGCTCATGATCTTTCACGTGTGCAACATAAATATATCAATTATTCACATTAATTGGATAATTATGATTTTAGTTTAATTAAAATACTCTGAGAACGTCCCTAAAATTTTCTTTTTTAAAAGAAAAATACAGAAAATAAATATTCTGACGTTGACCAGCGAGCAGAAAAATCTGGCCTGACTTTTTTGCAATGTTTTAAACAAAATTTTTTATGATGTATTTTTGTGAATACAATACGGAAAAAATATCAGTCTGGGTCATGATGTTGCACATATTTAACATAATTAGGTCGTTTTTACAAATAATTAACATTAATTGGAGCATTATTATTTTAGTGCAATTAGAATAAACTGAGAATGAACACTTATTATTTTCTTTCTTGAACAAACCTCATAAAAAGCCTCAGAAAATAAATATTCTGACGTTGACCAGCGAGAAGAAAAATTTGGCTTGAGGGGTTGACTCACAGAGAGCTAGGACAGGCATGTTGTAGCATGTCCACGGATGCCCAAAATTTCACATTTCCTTACGTGCACGTTGTTTCATATCTGCACCACAAATAAACTCTCTTAGAAACCAACAGACGCCTCTGGGGTGATACTAAAAGTTATGTAGCACAGGCATTATGCTGGACTATCCACTCAAGGGTTAAATGTCGCAGTGAATGACGTTTTATTCCCAAAACTGCCGTATTTGTGAAGTCAGACACAAGTGTCAACGAATAGACGTGAGGAAGTTTTTCTTTGTCCCGTTATCCATTCGCTGATTTTAGAAACAATGTAGAGGAAGTAATGTAGTGCACCCCTTACTTCCTTAACCCTTTAGTGTATGATTTGTTTACATATTTTTTTTAAAACTAAATATTTTAAGATGTATTTTTGTGAATTCAATACGGAAAAAATAACAAAATAAATATGTAACATAACCAAAGTCTTTTTGGCTCGTGCTGTTGCACAAATGCGACATTAGTATAATCAGGTCTGCTTGACAATAATTGGATAATTATTATTTTAGTGCAATTAGAATATCCTGAGGATGAAAGCTTAAATTTTCTTTCTTGAAAAAACAACATTAAAAAAAACAATTAAAAATAAATATTGTGAAGTTAAGCAGAGGGTAGAAAAAAACTGGCTTGAGGGGTTGACTCACAGAAAGCTAGGACATGGATGTCAAAAATTTCACATGTTGTTTCATATCTGCATCAGAAATTAGCTCTCTTAGAAGCCAACAGACGCCTTGCATATCTGCTGCACTATGCACTAAAGTGTTAATCTATTTATGTACTAATTCTTTTCTTAATATCGGCCAATGGAAACATGAATCTGAAATTAAATCCACCATTGTGGTTAAATTTCGTGTCCGTGTGATAATAGCAGTGTGCTGGGAGGTGCCCCCGGCGACTTGCGTCAGCGCCGCCTGTCCGCGTTGCGTATATAAGCCGCGAGCCTCCGACGGCCGCCAGTCTCCACGATGAGTCCCCCAGTGGCGCTGCCTCTGCCGCTGGTGCTGCTGCTGGCGCTGAGCCCCGCCTCCACGGCGCGCTTGTCGGGCGCCCGCGCGCTCCTGCACGCTCACACGGTGCGCGTGCGGGAGTTCCCCTGCAGGGAGCCGCAGCCCAGGGCCGTGACCGTGCGCTCGCTCACCTTGGTGCGGGGCGACGAGTCCTACATGCCTCGCGTCACCGTGCTGCACCGCTGCGACGCGGGCTCGGGCTGCTGCGGGGGCGCCGACTCCGAGTGCGGGCCTCTGGAGGAGGAGCAGGTGCCGCTCACCTTCCTCGTCAAGTACCACGTGGAGCCCGAACGGCCCGCCTCCTACGTCACCGTCTGGGCCTCCAACCACACGCGCTGCGAGTGCGCCGACGCGGCCCCCAAGTGACGTCGCCGCTGCAGTCACGCACCTTCACCAATAATTTATTATCATCGTGTCCATCCTCGCTGTACATATCATCTCTGTGATACTGTGTAAATACAAGTGATTTTATTTTCGTATTAGTGTCTGCTTTTTTTTTGTTCTTCCGTCCCTGACAACGTTTTCGGGTCAGTGCCTTGAACTGCTATCAGTTTTCCTTCCTCACCGCTACGCGACGGAACAGCTCTTGCCGGAGCCTTGGTGCTGGAACTCACAGTCGACCACGTCTCAATACCTTTTATTAAAAATACTCATTAAGATTACCTCGAGACATTTATTGCTTACAAAAGCATCATTTCCGGAAATAAAAACTGGAAATCGAGATAATTTCAGCTGAATGTACACAGATAATATTGGGCGTAGAAAACCTTAATACAACAGCCGTACCTAACGAAATGACCTTCATAACAATAAGCTTAAATCGGGAAATACACAATGTATTTTTCGACTCCCATTAAACTTTATCGAATACCCTAAAGTTTAGCATATTCTATAAAAAAGAATTAAAAATTTTTTTTTCTATATCCAAAATAATACTTATCCGTGGACATTTCAGCCTATAATGTGAATTACATCTCATTCGTGGACCTTTATTAAAAAATGCGTAGTAACAAATCATTGTCGAGGTTAAGCACCGTATTGTGTGACGATCTTCACGTATGATCTGTAATACATTGCCAACAAAATTCCCCTGAGATAATTTTATCGAGACAGTTTTTAATATAAGGTACAAGTTCCTCTTTAATTTACCGTAGTAATTGCAAATATGCTGGTTAATGTAGATCCTATTTCGATATACGTATATTGCTTGCACGAGGAAATGAATGCGGGTTCGTCACCACTACCCCTCTGGGGAACAGATGCTGTCACCTCGCATTTGGAAAAGTTTGGTCGTTGGATAAATATAACGATCAACAGTAAGAAAGACAGCCAAATACAGGCAAAATAAGTGATAATATAAATACCACACGTCGTTTCAGGGATCCTTCGCTTTCCTCAGTTGCTTTTGAGTTTTGTCAACTGATGAGTGCAGTTGTGTCGCTCTAGGCACTTCTTAGCACCTGAAAAAAGGGATGAGGTTCCCAGAAACTACGTGTGGTATTTATATTATCACTTATTTTGTCTGTATTTGGCTATCTTCCTTAATATTATCATCTTTCAATCAGACGTAATTCAAAGATAACCGACAATTGGACGTTTTTTTTATTTCATATGCAACGAGTTTTAAAATGCCAATGCATAATGTGATATTATTAAATTATTTTCCAAATCTTATGAAAAAAATAGGAACGCATCATGCTTACTGCATCCAATGCCTGGAAACCTACATGACAATTTTATTTAATCCATTAATTATAAGCGCCGCTTTTACGACTCTTCACAAATGTTTTAAACCTTTATATGTCTCAGTTAGAACCAAATACATTAAATAACAGTGTGCATTCTGGGTAGACCTTCATTAAGAATGTTAATGGCAGTGCAGGTAACAATTTTAATTAATTTTATTTACAGGCCCATCAACTGCTAAGATCATTAGCGACTTTATACACTGTTGCATTTATCTTTGACGTGGAACTTATTTGTGGAGTGGAAACGCGCACGCACGCTACATTCATGCCCGTGCCGGGATTCGAACCGGATTCCCCTGAGATAATTTTATCGAGATAGTTTTTAATAGAAGGTACAAGTTCCTTTTTACAAATATGCTGCTTAATGTAGATTTTTTTTTGGGTGTAGACAGGCTATGTATAGGGTCATCCACATAGTGGCAGCTCCCCTCTTATAGCATAGGAAAGGGATTTGAAAGGGGGGATGCGGAAGGGTGGAGGAAGGTAGCCAAGGGTTAACTAGGGCCCCCGGGCTATGGTTTAAGGATCCTTACCCGGCATTCGCCTAAAGAAAAATGCAGGGAAAACCCTAGAAAAACCTGCATCAGGTAGGTCGGGCATTGGGTACTTGTCCCACGGCCTTCCGATAGCGGGAGAGGAGTTTTCTGTGGGAACGCAGCATTCACTTCTCCGTGTCTCGACCAGTTTAGAGGCAGCTGGCCGACTATTCCAATAGGAATAGCGAACAACTCTTACCGTATGCCCAAGGTCTGCGACCCCGGAACATACACCTCTCAGAACAGGCCGAGGTGCCTCGGCTTGTGGGAACCTTACTTCAAAATCGCAGAGGAAAAGGCATACCCAAAGGTAGCCCCTTCTTATCTCTCCTAAAAGGTTCTGCCTGCGAGAGAATAGCCCTCGCAGGCCTTCTGCGACACACGTTAATGTAGATCCTATTTCGATACACTTATATTGCTTGCACGAGGAAATGAATGCGGGTTCGTCACCACTGCCCCTCTGGGGAACAGATGCTGTCACCACGCATTAGGAAAAACATTGCTGATCGCTATTAACACATATATACTACTAAATTTGAATAATTATTAAACCATAACAATTACACTGCATGGGAAAAATATATAATCATAGATACAAGTGTGATGCGGTCGCTTTAACCATCAGATATTTTCTTGTACATGCCTTGACCACTTTATAATAAGTCGATAGGAACAGAAAATGGGTACGGTATTTAAAAATTGAACTATTACGTTGTGTTTGAAATTTTTTTAAAATACTTATTCAGTTTTCGTCTGATTTTTTTTTAAAAACAAGGTTTTCTGTTGACTGCACTTATATTTTTATAAAGACACTTGGTTTTTTAATTTCGTTAAGTAAAATATTAATTATTTTACACTCTGAATACGATTTGGTAAAAAATAATTTGCAACTTAATTATTTCATAAACCATATTTTAAATTAATTTTCTTATATGGTGAGTGGATCTTTCACGTGATACAAATATAATGTTTTTTTTTCAATAATATTTCTAGATCATTTTAATAACTTTGCAGGTCTATTTAAATTATATTTTCTGCACTTCGTGAATTTCTGTGGCTTTATTAAGTCTTTTGCAGTCTTAAAGAAAAATTTTGAATAATTTTCCGAACTTTGGTAACGCCCTCCATTAAATTCGTAATTATGGATCAAATAATACACGAAGATGCAACCGTTACCTGAAGAATAATCCGGAAAACCTTTTACGAGTGCAGAATTTTTAAAATAGTATGCATTGAAGGTAATATGTAATGGCATCTCAAATGATGATGTAATTATTCAATATTCCGGTTACTGTGTAAGTCATCAGAAGTTCCAATGATCTCGCGAAGAGGAAACAGGCGAAAGTGTTTCGAGTATTTATGAGCGGACACTGTGAAGGAATCTTTGTCCGATTAACTGCAGTACAAGATGGAAGAAGTTTTCAAAGGAGAGTCAGAATCTCTGGATACTTGATGGTAAAAGGATAACAGGTCCATAGTCTGACACCAGTCAGAAGTCTGTAGTTCAGGATCGTCGCTGTTCGTGAGGTAGACACAAATATAAGATCACAGAACTGTAATATTACCTTGAAACAAGAATTTAATAAATAAATGTTTTTCTTTGACGATTATTGACAATAGAAGCATTTCGAGTTTAGATTAAAATTTATTTTCAACGGCATCAACGATATTCCACGAGTGTTAAAAGTAATTTGATAATTAGAAGTTGTCTTCACTGATCGTCTTCAGGGGAAAGTCGCTGGGTACACATTATCATTTTAATAAGAACGACGTCCATAACTTATTTCGTACTACGTAGCTACCGATAACAGAAACTTACGATCTTAGAATAGGATTCCTGGTCGTAAATAAACGATCTGCCCTCATTTGGTTTTGTTTCTTTTGATAACGCTTCCTCGGAGCCTGCAATATAAACGAGCGTACGATAGCTAAATTGTAATAACACATCCGGACAGCGTAAAATATGACAACGAGAGCGCCGCGGTGCAAGTGGCTCAATGTGGAAGCAACGTCTCATTAGCAATGAGTATAATCAATGTGCGTGGTTCCAGTTATAACGTATGGAGCGAATGAAGACACGGATACAGAAGCCGACAAGGCGTCTATTAATCCTGTGCTCGGATGGGAATCGAGTGGATATAATAAAGAGAAAAAAAATTGAGTGACGTAGTGCGCGTGGAAATTGTGAATTTGTTGCTATGTAGTTCATTATAACGCAAAATTTCAGGAAGCTCATTTGGTACGTAGATATTATTATTATAGAAGAATGAATAATTTATATGACAATGTTAATGAATTGAAGGTGAAGTCGAGAAAGTTTTTAAAAAACATGGTTTTCTGTTGACTGCATTTATACAGAGGGGCCCAAAAAAATGTATCCACTGGTTAACAGTCCATAACTTCCAAACTAATTGACGAAGTTGGTAGTGTAATAGTTTGTAGTTCCGGCAATTGCCACACAAGCGTTGTATTGCGTTGTTTTGTTTTGTCAGATGACAGTCGCCAGGTAGATTTATTGTTAGTTGTACCCTGTTACTCGAGTAAGGCTTACAATTGATGAAAGGAAGTCTGTTTTAAAGTGGTATTTAAAGTACGAAAACATTAATGAGGTGCAATGGCGAAATGTGTATCAAACAGAGAGCCACCGACACGTTTAACGATTCGTCGCATTCGAGACAAATTTGAAGCCGAAGGCTGTGTTAAAGATGTACACAAACAACGATCTGGACGACATGTAACAGTATCTACCATCTTGTGTTACAACAATTCACCACAGAAGTCTGTGTGTCCGTGAAACTGGAGTGAGTCGCTCAAGTGAAGACAGCAAAGTGGAAGTGCTACATCCCAAGTTTACTACACGCAATGAACGAGGACGATTCAGATTGAGTACAGCGAGTGGTTTAATAACATGGTGCGCAACGATGAAGAGTTTGCAGAGATGATTGTGTGGTCTGAGTTCAGACTCAATGGTACAGTAAATCGCCACAATTGCATCTACTGGGCCGCCGAAAATCCAAACGTCCATGTAGACAAAGCCGTGAATTTTCCAGGGCCATTCTTCTCTGACGGTACAGTTACCGGTGAGGTGTACCTTCAGAAGCTTCAAACATCCATTTTACCTGCCATCCAAGACTTGCATAAGATGGTGCCCCAGCCCACTACCACAATCGTGTTAGGGCTTATCTCGACGAAACTCTACCAGGAAGATGGATTGGCCATAGAGGTGCTGTAGGGTAGCCACCACGTTCCCCAGACTTAACTCCTCTGGACTTTTACCTGTGGGGAGCACTAAACGACGTCGTTTATTGACAAAAGCCACGCACATTGGATGAACTTGGAGAATCCATCATACATTCATGTGCAAATATCCAACTGAACACGTTGCAGTCAGTAGTTCGTGCTGCAGTTCGGCGACATCGTTTGATTGTGTGGATTTTAATGGTAACCATTTCGAACACCTACAGAAATATATTTAAGTTGCACTTTAAGAGTTACACTTTCACCAAAAATGAGACACCTCCGTCAATTAGTTTGCAAGTTATGGGCCGTTAACCAGTGGATACATTTTTTTGGGCCACTCTGTATATTATAAAGGCCCTTTTTTAACTAAAATATTAATTACTTCATAGTATGAATACGATTTGGTAAAAGATAATTTGCAACTTAATTACTTAATAAACCATATTTTCCATCGGCAATGGGTGGTAAAGCACCCGCGTACCGAGCAGGGTCCCAGCGACATTTTTCCATCCTCATTCTCTAATTACAGTATCGCTTCAAATGTGGAAAATAAATTAAGTAAGCCAGAGAACAAAATTTATTTTTCGGTTAAATATTTGCTTTCTTTGTATGTAGAGAAGTAAAGAAGTATATTTCATTGATGATTATATAATTATAAATTATTCTCCATCAAAAATTATTAATATTAACAAAAAGCTATGTAACTAAGTTTATATTGCCTGGTTTTAGTCCTCAAAACACTTTATTGCAATAAAATTGAATTAGTACATATAAACGCACAATTTAGGATAATCCCTAAACGTGGTTGAAAACTCTATTTGTAACTTTAATTGCAATAAACAAATAGTAATTGGAATGAAAAATATTACGTCTGATTGAAAATTAATAATAAAAAAGACGGCCAAATACAGACAAAATAAGTGTTAACGACGCAAAACAATTATAAAATCTTGGGATTATAAAATTTTCTGTTTATTTTACAATAATAATAATAAAAACGCAGAGGGGAATGGCGTCCTCGAAAATCTCTGGTGCCTGGTTCAAAAAAATTGATCTCCCGCCATTGCAAAAGACAGCCTTTGCTAAGGTTGTGCACAGGAATTAAGCAACATTTCAGTCAGCACAAAGAAGATCATCCACAGATATACCAGCTGGTTTTATTTGTGTTTTTTTAAGGTGTAGACAGGCTATGTATAGGGTAATCCACGTTGGGCAACTCCCCTCTTATAGCATAGGAAAGGCAGTGAAAGGGGGGATGCGGAAAGGTGGAGCAAGGTAGATAAGGGTTAACTAGGGTCCCCGGGCTATGGTTTAAGGATCCTACCCGGCAATTTGCCTTAAAGTGATGCAGGGAAAACCCTAGAAAAACCTGTATAAGGTACTTGTCCCACGCCCTTCCGATGGCGGGAGAGGTATTTTTTGGGTAACATGCTACATGAGGTTAATCCACATTGGGTACTTGTCCCACGCCCTTCCGATAGCGGGAGAGGAGTTTGCTGTGGGGACGCAGCATTCCATTCTCCGTGCCTCGACCACTTTAGGAGGCACCTGGCTGACTATTCCAATGGGAACAGAGAACAACTCTTACCGTATGCCCAAGGTCTGTGACCCCGGAACATACACCTCTCAGAACAGGCCGAGGTGCCTCGGCTTGTGGGAACCTTAGTTCAAAAACGGAGAGGAAAAGGCATACCCAAATGTAGCCCCTTCGTATCTCTCCTAAAAGGCTCTGCCTGCGAGAGAACATCCCTCGCAGGCTCAATCTTACGTCCTATAAAATTTCTCTGGAATTATTCTGTTTGGAACGAAATTTCGAATGCGACTAAATTCATGAAAAGAAATATTAATAAAAACAAAAAACGAAATTATAACCTGTTGATTCTCATTACACTGGTCGACCCTGGATTTTTTGCAGAAACCAAAGTAGACGGTCTTTATAGATTTGGATGCGCTGAAGACGAATATCTCGATTAAATTCGTCTCCTAGGTCCGTTACAAGTAAATTGGGAGTTTACGTTTCATATATGTTGCTACCGTAACCAATAGGATCTTACTATTGAACTTATTATTTGCCTTCCTCTTGTGGTTGGAGCCAACAGCCAACAGAACAGCAGTTTACTGTCCTGTGTACCGGTGAGCCATGATAGAAATGTCCTGGTTGCGCTCCTCACTGGATGCACCACAGTTCTCTGAGATCACATCGAGGTGCGAGTAAAGTAAGTGCATCTTCGGCTGTCAATGACCTTATGAGGATGAATGAGTTCGTCCACAAGGTCCCTGTAATTGTCAGTTCTCCTGTTTCGCAAGAATAATGTCAAATTATGAAAATAATGCTACCTTGCAGCTGATCAGGGGATAGAGTGGACTCAAAGTGTGCGTCCCTACAGCAAATCCCTCTAGCACCAAGAAGGCCTGCGAGGGCTATTCTCTCGCAGGTAGAACCTTGTAGGAGAGACACGAAAGGGCTACCTTTTCCTCTCCGTTTTAACACCAAATTCCTCTCCCGCTATCGGAAGGTCGTGGGACAAGTACCCAATGCCCGACCTACCCGATGCAGGTTTTTCTAGGGTTTTCCCTGCATTTCTTTAGGCGAATGCCGGGTAGGATCCTTAAACCATAGCCCGGGGGCCCTAGTAACCCTTGGCTACCTTCCTCTACCCTTCCGCATACCCCCTTTCTACTTTCTAATCCCTTCCTATGCTATTAAAGGGGAGTTGCCCAATGTGGATTACCCTCATGTAGCCTGTTGCCCTAAAAAAATAAAAAAAATAAAAATCTCCGTTTTTGAACTAAGGTTCCCACATGCCGAGGCACCTCGGCCTGTTTTGAGAGATGTATGTTCCGGGGTCACAGACCTTGGGCATACAGTAAGAGTTGTTCGCTGTTCCCATTGAAACAGTCTGCCAACTGCCTCCTAAACTGGTCGTGGTACGGAGACGGGAATGCTGCGTCCCCACAGAATACTCTTCTCCTGCTATCGGAAGGACGTGGGACAAGTTCCCAATGCCCGACCTACCTGATGCAGGTTTTATAGGGTTTTCCTTGCATTACTTTTAGGCAAATTGCCGGGTAGGATGCTTAAACCATAGCCCGGGGGCCCTAGTAACCCTTGGCTACCTTCCTCTACCCTTCAGCATCCCCCCTTTCAAATCCCTTCCTATGCTATTAAAGGGGAGTTACCCAACGTGGATTACCCTCATATAGCCTGTTGCCCTAAAAAAAAAATAGGACGTAAATTGTATTGGCCAAACGCGGTTTCAGCCTATCGAAGGGCAATAATTACGATTATGAACAATATGACAAAAAAACAGACCTCTGAATAATAAAAACAGGGCACAATGTTTCTTCCACAGGTTTGTGGAACTTCTCAAGTACACGAACAAGAAACCGGGAAACGTTGGTACATGTATAGCTGTCCAAAGATGATAGAAGGAGTCAAGTGGGTAGCAAAAGACCGTGGACTCTGCTCAAAGAGTCAGTGTCACTTTGAATATTAAGAGCATTTCGTTTGTGATTTTTGATGTGAACCATTTTTTGAAATTAGTCTTTGATAATAATGAATATAATGGGTTCAACGACAAGGATCTTAATTTTCCTCCAGTCCATATTGTGTTGTTTTACATATATGTGTTCCGTAATCACAGAATGATTGTCATCAGGTAACTTATAATTCGCTGTGTGTTCCTTGATCCTCGTATTTAGAGCCCGTTTGGTCTGGCCAATGTAAACAGAAATGCAATCACTGTAGCTGATTTTTGTATACAGCAAAATGCGTGTCTTCAGGTTGCAAATGATCTTTGCCGTTCTTGATAAAACTCGAAAGTGGATTTATAAATAATACCAATATTATACTGGTGTAATAATTTAAAGATGTTTATGTGTGATCCCCTGTAGTACGGAAAAATGATGTTAAGTTTGGGAACAAAACGAGGTTTGGAAATAGGGGAATATATACGGTGTTTGGGTCTATTAGTATATAATAGACTGAAACAGCTTTCATATTATTATAGAATATATTGTAATAATCAAATGTTTGTTAGTCGTTTAATTAATTTGCCTGACGTTGTGGTAGCCATTTATGTAATAAATAAAAGTTTGGCTTTAATTAATTTAACGGAATGATTAAATATGATGGGTTAATATAAATGAAAAACTTATTAACAAATAAAATATTTATTTTATTTTGTGGCAATAAAAGATAATTACAAACAAAATTTGAGATCTGTCCTCTCAGGGCCTTTACTAGGTTTGATAAGGAACACAAAAAAATTGATTTAAAATCTTATTAACAAAACAGTTCACAATTTACTTAAACAACATGTCGATAGAATGAAAGAAATTAAAAAGTAAAGAAATTAACTTTGATTGACAATTTAAAAGAGAACGAAATCTGACTTTATCCTTTAATTTACGTTTACAATATTATTCAAAATTATGTTACTTACGGACCGTCGGTCTGGTACCAGAACAATCAACTTTACCTCGTTCGGACACTCTTTAATTATTTAATATCAGGCCTTGGTTTTCACTGATTCTACACTTCACTTTAAAATTTGGCAAGATTGGCTGTATCCCGTTGACTACTCCGCTCCACAAATAATTTACCAATGTTCTCCTGGATTAATTTCTCCACGAAGATTTTGGAAAGTTCTATTCTGACGAAAACTGCTCTTACTTTCCAATATTTACGCTGCAATACTTCCGTGAATGTTTTCTTTGTATTAATTTACAACTTTAACTAGTTATACATTGACGATGTCTAGTCTCTGCTCAAGTTATATATTACTTATTCTGCTCCTCGTAATGTTTCTCCGCCAACTAACTATCCTAGTGCTCTCAAGTTTTAGCGCTCATACGCCATTTTTGACTATTCGACAAAGCAAGCGAGCTCGCTTCTCCATTGTTGCTTTGTTCGATCAGACCGCTATAATGGATTTATCAAACTATTCAAATTTTATGTCGGAACAATTAATGGCCTAATTAACTATTGCTACAGTATATACTCAGACATAAATTTTAATATTACCGTAGCATAATTAGATGCCAAAGGCAGACAAAATTAAGTGATGATATGACAACGTTTCTGGAGTCCTTGTGCCTTTCGTCAGGGGACTGGAAAAAAACACTTTACAGTTGACAAAATGATCCCAGAAATGTTGTGTGGTATTTCTGTCACAACTTAATATTGTCTGTATTTGGCTATTTCATCTAATTATTATATTTTATACAGACGTATTATATTCTCATTTCAGTAATCAAAATAAGACAGAACTGTAAAATCTGCTCTCCAGAGTATTATAATGTTTTAATTACTTGGGGAACACGTGTAAAGTGTGACGATACAGTTCTGTCGCCTGTCCTCGTGAGCGTGGGCAGTTCTGAGTGTTTGCAAGCAAATCAGTGACCCCCATAATTGCGACCGTGATGGAAGCCGCACTGCGCTCTCTCGGGACGGTTGACGACTTGGAGATAAGCAGCAGCAGGACCGCCTCAAACCTAGGACGGTTCATTGCAAAGCGATAACTCGGTAGCTCAAAGATTAAAACGCTTCTCTCGATCGCCCATAGTCAAGTGGGCTATCTGATTTGTCGAACTGTATAGACTCGTCTTCCTATTACGAGAAGCTTCACAAACTGCAATGTCAGCGATTTTACACTCAGGTAGGTTCAATTCTGTAAATGCAATTGGGTCAATATTTTCAAAGGCCTAAGTTTTGTTTAAATATAAATAAATAATTAGAATAATTTCCTACAAAATTCCAGAGTTTCGTCGAATACAGAGTAAACGTATTGTATCCATAGATATAGATTAGCCCGGGGGCCCTAGTTAACCCTTGGCTACCTTCCTCTACCCTTCCGCATCCCCCCTTTCAAATCCCTTCCTATGCTATTAAAGGGGAGTTGCCCTAAGTGGATTACCCTCATGTAGCCTGTTGCCCTAAAAAAAAAAAAGACTGCTAATTTTATTACAATCCTGCGAGGGATATTCTCTCGCAGGTGATCTGCGAGGGATATTCTCTCGCAGGCAGAACCTTTTAGGAGAGATACGAAGGGGCTACCTTTGGGTATGCCTTTTCCTCTCCGTTTTTGAACTAAGGTTCCCACAAGCCGAGGCACCTCGGCCTGTTCGGAGAGGTGTATGTTCCGGGGTCACAGACCTTGGGCATACGGTAAGAGTTGTCCGCTATTCCCGTTGGAATAGTCGGCCAGCTGCCTCCTAAACTGGTCGAGGCACGGAGAAGAAAATGCTGCGTCCCCACAGCAAACTCCTCTCCCGCTATCGGAAGGGCGTGGGACAAGTACCCAATGCCCGACCTACCCGATGCAGGTTTTCCTAGGGTTTTCCCTGCATTTCTTTAGGCGAATGCCAGGTAGGATCCTTAAAATATAGCCCGGGGGCCCTAGTAACCCTTGGCTACCTTCCTCTACCCTTCCGCATCCCCCCTTTCAAATCCCTTCCTATGCTATTAAAGGGGAGTTGCGCAAAGTGGATCACCCTCATGTAGCCTGTTGCCCTAAGAAAAAAAAGACTGCTAATTTTAGACTCGAAAGATCACAGGCACCTTGGAATTATAAAAACGAGCTATTAAAATCCATCAACAGTAAAAAGGATGCATCGTCGTAAGATGATACACTTCCTAATAATCAAGCGGTCTTACTTATTGTTCATAGGACAAAAACAAAATAAAGTATAAATAATGAATTAGAAGACTTTCTCAGAATAAATAACCGAGTTATATATTTAATATTACAAAACGTTTCTACGGCATCCTTTCAATTAATTCAAACCTGTTTCAACAAATAGTTGTTAACTTTATGACAAATAACCATTATAAAAGTATCAACTTACTCAAATTAGTCAGAAATAATTGATTAACAATCAACATAGAAATTAAATCAACGTTTCGTCCGCCGTATCTAAGACCTCATCAGGTGTAGAACGGGATAAATCATTTCCATGCATTATAAAATTCTTCTATAAATATGCGCAAAACAAAATATATTTATGTAACGTCAATATTTGGCTAATATTTATACAGAAATGTGTCAATGTATGGAAATTATTTACCTCATTCTACACCTGCTGAAGTCCTAGATGCGGCGGACGAAACGTTGATTTCGTTTCTATGTTTTTTGTTAAATTAATTATCAACAATTTGGCTCAATTAATACATTTGTAATTATATTGACTGCAAATAACCGTTATTCAGCCGACGACGGTGTCAGAGTACATCAGGGAAACGTTGTGTAATAATAAATAATTGAATTATAAAAATTATCTAACATTTAATACAAACAATAATAAAATTTGATGGCCATTTTTATCTTCTATATATATAAAAATGAATTGCTGTTCGTTAGTCTCACTAAAACTCGAGAACGGCTGAACGGATTTATCTTATATTAGTCTTGAAATGTTCGTGGAGGTCTAGGGAAGGTTTAAAAGGCGAGAAAAAATCGACTAATTTCCGGGAAAACCCTAAAAACAGCCCTTTTCTATTTCCCATACAAACGTTTTCTAAATAAAATACAAATCTACACCAGTCGAGCAATTTTCACCAAATTTCGTACACGGGTTCTTTGCGACCAGGAAACAAACACTGTAGGGGTGAGACGCGTCTTCCACCCCCAGAAGCGGGGGTGGAAATATTTAAACATACTAAAACAGCCGATATTTGAGTCGGATAAATATTTTTAGGGGTCAAAGATATTTATAGTGTTTCTACCAATGTTATCTGAATACAATTTTCATCCCCTACGCCCTGTGAAAAGGACACCCTTCGGGTTTGGGGTGGAGATGCTTTACAGTAAAATAACGCGAATACAACCGAGATTGGAGTCAAATCAAAGGTTATGGAAGTCACTGTGTTTAGTTACGACATTCAAATTGGCATTTACCCCTCAGATGCAGGGGTAGCGGGGTGCAAATTTTGGAACATGCAAACACGGCAGATATTTGCGTTGAAGAAATATTTTTCAGAGTTAATTATAATGATTAGGGTTCGAGTAGCGTTACATAAAAATTGCGCAAAAGCAGCCGAAATTGGAGTCATATCGGTGGTTATAGATAAATGACATCTCGGGCAACGCCGGGCACCCAGCTAGTCTGTAATAGATATGTTTAAATAGTAATGCAGAATTCGAGGGTTTCAATGAAGTTTTAGTTTGATTAAATATAAGTTAATTGCCCGTTTTTTCAATCTTTTTAGTTTTTTGAATGTAATTAATATATCAATAATTTTTAGAAGTTCTTGACTGGAATTTCCTATAAACTGAGGAGGTCCTAATCCGAGAACGAAACGTCTTTTAACAAATTCAGTATTTTATTATATTTATATATATTAAATATATATTTATTATTACGTTATTATTTTATTTTATTTACAAATTAATGTTTTCTAATTGTCTAATAATTTCATGGTTTTTTTTTTCTGAATGCCATTAAATTTTATTATTAATAAACAATAATTGTGGTTGGAAATCTCAAAATGGTTTATACTGGAACTATGCTAATTTGCATAAAGTAGTGCAGTCTTTTAACGTTATTTTCACTTTAATTTTTGTAGAATTATCAAATTAGAAGAAATGTAATATAATAAAAGCCTTACTTACAAAGAAAAACTTAACAGTGTCCCAACGAGGTCGTATCAATTTAATATTGCGAATTATGGTTGTATTTATAATTATCAACCCACACAGTTTCAAGGATTTCGGAAATGTAAAATATTTTTAAAATATCAATTAAAAATATATTTTAAAACGAAAAAATAAAAAAATGGGGAAAAACTACGTCTGGTTGAAAATAATGAATAAGAAAGATAGATTATCATTTTTTTGTCTGAAAGGCTATCTTTCTTATTCATTCCAAAATAATTTTTTCTGACTACTGCACACTATTTACGTAAACAGTAATTGAGAATTAAAGAGTATTTATTTTGAGTTAGTAATATACGGGAGACATCTGAACTCTCCAACTATGGTTGATCAGAAATATCATTCACGGAAATAGGGTTCCGACTTATGTATTTATTAAAAAATTACTTTATCCGTATATAACAGTAATTAAGGACGAAATATGTATAAGTATTACAATAATGTTGGAATGTCGGTTACGGAAGACATCGGCCTGTAATTACCGTCAGAACATATTCGTATTAAATGATGGTCATTGTACTCTGATACTTCTGTAAATTTTGAACTTACTGATATTAATTGCAGAGTACAACATCTTCGAAAAGATAAGTGACATGTGCAGTAAATTAAAAACTCTGACTAGCGGAGATTCAAAGACGTTTAGTGGATCCTTAGATATTTTTTCCTGCGAGAACGACAGCGAGGTCGAGATTCTTTACGATTTTCCTTCACCGCCGTCAATTTGAAAGGTAAAATGCTTTTTCTGTAAATCCGTGAGATGAACTCAATCTCAGGTCAGTTTGTTGAAGTAGTTTTAGTGCCAATCACTAATTTAACTACACGGTTAAGTGTATAACAGAATGCGCATTGAGGATGTTCTCCGCACCAACCACCTCGCGAGCTTCATTTGTTCTTGAGCGAAACGCAAGGTCAGGTACTCGTATATTGTGATACAAAGTAAAATAAAAAACTCCTCAAGCACGTGCTTGAGAAAACAAATGCATCGAGTGTCCACTTTTACACTGTCCCACGAAGGACGTCGTGTCTTCGAGGAACAACACGTTCAGTTGCCTTCCCCAAATTGTTGGTACTAATCAGTACTCATTCTCCTGTCGGGATCCTATTTGGTTTTCAATTATGAACTACCATTACAAGCGAAGATAAATTGAAAGAAAAATAGAACAAATGTGATATAACTACTGGTGTTGAACACTAAGAAATACCCGTGATTCACTATGGCGTTTCATAGAATAAATATAACGTAAAAATATTACTTACTACAACTTACTAAATAAGGGGAAAGAATCTATTCTACTCCGTGCGTATATATCTATATTGTAAAGAATTATTTTTGTGGGCTGGGTTTTTACGTTGGATCAGAAGTTAATGACAATTAAAGAAATTTTTATATAAGTTTATTACAGTTAAGCATGAAAAACTCTTATCTCAGGCACCTGTGGTTTTTACATAGAAGAGATCTGCTGCCCGTACCAAATACGTACTGCTATTCTGTGTTGTGTTGCTTGCTGTAGCTCTCGTACAGACGTCTCTGTATCTCACAGCCGGCAGAACGGGTTAACTGCAGTGATGACTTTAGTCAGGACCACTGCAAGGCGTCGACTCAGGGGTTGACCACTGGCTAAGGCGTCCGCCTACGAGATTTATTGCTGGCAAGCCGTCGTACTAAATTATGTGGCTTCGATGAACTCTTCACTAACAAATTGTGGCCCCTTTTCACGACGATTCTGCCTCGAACTATATCATACGGAACCTCTCATAATCACATACACTAGCTGCGGTGAGCGCAGAACAACTGTTCCAGTTTCAAAAGCTTATCTCCGTTCCCTCCATTATAGCCTCCCATTCCTTTACTTTTTATCATTATTAGAAAACTTCGTCGAAATGTCAGTTTCACTGATTCTTCCATTGTTACAAGAGTTATAGCACGCAGCTGCAGTTCCGTAGTCAACAATGGCCTACTATTCTGTCATGTTGAGGCCAACAATCGAGACACTACACGAAAATTACTTGGACGGAAATATTTATCTCCTCCACCCCCCACGCACGTGCACGATTTCGAATTCTCCAAACCACAGCAAACAACACTTCCGAGACAAAGCAAAACTAAACCAAAACACACGCGTTACAATATAAAGATCAATAGTACTATTGTAAGAGTCTTCTGGACAAGTCCTCGTCTGATGCGCTTTTTCTGGTTCTTCAGAATGACAACAAATTATAGTAGACTCACCATGTAGACCTACTTGCTGCGAAACTCAGTTCAGTTTGTTATTCTCTCAAGACATTAATGCAACATGTTGACATCAACACGACGGAAATGGCGTACTTTGGGTATTTTCATTCCTTTATGTGTGTTGCAAATTGGGGCAATTGCTTCAGGAGCATTGAAATATTCAAGTTGCAAAAGCGTGCCATTAGAATGTTTTCTAACATGGATTCTGAATCAGTTTTCCAAAAGTTTGCGAATATTAACTATTCCCAGGTGATTTTATTCACGAAATTTTAAAGTTCGTAAAGCGAAATATGAATCTGTTTCAAACGAATGGCGAGTCTCACGATTATGAGACTAGAAATCTTGGACGTCTAAGATCTTTGCTCCTCTATCAGAGAAGTGTCCACCATTCAGAGATAGTTTTATACAATACTCTTCCTCCAGATGTAAAGAACAATAATAACTACAAGAGATTTGGGATTCAATGTTAAAATATTCTACTTAAAGACGCGTTTACTCAGTACAGGAACTTCTTGACCGTTCTGATAATTAATTATTTTTTGTTTATACAGCAAAAGGGTTGAATGTGTTGCTCTTTAAACCACTTATTTCTTAACCTGCTTACTCTCTGTTGGTATTTTCTGTTTTTTCTTTGTTTGTTTCATGTACCGTCTGGAGTTTCTACGAAAAGACAGATTCCATGTCGTTCAGTTTCGTGAAGTGAAGTGAAGTGCTTCTTCCTAGTGTTGGTGTGTTTACTCTCGTGTGACGTGTAAACCCACATTTTATTATTGGTGTAATTCTCTAAATATTTATTTTTTTACCTAGTTCGTATTCAAATCATTTCATGCAAATAATAAAATTAATTTGAATACTGTAAATATTATATTATATCCTTAGTAACCTTAAAGATTTATTATTATTACTAGCTGGGTGCCCAGCGTTGCATGGGTATTCATTCTTTACATTCACGACCAAATATAATAATATACACATCTAACCAAAATGTTTCAAGAGTCTCGCTTGAAATAATTCGTCAGTTTTAACACATTAAAAATCTATTAAATTATAATGATTATTAGGTATTGATTTTACCGTCATTTTTGTCTCCTCCAGTACATAAAAAATTGGGCAAAAGCGTTGGTACGTGCCATATTTATCCCATGTCAGTCATTTAAAAGTCAAGTTCCTTAAAAGAAAATTAGTTCCACTAATCGCATAATCTTTCGTATTGTTTTTATTGCCATTCGATGGTGCCTTGCTGGATAAAATATTACTTTTTATTCATTCAAAATATTTCTGCTTTATTTCATTACGAAAAAAGAAATTATTTACTTTGTTGTGCGTTGTGCGTGGTAACGTCTCTCTCGAGCGTGCTGTGACATCATACTTTCTTGACGCGGAATAATTTAACACAATATGATCACATTTTTTAATTATAATTCTTTCCACCTTTATGCTACGGGTTTGTCACCCCCACAGTACCGGTTCTCGATTTTGGCAGAATACGTATACCAATTTTTGTTGCATTCTGTCCACGCGATAAAATTTGTATAAAGAACAACGTAAATACATACATACATACAAATATACATTCTTTTTTATTATATAGATAGATTACATTATAGTACTTTTAGTTTATTTCTATTCCCAATTATTTTATAATGTGCATGTTAACTTGCAATTGTTATTAATTGTAGCTTCTAAAAATTACTTTATATACTTTCGTATCCTATTTACATATTCTAGGATTAATTGAATAAATAATCTAATCACAATTAAACCACGGAATTTCGACGACCACACGAACTGTCGCCTTCTGCGCCTGGGAGAAAACGGTGCATGCAGCCATCGAATCATCGCACTTCAATTACTCTTTAGGACGCCCTCAAACCTACACACCTGGAAAGCTTTCGATCTTTAATTATAATAAATACGCTCCTTCCTGCATTGTAATTCGTGCGTGTATCATGCGTAATTCCGTCTACAATTATTAATGAAGGAGTACTAAAGAAATTCTTAAAGAAAGTGTTATTAATACTAAAGCATTTTGGTTATCTGTAGACAATAAGTTAAATGTGTTTGGAATTTCATTTAAACCCTCCAGTTTTAATTTGATTTTAGGCAAATTATAATAAACCAGACATACAAATACGAAAATTAATTGAACCATACAGCTGCTTTTCAGTATATCCCAATAAAAGACGTCGACAAAAAGAGACATAAAGTCTTTTCATACAGATAGTGTAGTAAACACTAAGTTATACATTTATATTTCATTTTTATTTGCCCCACGTTGAGGTGCCAAAATGTAATGAACACAATATTTGATTAATTATAAATTAAAACAAACCCCACGTTGAGGCGCCAAAATGTAGTGATACAAATTTACAAAATCAGTCTCCAATAAAATAATTACCAAACTTACAATGAGAAAAATTCTTAACTTAAACAATTATTTGAAATTTGAAATCTGACGATAATTATTGTTTACATTAGGTTTGCAATTAATAAATTTTCTTTTAGTTTACTTTACCATTTGCTGTTCGCAGGTGGCTCGACCTCACTCGGTTATTGTTTAACACATCACAGACAGGCCATGTTTCACTGAATTTAATGTGGTTGTAGTTTCCAGACACAACACTTCCTGCTTTTTACAGTTAATAACGTAGTTTAAAATCTTTGATGCTTGCATAAATATGCCAATGGACAGATACTTCAGATTGTCGACTCGTAATTCATAACCCCGGGATTTTTTAATATATTACCTATGTGCTGCCCCTATACACTTGCTTGAATATAGTAACAGGTTCACTTTCCTGGTACAAGCAATTCTCAATTATAAGTTCTCACAAAGACACTTGTCAGCCTCCAAAACACACTCTGCAGCTTTCCAAAACATACTCTGCTCTCTCCCGGCCGACTCCCAACACACAGTAAAGTTCCACGCGTCCAGCCATGCCTTCGCGACAATGCCCATAGCAAGCAAGCATTATAGCCTCCATATTCTTGTACACAATTCTTATATTTACAACAATGAAAATCGTAACATTTTGTTCATTAAATAATTACATGTTTTTTTTAATTACCACACTATATTCTTAATAATTCTATTGAAAACGTATAAAATTAGGTTGTATTACAATTAATCGTGTCAAAGTAACGAATTTAAGTTCCATATTAAGATTGTTGAATTGAGGTTTCGATTTATGATTGGTGCTTGCTGGCCGTGACTTATAGTCTGTTTTAAATCAGAAGACCGATGGCGGTGACCTTTAATCATCCAACCATAACGCTTGAAATAAAGCAGCGTAGCCGAAGAATAGTGCTGTTATTCTACTGTATTCAGTGATCTGTGTAAGTCGTGTGTCGTACATTCCAGAGACACGCCAACAAACTTGTAGTGTAGAACAGACTATATATAGTAACTAGGTTCTGATTGTATACCAGGAAAGCTTCAACGATTTTATAATACTGTTTCTATTTTTTTCTAAATTCCCCCAACATTCTTGACTTTAAATTCGTCAAGGTATGACTATGGCGCCAGTGCCCATTGTTGAAATAAAAGAAATACAAATATGAAAATTTATTGAAATTTGTTCGGACGTTTTTACGTTTATCTATTGTAAACTTCAATACGTTAGCCTTTCATTTATATCGACATTCAAAAAAACGCAGACATTTCAAAGATTACGAAACCGACCATCAGCAGAAATACCGAAGGTTGAGTGAAAATAAAAATTACACAAGCACTTCTGGTTGATGAATCTTCAGTACGTCACTCTTAACTTAAGTACGAGAATAGGACTTGAAGCAGGTGTCAGGTTTTCGTAGAAGACAAGTTTGTTTGGGTCTTCATATGCAGATGGCCGTGACGAAGCGGTTCTTGAAACCTCATTGACTACAGATATACCATTTTCAGAAGCTAAAGATTTTAAGAAAACCTTGACACCAATCAAAATTCTATTGATAGTAAGATGCTATATAAATACACTTGTAATGATATACATATATGTGAATATAATTCAAATTTCCAAATTTTTATTACATTTTGGCAGAGAGAGATTCAAAGCGTGAGGGTATAATCTCTGATTCGGATGTTAGGCTTGAGTATGTATGTATGGTTGGTGTTGATAAAAATAAATAAATAATATTTAAAGTGGCTACATCACAGATTAATTTCATCAGTGTTACTTATGTAGCCTGATACCGGAAATAAATAATATATACCACTGTCAACAAAAAGTAAGGTGAATTTATTTATAAAATATAAATTCTTTATTTATTCTTCCAAATTAATTTCATCCCCTTCAAAGTAATCCCCGTCCGATAAAACGCACTTTTTCCAAATCTTTTTCCAGTCCTCGAAACAGTCAGAATAGTCTTTTTCCGGTATAGCCTTCAAGACCTTCTTCGATTCGGTTTTTTATCTCCTCAATCGTGTAAAAACGGCGTCCCCGCATTGGCCTTTTGAGTTTGCTGAATAGCCAGAAGTCGCACGGAGCAAAATCAGGTGAATACGGTGGTTGCGGAACGATATGAGTTGAGTTTTTGGCAAAAAAAAGTCGCGAAGAACCAATGCAGTATGACATGGTGCATTATCGTGATGAAGGAACCAAGAGTTTCAGACGAATAGCTTCACGCAAACGACGCATAACGCTCAAATAATATTCTTTAGCGACAGTTTGGCCCGGCGGAAGGAATTCACAGTGCACCACACCACGATAATCAAAGAAAACTGTCAACATGACCTTGATTTTCGGTCTTTCTTCACCTTTTGCACGATATTCGCTGGATTGGTCGGTGGTTTCAGGGTCGTATGCGTAAATCCAAGTCTCGTCTCCAGTAATGATGCATTTCAAGTGGTCCTGATGGTCAGACAGCAAAGTTTCACACACATCAACGCGACGCTTTTTTTTTCCAAAAAATTGAGCGATTTTGGCACCAACCGAGACTTGACGCGTTTGAGACACAAAACATTCTTCAAAATGGTTTGGGCTGAGCCAAATGATATTCCAACACTATCAGCGAGATCTATAATTGTCCATCGACGCTTTTCTTTGATTTTTTGGACGTGGCCCTCGTCGGTAGACGTTGATGGTCGTCCAGAGCGCGGTTCGTCTTCAACGCGTTCTCAGCCCTCTTTGAACTCGTTGTACCACTTATAAACGTTTTTTTGTTCCATAGTTTGATCACCAAAGGCCTTCCGCAACATTTTCAACGTGTCCGCACAAGAATATTCGTTCCGCAAACAAAATTTGATGCAAGTTCTTTGCTCAACAAAATCACTCATTGCAAAAATCGAAAAATTCACTTTTGGTTGTTTACAAAAACACGTGTAACTCGGAGATAATTAAACCTGTTAACAAACAGACGCTTGGCAAATATTATAGACAGTCCTACCAACCTAGGGAAAAAATTTACCTGCCTTCCCAATACCCGGGAGTTTTAAATGACAATTTCACCTTACTTTTTGATCACAGTGGTACAAGCCTTTGGAAATTATATTTACTTTTTACCTTGGGTTTCACCTGCTGACTAATAATTCGCTCAAAAAAGAAATTTATTCAAATGAACAAAACAAACTTAATACAAAAAAGTAATATAAAAAAAGGAATTACACTTTGAAGCATCTTCTGCGCCTAGCTGCCCTATGTTAATGCTTTTAATTAATTACCGGCTACACTGGACGTCGTGTACTCTCCAGCCCAGCAGCGTTCACCCTTAGAGTACGACATCAAGTCTTCTTTCCAAGAGCCAGACGTAAAGTGCCTCTCGAAAAGTCTTTCCCTTGGACTCTGATATGTCACGATTGGCTCTTTCCAATCATGTGTCAGGACACCCTTTTTGGTCCCATACACGCATCGATTGGCCACTCACCCCCGGAGACGTGTGACGAAACTAATTTCCTCCAATCACGTCGCCACTGTGCACATTACTGTCCTTCTGTGTCACATTTGACCTTGGATAGTACAATGGTCTTTGACCCAGCTCCCAAAATTTCCAGCGACTCCGATTTTACACCTAAACTGGAGAGTAGCGTGAGGACTCGCCCTTTGTCTCCGGCCTCTGGCAAACACCTGGCCCTCAGCTTTTAGTTAACTAAAACAAAACGTGTATATCATTAATAAATAATTATTTTCGAAAAGGCGCACTATAGTTGACGAAATATGTCTGCCATATTTAAGGGATCCAGGACATCAAAATAAAATTGTGGTTATGTAAACCAGGTGTCCTTCTTCTATTTTATCATCGCATATGAGGTTAAGAATTAGCAACGTAATGGAGGATCAAAATATCAGCAATGTACCGGAAAGTAGAAATGAGATAGAAGTAAATAATTGTGAACAGAATGATGACATAAGTTCGATGAGAATTTTGGAGGTTAATGAAGTCGATGAAGGGGATCACAGCCAAATACTATGATATAAGAATCCAGATATTCACGAAGCGATTATGCTTAACAAGGAGGTAGCAGACAATAAAGAGAAAGATAATCAATTAGAAGATATGATGTCATTGATTTTGTGTAAATAGGACAAATTGGAATTGGATTTTTTACGAAAGGCATCAAAGGCTAGACAGTATGAATACGAATTTGAGGGAAGGTTTTCAGAATCATGATGTGTTGATCGGGAAGCCAAAGACAAGTTAAGAAACTTAGCGAAATAAATGTATGAGCAACGACAACGGGTGGAGAAACGAATTTTGAAAACACAGTCTGATTGGAACAAGGAAATAGAAAAAAAGATGATATAATGAACAGAAACGTGGAGGAGAGTGACCAGAAAAATAATATTAATATTAAAGATAATGTGAAAGAAATGGAAGTTGAGACTGATAAGAAGTTAGAAAAACTGGAGTGAAGTGGAGGTTTAAACTGGAGGTTGTTTGATTATTATTGAGATTAATCGGGTATTCCATTGTCATGGACTATAAAAGTTTGACAAAGAAAAATGAAAATAAGCGGAATGAAAAGTCAAGAAACAAGAAAAAACAGAAAGAGGCAGGTCTCAATAATAATATCTCACCTTTGTCAAGAAAATTTCAAATCTAGGTTGTTTGAACGTTAGAAATGTATTGAAGGCAGGATGAGCGTGATAGAAAAAACAATGATGGTGATACAAAAGGAATTGTGAGTTTACGTGAAAATATGGTTGATCGTGAGATTGTACAAGCAAAGATATATATCTTTATATATCCGAGTTTTCAGAGAGAGGAGAACGAAAGTGTATTTTTTAGGGTAACAGGCTGCATGAGGGTAATCCACGTTGTGGCAACTCCCCTTTAATAGCATAGGAAGCGATTAGAAAGGGGGTTGGGTTGCGGAAAGGTAGAGGAAGGTAGCCATGGGTTAACTCGGGCCCCCGGCCTATGGTTTAAGGATCCTACCCGGCAATTCGCCTTAAAGTGATGCAGGGAAAACCCTAGTAGAACCTGCATAAGGTAGGTCGGGCATTTCGTACTTGTCCCACGCCCTTCCGATGGAAGGAGAGGGGTTAGCTGTCGGGTCCCAGCTTACCTCTCGCCAGCCTTGACCGGTTTAGGAGGCAGCTGGCCGACTATTCCATTAGGAATAGCGGGCATTTTCTTTTTAGTGGAACAGGCTACATGAGGGTAATCCATGTTGTGGCAACTCCCCTTTAATAGCATAGGTAGGGATTTGAAAGAGGGGATGCGGAAGGGAAGAGGAAGGTAGCCAAGGGTTAACTACGGTCCCCGGGCCATGGTTTAAGGATCCTACCCGGCAATTCGCCTAAAAGTGATGCAGGGAAAACCCTAGTAGAACCTGCATAAGGTAGGTCGGGCATTTGGTACTTGCCCCACGCCCTTCCGATGGCGGGACATTTATTTTTTTACACAATTTCGTAACTAATTATATATAATTTTTTATTAAATATATTACGAGCTTCTTTAATAACAACACCAATTACAGTCACTTCACAGATTCTCCATCCCAACAATAACACAATATCTTTTCTTTCACAGACAACAATTACAAGAATAATCAACAAAAAGTGAATTTAAATTTGTCTCCATTACATATGTGTCATGGAAAAGTTTTTTGAGGTGGAATGTTTTCCAAACAGCAGCCAAAGTTGGTGAGATTCATGCAATAGTTAGAATATCCGATTCGTCAATGGATGGAGCGTATTTTGGGAGGGAGGATGATTGTTATGAATTGGCCAGAGATTTGTTTTTAAAGAAATTTTGAGGACCTGCGAAGCAAAGCAGTATCATGAGAAGGTTTTACGATCATTATTATAATGGTAGGAATGGACAGTCCATGCTCAACATTTTCTGTTTTATGCGGCAAGTAACAAATTCCTTGATAGACCACTCTCGTATTCAATGCTCATCACACATTTTTATGAAGAAGAGTCCCGAAGTCTGGTTTCGGCTGGATGTGAAACGATACCGGAGGCCTTGTATTTTCTCAGAAGACTGAAATGCATTTTCAGTTGGGGAGTAGCAGGACAGTTGTTTGTCGATCTCCCTTTGGATATTGTGATTCTTCCTCCCTTTGAATATTGTGATTCCTATTTTCTAGCCAAGTGTTTACCCTTTCCCCGAAGACGAACACAGTTTCGAACAGTTCGAAAAGGAAAATGTCTTCCTTTCATTCCTACGTCTCTTTTCCCTTCAACGTCCATTCCCCTCAGTTCTTGCAGGTTAGCTCATTCCTTTATATTAGAATCAGTCAGTTACTGCCTTCCTCCTACTTAACATCACACTTCATACTTTGCACTTTCTCATTGCTTGCTTTACTCTTCCCTGTATCACAGCCAACTCATTGTTAATATGCTCGTGTATGTACAACGAAATTTCGCTATCTTCAACTTTCCGTCAACATTACTTGTTTAGTTATTTTCGTCACCATCCTTCCACATATACATTACACAAGATTTGTCCTTGTATTTGTTTTGTGTGGATGCTTTAAAAGCGTCAATATATCCCGGCTGCTTTCACCATACCAACCTAATGGATCGGAGACCCGATTGAGGCCGGTCACGGTCGTATTCACTGGTTCTGTTTTCCTCGAATGTAGGCATATGGCAGCGGTACTTAGAACTCCTCCACGGTCGCTTCACGTTATCGCCGTCTTCTTACGTCCGCCGCTGCTCTCCTTCTATCACCTACGAAGTGCTATCAATTCCAGAGAGACGACTAGAGGCCTTCGCATCTGAGTCAAAATAGACTGTGTTTATTAGGTTTATTTATTCAAGAAGTGATCTTACTCTGATACTTTATATTTATCCTTGAAGACGAACAGAGTTATTTTACTGGTCTAAAAATCGGACTCTTTCTTCTAAATGATGAAAAACCCGACCAACCTCAATCAGGTTATTCACAGACGTTTACTCGCCAAATATAAAAATTTCACAAGAAAACTTTGGCATTAAAGTGAAACGTATTGGCGAATTATTGATCCGCAGATAATTAATGCACGAGGAGTAACAATTTTTCTCCTGTTTGTTTTAATTTTACTGTATTGTAACTAAATGCAGAGAAGTTATTCAGTTCTGAGTTGGCTCTCGGAGACGCAATTAAATTTTGAATGGGTATTCTGACTGATGATATTGTAAAGAATTATTTTTGTGGGCTGGATTTTTACGTTATATCAAAAATTATTGACCATTTAAGAAATTTTTATATAAGTTTATTACAGTTAAACATGAAAAACTCTTATCTCAGGCACCTGTGGGTTTTACATAGAAGAGATCTGCTGCCCGTACCAAATACGTACTGCTATTCTGTGTTGTGTTGCCTGCTGTAGCTCTCGTACCGACGTCTCCGTATCTCACAGCCGGCAGAACGGGTTAACTGCAGTGATGACTTTAGTCAGGACCATTGCAAGGCGTCGACTCAGGGGTTGACCACTGGCTAAGGCGTCGGCCTCCGGGATTGATTACTGGCAAGCCGTCGTACTAAATTGTGTGGCTTCGATGAACTCTTCACTAACAAATTTTAGCCCCTTTTTCACGACGATTCTGCCTCAGACTATATCAGAGACAACAACTTTACGGAGCCTCTCATAATCACATCCACCAGCTGCGGTGAGCGCAGAACAACTGTCCCGTTTCAAAAGCTTATCTCCGTTCCCTCCATTATAACCTCCCATTCTTTTACTTTTTTTCATTGTTAGAAAACTTCGTCGAAATGTCAGTTTCACTGATTCTTCCATTGTCACAAGATTTATAGAACGCTGCTGCAAATCCGTAGTCGACAATGGCCAACTATTCTGTCATGTTGAGGCCAACAAACGAGACAGTACACGAAAAATACTTGGACGGAAATATTTATCTCCTCCACCCCCACGCACGTGCACGATTTCGAATTCTCCAAACCACAGCAAACAACACTTCCGAGACAAAGCAAAACTAAACCAAAATACGGGCGTTACAATATAATAAAGTCGGATCACCTTTGGTGCATTTTGTGTGAAACTTGTGTCATCTTTATTATTTCCCCGGGAGAATTGCAACCCAACTTTGTGCTGTGACATCACAGACTGTTGTAATTGCTTGCAATAGCACTGAAATATGCTTCATGAACGTGCAAGGAACTAACCGGCCAGAAAATAGAGAAAAAAATGTAAATTTTACGAAGAAACATGCAATGAGCAACTTCTTACGGCAATATGCGGCCGGCGATACTGACCGGGCAATATTGTTCTAAATATAACACATTTTCGGCAATACATACGTACGGACCGGCAATATTTCAGTATTGCCGAACAATATTTTCCAGCATTTTAAGTACTGGTCGGCGTGTTACCGATGACATCGGTCGTTTGTCGTAAATACGGAAACATTGCCGGGCCACAACAGTTCCCAGACCTCACCTGGAGGTCTCTGCAGTCAGTCAGCCTGTGTTATCAATTAATTGTTCTCTCGGTAAAATTATTCACTATTCCATTTATGAATTGGTCAAACGAAAAAACTATTGAATTTATCGATGAAGTTCGCTCTATGAAGTTCGCTCGATGAAGTTCGCTCAAATTCATCATTATGGAGGCGATGGACTGTAGATGGAGATAGATGGTTGGCAAGCAACAGTTATGACGTGCGCGAAAAATGAAAATAAGAAAAAAAGTTAATTTATATTTTAAAATTAATATTTAACAAATATTTTACATATGTTAATAATGTTAATGAACGTTAATAAATTTATTTAATCCTTCCACAAACCTACGCATACTTCTCGAACGATGTGCGAAATTGAACAATCGGATACATCAAAGATTTCTAGGAGTCTCCTGGCGCCAAGAATCGAAGGAGTGATCTGTATTGCTTTCCTCATCACCGTGTCCTTTCTCTCAATCAAGGACCCAACTTCTTAAGTAAATATTCTAAGTCTCCTTTCCACATTCTGGTGAAGTTTCTAAATAAGTAATTGCGAAGAATTAATTTGTTCCTTAGACTCTGAAGTGTTTCTCGAATGTAGGTCCTTATGTTCTTTAATTACTTAAAAAAATTATCGCATTTAATGCTGCGCTAATAAGCAACTTCATTTTCGGCCATTTTTATTGTACTACGTGTACGCGGGAAATTCTCGGGCTACACTGTGGCCGAAATTTTGCCGGGATATACAAATGCGTGGCTGGCAACATATTACCCGGCCATACTTGGCGAAAACACATTGCCGGAGATGTTGCCGGGCCATACTTTCCCTCCACGAAGTGGAACATAAAAGTTTATCAACCACCTAGGTTAATGCGAGAACTAAACTCACCGACAGCTATAACTCTGGAATCGACATTAATATCGGTCTTTTATCATTACTTTTTATGTAAACCCCTTCCACCACCACCCGTACGGCAAGGGTGCTTCCCTCCCTTACCTTTTGGAGTTGAAATTGGACACTTAAAAGTTATAAAATGAGATTATCAAATAAAGCGACATCTACAACGTTTTATTCCAGGCTAATAATAGCCATTTAGAAATGTTTTTACATTCCATCCCCATCCCTAGAGGTGGTAGGTGTCTCATAGCCCCTCCAGGTCCTTATCTTCTTCAATTACTTGACATTTTTTATCGCAATTAATGCTGCGCTAATAAGCACTTCACTTTGCGCCATTATTATTGTACTACGTGTACGCGGGAAATTCTTGGGCTACACTGTGGCTGGAGTATTGCCGGGATATTACTGGCAACATATTGCCCGGCGATACACATTGCCGGAAATGTTGCCGGGCCATAGTTTCCTAAAACATTGCCAGCAATGTGCAATTTTTGTTGCTCGTTTACGAGCCCCTAGAACAAGGACTCAAGATAGTGAGAAGTTGCTTTAATTGAATGAATGAGACACCTGAAATAGCTAAAGATGCATGTGGCTGATGGACCAGAAACTCAAAGAGAACATTGTTTTGAGAATAATATCAATACAGTTTCAATATTGCTTTTTTTTAGCTACTACTCTGCAAGTCAATTTTGAATATTACTTATATACTCTGATATTACATTTCCTACTGAAATTGTAAGGCCTTATCCAAATTTAGTTATTTCTACTGTTATGACCCTGTCTCATTCAAAGTTTTTCCGTGTGCTTTATATTTTATACTTAAACATGCAGTTTCTAATTTTATTTTATATTCTCTCCATTCACCAATTTCGTCGTTTTCAGAAATATTTCGAAATTTACGAGCAAAATGTCTGCCAAACGTGATTCCTAATAACACTTTAATTTTATTGCCATATTCTTCAACCTCAACTCGGATGCAAATTTTCCATTCGTCCCTCAAAGTCAGTAAATAAATATAAACAGTTTCCAGGTTATTTTACGACGGTGACAGATCAACTTGTAGGGGGGAAAAAAAACATTGGACAGCTTTTATACAAATTCAAGATTGACCTCAATGTCGCAATTATTTGCGATTAAGTGTGACGTTAGAATAATAAATGTACGCACTCAATAACACACATCGGAGGTAACAGGAAAATTCCTAGACGGAAAAAACCTTGGAAAGATACTTCGGATGCATGTAAATTAATCATGCAATATCGAATTTCAAGAACTTTAACAAAATAATCATTATGTACAAATTTGAGTTACAATAAAATTATTTTCTTCAAATAATATATTAATATAAAATCCCAACTCCTGAACGTATGCAAACGTAAGACATCCGTTCCACAACTGGTAAAAATTAGTTAATAAATTTATAAGTTTCTTATAATCTATATAATAAAAAAGGATGTATATTTGTATGTATGTATGTATTTACGTTGTTCTTTATACAAATTTTATCGCGTGGACAAAATGCAACAAAAATTGGTATAAGTATTCTGCCAAAATCGAGAACCGGTACTGTGGGGGTGAGAAACCCATAGCATAAAGGTGGAAAGAATTATAATTAAAACCCGTGATCATTAAATATTAAATTACTGCGCGCCAAGAGACAATGACGTCACGGGAGAGAAAGACGTTACTACGCAACGAACAAAGGAAATATTTCCTTTATTAGGAATGAAATAAAGCAGAAATATGTTCTTTAAATAAAAAGTATAATTTTATACAGCAATACTCCATCGAATGATAATAAAGAAGAATACTAATTACTTTACCATCCTTGCGGAAAATGTAAGTTAATTTTCGCGCAATATTAGTTGTGAGTCTAGCTAACAATTTCATCAATTTAATATTTCGTAATGTATGTAGACTGAGTGACAATTGACAATTATATCCTGAAATACTCAAGGAATATATTTAAGTATTCAATTAAATACTTTTTCGAGTTTATATAAATAAGTACACGAGTAACGCCGGGCACCCGGCTAGTCTATATAATAAAAAAGGATGTATATTTGTATGTATGTATGTATTTACGTTAATATCTATACATATTTTAACTCGCGGACAGATTGCAACAAAAATTGGTACACATATTCTTCAAAACATGAGAAACGGTACTGTGGGGGTGAGAAACCTGTAGCGTAAAGGTGTAAAGAATTATAATTGATAAACGTGATCATATTGTGTTAAATTAATGCGCGTCAAGAGATCATGACGTCAATAGACAAAGAGAGACGTTACTACGCGACGAACAAAGCAAATAGTTCATTTTTCCGTAATACAATAAAGCAGAAAAATTTCCATTGGATAAAATTATAATCCAGTAATTTTCCATGGAATAATAATAATAAAAAAACCAATACGTATACTTTACGATCCATGCGGAAATTGTAAGTTAATTTTCGTGCCATATTAAGTGACTCCAATATGGCGACCATTTGTTAACATTGTGAATTTAGCAAACAATGTAATCATTCGTAATATCTGAAGACTGACGGACAATTATATCCTGCAGTACGCAATGAGTTATTTAAGAATAAATTCGGAGGTGTGTTTGTTTGGATTGATGCAATAAAATTCAATGTATTTTATAGCATTTCTTGACTAAAGATTAATATAGAATTAAATACTTTTCTGGTTTATATAAATAATTAGACGGGCAACGCCGGGCACCCAGATACTCAGAAATAAAGATTGTCCCACCAAGCCTCAATAGATTCGTCCTGGGTAACATATTATATACAAAATCCAACAGCAAGAAAGCGGAAGAGGAGAAATGTTCAAGTAGCAAATGGGATAATAATAGCGTCAGATTCCAGATCAGTGACTGTTTAAAATGTGTCATCATCAGATTGAAATAAGAAAGTCGAGTCTATTTTTAAGTAAGGTATTACCGAACCACGTGCCGACACCCTGGAGCTGTTGGGAATCCAGGAATTGTCGTATCCGGAAATCTCCACTGGAAACTTCTTCTCCCCTCACCATCGGAAAACAGAAAACCAGAGCTAAGGCGTCACATATACAAACTAAAGACAAATATTTTTTTCCCCCCCAAGACTAAACAAAGTAAGATCAGTACAGTTGCTGCTACTTGAGCTATCAAGGTAGCTGAACGAGAACATCTAAGCAACATTTTAAGGTGAGGAAGTTTGTATGTTTAAGGAAATGTAAACAATAATAAATGTGAGTTTTAAAAAGAAAATAAGTGGGAAGAAAAATATTTCTGTAAATTCCCCCTCTCTACGTAGACCTAGGATAACAACCTAATTGCTTGCAATCAGCCGAAACTATAAACATTTTGGTCGATTTAAGATCAATTAAAAAACCATTTCAATTTATAATTATCAAATAAATTAACGTCTGTTGAAAATAACAATGTTAAAAACGACCTTTATAGAGACAAACTTAAAAAAAGAGAAACATAAACTAAGTAAATTTAAGTTTAAATATGCGCGAAGTTTCGATGAGGATTCGCGTCTTTTTCCAACGGACTTGGAAATCAAAGACAAATATCTAAGAGCCAAAGAACTTAAAATAATAAATTATTTAACTCGTTGATACTTTCTGTGTCATGCTTAATTTTAACAGTATTTATTTAATTTTTAATATATAGCACATTAGAAATTAATCTTTTTGAATAATTTGGTTCTCTGTCTAAAATAGAGGTGGTGTCAAAATCGACTCAAGTTGGCAGCTTGAAAGTAGACTCATGTTCTTTAATCCTAATATTTAAAAGTCTTTTTGTTTGGACGATACAACAAAAGCCACCATTTCAAGACTTAATTTTATAAGCAAACGTATTAATAGGATCTTTTTGTCCTTCGATGTAACCAGGAAAAGAAGATTTAGACATATATTATATATAATCTTATAGAAAATTGTAGAGTTTTAATGAATTGTATCAGACGAAATGATAACAATTTTTTTTTAGGGCAACAGGCTACATGAGGGTGATCCACTTTGGGCAACTCCCCTTTAATAGCATAGGAAGGGATTTGAAAGGGGGATGCGGAAGGGTGGAGGAAGGTAGCCAAGGGTTACTAGGGCCCCCCGGGATATATTTTAAGGATCCTACCCGGCATTCGCCTAAAGAAATACAGGGAAAACCCTAGAAAAACCTGCATCGGGTAGGTCGGGCATTGGGTACTTGTCCCACGCCCTTCCGATAGCGGGAGAGGAGTTTGCTGTGGGGACGCAGCACTCCGTTCTCCAAGCCTCGACCAGTTTAGGAGACAGCTGGCCGACTATTCCAATGGGAATAGCAAACAACTCTTACCGTATGCCCAAGGAACATACACCTCTCAAAACAGGCCGAGGTGCCACGGCTTGTGGGAACCTTAGTTCCTTCGTATCTCTCCTAAAAGGTTCCGCCTGCCCAAATCACAGAAAGGTAACACAGTACATTCATTGTACATAGTTTTTCTTATAACATTGAAAACTAATTTAATTTTAGATAATCTAATGTTTATGTACTTGTAAATAAATTCTATAGTAAAATAGTTTTGACATATTCAAAGTTTTGAAAATGATGGACAGGATTGGATAATAATATAGCTTTGTCAAGCAAATTATAAACAATAGCAGGCTTCTGTGTAAAATAATGGTAAGACAAAATATTAAGAACACTGCCTGAAAATATTGGTGTGTGGAACCAACTAAACCTTAGACATATGTATTTCTCTTTTTTAAGTTTCTCTGTATAAAGGCATTATTTAATTATACAGTTTAAAGTTACATATATATTCTTACTCGTAGCTGTTACCCATCTCGCTATTTTAAGAAAAAGATAATTCTATTCCCATTGGAATAGTCGGCCAGCTGCCTCATAAACTGGTCGAGGCACGGAGAAGGGAATGCTGCGTCCCCACAGCAAACTCCTCTCCCGCTATCGGAAGGGCGTGGGACAAGTACCCAATGCCCGACCTACCTGATGCAGGTTTTTCTACGGTTTTCCCTGCATTTCTTTAGGCGAATGGCAGGTAGGATCCTTAACATATAGCCCGCGGGCCCTGGTTAACCCTTGGCTACCTTCCTCTACCCTTCCGCATCCCCCCTTTCAAATCCCTTCCAATGCTATTAAAGGGGAGTTGCCCAATTTGGATCACCCTCATGTAGACTGTTGCCCTGAAAAAAAAAGAATTAGACAACACAAGCTGTCTGCGAGGGATGTTCTCTCGCAGGCAGAACCTTGTAGGAGATACAGGAAGGGGCTACCTTTGGGTATGCCTTTTCCTCTCCGATTTTGAACTAAGGTTCCCACAAGCCGAGGCACCTCGGCCTGTTTTGAGAGGTGTATGTTCCGGGGTCACAGACCTTGGGCTAAGAAACAAGAAACACAGGGATAGTCACAGGATATAGATTAGGTTAATAGGAAACATCGGATGTGATCTGAAAGAGTCTGGACCACGGCAGAGCCTCATCCAACCAGTCACTAGGTTGATCACCAAAAAATAAAAGCCATTTTTAGGCGAACACACTAAATATAATAGCAATAAAAATTGTTGAGAATTTTTTTTATGAACTGTACGATTAATTCAAAAATAACGTTTTACAGACTTAGTATTATATTAAATATATTTTAGCACAAAATGCTTCGTTTCTAATATTTCAACTGAAAATAGCCAACTTTACAAAGATATTCTTACAATTACAAAATAAACTATTATAAAATATCAGTGATATTAATATACAAAGTAAACATTTTATTTTATAAAGTAATTTTTTACAAATAGTTTTTTGAAACCACAATTATGATATTTCTTGAATATATAACATCAAGAGGTTTTTTAAATTAATGAATTAATGAGTCTGACTTTTTATTAAATTATGCGGTATATATGGTTTATTTCATTGTCAATAACTTAAAACGTGTGGTCCGTTTCCAAAACGAAACAAGTAATACGTCCACGGCACCAGAGCCTCATTGCACAAACTAAACAATACGTATTCACATGACGAAATAGTTTTCTGGAAAAGATAAAACAATTTTAGGACAGGAGGAAAACCGTGAACCACAAAGTGCTCCCTGCCTCTTTTTACTGTTGAGATGTCTTCCTTTCCAGGAAGGAGAATTCATTATCTCAAACATGGAAGATGAGTATGCAAATACTAGTTAGTTATCTTCACAAATGTACACTAAAGCTAACAGCCATCTATACGTTTACTTACTTTTAACCTAATCATAATTTTATCGGGAAACGAAAGTGAATAGTTTTACGTTTAACTGATGGAGCTTTATCCAAAACTTCTGATAGTAATATTGAATAATGGTGGTTGTTGCAACAACTGGAAATTATTCGCAATATGAGTTAATTCTTAGAGAATTAAAATGATAACCTGAGAATAAAAGTTTTCACCTACATTAAAACTGATCACTTTCACAGTAAGTAGAAAGAATCAGAGAACCTTAGTAATTCTGTCTAACCTTTTGCATCTGGAAAAAGGCTGTTGTATTATATTTTTAAAACATATATTAATTAGTGAATAATGAGCAATCATTATTACACGGAAAAAGGAAATACAAGAACTAGACCTCCGGAACCAAGAATTTAAATCCCATTGAATTAATCATAAGCAAAAGCAAAACTGTTAATATGGCCGTGACCAGAGATAATAAACATCACACTAGATGGGGAAAGAGTAATGTCTTGGAAGAACATTAACTTACGGCAACAGGACACAAACGGAAATTACAATGAGCCATGTTCTACCGACAAGTGAGGACTGTACTAAGGGAACAACAAATACCATTAAGGACCAGACACTATACAACCTATAACTATAATTACAAGCCAATGAAATGAAGTTCCTGAAGACATGTGTGCAAAAAAAACAACCAGAAAGGACAGGATAAAAATTATAGAAATAAGAGAGGAAGTCGGAATTAAAGTGACGTTAAGGCAAATAATAGCTAAGGCCAGATTAAAGTGGTTTGAACAAGTCAAAAGAATGGACGCAAATAGAACAGCAAAGATATGGATGGAGAGAGAAGTAAGAGGAGAGAGAACACGTCTGTAGGAAATACAAGGAAAAACATTATCCCACAAACGAAGAAGAGTAGTTCCAAAAATCTTACGGATTTTACTGTCGTTGTTTGCAATGGAATGCAGACGAATTCGTTACTATAATGGCGCCATCGTCAATCTCCAGAACATTGTTCGAATACTTCTCCAAACTGATGATTCAGTAACATACTAGAGCCAATTTTGAGTCGTCACAAGTACGTCCGTTGCTGTAAATACACAGAAGTTGAGTATGAATGATCGTCGAGAAGAATTCAACTCGACTGATGGAGCATTTTTCCGTGATGGAATAGATCTGTAGTGAGAATTACCTACCACTCCGTCTGTAGAAACACGAGCCTTGAAAATACCAACAGAAAAATGGAACACACTTCGTGATGTTATTTGACAGTAGCCAATCAGTGGACGCTTGCCGTTATACAGCAGACCTGTTACAAAGTCTGTGTACGTCACTTTAAAGTCGTTTCTTCCACGCCGTGATCAGTTTAGTTCCAACCTCAGAGGAATGAAACGTGTAAAGGTCCCTCGCTCTTGGTCTTACAGGAAAGGATTGTACAACGTTATATTGACCAAAAGGCATTTTATTTGACAAAGAGTCTTTTAAGTGAACAAATACGGAGTGTAGAGATGTCTCGTCCTCCTGAATTGTTTACAGGCCAATCACCATCATGTTGACATTGGGTAAACATAGGGTAAAATTGTTGATTGGATTAAAAAATGTGACAGAAAGGTGTTAGAAAATTCAAGAATCGTTAACAGCCTCCATTCTTTGTCTTTCTCTGAATCAAACGCACATTTTTGGGACGCCTTGGTGTCCAACTGTCTCTCACCATCACCATAAAAGCTATCCTAGAAATGCAGAGTGTGTCCATATAAATCTTAACAACCACATTCACGCCCACCATTATGAAATTGACTCTTCTCCGAAACAGTTTTTGAAGCGTTTATCCTATTATATAACAACGTAGAAACGTTTCTTTTTTTAAAAAAAAACACGAATAACACTATTTGTAGCCGGTACTG
Organism: Zhengitettix transpicula; assembly: GCA_037074705.1. Taxonomy (NCBI): domain Eukaryota; kingdom Metazoa; phylum Arthropoda; class Insecta; order Orthoptera; family Tetrigidae; genus Zhengitettix; species Zhengitettix transpicula. Next base: position 227,048,043 of record CM073590.1, on the reverse strand, counting down.
CATCAGTAATTTTCCAACGGCGGACATAATCCCAGCTGAAACGACCTCGGCGACCTCGGTCTAGGTTACAAAACTAACGCACGGCACAAGTGAAATATTTTTAATAAACAATTATTTAAAATATCAACGTATGAACTATTTTACGTCACTCCCCTAATTTGTCTCATTTTTATAACATTTTTGTTTTAGGTAACAGGCTACATGAGGGTAATCCACATAGTGGCAACTCCCCTTTAATAGCATTGGAAGGGATTTGAAGGGGGGGATGCTGAAGGGTAGAGGAAGGTAGCCAAGGGTTAACTAGGGCCCCCGGGCTATGGTTTAAGGATCCTACCCGGCAATTCGCCTAAACGTGATGCAGGGAACCCTAGAAAAACCTGCATCAGGTAGGTCGGGCATTGGGTACTTGTCCCACGGCCTTCCGATGGCGGGAGAGGGGTTAGCTGTGGGGTCGCAGCTTTCCCCTCTCCGTGCCTTGACCAGTTTAGGAGGCAGCTGGCCGACTATTCCAATATTTTTTTTAGGGCAACAGGCTACATGAGGGTGATCCACTTTGGGCAACTTCCCTTTAATAGCATAGGAAGGGATTTGAAAGGGGGGATTCGGAAGGGTAAAGGAAGGTCGCCAAAGGTTAACTAGGGCCCCCGGACTATATTTTAAGGTTCCTACCCGGCATTCGCCTAAAGAAATGCAGGGAAAATCCTAGAAAAACCTGCATCAGGTAGGTCGGGCATTGGGTACTTGTCCCACGCCCTTCCGATAGCGGGAGAGGAGTTTGCTGTGGGGACGCAGCATTCCCTTCTCCGTGCCTCGACCAGTTTAGGAGGCAGCTGGCCGACTATTCCAATGGGAATAGCGGACAAATCTTACCGTATGCCCAAGGTCTGTGACCCCGGAACATACACCTCTCAGAACAGGCCGAGGTGCCTGGGCTTGTGGGAACTTTAGTTCAAAAACGGAGAGGAAAAGACATCCCCAAAGGTAGCCCCTTCGTATCTCTCCTACAAAGTTATATTCCGGTCATTTACCGTTTTTGTGTAACAGACTCGCTATTCAACTGCACGACTATCCATTTTATCTCCCTCTCTGTCGATATCCCTACTTTCGCCTCGCAGAGTCACAATAATTGCGTTACGCGGTTCCAAGTGTGCATCTACAGGTAATTTATTTAACGAAAAGCTAAAGTTTTCTAGTGACAAACGTAAGAAGTATTTCGGCGAAATAAAATATTGACTTGAAGGCGATCTCTTTCAAGTGGTTTCGTGACGTCGTTTCAGCTTGGTGAATCGCCAGAAATCACATTCACGTTGTCTTCACTATTGAGCTAACAGCCAAAAATCACAAATAGGCAGACAGGGTGGGACTAAATGTTGTTTCTGACAAAAAATTCTCTTGAATGCGTCGCGGAGAATCGGATGGTGCGTCGATTCGCTGCTACAAGCATCACCTACACAGGCCGTACAGTGTCCCTGTGTTTTCTAATATTTGTAATACATTTATTAGAATGTATTTCAAATGCTTCAATCTTATAAAGAACCTTTTCCTTTTAATTACATTACATCCGCATTGGCAGCGTTGATCATTCTTTTCAAAACGATAATATTTTGGTGCCGTATTTCCTCGACACGAAGTTGAGTAACACCAAAATTCTCGGCAAGCATTTTTTTGCGATTTGGTATCGTCCCCGTCCAAAAGACAGTGCAATTGTTGGTCCTCAACCTTCCTCGTCCGTTACTAGGTTGTGAATAAATATTTTGTATGACGTGGATGGTCTTTAGTTATATTCTAATTCTTCCCGAAAAATATTTTACGTGTCGTAGTTTAAGACTTATCTAATTTATTATTCAATTCCACGGATGTAAAATTTATAGTCATATTGTCATACATGAAACGCAAAGGACAAGAGGTGTAACTTAACAAATAGATAAAGAAGTAGCTGAATAGTCGGCCAGCTGCCTCCTAAACTGGTCGAGGCACGGAGAAGGGAATGCAGCGTCCCCACAGCAAACTCCTCTCCCGCTATCGGAAGGGCGTGGGACAAGTGCCCAATGCCCCACCTACCTGATGCAGGTTTTTCTAGGGATTTCCCTGCATTTCTTTAGGCGAATGCCCGGTAGGATCCTTAAACCATAGTCCGGGGGCCCTAGTTAACCCTTGGCTACCTTCCTCTACCCTCCGGCTTCTCCCCTTTAAAATCCCTTCCTATGCTATTAAAGGGAAGTTGCCCAATGTGGATCACCCTCATGTAGCCTGTTGCCCTAAAAAAAGAGAGAAGAAGTAGCCATTAAACACAAAAAATAGAGAGCTGAAATAAATGCCGCACAACGATTCTGCATTCTTTGTTGCTTTCTTCAAGAGAGGCTTTGGACCTCGTCACCTGAATCTTTCTGCGTGTCGTTGTTACAGACCTTACGATTTTTTATCACCTGACGAAAGCAACCAGGTTTCCGGAATCGATGTGTGATATTTATTTTATTACTTAATTTTGTCTGTTTATTGACTACTTCATTATCTATTTGTTAATGTTCATTTAATATTGACGTTCAAATAATTTAAAGAGGTTTTAGTGTTGTACACTTTATCAACCATTCCATTTCAATAAAGAAATTTTGATGGCCATCCGGTCTATAAAAAACATTAATAAAAATACTATAAGAAAAATTTATAAGAAAACATTAATGTTTTTTAAAAAAATAATTAATTAAATTTAACTTTGGTCCTTGGTGGCTGGCAAACAACATTATTATTTGATATGTTTAAATAATAATGAAGAGATTTGAGTGTTTTAATAATTTTTGATTTGTTTAATTGATGGAAATTTTTATAATCTGAAGAGGTACTAATCCGAGGACGAGACGTCTTTTAATAAATTATTTATCAAAAAAATATAATATTTCCTTATTAATTTTGTAATATTTATATTAATTTTATTTCTGACTGAACGGCCATCATTAAAGGTCGGTTAATTTTTGTAATTGTCATCAATTTGTTCGCTTGATCATGTAGACATTACATTGTTCTATTTAAATCTATTAGTTCATTTCCTGAGAACTTCAAAACACATAACAATATAAAATAAATACAATCATATTCCTGGATTCTTTTAAAAAAACGTCATTACGTTTCAAAAATTATCGCTGTTAAACAAGCTAATAGCTTTTGGATCTATCATTTATCCCAATTATCTTAATAGAAAATATCGCGAAGCATCAGAAAATTATTACGGAACACTGCATAACTGAGGTTCACTTATCTACTTGAGAGATTCTCAAGAAAATACTTACGAATGAAGAGTGCGTTTGTATATTTGGGAACCTATAACCTGTGGCGTTCCTCAGGGTTCCATTCTCGATCCATTTTATTCTATATATTAGCTGGGTGCATGGCTTTGCCCGGGATGTCATTTATCCATAACCACAAATTTTACTCCTATCTAGGTAGTTTTTGCGTTATTTTTCTGTAATGCAACGCGATCCCTATCCCTAAATGTGTTCACCTCACCAAAGGGCGCTCCATCCATAACCCTGGAATCTCGGTTGTATTTGAGTTTTTTGTAACGCCCGTCCACCCCTTCCCCTAAGAGTGCTCCTTTACCATGCTGTTAGGGGCTGAAATTACACACACACAACATTGGTAGAAACACAATCAATCTCTTCGGCACCTAAAAATATTTATCCGGCTCAAATATCGGCTGTTTTAGCATGTTTTAATATTTCCAACCCCGTCCACCCTCACCCCTGAGCGTGCTCCCCTCTTATGCTGAAAGGGGTTGAAATTTTACTCACACAACATCTGTAGAAATACTATCAATCTAATTGACCCTGACAAATATTTATTCTACGCTAATATCAGCCGTGATTACATGTTTGAAAATTTCCACCCCTGCTTCTGGGGGTTAAATGGTCAATTGACAATGTTTTGAGTAAACTTAAAGTCAAATCCAGGGTTATGGATGTCGCTAATCTCGGTTGTATTCACGTTATTTTCTTGTAACGCCCGTCCACCCCCACCTCTAAGGGTGCTCCTTTCCCAAGGTGTAAGGTGTTGAAATTATACTCAGATTACATTAGTAGAAACACTATCAATCTCTTTTACCCCTAAAAATAATTATCCGACTTAATATCGGCCGTTTTAGCATGTTTGAATAGTTCCACCCCCGCTCCTGGGTGTGTTAGACGTGTCTCACACCGAAACTGTTTGTTTCCTGGTGGCGAAGAACACGTGTACGAAATTTGGTAAAATTTTCTTCACCTGTGTACATTTGTATAAGGAACATACAAACAAACACTGCTTTATTTATTAGAAGAAGAAGATTAGAAAAGATTAGACAAATCATCTACCTAGTTATTTACATCACCTAAAATCAATTCTTTTACGCAGGCGAAACCAATTTCGTCTTTACGGACACAGACTCGTATAAATTAAAGGTTAAAGTCGGCATTGCCATAAACAACTAAATTAATTGTTCTCTGCAAATTCCAGTATATATATATATATATGTGGGAGAATCGACACTCTGACCAGGTGTCACTCCTAATCCAGAACGTGTCATGTAAGATGACAGTCTGGCAGCCGTTCCGGTAGGCCAAGGCCCTTCATGGGCTGTCGAGCCAAGGAGTTATATATAATAGTCTCGCAAGTGATATATAAAAACTCAGAATTTATTTATAGGCACGTTAAACACCTGTTAATTACTGGAGCTTTTTATACAGTTAAAGAGATCCTCGAAAAGCCTAAGTAACTTCTTGAATACACTAATAGCTTACTGGAATTCTGTAAAAGTTGAGTAAATATGAAGAATTCTGACTGTTATTGTTTATCCTGCTGTTGTTTTCTCGTTACATATACGACGAGATCGACGCAAGAACTACAATCGAAGTTGTCTTGTGCTAATATATTAAGTTATTAATTCTTTATGGCATAGATCATAATCTTAAGCTTATCTGTTTTATTGATATATCTTATTTCCTCTTTCTAGGACTAGAGGAGAAAAAATAAATCTAAAATCTATTGGTTTATATTAGAAGTTTGACGTTCTCCGAGTTTCGTGGTTGTTTCCGATCGTAACAATTTTTCGCTTAAAGTCGTCGTCTTGTGCGTCACAGAATCGCGTCATAGCGCGCGGACTCTCAATGTCTGCAAATTGAGAACGTGTAGGTCAGACAACTGCTAGGAAATCCCAGGACAATGCAATATGCAGAGAAGCTCGTGATGCAAACCCTCGGTCGGGCACGTCAATCCTTTTCCCCAGCCCAATGGTTATTTGCATAGCATGGTTGGAGATCTTCCACGATTTTACACCCAATGACGCGCATACTGTTAAACGGAACAGTGGATGTAAATCGTAACGCGTGTATTTAGGTTTAAGTTTTTCTTTGTCTCGGAAGTGTTGTTTGCTGTGGTCTTGAGAATTCGAAACCGTGCACGTGCGTGGGGGTGGAGGAGATAAATATATCCATCCAAGTAATTTCGTGTCCTGTCTCGATTGTTGGCCTCAACATGAAAGAATAGTTAGTCATTGTTGACTACGGAACTGCAGCTGCGGCGTGCTATAAATCTTGTGACAATGGAAGAATCAGCAAAACTGACGAAGTTTTCTAAAAATGAAAAAGTAAAAGAATGGGAGGATATAAGGGAGGAGATAAGCTTTTGAAAAAGGACAGTTGTTCTGCGCTCACCGAAGCTGGTGGATGTGATTAAGAGAGGCTCCGTAAAGTTGTTGTCTCTGATATAATTCGAGGCAGAAACGTCGTGAGAAAGGGGCCATAATTGGTTAGTGAAGAGTTCACAGAATAGCACCACACAATTTAGTACGACGGCTTGCCAGCATTCAATCCCGGAGGCCGACGCCTTAGCCAGTGATCAACCCCTGAGTCGACGCCGGTACGTCGGTACGAGAGCTACAGCAGGCAACACAACTCAGAATAGCAGTACGCATTTGGTACGGGCAGCAGATCTCTTCTATGTAAAAACCACAGGTGCCTGAGATAAGAGTTTTCATGTTTAACTTTAATAAACTTATATAAAATTGCTTTATTACTTAAATATTTATTTTGATTTAAAGTAAAAACCCAGCCCATAAAAAATAATTCTTTACAAAATATTGCGTTATTAGTCAAATAAATTTACAATATAAATAAATTTGGAGAAGGTTTTTACAGCCATCATCAGCGTCTCTTCTAACCGAAAACTCGAAATCAAATATACACCCAATGAGGACCTAAACGTTGTGTACTAATTATATTCAATTGTTTTATTAATATTTTCCTTAATAACGGCCAATTTATTTATCTTCTAATAAATCAAATATACACCGGAGGAGCAAATAGCACAAAATATCGTTCACGTGTTCCTGGCGAACCGGAAACCCCATGACCAGGTGTGGAAATTTTGAACCACACTCAAACGGCCGATATTTGCGTAGGTTAAATAGTTTTCGGGGTCAATGAGATTGATAGTTTCCCTGTGAATAATTTCAACCCTTTTCGACATGGTAGGGGAGCACCCTTAAGGGTGGGTGTGGAGGGGCGTTACAGGTTAAACAACCGATATTGGAGTCGAATCCGGCGTTATGGATGTCGCCGAGTTTAATTATGACATCCAATTTCCCGTTCAACACTCACGGCGAGGGTGGAAACTTTCAAACATGTTAAAACGGCCGATAATTTGGCTGAAAGAAAGTTTTTCGGAGTCAATGAGATTGATAGCGTTTCTCCAGATATTTTGTGTATAATTTCAACACTTTTCGGCATGGGAGGGTTGGAGTTTTATTTACATAAAAATAACGAAAGCACAACTGGTATTGTAGTTAAATACGGCGTTATGGATGTCGCTGAGTTTAATTATGACAACCCGGGCTACCCAGGTAGTTTATTATGGAATTAAAATGTCAGATAATTATAATAATTTCCATTTTTAAGCCCAAATAAACGGAATTTTTGCGATGTATGAATACTGTTGCTGAAACGTGGGTTCATAGCGACACCCCTCAGTCTGAAACAGTCCAATGAGACAGGTGGTGGCAGTGGATCTAACATTACGGGAAAAGTCATGTTTTCGAAAGCCAACAGCGTGGTTCTCGTGGAAGAAGTGAAAATCCAAATGTTAGTCGACTTGATTGGAGGAAGTGAATTAATCCGTTAAGACCAAATGTCCAAATTTGGCCAAGGGAAAAACTATGAACATGACATGCTTACGTGGCCCTCACCACCACCTGCAATCTTGCGTTTCCGAATGTAAAGAAGGGTATTACTAGACGAAAAATTGCTTCGAATGATTTCAGACGACAGTTTTCCGACGTATGAGAAATAATCTTACTTTGAAGGTGTAAAGAGCGGCAGATCGATTGAAAAGGAGGCTACGTTCAAAAATTAAAAAGATTAAAGGATAAATGTTTCCGAACTAGCCTCGGGGTGTAAGTTTAAACTCCGTCGCCATAGATATTCTCCAGGCTAACCTTCCATTTAAATATCTTCCGGGAAAGGTTTTACTGTGGAAGTTGATAGCGTTACGGGTCTCGTCGATCTTATCGTGTACAAGCCGAGAATTGCCAGTTTGTTGTGGCGCCGTGAAGAGGCCCTCAAGTGGCCTGCGATTCCGCCGCAGTGAAGGACATTTCCTGCAGCTGTGCCGCAAATATGCTTCGGGTTAATTGCTAGTTTACTCGGCGGCACCACATATCTCACAGAAGATAATTATCTGCGATCAGGCGCCGCGGAATATTCTTTTAGTGCTGCTATTAAAAGGCATTGAAGCTTCTACATTCTGTGAGACTGTTCCAGGGGTACGGGAGGCATCTACGCAGCATCCACATACAGTATGCAAACCACATTGATCGACTGTAAATCATCCTGATTATATAAAACAAGAGGCCATATATACAGTTCAATTTAAAAATTTACGTCCGTTTTGAAAGTCAAAAGATTTTGAGTTTTGTCAACTGATTCGTGCAGTTTTGTCGCTTTAGGCTCTTGAGTTTTTAAGGGGTTTTTTTTGCACCTGAAGAAAGTAACAAGGTTTCCAGAAACGTTGTGTGGTATTAATATCACCACTTCTTTTGTCGGCCTTGCAGACGATGTTGACGGTTGTCTGAGATCAACCCACAAATTCTTGCGTCCTTTAATCGCCAGTCACAAGGTCAGCGACCCCGCAACATACACCTCTCAGAACAGGCCGAGGTGCCTTGGCATGTGGGAACGTTAGTTCAAAAAACCAGAGAGATGTGAAGGCATCCCCAAAGGTAGCCTCCTCCAGAGCGCTCTGGGAAGGTTCACCTGTGAGAGAATCCTCTCGCAGGCTTCCTTGACCATGTCCGGCTATTTTTCTTATTATATATTACAAATACTAGTCACGGTCAAGGCCTGTGAGGGCTATTCTCTTGCAGGCAGAACCTTTTAGGAGATATACGAAGGGGCTACCTTTGGGGATGCCTTTTCCTCTCCGTTTTTGAACTAAGGTTCCCACAAGCCGAGACACCTCGGTCTGTTCACAGACCTTGGGCATACGGTAAGAGTTGTCCACTATTCCCATTGGAATAGTCGGCCAGCTGCCTCCTAAACTGGTTGAGGCACGGAGAAGGGAATGCTGCGTCCTCACAGCAAACTCCTCTCCCGCTATCGGAAGGGCGTGGGACAAGTACCCAATGCACGACCTACCTGATACAGGTTTTTCTAGGGTTTGTGCTGCATTTCTTTTAGGCGAATGCCGGGTGGGATCCTTAAACCATAGCCCGGGGGCCCTAATTACCCTTGGCTACCTTCCTCCACCCTTCCTATGCTATAAGAGGGGAGTTGCCACTATGTGGATTACCCTATACATAGCCTATCTACACCCCCCAAAAAAAATAGGAACTACGAGTTTGTAATTAATACTATGTACATCAGCTTAAATCCGCTGTTTTTTAAATCATAAAAACACTTTTTTTTTTCATAGAAAGAAAAAACAGTCATTCAAAGTACCGGTCATCGCTAACTACATATTTTTCCCTTCTCTCGGGCAATTTGAGGGTACGACGCCAAAATAATTCCTTCTCTTTCGAGGCAAACCGCTCATTAAGTTTTTTCTGACGTCTTTGTAACAATCTAAGGACTGTCCAGCGACCGCGTGGCACATCGACGATAACGGGTGGTAGTCGGAAGGGGCCAGCACCTCGTCCAAGTAGTTTCGGACCATTGTTGACGCATGCGATGGTGCGCTGTCGTGGAGGGAAATTTGGTTTTCATGTCTTCGCAGATGATCCGGCAGTTTCGCCAGGTTTCAATAGTTCATAGTAGACGAGACCCTGCTGATCCCACCAAACGCACAGCATCGTCTTCCGTCCGAAGCGATTTGGCCGATGTTGATGGTTGTCTGGGATCAACCCACAAAGTTCTTGCGTCCTTTCATCGCCAGTCACAATCCGAAGCAGAAACGTCTGGCGAGCAAGATTTTGCACGTGTTTCGGCGTCGCTCCATCCGCCTATGGTTCAATTCATGAGGCACCCATTTTCCGATCCTGAAGTAGCAGGTTTAAGCGCAAGTGACTACGAAAATCTAATTGATTTAATCAGAGAGACTGATTTGAAACAAAAATACAAATAATTTCTGAGCGAGTTTTTCCGAAGAGTACCCAAATATTTCAAAACAAGTCATCATTGTTTTACTACAGTTTTCCACAACCTATGTAAGTGCCAAAACAGGCTAGACGCCACACCAGATATTAGAATTCAACTTACTAATATTATGGCTGTTATCAAGAAGTTAATTCAAGGGCCCAAAATCATCAGTCATTAAGTGATTTATTTCTTCATATGATTACATTATAGTTTTATATTTATAAGTGATTACTAAATAAATATTTTTAAAATTTTTTACAAGGAATTTTCCAACAAACAATAAGCAAAGTGTTTCGTTAAAATTCCAGAATCTTAGAAGAGTTTTACTTCAGTAAAAATTTTGGATCCTTGCTCTAGACGTTCAGATCTCAGACATTTCAAGTATTCATCCATCATTTTCTTTTAAACATTTTAAAAGGAAATGGGAAGTCTCCAGAATCCTGAAGCACTCTTATTTCTTATTATTTTTTTCAAAATTCGTAACTTTGTGAAACCCTTGTGATTTACTTCAGGTGTCTAGAGAAGAGATCTCTTAAGCAAGCGACTTATAGACTAATAAAGATGATCTTTTTAGGGATCGGTTCAGAACTGTTCACACTAGAAAGGACTCTGCGTTCAAGTCAGCGCAATTTATTTCACTATTGTAAACGACGTACAGCGAATTTTTCTTTACAATTTTTTTTAAACCAAAAACTACAAATTATGAATTAATTTAAAAAAATACAAGTAAATAGTACTCTAATGTTCTCACGACTTTCTCCTTCTTATCAATGGGCCTGTCGAGAAGTAACAAATCTTTTAACTTGTACCTGATGGAGATTAAAAGTAATTACGCGTTTCCTTTAGAAAGGACAAAATATTACAATTTAAATATGGACAACATTTTAAAATTCAATTTTACAGCTGAAAAATATAAAATCTAGTCTGTTTTATTAAATTTACAAATTAAAACAAGCATGCAATATTAAAAAGTACAATCTAATTTCAACTAATCAATGTCAGCCCTGCAATTTAGACGTGTCTTTCAATCACTTTCTTCCTCGCGTGATGGTTCGTTCCCCTCTTACGGATATTCTTAAAGGGTGTTCTACAGCTGTTTGGGAACATTGAATTCAGGTTATCTGCGTAAAAGCCGTTCTGTTGTTCCGCCTGTCCGACGCTGGTTTGAAAATCTTCTTAAATCTAATTTAATTACTTTGGAAAAATCATTTTTTAATCGCAACATGCTGTAATGTTCACCATATACAGTTTAATGTGCATCCTTCTGGTAACAAATTACTCTTGCAACAGTTCACGAAAGCAGACAATAGAAAACAACTTATAAGAGTCGAACCAAGGACTCATTTATTAGTATCTCCATCCGATCTTCGAGATTCGAAACGTGTAATGAGTTACGAGTCGGCTCGAATCTGAGAGCAGTAGAGAATCGGATGAATGATAAAAACATACAGTGCTGTTGATTTCCCCACTTAGTCACCCAGAGATCAATCTTTAAAGGGAGTCTTTGAATCGGTCCACCAGCGAATATCTCACAATCGACATGGACTAGTCCCACGAGGATGATTTTAAGCATAGAAAAACTAAATTATTTTTGTGATACTAATTAGTGCTATGTTCAAAATAACACCAACAAATAAAATTATCAACAAATAAAATTATAAACAAATTTAAAAAGGCAATGCAAAATGTCATACATTGTAAACAAAATGTAAAGAAAAATTCATTATTTACATTGCAACAGATTTGATCACTGTAAAATTCTTCACACTTCAATTAGTAGAAAATGAATATTGCAAAAATTTTTAGTTCTACTCCTTTGTGACATACAAAGTTCTCTTCCTGGAAACATGAATAATTCAACAAATTAACAATGCAGAATATAAAAATACAGTTATAATCTTTTAGTTTAAAACTAAAAAGTTGTTCTAGCTTTTATATTTTTCTTTTCACAGGTGGAGAATCATGAACTGGTGTAACGAAAAATCTTCGGCCATGCATCGAAGTGGCAGAAATTTGTGATGAATCAGACAGGTGGCGTCCTGAAGTTTCTGCAATAGTTGGCAGCCACGGATCACCAAAATTTGCGGTAGGACTGCTAACTTTAAAAAGACAAATATATTTAACTCAGTGTATATAATAAAATAAATAAATTTCCATAATAATAAACCCATCATAAGACCTTTAGAATTGTTTCATTACGAGTAATAACATGCACAAATGAGGTTGAATTTTAAACCTTGTTAATAGTACATTAACTTAGTAAAATATGATTTTTCCAAATATATTTTATATTTAAAAACACTAATTTATGTTTCATCAATTAAATTTTGAGAAATTTACAACTAATTAATTGGTCCTGAAATTGCATGGACAAACAAAGTATTTGTTCCCTACTTAAAAATGTTAATGTAGAAGCATATACCTGTATGGAAAGAGTTCTGGCAACTCCGAGGAGAGAGTGATGCATACAGTCTACTAAAATCCTGAATAGAAGAATTTTCTCCTTCTCTTCTAGACATTGGTGACCAAGTACTTTGATTATTTACTATATTTATCACTGCTGTCGTATGACCCTGCCACCAAAAAGAATACATGTACAAATCAAAGGTTTTACTCAAATTTATGAATAATTCAAGAGAAGTAATATGTAACAGCTACATCAGTTGTGAATATTTAGTAGATATTACAATTTTACTGGCAGCATACTGAACCATGGGGCTTACTTAGAGATCTTTGAAGATATATGCACCTAATTAGATATAGATGTTATTAAGTATTGGTCAATTCTGATATAATTTTAACAGGCATTTTATATTTTTGAGATATTCAATCACCAAATCTGATAAATTGCTAATTGCAATCAGAAAATGATAAACTTTTTAATTTGTACTTTTTTGTTTTATAATGTATTGTTACAAATTTGTTTAAATATGGTTTCTTGTAATATTCATTTTAAAAAAAATGTACGACAAAAGTTAATCCGTAAATTTCAAAATGTTAGCGCTCTCATTATAATTCATTTATCATCACCACAAATTATAGCTAACCTCTGTCTTCGGAAATAAATTCAAACTAGAAACATTCCAATTTCTCATCTCAGACGATTGTCGTCGAAATCCTGGTGGTATACTTCCAATACTACTAGCCAACCTATGGAAACAATTTTAATTAATTTGACATAGAAAGTAATAAATACATAAATGTGTATGTTAACGCACCGATTTGCTAAATCAGTAGCTTCAGCTCCACCAAATGTCTTGTCATACTCTCTTGCTAATTTAATGTCATGATTCCAGAACTTTTCTTCATTCTTTGAAATATACGGAGCTACTGCCTTCATCTAATTGGAAATTAAATATGTATAGTGTTTCATTCTATGATTTGCAAGTATTTAAATTCCATTGTAGTTAAGCACTAATTACACAAAAACATTGAGAAATTTAATTTAATTAGATTAGAAAAATAAATATGTAAGAAATTGCTGCATTTTTCTAAAAATAACTTCAACTTCTGTTAATTAAATAAAATTATTTGCAAACACAGAAAATGTTCCAGAAATTTAGTAAAATCTTAAAGGAATATATTGTCGACTTACCTTAAGAACTGCAATTGCAGACACAAAAATACAAACAATATTAACAAAAGTTAGGCCCAAGCTCAGAGCTCCCATAACTGCAAATTCTGACACAGTATCATCCATGAAAACAGAAGGTCTTGATAAACTTGGAAAAGTATCATATATAATGCATGCCACAGTTAAGCCCCATAGCAAGCCCTATTGACATTCATACAAAGTTTTAATGCAATTAGTATTATTCACAAGACTGTAGTTAAAAGTTTTATGCAGTTGTACCATGCAAACTACAATATTATAATAATCCCAGCTTATGTTATTCCTGTTATAGAATATATGAATCCATTATTACTATGACAGTAATTAATACTCAAGTTATTAATATTCTGTGCAAATTACCATTTATTGCATTTTTCCCTTTAACACAATTATCTAATGTTTCCAGTTATAACTATAATTTTTTTAAATTAATTAATTAATTAAATTATAAATTTAATTAAAAAATGTAATAATGATATAAAGAAGAAAATAAAAAGGGGAAGTGTGTTCAGACACACACGTGCAGAGGCATAGCTAGCTTTTTCAGCACCCAGAGACAACTGAAGATTTTGTTCCCCATACTGTTTCCTGAAGTGCAATTAGGAAGTGATGTTTTTTAAAAATTTTATTACATATAACCCTATACCATCCCTTATAAAATTGTTTTACTGACTGCTAACTCAGATAAAATTAGTACAATTTCCAACTGACTGTACAGTGGGGCAGTAAAAACTTGTGTTCACTCTGTAAAAGTTAGTAAACATTATATATTAAATTTCTGTGTGTAATGTATATATTATCTGTGGCTGACTCACTGACTGCTGTCTTCTCCAGGTGCTCCTGTTATCTTACTAGATGCTCTAGCCTTCACCCTAATTTTCATCATTAAAATAGATTGCTGCTGTAAATAAATACAATTAATTACAGAATACCTATCAGCACCATCTTTCACGTGCAAATGCCTGCCAAAAATGCCTACTGTACCCCACAAACAATAGCTCAGTAACTGTGATTAGACCCCACAGTATTACAGGGTTAGTTGATAGAACATCACTTGGCGCCCCCCTTGATGCTACACCTGCAGACATATCCCCCCCCCCTCCATAGCTATGGCACTGCCTATGTATAGAGTAATAGAGTAATCCATGTAGTGGCCACTGCCCGCTTATAGCATAGGAAAGGGACTGAAAAGGGAGGATGCTGATTTTATAAGGCTTTACTTACTGCATTAACTGCAGGTGGGAGGAGTGAAGCAGAAATGGCAACTCCCACTAATGATGACGTTCTGTCACCCAATATTGCAATTGCCACTGCAGCTCCAGATAGTAAAGCAATAGCAATTCCTACCCATATAGAATGAAGCTCTCCCCTACAGAAAATTTAGCCATGAAGTGAAATGTATTTATTATAATTTAATTTATAAAAAGTAGAGTATATTACACTTGTCTTTCACAGTAATTCACATATATATAGAAGTTTGAATTATATTTTGGAAAATAAACTATATTCTATTATATTCAGTGCTATGAGAATGCAATATCAAAGTCAAGTAGCTCACAATTCACCCAGACCATGAAACTCCCTCAATACCCCTTAACAAAATGCCTATTATTTGTCAACGTAGCCAGATGAATCCAAGACCTTGATATTACATTTTCATGTATATATTCAAATAAAATAGCATGTGAGCAATAAAAGGCTGAGTCATAGTTTCTTGAGAGAGATTGACAATAATATTATAAAGATTAAAATAAATTCATGAAATAATTTTATAATGTCATATAATTGGTTAACAGCTGGCAGTGTAAAGGATATATAATAATCATGACCAAGATCATTATAGTCTGTAGCTCTTCCATAATTTCAACCATTATTAATCTATTATTAAATTATTACATTTGATTAGCTTATTTCAATCATTTTTAAATCTCACCAGTTAATATTCTATACCTTGATGTCATCTCCAAAGTAGGCCAATCACCAGAACCCCAATGATCTGTAGACAAACCAAGTATAATGCCAAATACAAATCCTTCTAGTAAAATTAATAATAAACCGAACATTTCATTTCGCATGCCAATTTTCTGTAACTGCTGATCTTTAACCATTATGCCAAAAGTTCCAGCCATTATGGGGCCCTGTAGAGCATAAAAGTAACAATTCAGGTCTCATTTTATATTGAACAAAAAATTAAGAGAAAAATACTCAGAAGTTTACAGACCATAAGAGGTGATATTAGCATACTTGCCACCAAGATACCTGTACTATTTTCTATTAGTCCCAAAGCAGAAACTAGTCTGAAAATAAAAATATTATTTTTTTATAGCAATATTTCATTAAAGTTTTCTGTGTCTAAACAAAATTAAAAGTGATATTTAATTAAATATTATTGTAAAGCTTTTGAAATGTGTACTTCATACAGCTCATTATAAAACACTAATATTTTTTGCATTCTTGCTCTGATACTTTGATGTGAAATAATATGCTAAGTATGATTGGTATGTATTAGAAATGGCGAAGACCAGTACCAAAAAATTAAATGAACATCAATTCACAAATTTCATAGTATTCAAAGAGTTAGTCAATAATCACCAAATCCGTTGCCTCATTAATCAAAAGCACCTTCAACCATCCTAACACCACGATCTGCCACTACACGCATGTTGCCTCAAGAGAAAATGCCCTATCAACCTCATCCTTCCCCCAGAACATTCTGGCACCTCCTAATCCACCCCATCCTCATACCCACAGACCCCACCCACCAATTCCATCCATCCCAACAAAATTCAACATCAGCGAACCCTCATAACTCAACAATGTATGCCCCTCAAACAGACAAATTAAGATACAAGAAAAAATTTGCAAAATTACGTTAATTGCTGGATTAACCTAAGTGCCAAGTTCCCAGGTTAATTATGTACAGAATTTTAATTGTATATACTGTAAACTTGTAACAACAAATAATCTTAATATAAAAGTTTTGTCTAATAATAATAAAAAGAAGTAGTTAGAGAAAGACAACAAATACAGCATTTATTTATATTATGATAGTAGTCCCTAACAGATGTTTCAAACATTCCATATGGATTTATGTTTACTTTTATGAAAAATTAGATTTTAAATCAATTTAGAACACAAAACAAATATAAGATATGTTCTTGTAATTGGATCATAAAATATATATTTATACATTGATACCTCACACTCTATTCATTGTTATGATCCTTCTAGAAAGACAGAAAACCTATGGTTGATAGTTAAATGTAACAAATTTAATAAGAAATTATTCTTTAGGACTTCAGCATGCTACGAAATACTGAGAATTTCAATCACCAATGTATAAATAATTTATTCTGATCTGGAAGAATTTGAATTATCTTTGAACCCTAGCAAAAAAAATCACTTATTAAATGGTTACCCAAAGGAAAGTGTTAGAAGAAAAATGATAGAAAATGTTTTTGTCCTAAAGAGATCCATTTCTTTCACAGAAGCCTTGTTTAATCATTTTCCAATATTACACAAAAATTGTCTGTTCCAAAAATTGCAACTGGTTGTATATTTATTGTTTGCAAACCAAATTTTATATAATATTTCACCTGAATATTTGAAAATTTTTGAGATAAGCTTTGGAAATTGGCTAAATTTGTTGGAAAAAAACTGCTCGATACTTTGTGACAATTACAGAAAAATGATGTAATTTTATTTTGCAGATTAATATTGAAAATTGTTAATATTTAACATGGAAAGAAATATAATTGTTTGGAGTTTGACAAAAGGTTTGTAATTACCAATAATTAAATTAATATAACAGCCCAATTATGTCCAAATGGATTTACAATTTTTGTATACTTTCAGACTAAACTATGCTAGAACATTACAGTATGAAATGGATTTACAATTTTTGTATACTTTCAGACTAAACTATGCTAGAACATTACTGTATGTTGAATATACTTTTTTTTTGTCTGTTCCCAAGTTTGTGCAAGACTTTCATTAAATGATACCGAATTTTTATTGTCCATAAAATATAAGTGAAATTTAGATCAACCTAATGTCGAATGATCCCATAGAAAACTACATTACTACCTTTATACAATTTTTATAGAAAACACTAGTTTAATTACATACCCTGCAATTATAAGCAATACAAGAAAGTCAAATGTGAGCTCGGCATCTGCTTTAACACCTTCCACTACCTGAGCCACAGCCAATCGGGCTCTGACAGAAGTAACTAGTCTTGTCCATGCTGAAAGATCTTCCTTGCTCCTAAAGTAAAATGAATGTAAATGACTTTAAAATTAACTTTAAAAACTAAACATTTTTAACTGTGTGTATTCTTTACACAGTCTCCTCCTCCTCTGCAATAAAATATGCTAAGTAAATTCACTTTTTGTAATAAGATAAAATGTGTAACCTTTCCATAAATTATTTACATTGACTACTTTCTAGAACTTTTAACTAAAATATTTTCCTAATCTTAAGATATGTATACCTTGAAATAGAAAGAGAGAAGAGAAACAGAATTAACAAGTACCTTGAACATATGGAGCTTAATCAGGGTTAGGTCATTTCCTGTTGAAAATCTGAAATGGATTTAAAGTAATCCCAAGATTATTAATGCTCAGGTGACCTAAGCTCTTTCTGTCTTCAATCAATCCAATTTGTCACAATTGGCTATTAATTCTTTCAGAGTCCAAGACAACTTCAAGTGTAACAAATGTGTTAACAATGTGTGTGTTTAGAACATTAAAATCTATCATCCTTTATTACTTTTCTTCAAGCCATTAATAATATACTAAAATATATGCAGAAAATTTTGCAATATTTGATTTTATAATTAGACTATTGAATAAACATAGGTTTACAATATAAAATCTCTCACTTACTGGACAGTTGAGCAACATCCCGACTGAGTAATTATATGTTCCCTGTCTTCCCAGTACAAAGAACATGGAATGACACTGTAAGGACACAAAAAGTTAGTATTTCATCATTGAATAAACAAGAATATTCATATTACAAAGAATAGATTCTATACTGTAAATTAATTTATCTATCTATATAATAAAAAAGGATGTATATTTGTATGTATTTACGTTAATTTCTATACAAATTTAAATGGGTGGACATATTGCAACAAAAATTGGTACACATATTCATCAAAATACGATAAACGGTACTGTAGGGGTGAGAAACCCCTAACGTAAAGGTGGAAAGAATTATAACTGAAAAAGTAATCATGTGTTAAATTACTACGCGCCAAGAGACCATCTTAATATTTCGTAATATCTGCAGACTGAGGTACAATTAATCCTGCAATACTCAAGGAGTATGTTTATGAAGAAATTCGAAGGTATGTTTGTTTGCATTGATGCAATAAAATTCAATACATTTTATAGCATTATTGTTGATGAAATTAACATTCTCAAGGCAAGGTAAGTAAAATCACTTCCTGACTAAAGATTAATGTAGAACTAAATACAGTTATGTAAATAATTACATGGGAAACGCCAGGCACTCAGCTAGTAATAAATAAATATCTGTATACTTTAAGACTATTTTTAGTATGAACAACTGTGTTATGAAAATGTAATGTAAATAACTAATTCCAATATTTTTGTGTGTGATATGGTCAATTCTCTTGCATTAGTACTTCCAATTTATCTCCTGTATATTTAGCTAAATTATTTGGTAAATATGTAATCTAAATTTAAGAACGGACAATGCTGAATAAAAGGTTTTACTAGCAAGAAATGAAATATCTACAACAAAGATTCATATAATACTTCTCCAACAGTTGGGAGAAATAAACTTCCCATTTGCATAACAAAAACATGTTTGTGTTTAGTTTAAGTCAATCCACATTTATATTAGTTAACATTATTTACATAAAAATCATACTGTTTTTATCAAAATAGAATTAATTTGGTCTTTTTCAATGTAATGATTCAATCATAGAAATATTTCCGTGAAATATATTTTTAAAAATTCCACAAGAAAATATAAAATAGTTAAGAGTGCTAAAATAAATATAAGAATTAATTAGTTTACTTAAGTACAAAATGGTTTAAACACGGTTATATATTTTCTGTTTTAGAAACTAAGTAAGATTATCTTTAAGTTACAAACCTAACCGAGGATCCCAATCTTCCGCCAACACCCCATTCATTTAATCTGTTTAAAATATCCTCACATTTATCTCCAGAATCTACTGAAAAACATACCTAAAATGAAATTGTATTTTAGAATATTTCAGTAATTACAAAGCATACATACATTTATAATTTTTTGAAGATCTAATTCAGTACAATTAACTTTAAAATAATTATTTCAAATTACTTAAGACACATGGAATGACTGCACTCCATTAATATTTCATATTCCAGGTAAGTGATGAATTCTTGTAAAACTAGTTTTACGAGTATAACAAAATATTTCAACATTCAAGTTATATAAAAGTGTAGAAAAACTTTACTAAAACACACAAATTTTGACTGAGAAAGAAAAACCTGTCATTAAAATAGAATTTAATTATGTCTCATGTAGCAACTTAGTTTTGAGTGAATATTTAAACTTTCCCCTTATCAATATGATAATTTATTTGTATAGCATTATTCCAATTCATTCTGTATACAATCCTAATTTATAATAATATATTAATACCTTTAAAAGAAGCTTAAAACTCACTTGCTTATAATTCCCATCTTGACAATTAGACCAGACAGAATTGTAGACACACAGATTTCTTAGTGTATCTTCAACTACCTATAAAGATAAACATGTCATATTTTATTATTACTAATGATTCTTAGTTTTTCAAATATTAATTTACAAGAGTTTTTAATGTTAAATATTTCAATTATTTGTCACTAATCGTGTATAAAATGAAATCAAGATTTCAAGAAAATTAATGAAAGGTGATGAAGATTAGAAAATTACTGTGTACATCCTCAATTATCTATACATTAATTATAAATTTATATTTTTGTAAATATTTTCAACTTTTTCATTCATAATATAAATGCATACTTTCATTATAATGCTCTTTTTCAAAAATAGACCATATAGGTACATTAATTTTAAGTTACAGTGGCAATAAAATAAAAATTGTACACTGCCACATTCTACATTAGTTAAATAGCATCCAATTCAGTTAACTCTTTCCTATGGGAGAAATGAGAATTTGAAAGGATGTATTTAAAAGAATTTATTATTGAGGAAGACAAAACAAACATTTTTCAAGTATTTTCAAGTTAAAAAATTTTGCTCGCCCTCAGGGATTGAAGGATTTCGCGTCATTATATCTACGGCAAAATAACACTCTTCCACACAATGGTGACTTTTGTGGGCTACATTGGCTTGGTTAATGCAACACCAATAACAGTGCTCGGGCTTGTGACTGTAGATGAACATGGCTATTAACGTTAAAAGTTTTTGCTTTTATTTTGGTTACTCCAGATACTTCTATCCAAAATACAGGTCTCGTAGACGATGCAAAGCCAAAAATAATTATAAATAAATGAAAAATGGTTTGTGGAACAGAAAATTCAAGCCTCCTGAGTATATACAAGAAATTAAATCGTTACTATTCCATTTTCAGTAATTTAGACGTCGAGGAAACATAATCTAAGTGGTCAGGCTTAGTACATTTAACATAGTCGTTGAATATCAGCAAAATATTTCTTTTCATTTTTTTCACTGAGAAGTTAAAATAAATGCCCGCTACGTGTAAACAAAAAATGTATTAAAATAACATAAGTCACAACGCTCCATTTTCTTTTTCTGCAACGTATTGATGACCGAGAATAATAAAAAGGCGATACGAATTTATTATAAAGTTCAAAGTACTCTAGTTAAGTGTTAAACTGACAACATGAAGGGGGAAATAGCTAATGTGGTGACGTATAAATTAGGATAAAATTTCAAACTCTGGTTTTCGGTTCTCCATGAAATGAATTGTGCTGGCCAACATAGCCCAGTGGTCGAATATTGTGAGTTGTCGTACCTTCTCCAACGGGTTTGAAGGCCCGGGGGACTGAGAAACGGACAATCGCTCTTCATATTCGGCCGAGGGCACGGTTATGGAGATGAGGACGCCTCCAGACATTGTACAGGAAGGACTAACTCCTGGCCACTGCTACCTCCCCGACAGCCCCGTACGATTTCTGCCCTGTCGGATGTTTACCAATTTTAGGAGCACCTTTTACCTGTTGGGGAAACTCGCAACTAAAAGGACGTATTGTCATTGGAAACATTTACGGACCGAAATTTGTTCTTTGATAGATAAGAATTTCATAATAAATGTTTATTACGTCATCTCAAAGTGCTTCTTTCAAGCAATTTTTACAATCAGTGCTCATAATTGCAAGGCTATATTTTTCCATTTCTTATTCACACCCATATTTCAAAACTTTCAAGGCATTTTTTTTTTTCAGAGAATGGGAAAATACTCCAACCAAGCCACATTTCCGAGTTCTTTATTACTGCAAGGCGGGGAGTTTAAAGTCATCGATATCGAAGCATAGAGTCGCAATGTTAAAACATAATAATTATTAAGGTTTTTAAAATTATTTCTTTCTAAATTAATTTATCGATTACGATAGCAATATACGTGAAACGTAAAGTTCCAACTTACTCGTAACTCTGAGCTACTGGAAAATTTAAATCGTGATATTCGTGTTCAGCGCATCTTAATCTATAAAGCACGGCTACTGTCGTTCCTGTAAAAAAATACAAAGTGAAAAGTGTTATGAAAACTATACAAAGGTTGTGAAAATGTCAAAAAAAAATTAAGAGACATCGAAATCGTCCCACTTCAGTCATTGGAAGGGCGTGGATCGAGTTCAAGAACCCGTCCTACCTGATACAGGTTTTCTAGGGTTTGTGTTGCAACACTTTTAGGCGAATGCAGGGTATGATCCTTAAACTACAGCTCGTTACCTCATGGCTACCTTACTCTACCTTTCCGCATCCCCCTCCATCTCCTCCATTTCGGATCCCAAACTATTTTATTAAAGGGGATTGTCATCACCTGGATGACACTCATGCAGCATGTCAAATTTTTTTTAAAAAAAATAGTGACAGGGATGTGACAGCGACGAACTATTCGAAATCGTGTCCATTCCGCGTAGGCTCCTTTAACTTCCACTATTGAAAAGTGTGTACATGACTTTGGAAGCATTGCTGCCCGTTAATTTGTCCAGTTTTCCTTAATCCCTTATTTTATTTGGACGTTTCGAGTTTACACCCACATTCACAGTATTTCTTTTCGTCGATGTTGGATGTTTACCTTCTGAAAAGCCTAACGTTTGATATTAACATCTTGCGATTTGCAGAGCTTTTCCCATTGCGTCGTTACACGTAAGTAAACACACAACCTTATCTCTGAAACGTAGGAGTAGCTTCGTGGAAAAACCTCGACGTTGACCAGGAAGAGCGTGGAAACCACAATAGAACCGTCGGCATCGCCATACTCGAGACAAAAAATTTTATTCGACCTAAATAGCGATCAAATTGCTTATGTTGCACCTTTCGAGACAGTCACGAGTAGTGTCACAACATTACAGGATCCCGTTAATTGAATTGGCTGTCGATAAAATTCTGCAGCCAATATCTAAAGTTGGTATTCTCATAATGTTGAACCGACTCTCCGGTCCTCTCACGGTTCTTATTCTAATTGTTTGAATGTCTACGGAACATACGATTGAATAGATTGGGCTTGTGTCTATGTTTTCCTTTAATACGTTACTTATAGCTCATTGTCCAAATATCAAGTTTTTTTTATTAAATACTTTCCAGCCATCTAATAATACTACATTCCCGCCTACTCGCAACAGAAATTTTGTTAAACTTCTGAATACGTGAGAATTATTGAAGCCTCTAATTCCTGGTTCACTTCATACACGTAAGCAACAGGAAACAAAGAGAAACACTAAAGGATGTGCAATCTGGTAAAACGTTTAATTTTGAATGGAGACCAATAAAGACAGAGGTTCCCCAAGGCTCTATTCTGGGTCCATTGCTCTTTATGATATACATAAATGACTTATCAAAAACGATTACTCCTTTTTCTGAACTATTCTCTTTTGACGACGACACGAACATTTTAATAAATGATAAACACAAGACGTTAGAAGAAGTAGTCAATTCATTCACCTACTACACTAATGGATTATCAATTAATTAATCAAAAAAATGTGCAATTTTAAAAAAAATACGATCACAAAATGATAAAGTTTTCAAAGTTGATAGTTCAAAATTCTTCTGGTTGTCTGTTGATAGTAAATTAAAAAAGGCAATTTAATAAAGTTGCAACCAAATTGAGCTCAGCCTCATAATGTCAGCCAGAATAATGTCAATATGCAATGATATTAATATCAGGAAGTAAGTTTACTTTGTACTGTATATTTTTTGGGGGTAATTCTTCATGGAACGGCAAAATATTTATTTTTCAGAGACGGTTATGTCTTCTCGAATATTTTGCAGGAGTCTCTTCAAAATATGGCTTCTTACTTTTACATATGTAATGAACATTTAATTAAAAACGCGCTACTTCGGGCGGAAGCCGTTGTTTGTCCAGACAGCGGACTCGGTTGGTTGTCTCCGACCGTCTCAGTGAAAATGAGAGACCCTCTTGACAGCTCAAAGGGCCGCCAAACTTATTATACGTGAATAATGGAGCCCCCGAAGCTTTAATATATTAAAAATATATGCTGGAGGAGTTTTGGAGATTGCAAGAGAGTCCTGATAAAATTGTGGGGGTGCTCACAAACCATCTGCCGCCATCGAGATGTACTCGGGGTCGTCCCAGTACGAGCGTCGGACACTACCACCGCAACCAGTCTGCACCAGCTGCAACCACCACGGCTCGGTACCGTTTTGAATGGACTAAATACAAGTATCATAATGCCAGGTTCCTCCGTTCATACTGTTAAATTAAGAAATTCAACTTATTAATATCATTAGTTTCAATTTTTGCCATCGTGAGGTTCACCTTACGAAATCCCTCACAGACAGAATCCAGGTATCGGTATTTCTAACTACGGTCAATTTTTTGAGACTCATCTTGATTAGTAAATTATTATAATAAGTAAATTAACCCTTTTATTTTGAGAAACCACACATAGACCCCTAGAAAGTAAAATGTATTACACATGTTAACAGTTCGTGACCAATTCAGACGTTCACAATTTTAAATCAAAATACTAGAACAACTTTTACAAACACGGTAAATGACTACCAATTACACAGGCACGAGTTCATTATAATGGTATTTTTATATACAACGTTTTTTAAACAAGCTTTGCCACTCCCATAATTTAAAAATATATCCAATTTAAAATAAATATATTACGTATATTTATAAAAGTAAAATCCTATTGCAATTAAGTTAAATCTCTGCAATTCACCCGACACATGTTTTCGCGACATCAATAGTCCAATTAACGTTTGCCCGACGGGTCATTTTCTCTAAAGGCGCGTTTTTCAGAATAAAGCATAATATTAATATTTTAGAACACTTAATATGTTAGTTATCTTATTATTCACTATTATTATTGTGAATTAAGTTACTCATTAATCGAACAATTTCAGCCAAATTTGATACATAAATCACTTAAGAAGCGCAAGAGTCTAGAACGACACAACTGCGCAATTCAGTTGACAAAACTCAAAAAGCTAGGCTCTTGGGTTTCTTAAACGTTGTGTGGTAATTATATCATCACTTATTTCGTCTGTATTTGGCTATTATTCTTATTATTAATATTCGAAACAGACAGTAATTTTTTTATTTTATTAATTATTGATTTAATGACTTTTAAATACAACGAAAGAGATCCCTAAGCGAAGGGAAGATACGTTTTGTACTTAATTGTAACATTTAATGTTTTTTAAATTCTGACTTTTGGCCATTTTACACTAATTATCCTATCCTATTCTGCAGCGACTATAAGCATGTAATTGATAATTGCGGAATGACGTGAAGTTACTCTCAGTACTTTTTCGTTTGATGTTACTGTACATTTCCTGTTTTGTTTTTTAAGACACGAAAATAACAAATCATTACAGTGACGGACGTAGTTCCAGCTAATTACCGATGGAAATTTGTAGTGTCGGTGGCAGCTGAAGCCGGATGTGTTCGCGCATTCGTGCAAACTACGTCACTGAGATTTAACGTGGAGTTAATTTGCAAGACGTTACAAACAACGACGTCCTAGAAACCGGCCATTACGAATAGTCGACGAGAAGAAATACGGATAAATAATTAATAATATAAATTATTTTCTCTATACAAATCTGAAAATCTACCATAGAAATAATAATAATAGTTTTAATTAGGAAAATAGCTAAATATAGGTACAAAACAATGTATAATGTACTATTATTTCCTCATCCTTGAAGCTTAGTTTCTCATATTATATCTACAGAACTTGGTCTGCTTTTCCTTCTCCACCTTGCTCCGTCCTTAACATCTTCCTTTATCACCAAATATCTTTTTTCTTCCTTCAAAGCACCTAGCAGCAGCACTATTCTTCTTTCTTCCACGACCTGGAACTCCATCCATGTGTCCTCCTTCGTTGATATGCAGTAAACAATCTATTCTTAGGATTTTCCAAGTCCAGTGTACCTTTCAGTGGAACTCTTCTTATTTACTTTTCTTAAAACGTCTTCATTTTTAACGTGTCTGTCCAATTTATTTTTTCAAGTATTTATTGATATTTCTTTATTTGTAAAAAAATAATTGACAGTATTTTAAAAAAAGACAAAAAATGTTGCAAATGTAAAAAAAGGGAAAAAATCTAAAGAAATCTTCATTAAAATTATTTTCTCAGCAAATGAGTATACTTACTCGCTCACGAGATTCTACCCAGGATTTTTTTCATATGTTATATTCATCAGAATAAATCTGAAAATGCTTCTATTTTTTTTGTGATAAATTTAACACAGAATGTTGAATTATAATGACTCACTGATTTGGCATCATTGCGATCCGCGTTTCATTATTTTAGTTACTAGTTTGGATTTTGCTATCTGAATTCTTTACAGGCTACAAAAACGATTATAGGCCGAATATTTAATGCCTTCAGTGAACAAAAATGTTTAAATTCACATAGATTCAACAAGACAATATAATAAATTCCATATTGAGCAATCAGCTAGTAGTGAAGGACTAAAATCGATATTTAAAAGTGGTCTTTCACTGTATAGTGAATTGCCTAAGGAAATTGATTAATTTGAGTCTTTAGGAAAATATACATAAAGAGCGGGTATTTGGCGAGAAATAAATAAAAAGAAATATAAATAGCTGGTATTGCTTCCTCAAAATATATGTAAATATATGTAAATAAATTTTTTTAAAAAATAATAATTGTGACGCCTAGGCTATTTGCAATTAAATAATAATTGTGAGGCCTAGGCTATTTGCAATTAAATAATAATTGTGAGGCCTAGGTTATTTGCAATTAAATAATAATTGTGAGGCCTAGGCTATTTGCAATTAAATAATAATTGTGAGGCCTAGGCTATTTGCAATTAAATAATAATTGTGAGGCCTAGGTTATTTGCAATTAAATAATAAATGTGAGGCCTAGGCTATTTGCAATTAAATAATAATTGTGAGGCCTAGGCTATTTGCAATTAAATAATAATTGTGAGGCCTAGGCTATTTGCAATTAAATAATAATTGTGAGGCCTAGGCTATTTGCAATTAAATAATAATTGTGAGGCCTAGGCTATTCGCAATTAAATAAATGCATGTACGAACGAAAGAAGAATTCATTGTATAAGCACATGCAAATTTATTCATATTTGCTTTCGTATTTTTAATTATTTTAAAATATCTTTTCTGTATTAATCATACATCATAAAACATTCGGAATGGGAAAGTCCTCCTTATGAAGAGTCCCCGGTTATTAATTAAAATGTATCTGAGAATAATATTTATTTCACATTGAATCCCTTCTGCTAACATGAGTCTGGCGTCAATCGGAAAAATCCGTCACACGAATACGTCACGCTCTGAACACGACATCTGCGGAGAGGAGGGCGTGGTCATACGACGTCGACGCACTACGTTGGTGGCGGTTATAAATATGATTTTTTAACAGCATACATTTTGGTAACCAAAAAGAAATTACGCTACGTCTCTCCATTTTTCTATGGAATAAAATCTTCTCATACTCTCCTTGTCTTCGTAGACAGATTATATGATTTTTCCTAAGAGTCTCAATTCTGGAATTGTGTATAGATGCGTGGTGACTTCGAACATTAAGTAAAAATAAAACCAAGAGAATCACTTATTAAATAACGTAAACCGATTATCCACAATGTCATCGCAATTATTTGCGTACACTGTGTAATATAACTTCATCTTTTAGGTCTACATTGGAAAACGAACAACGTGTCCATTTTCAAGTTGAAAGTCAGCAGCTTTATTATTTAAGACCGAAAGTGGGAACATTTTTTGAAACGGCTGGAAACTCTTTTAATGGAATAAATAATATCACGAATTCAATTTTCTTTTATGTGTAAATTGAACTAGGGTCAACTTAATTGGTATTTACTTCTTATATTGCATTAAGTAATATGGGTAATTAAATCTATTTCTGATCTCTTTGTTCTTGTATTTATATTCAGACAGTAGTCGTTATAACGTAGTTTGGCATGAAACGTTAATAATGTTAATAAAAAATAATAATTTCAAGGGAAGACTGGCTCATCGGAATGGACCAGATAGTATTTTGATGACGTCAGAGTTTGGAAAATGATGGACGAATTTCAAAGATGTATGGACACCCGGGACCTTAAGGTGAACAAACTAGATGGAATTTGCATCACCTTGGGAAAACTAATTCGAAATATAAGTCAAGACCCAGAGAGAGGCTTAATTATGAGGAGTTGTCCGCTAAGTGACACAAGTAAATGCAAACAAAAAAAACCTGTGATCGTTGAAGAAAGTGATAGCCGAGAGATGAGAAAAAATGTGCAGATGAGAAGGCGGGACCAATTTAACATAAGAGCTACGAAGATCTCTTTTCGGGCAGTAAAAATTTAGTAAAAAACCAGCATTCAATATTTCGGCAGCCAAGTCAAGTTTTATATTCAGATAGAGACATTATGTTAATGTTTTAATAGTGTAGCCTAGTCCAGTTCTCTTTCTCTCATTGCTGACAGCGAGGATCGATGGTCTACCATCACGCTGCAGCAAAGGCAAACAACACCTGACTCCTACCGGGGTCCCACAGCCAGAACATGAGAATGCGGAAATTTGAGTAAATCTGTTCACTGTTGTTAACCTGCGTAACTCGTCGCATTACCTTCAGCTGCGGATTTCTTGTAATTTTATTTAACCTTTTAAGTACTATCAAAATAGTCTGTCTTATTGAAAGACCATGTAATGATCCTGATATCATAGAGCATAATTTGTATTTATTATTTTATTATGTTCACACACTGTACCTTAATCAAGTGAAGACATTTTGAGACAGCACAAATGCCTAAGAGAGTCCAAATGACTCATATTGATATATCATAAAGATATTAAGAACGTCCACAGGATGTGGGTATTTACGCCGGTGACCAGTAAATCCGCCAGATCTGCGGTTTGGTTACCGGTCAGAGTTTTTTTGTCGGAAGTCCAAGAAAATACGCCGTGACGTTTCGGTCGGTGTCGACGATTTATTACAGAGACATGTGGCCTGATCGTCGTCCAGTCACATCGGCACGATGCCCGGAATGGTGTTTATGGTGAGTGTGCCCTCTGAGGTGCACGAGAAGCTTCTAACACATACTCAAGAGTTCAAGGACCATGTTCCTATGGAAAAGGTAAGAGTCACTACTTCCAAAATTGTATATCGTAATTACAGAAAAAAATAATTAACCACACAGATTTCCAATAGCACCGTTCACTTGATCCAACCATCGTTACATGTCTACTTTGCAATACAGATATATACTCAAACATTCTTCAAGCAGCTTTCTCGTTTTCCTCTTCACAATCTATTCTAATTCTGACTCTACCCGTTAAAACTCAAATCTTACTGCCTTAATTATTTTTCTGTTGACAATTTTGCCGCTCACTTTATCTTTGACAGTTGTGACATTTTCTTCCACATGCTCAACATAAAGCGAATCAATGGGAATGATGAACATGTTCAAATTTGCTTTCAGATACATAAAATAATCATAATAAAAATGGACTTTAAGTATGTGTTATAAAAGTAACAGAATTTAATAGGAAGATAATTCCAAATCAAGTCATCAAACCTCACAACTTGACCATCACCCATATCAACAAAAAAAGAATAAATGTATTGAACATATCTCTAAAATCACGTCACAAAACATTCCTACAGCCGTTTCACTAGCTTTAACCTGAAACAAGATTAAACTCTCTGTGTCTTACAGAAGCTGAGAAAATTAATTTTAAGGCTTCCTACTCAAAATACTGAGTTATTGAAACATATGAAGAAATAATAGTTATTTTAATCACTTCATGGGCAAAGCGAAACCTATTAATTGTATTTGAATTCATTAACATGAATCAGAAAAAGACAATTAATTATAGATGATTTGCATGGTTCAGGTCCCTTCAAAGTCCACAAATATTAAATAACCTTTCATTTGTGACTTAACCCAGAATTCTGTAGACTTTTCATTTAACATCGTCGTATTTGAAACACGTAAATTCATATTTTGAATCAGAATTATTTTTATGTTGAAAATTCTGTTTTCCAAACATCAGATTTAGTCTGAACAATGACTTCCATCAGCATATCAAAAGTATATTAGACATATTAGTTCAATATCATCTGTACTGAACTTGGAACTAGCACTTATTCAGATTCCTGTGTGACTGAAAATTGATTGAACGGATTAATTGAATACGACTCAAAATACTTCTGGAACATCGTTTCTTGCCCCAACATAACAATTGTTTATAGTTTAATAATATCAAAAGATCAACACGTTTCCGTTTATCAAAGGGCAGACATTTTAGAAACTCCAGCCATTGAAGATAACGTGTTATTTCATAAAATCGTTTCTTAAACATTACATTCTTTTAGCCAAATTTCTACCTCTCAACTCTTCTGTCCCAATCGATTTATTTACGTATCTCATTTTTCAATTTCGCCTTCAAATTCGTATGAGGAAAATCCTACTGTGAAACATTTAATGTTTCATTGTTACATGAAGTAAGGCACTATTCAATTTTTGCGATCATAGAACACGATGGAATTACATAAATAAATCTAAAAAAATTAATTCCAGTTAAAATAATCTAATAAAGACTCAAAAATGAAAGATTCAATTTTCAATATGCATTTGGAATGTAACAAATTAAACATTAAATTTCCTACAGAAAAATATAAGACTGAAGTCGATGAAATATATCTTATGTCTAGCAACACTTAACGAAGGAGTGTGAATATTTGAAAATAAATTTTGCTTTGTTATAAATATCAAATGCTTTTCAGTATATAATTGTTAAAATGTAAACACATATTTATTTTAAATAAAAATCTAAGAAATCATCAAGTTTTTTTCTTGGCTTCCTATTATTTATAACAAAATGATTTCACTGAATTGCAGAAAAACCTGTTTTCATTTTGACGGTTACAATGTATAGGGGAGACTCGTGCAGGGTTAGGATTCCCGGAGCCGGGAGTAATAAGCCTGGTCTCCTAAACTAAAACTTTATTCCACCACGTGGTGCGACTCTGGCCGTTGTCGGGAAGCACAGGTCTGTGTCGCGCGAGAGCCGGAAACAGAATGGCGCTCTCCGTGAGCACGCTGTAGGTACTCGGTAGGGTCCCGTTACTTGGTGGGGAGCATTGTTTGCATCCCCTAACGGGACGCGTAACGGGACCCTCTTGCTCGCGTGGGGACACGGAATATTCGTCCCCACACCAGCCACCCGTTAAGAGACGGAGTCAGGATATACGTTTTGTGCCAGAGTCGCATTACAATACCATAATAAATATATATGTTCATAATTTTTACAAAACAATATACAGAATATTTACAAAAAAAAAAATAATAATGCGCGAAATGTTCTACGGCGTGGGCGAGTAGCGGTCCGGGGCACGGGCCCGGCGACCCGAGCGAGTTGGCGGCGCTGCTAGGCGATGCGGGCGAGGCCAGTCTCTTTGCGCTGGCGTGGAGAACGTCGCCTGTGGTGCCACCGGGCTGTCGTTCGTGGCTGCCGGCGCTATGCTGGGGGGCCCAACTGCTTCCTCTGGGCGCAACATGAAGGCCGGTTTTACCCTGTCCAGTGAAACTCGTGTTTCTCCGCGACTTGTATGCAACACGCAGGTTTTCTCGTCCCTGCTGACGATGCGGTAGGGTCCCGTGTAAGGCGTACAAAGGGAGGCCTTTATACCGTCGTCACGGAGAAAAGCATGGGTGCAAGTCGCCAACTCCTTGAACACGAAGCTTCCTGGTCGGGAGCGTCGCGAAGCCGGTGTGGGCCGTATGTTTGTTGTTGCCTGGCGGACCCGCTCGATGAGTGACGTCGGGTCGCCAAGCTCGGGTTCTGCGGTGAAGAATTCGCCGGGCAGACGTAGCGGTTCTCCAAACACCAGTTCGGCGGCTGATGTCTGCAGGTCCTCCTTGAAGGCGGTACGAATCCCGAGCATGACGACCGGGAGGGCGTCGAGCCAGGAGGCGCCTTCATGGCACATTATCGCTGCCTTCAGCTGCCTGTGGAGCCGTTCTACTAGCCCGTTAGCCTGTGGGTGGTACGGCGTCGTGCGGGACCTCTGCCAGCCCGTGTACTTCCCCAGTGCCTGAAAAAGATCGGACTCGAACTGCCGTCCTTGGTCCGTAGTAACACGCTCTGGGCAGCCATAGCGCGAGATCCAGCCGTGGAGCAGGGCGTTGGCCACATCTTCTGCGGTGATTCGCTCCAGTGGATAAGCTTCTGGCCAACGCGATGCACGGTCGATCGCCGTCAGGAGGTAGCGGTAAGAGCCTGCTGGCGGCAGTGGACCCACGATGTCAATGTGTATGTGACGGAAACGAGCTGACGGCGTCGTGAAGTCTCCCAGTGGCGTGTGGACGTGCCGTGTAATCTTCGCGCGCTGACATTGCAAACACGCCCGAGTCCATACGCGTATGTCTCGTTTAACCCCGGGCCAAACGAAACGCGACGTAATCAGGCGCGTGGTAGCGCGTGTGCCGGGATGGCTCAGGCCGTGGACCGCGTCGAATACCTGTCTGCGACTTGGAGCTGGGACGACTAGGCGTTGGCGACCCGTCGATACATCACATAACACCCGGAGGTCGAGTCCTGGGACATCGACGTGGCGGAGCTGGAGTGCTGTGCTGCCGGCTAGCAGCTCGCGTAGCTCGTCGTCCTCGGCTTGCTGCTGGGCGATGCGGCTGAGATCCACCGGGCTATTGGCTGCTGTCAAAGCTTCGACGCGGGATAACGCGTCGGCGACTATGTTTTGGGACCCATTGACGTGCCGAATGTCCGTGGTGAACTGCGAGATGTACGTCAGGTGGTTCCTCTGAACGGGCGGGAGTCTCTCGTTCTGCTGCTGATAGGCAAAACATATGGGCTTATGGTCAGTAAATATTATTGTGTGTTGAGCCTCCAACGCGTGACGAAAATGCCGGACCGCCAAAAAGATGGCGAGTAGCTCCCGATAATATGCCGGCCACTGTGTTTGCTGCGGCGTCAGCTTCCGGGAGAAGAAACCCAACGGTTGCCACGCTCCTCCCACTTGCTGCTGCAAGCTGGCGCCGACTGCATTCTGCGACGCGTCGGTGAAAAGCCCGAGCTGTGCCGTAGGGTCCGGGTGAGCCAGCATCGTTGCGTTGGCGAGCGAGGCCTTGCATTTCTCGAAGGCTGCTGTACTGAGTGGGTTCCAGGGCACAGGGTGGGTGCCGCGGAGACCTGAGAGAGCCTCCTGGAGCTCTGCTTGATGCGCCGCTGCCTTGGGAAGGAAACGACGATAGAAATTTATCATTCCCAAGAAGCGACGGAGCCCTCTGGCGTTGGATGGGCGCTGGAAATCGCGCAGTGCGGCGACACGTTCTGGTACGGCGCTTACGCCTTCCGAGGAAACGTGGTAGCCGAGGAAGGTTACGGCCTGCTGGCCCAGCACGCTCTTTTCCACGTTGACGATTATGCCGTGCTGCGACAATCGGCGGAAAACGGTTCGCAGGTGTTCCCGGTGTTGCTCTGGAGACGCGCTGTAGATTAGAATGTCGTCGATGTACGGGAAGCAGAAGTCCAGCCCCTGTAACACTTCGTCCATAAACCTCTGGAACGTTTGTCCAGCATTTCTCAGTCCAAAGGTCATGAACGGGAATTCGAACATCCCGAACGGCGTGGTTATGGCCGTTTTCGGGATGTCCGTCGTGTGCACCGGAATCTGTGTGTATGCCTTAACGAGGTCGAGGACAGAATATATTTTGCTTCCTCGAAGGCTCATAGCAAAGTCCTGTACGTGCCGAACGGGATACCTGTCTGGGACGGTTCGCGCGTTCAGCGCGCGATAATCACCGCATGGGCGCCATTCTCCGTCTTTCTTCTTAGGCACGAGATGCAGCGGCGATGCCCACGGGCTCTTCGATCGTCGCGCGGTCCCGTCGGCGAGCATGGCCTCGAATTCTGCCCGTGCGATGTGGAGCCGCTCCGGTGCCAGGCGTCGTGGTCTACAGGAAACTGGGGGTCCTGGCGTCGTCCGGATGTGGTGAACCGTGGTGTGACGAACAACGCGGGGCGCGCCGGCCGGGCGCGTGAGCTCCGGGAATCGGCTCAGGAGGTCCTGGTATGGCGAGCACGTCGTCAGCACCCTGACGCTGGGTTGCGGCGATCGGTCCTTATTCGCGCTTACGACGCGGCCCGTCGTCCCGTCGAGCAGGCGCCCGCTTCGACAGTCCGGTAGAAGTCCAAAGTGTGCCAGGAAATCAGCGCAGATTATTGGCAACGCGACGTCCGCGATGACGAAACGCCATACGAACACCCGGTGCAGCCCCAGGTCGATTCGCATGGGTAGGCAGCCGTACGTGTTGATAGTACTGCTGTTCGCGGCGCTGAGCTTGTAGTTGGTGACCGCGCGCTGGCCCTTGAGTAGGTTGCGCGGGAAGCAACATAAGTCGGAACCGGTGTCGACTAGGAACCCATGTCCGCTGGTGTGGTCCCTAACGACGAGACGGCGTCCACTGGATGGGCAGCCGGCAGCTGCAATAGCCGGCTGCCTTACTCGTTTCCCTGGGTGTAGCTGCACGGGGGTTCGCAGCGTTGAGCCCGGCTACCGAACCGTCTGTGGTACCAGCATTTCCCGGTGCTGGCGTTGTCGCGGCGGCCACGCTGTTGTTCGGGCGGCTGACGGCGTGCTGGCGGCCTTCGTTCGCCTCGTAGGGCTGCGACTTCCGCGGTGAGCGCCTCCAGGCGCTGCTCGAGGCTAGGGGCTGATGGGCCGTGGAGTTCATCTGCCTGATTGGTGGACTGTGAGCTCGTGCTGGCAGCGTGGACGTGCGGTGGAAGACCGGGTGTTGGAATCTCCATAAGCCTGTCAGCGATTTGGGCGGCCGTGGCGAGCGGTGCGTCTATATGACTTTGGACCGCGACCTGTACGTAGGCCGGCAGGCGCTGCAGCCACAACGTCCGCAGGAAATCGTCCGACACTTGAGTAGGCCCTACTAGGCTGCGGAGGTACCGCAGGAACTGCGACGGAGATCTGTCGCCAAGTTCGGCTTCGCTGAGCAGCAGCCGAGTTCTTCGCTCTTGTGAGGGCGAAAGTCTCTGTATCAGAGCTTTCTTTAAACACTCGTACTTGCCTGTTGCTGGCGGGTTGACGAGGATGTCCTGGACTTCCGCAGCCCATCTTTGTTCGAGGTGAGCTGCGATGTGGTTGAACTTGGTGGCGTCCTGCGTGATGCCGGCGATGGCGAATTGGCTTTCCGCCTGGGCGAACCAGACGTCCGTATTGTCCGCCCAGAAAGCCGGCAGCTTCGGTGTGATCCTACAGACCTGTGCTGCGTCATGGTGTTGGCCACGTGGATCCTCCTTCAGCCTTGCGATCTCCTGCTGTAGCTCGGCGATTTTGTTGTTCAAAATGTCCATCGTAGGGGTCACCAATATAGGGGAGACTCGTGCAGGGTTAGGATTCCCGGAGCCGGGAGTAATAAGCCTGGTCTCCTAAACTAAAACTTTATTCCACCACGTGGTGCGACTCTGGCCGTTGTCGGGAAGCACAGGTCTGTGTCGCGCGAGAGCCGGAAACAGAATGGCGCTCTCCGTGAGCACGCTGTAGGTACTCGGTAGGGTCCCGTTACTTGGTGGGGAGCATTGTTTGCATCCCCTAACGGGACGCGTAACGGGACCCTCTTGCTCGCGTGGGGACACGGAATATTCGTCCCCACACAATGTGTTTTAAAATTATTGTAACATTAATATCCAGCAGTCCTCAGTTAGGTCTATATGTCATAAATTTATCATTTATAAACTATATAAGAAACTGGTAGGCCTTTCTTTGTTTCAGGTTCTGGATGAACTATTGGGTAATCTCAATGTAGAAAATGTGGTATGGTGCAGAGACAAACTGGGTCAATATTATCAAGTAAGAAATTTATCAGATTAACTTCATTATAAATTTTAAAAAATATCTTAGTTATATTTGTGCTATTCCCTGATAGGTCACATTTTCTGTTGAATCAGGAGATCCATGTGAAACCTGTCTTCATTACCTAACTAAAGTGGGCATTGGAAAGAAATTAAATTCAGTAGTCAGGTTAGTTCTGTCACCTTCTTTTCACTCAAAGCCTCAAATTGTAATGATGTTCTATTTTTTTCTGTAATTTTAATATACTATAAAACATATTGGCTATATTAAGGGTGTTTTAGCAAATTGTGTTTCATATTTTGATATCTATGAATATTAAGATATAAATTCTCTCTATCTTCAGTGTTGTGCCATGCAGTGTGTTTTACAATGGGAGGTGTAACAAGTCATCAGATACATGTTCTGTGTAAGTTATTTACTTAACTCCACTATTTTCATAAAGTGTCAAAAAGAAAAAGTCCTATTAAAGCTTTTTATTTACTTAATTTTATCTTCATGTCCCAGGGTTGAAATTGTCGAGAAGAAAAAGTGGAAAAACTTTGTGCAATCAATACGTTCTAAGTTGACAGTGAAACAAGTTGTGGATGGAGTACGCAGTGGAGCAGAATGTTCATTTGATTATTTCATGCTTCTGTT
This sequence comes from Zhengitettix transpicula, assembly GCA_037074705.1. Taxonomy (NCBI): domain Eukaryota; kingdom Metazoa; phylum Arthropoda; class Insecta; order Orthoptera; family Tetrigidae; genus Zhengitettix; species Zhengitettix transpicula. The sequence goes on along the minus strand of CM073590.1, from coordinate 227,011,624 downwards.
TATTGCAGAGTGGGTATTAAGTTTTGCATAAATTATGGCAAACAAGTTACACAGATAAAAATATTATTTAATACATTCTCATGTATATTAATTTGTTTCAGTATGATTGCTGCTTTGGGTCTTGTTGAGAATAATCCTGTTAACATTGTAGCAGCCATGCTTGTATCTCCACTTATGGTATGTGCATGTTATCAAAAATAACATATATGGACCAACTGTTTATTTCATGTATAAAATAAAGCAAGTAAGGATACTGTGACATTGTCAAATTAATTAACTCATTTGGATAGGACAGACACAGAGCAGCTGACTTACATTAAATTGACAGTTGGTGTAGCCAGTTTGCGATGAAATAACATGTCAAATATTCAAGGAAAGAGAGATGAAATGCCATGACAGCTGGAAAGAAATTTATTTTTGCCAACTTTCTTGTCACTCCCACAAATTTGACGTCTAATAATAAAATTGAATTTTATGATATAGTAAATAAACTCTGGCAGAATTTGAATTCAAATGTGGTCGACATAAACAAGGTGCAGTTCTTTTACCTGCACAAGGGGGCTTACACCTCTGAAAGTTTGAAATGTTTCTTCCTGTCAAACATGAACCTCAATTTCTGTAACTTTTTCTTGTTCATAACCATTACATATGTATATATATTTGTTTCAGGGACCTATCATGGCAATTACTTTTGGAACAATAATTTCAGATAGAAAGTTAATTAAAATTGGCATTCGTAGTGAAGTTATTGGACTGTTATTTTCAATACTGTTTGGTTTTATCTTTGGCCTCTTTATTGGCAGTACACAATCCCCATGGGGTAATGGAAAATGGCCTACTGAAGAAATGACAAATAGGTTTGTAATAATTTAATTTATCTCAACTATAATCCATTATCACTTTTCTTGATGCATCACATCAAAAATTGGAAAAAATTTCAAAAATTATAAAGTTTGTAAAAGCCCAGCTTGTAATAGAAACATGCTTAAGTGAAGACAAAAGGAACAAATGTAGAAGTTGAACTAAACACCAAGTAAATAATTGTTGGATATTACCGATATCAACTAAAGAAAAATCACTGAATTTCAATACATTGACATTATATACAATCATTTAGAAATGCATTAACAGAACAAATTAACAGGTAGAATTAATTAACTGAGACAGTCCATTTACATTAAAACTAAATGGGACTAAAGTAGAGCCCCATGGTTTCTAGTCTGACAGTTTTTCAATATGAATCTTTGTTTCATAATTTAACTTCATTGGAGAAAAGTTTTGCTTTTTCTAGTAAATGAATAATTATTGGTAATATTATAAATATTTCATGTAAGGGTAAAAAATCACTTGTAAATTTATGAAAAAATGTGAATTAATTATTATGAAATAAAAGTTTAAATTGGGAAGATCAGTAATATTTTAATTGAAAACTTATTGAGATTGGTTTGTAATAATTTATTTTATATACCTTAGAAATATTATTTTGTTAATTTTTCAGAGGTACTTATAGATCATTATGGGTAGGTATTTTATGGGCTCTTCCATCGGGAGCAGGTGTAGCTCTAGCATTATTGCAGGGAAGTGCTGGTCCTCTCATTGGTGTGGCTATTTCAGCATCTATTCTACCACCAGCAGTCAACTGTGTAAGTTTATAAACTAATCTTTGTTTTACAGCTGCTAATATGTTAATTAACTAATTTCAGTTTTTATGTTTAGGGAATAATGTGGGCTCTTGCATGTGTGTCACTGGCAAATGAAGATTATTTAATGCCTCACATTAAATGGGAAATTATTTCAGGATCAAATTCCACATTACCAAATATGGACGACACACCAAAAGCTCTTGTTACAATGGGAATCATAAGTTTCTGTCTAACCCTTATCAATATTGTTTGCATATTCATCGCAGCTGTAGTAGTTCTAAAGGTGATAAAATATAATTGCTACTATTTATATTAAGTTACTAAATACCTTTAGTGAATAACCCTGCTCCAATACAATTTGAATTATGTACCTCAAATTATTTTGTCGCATGTAAATTTGGTTGACCAATTTATTGACTGAACTGCTTAAACAATTTTACATTATTTTATTCCATTCAATTGAAAAATATATATTTTTAACTTGTCTTGCGATGTTGTATGGTGTATTTATTTTAAGATTACATAATTTTCTCCAGTTTCAAAAGGATGAAATATTCTATTAAAAATTTGTTTATGTGTTCTGGATTATACACTCAAATCTTTCAATAATTTTCTCTGGTTTATCTAATTTAGATAAAAGAGGTAGCTGCACCATATATATCAAGCCCTGACCTTCACCGATTTTGGCAGCAAGACATTCGCCTTGCTCGCAGCACCAATCAGACAGAAACTGATTGCCAGTGAGTAAATAAATAAAATTTCATATGCATTTAAAATAAAGCACGTCCTTTAACACATCTATTGTAAATTAATAAGTTCATTTATAATATTATGAATATATATTTTCCTCTATGAAAATAATATGTCATACAAGAATTCTGTGATTAAACTACTCCTGTTTCCATATCTGATAAATTATAAACAAAAAATTATATTGAGAAATTTGTTTAGTTAACCAATTTTCTGAGACTTGGTTTGGTAATTTAATGTTTTAGTATAGAGTGCAAAGTTGTTGTGTCATATCTATTTCCATTTACTCTTCACATTCTGTAATGAACCTAAAATATTTTATTACAACACCTAGTCAGAATTTTGCAGTAGATTTTCCATTATGATTCAAGTCTTCAAATGTCACCCCTTAAATGTTTTTTTTCTTTAAAAGAATCTTCAAATATGTTTGTCTCAAAATTGCAAAATGTACAAATACTATTTATCTTTTGAAAAATTGTTATGGCCACAGTAATGCCATGCATTTAGTTAATATAAATGGTTTACCAAGTGCTTGTACTTTCTGACAGAATGCTGAGTGACCTCAATGAAATATCGCCTGAAAAATTGGACACTACATTGGATGCAGCTGTCAGAGAGGCATTGACTGATCCAACATTTTGTAAAATCAAGAGAATTAGCTACTCTAAAAATTCATCTGATGTAAGAAATTACTTAAGGATGTGACTTTGTAAAATAATTAAAATAATTGGTATGAAAAGGCAATTAGGTTCAGTGGTGGATGAGGAAATAGGAAATTAAAATATAATTATTGGATGGCACAATTAATAACAATTACTAAAAATCGGCAAAACACATTTCCCTGTCCAACATAACTAAAAGTACTATGTAGTAATAATAACAAAAATTATTTAAAGTTACTAAGTGTATAATATAATACTTATAGTATTGAAAAATTTAATACACACTAAGTAAGAAAAAATATATAGAGAAATAACTATCATAAAATATGGAATTCCACATTACACTTGAATAAACACAATAAAACAACACAAAACATAAGGATGGCAGGTGGACAAAAATGCACAAAGTTAATTGAAAAGGGTAAATTTTTATTATTAATTCAATTAGCAATAAGTCAATGGCATGAAAATACCATGGAGACACTGCGAGACTGTATAATTATATATTTACAATGTATTTCTGTATTCTCCTAGTCTGATATTTTATAATGTTAAGCAGTAAGTAAATGACAAACATAAATACAGAATTAAAATAAAGATAAGGATACTTTATATTTTCATATAAAATAGTACTGTTATTAGTAATGTTCACACATGAATAAACCAAAAAAAAAATACATAAGGATAACAGTTCAACTTATAATTCTGCTTATCTAAATTATTTCAATATATTTCACATAATATTGATAGATTTTCACTCTGCAGATTATTCAAAGCCTTGGAATCAGTTGCATTGAGCAACCACATAGTAATGCCATTGCAGCTGCAACTTGTCTGAGTAATCCGTGTGCTTTGGAACAGTTATTACTGACACTGACTGGAGAGAAGAAAAGTGCTCAAAAGTTAACAAGGGCTCACACATTATCACGATCTGTGCACCACAAACCAATTCTACAATCTCATGCTTACAATATGAGAAATTCACTCTTTACACCGAAGAGTCAGTTTTCTCCAAGCTGTAAGTACCTAATTGTCTGTGTTTTGTTACTTAATACTTTTATTGTTATTTTTCATAATATTTATAGTTGTTATAATATTCTATAAGCTACCTATTATTATTTTTCATAATGTTTCCATTCCACTCAATGTGCAATGTCAAATTTACCTTACTTGTTTTCCTTATTCACATGTATATGAAACTTTGGAAACATAATTTTCTCTAACTTAGATATAATTTACATTATGTTAAATGTAATAATAATTCAAAACTATATGGCAAATAAATTTCCAGATAATAAATCCTCTGCAGAAAGTTTTAATAATGACCTAAGTACAATCATTGAGAGGACAAAATCAAAGACGGATAACAAGTTGTTACCATCAGTAGGAAATTCAGGCAGTGTGCAGGATAATAGTAGTTCTGTGTGTGCTGCAGAAAGTACAACCATCACCCTACATTCTGATTGTTAACATTATTTCATGTAATAATGTTTTATAATTTTTTAATAATAATATTGAAAGCACCTTTAATAGCTTTTTAATCATTAACTGTTAATCATATTATAAGTAGTTCCTTTCCCCATACTTGATATAATGAACACTAAGTGTTAAAAATATAATTAAGTAATTTGAGTTCTATGCATTTATTGTCAGCAATCCTATATCAATTTAGTATCTAAATAATGAAGTTGAGAGTATGAATTTTTTAGTTGTTCTCTATAGCTATAAATTTCAGGATCACTCAGATATTAATATAAAATTAATGTAGTAACTCATCAATGTACAAACCATAAGGTAGACATGTCACTAAACTGACATAATTATATGTGCACTTATCAACGAAAAATAAATCAATCGAGATAATATGCACGAGTAGGTGAAAGGCATTATATAAAAAAAAATGAATGAATAAAGGTCCGTTAAATGCTCAGTAACCAGTAAAAGCCATTTAGTAAACTATAAAGAACACAGTAAAATAGTATGTTATATGAATGTCCAGAAGGAATTCAGAGTTTTTCTCGAAGACTTGTACAAAAGGATTAAATGAAAATACTGAATACAATGACGTAGCATGAAATATGATTCAGTGGGTAAATTAGTAAATTCAGCTGCAGAACAATCTGGAAGTGTACGAATGTGTAAGAAAAGTGGCATGATGTGAATATAATGCTGGGAAAGTGATGTTATGAAAAATTTATTTTCCTTACAAGAAGACCAAGAAGAAGAAAACTTAAACAGACGAAAATAATATATGTGTAAATCTGTTTGTTCTGCATTTTGAAGAAAGTTGACATTAACCACAGTGATAGAATAATTAACGAACATCTACAATCATCAAGATGGTTTAGACAAAAGAATAATTTTGTGGAAAATTTGTATTTCAAATGGTGTGAGATAGATTATCAGCAGTTGTTTGTCTTATTAGTATCATTATACGTTCCTTATCATTATTTAGTGTTGTGGCAGGCTCTTGGACTTGGCCTGTAAATTTCCTTCTCGGATTCATTCTCCCTTCAAGTCGTCTAGCAGCTGCACTGTTATTCTTCCATGGTGACCTGGAACTCCATTCCATGTGTCCCCCTAAGGATGTTTTTTCATTCCTGTTTTCCTTTCTCATAAAAACTGTAGGTCAAGTTGGATCTCTTCTTGTTTACTCTTTTTATATCCTCTTTCGTTTATCACCATATGGTTTCACTTCATTCTTCTCCAAACACAACATTTCAAAACTTCCCCGGTTTTTCTTCTCCCTCTTCTTTAATGTCAACGTTTCGTATTCATACGAAGTCCTGCTCCATGTGCGGATTCTATATTCGACTTGCTTGTCAGTTGGGGTCTTTCCTCGGTGAATTATTTCTTGACAATCGCGATACGTGAGCTTGTATTAATGCAATAAATAAAAGAAAACTCAGAACCTGAATCAAGTTACAAGAAATGAGGGCACTAAAACTTTTAAAAATGGCACGGTACTCTTGTAAGTTAATTCTTTAGCCTGACGAATTACTTCTGAAGACGCTGTGCTCAGAACCAGGGCTTTGGAGCGGAGCTGGAGCTGGAGCTGGAGCATGCAGCAGATGGAGCAACGTATTTTTACTTGCAGCAAGAGCGGAGCCTGAACACGGAAATTTTCTACTTTTCCGCTGCTCAAATATATATTTTACATCATTTCAATAACTATGCTTACTAATACTTTCCTTTAGGGACTTATTGAGATGGTTTGCATGAGTATGACACCACTCACTACGTAAACATTAAATAACAAAGGACCTGTAGAAAGATAGCTCAGCACAATGGTGTATCGACAGGACAGGATGCTGTTCGTCCTTTAGCAATAAATACAGAAGAGTCTGCTCGCATCAATCTAAGACAAACTTTAAAAAAAACGCTATTTAAATCGCAACCCGAAGAAATAGACATTTCTTGTTGTCATCTATGTACAACTTTGGAATGAAAGAACAAGAAAACTGAAATAAAAACATATGTATATATAATACATGTAGTTATATATCAAAGAATAAATTTATGTAATTTCTATAAGAATATTTTAACCGGAGCACGGAGAGGAGCAACTCGAAAAGCCTTGCTTACAACTATGCAAAGGTTACTAGCGAAATTGAAATTATTGGACGATTTTAATATTGAAATAGGTTCTTCGGGATTACATGGATGCCGAAAATAAAACGACAGACTAAAGGGAACATAAGCGTATAAAGAAGTAGTCTCCAAAATATTAGTAGTAGATTTATAAAAAAGATATTAAGATTAGAATTATTAAGTAAGAATGAAGAAAGAACGTAATTAATTACAAATATGTAGACTGGTTTTCTAAATAACTTTTCCATTTTCAATATATATATTTTTATTATAAAAACCATCAAGTTGTCTATAATGCCTAAATAACGCCGCGGAGGATTAAATGACTGCTTATAAACACGTCTAAAAACCGAATGATTAAATTTTTATTTGAGATTCAGTTAACTGATTTCAAGCTGTGTAGTGCACCAAATGATTTAAGTAACTCGCAACGCTGAGTGAAGATATACATAAAATGATGAAGTGGAAGACATTGTTTCCAGACAGGAACTTAGAAATGTCGATATAAAGCTATATGTCGTGTGAGTTGCTTGTGTTGGACATAGGAAATAGTGTGATACGAAGAGGTTAACACGGGATAGAACGAGATTGGTAACCGCATCAAACCAGTCGCTTGAATGACGACTCCTTTGGGTCTTTTATAGCATCTGCGTGAATGGTGGAATGGAAAGAGGCCCTCGCAGTAAGTTGTGACGTCAGGGCCGCAGTGGTACATATGTGCGAGAGAGGCGGGAGTGGGGTTCAGTGTCGCCATGCCGGGTATGGTGTTTGTGGTTAGCGTGCCCTCCGCGGAGCACGAGAAGCGGTTGGTGCGAGGCGCGGAGGACCTCATCACCCTGGACCACAAGGGGCCCAAGGCCCGCGGCCGTCCGCAGGAGCTCTTCCCCATGGAGAAGGTAACGGTCTATGGCTGACTAAGACTTATTACCATAAGAACAGTGAGCAAGATAATAATATAAACCTAGATAAAAGATCATGACGGGACCATGTACTATACCAATAAAACAAAAGTCAATAAAATATTTAAAACCAATTAGATATAAGGATGCTGTTAATCATTATTGAGCAGAAAAGATTGAAGATAATACAAATTCCATAATAATGATGGTAAATAACGATTAATTATGTAAGTTTAAAGTATATTAATAAATTATCAGTTAATATAATTAAAACCTTTAAAGGCTATGAAATTACAAATATTTAATTCAGTTTGGAGCATACAAATAATTTAAAGAATATGCTAAGGAAAATTAAAAATAAAATTGACATTATATATGATAAAAACGCAGTTTACAACTAACGTGAAAGCAAGATTATATAATAATTCTTTTGAATACAAAACCAAAATCTAAAGTAAAAACCTCTTTATCGGTACACCACAAAAACAATAACCATGAAGACTGTTAGAATCAATTTACATAAATTTGAACACAAATAAAATTGTGAACACTCAGAACGAAGGCATCGAAATTGAGGAAGAGAATAAGCGGAAAATACTGGTAAGAACAGAAAAATATTAAAAGACAGTAGTAATTAAGAAAGGCTATTTAGTTACAAATGTATAAGATAGTCAAAATAATTGTACAGAGTTGTGAGGCAGGTTTGACATGCTCAAGAACAAAGACTGAAAATAACGAAGTTATGTGAAGCACATAAATTAGTATGGAAAATAAATCCTAATTTAAGTGAATTCAAAAATTGTATGGATATAAGAAACTATATTACCTAGTACATATCGATATATATATCGATGTGAATCATCATCGTCAGTGTATAAGCATGAATAATTTTTAATGAATAACCTTTAAATTAGCACAACGAAGATTTGTTTTAATATAACGTAGTAGAATAATTTTATTAAGTATATGTAATTAAGATTTCTATATATAATAATGAAACCAGTATTGCTATTATTGATTTATTCTAACATTCTATAGACGATTATGACCAAAGAGAGGTTAAAAACTCCTATAGGAGTTAACTAAAGTAAAATATTGAACCTGATTTTGGTTCTGTTCAATTAATTATATAAAATTCTTTTTATGTCTGAAATTAATCCACTCTGAAACCGATCTAGAATTTGTGGCTTTTTCTTTCCTTTTCAGCACTTCGTTATTTTTTTTTTTGCAAATGTAAAATAAAACATTGTGAAAATTACACACGTAAAGATTCAAATAAGAGGCTCCATCAATCGATAATCATTCAAATTAGTTGGCATAGAACTGAATACAGTAACATACCTAGAAAAGACAGCCAGAAACTTTATATGGTGTAAATGCAAACACATTTCCTGATGGTAGGATATGAAAAGTTATACGTGCACTTTATATGGAACACTGATTTTTTTTTTTGTTTTTGGGGTGTAGATAGGCTATGTATAGGGTAATCCACATAGTGGCAACTCCCCTTTTATAGCATAGGAAAGTGATTTGAAAGGGGGGATGCGGTAGGGTGTAGGAAGGTAGCCAAGGGTTAACTAGGGCCCCCGGGCTATATTTTAAGCATTCTACCCGGCATTCGCCTAAAAGTAATGCAGGACAAACCCTTTAAAAACCTGCATCGGGTAGGTCGGGCATTTGGTACTTGTCCCACGCCCTTCCGATGACGGGAGAGGGGTTTTTAAACACAGATATATATTTTGCCCAGCAGTCATCACGTCTGTAGTTTTGAAAATTAATGTTTTTAATGGAAGAAGAAGTCGTAGAAGGCAACGCCTCACGAAAATACATTTACGTGAATACCTAAAGTTTCAGGCCATCCTACTAACAGGCGACGTCTTTTTTTATGGGCAATTGGTCTGTGACCACGAATAGTCACGATTCTGGAACATTAAACCACATATGACGATGATAAATATTCCCATCAATAACCGAAGGGCAATAAAATCCAGTCATGTGATATGTGATATTTTGAGTGTGGTGTGAAGTAATATTTCTACTTACATATATGCCCAAAAATGTGGTAAACGTGCGACAATCATCAGAACACTGCTAATATAACATGTCACGTGCCTTCAGGACACTCTCAGGAAAAATCTCAATTTCCGAAGCGATTAATAAGTCCGATTTCAGAACAAGCTAACGTAACACTACCTACAAAAAGATTGATTGAAGACAGAATATTTTCCTCTACGTCACGTGTAATATTTGATTTACGATCGTGTATTCCATAGAAAAATAAGAAGATTTGCACCTCAATTCTTCAGGTCGCTCTACTAATACAAATCGGACCTACGTTTAACACACCTTTCCGAACGTATGTGTAATATAACCATTTATACAGGAACTTAGTATTAAATATTATTCTAAAAAAATTAAAATGCCTTCAAGTGTTTATAAAATTTAAGTTTAAAAATATATTAAAGTACAGAGAAAATTTTAATGATATTTTACAAATAATAATATTAAAAGATAGCCAAATACAAGACAAAATAAGTGATAATATAAACACCACACGACGTTTCTGGAATCCTTGTCCACTTTCTTGAGGTGCTCAGCATATTATTAATTTTCAATCAGACGTAAATTTTTTCATTTGATATTTACAAAGGGTTTTGTATGTATATTTCCTTCATGATCTGTAGTAAATCTCTGTGAATTCCAATATCTTTGCAAAGTTACATTTTGTAAGCACGTAAAACGTAAAACCGAAACTTTTGTATGTCACTGTATGTTTAAATAATTTCAAAAACTTAAACGTTGCTTTTATTATACACATGACAATGTAATTAGAGGAAGATAATTATTACGAAAAGTAAGAGAAATGACTCCAATACATTAAGATGATAATAATTAACACTTTGGAGAAAAGCAAGAGTTACGGCCAGCTGCCTCGTCAAGGCACGGAGAGGGCAAAGCTGCGACCCCACAGCAAACCCCTCTCCCGCCATCGGAAGGGCGTGGGACAAGTACTAAATGTCCGACCTACCTGATGCAGGTTAATCTAAAAGCCTGAAGGAGGATTCTCTTGCAGGTAAACTGCGAGGGATTTTCTCTCGCAGGCAGAACCTTTTAGGAGAGATACGAAGGGGCTACCTTTGGGGATGCCTTTTCCTCCCCGTTTTTGAACTAAGGTTCCCACAAGCCGAGGCACCTCGGCCTGTTTTGAGGGGTGTATCTTGCGGGGTCGCAGACCTTGGGCATACAGTAAGAGTTGTTCGCTATTCCCATTGGAATGGTCGGCCATCTGCCTCCCAAACTGGTCGAGGCACGGAGAAGGGAATGCTGCGTCCCCACAGCAAACTCCTCTCCCGCTATCGGAAGGGCGTGGGACAAGTATCCAATGCCCGACCTACCCGATGCAGGTTTTTCTAAGGTTTTCCCTGCATTTCTTTAGGCGAATGCCAGTTAGGATCCTTAAAATATAGCCCGGGGGCCCTAGTTAACCATTGGCTACCTTCCTCTACCCTTCCGCATCCCCCCTTTCAAATCCCTTCCTATGCTATTAAAGGGGAGTTGCCCAAAGTGGATTACCCTCATGTAGCCTGCTGCCCTAAAGAAAAAAAAAGAAAAAAAAGGAAGAAGAAGAAGAAGATGCAGGTTATTGTAGGGTTTTCCCTGCATCACTTTTAGGGGAATTGCTGGGTAGGATCCTTAAACCATAGCCCGGGGGCCCTAGTTAACACTTGGCTACCTTGCTCTACCCTTCCGCATCTTCTGCATACCCCCCTTTCAAATCCCTTCCTATGCTATTAAAAGGGAGTTGCCACTATGTGGATTACCCTCATGTAGCCTGTTACCCTAAAAAAAAATAGCCTGATTGTGATCCACTTCATTTCCACGGTCCGAAAATTCTCGTAAGAACTTAATCTACCAACGGTTTCAAATATTTCTTATTCAGTTCCTCTACATGATCTTCAGAGTATTTGATTTGTTTTATTGTTTTTTTTAAACCTAGTTTGACGAAATAAGACACGTCATAAACATCAATTAAAATAGATTGATAAAATCAAATCTCCAGTACGATATCGAAAATGCATGAATCTGCAAATTTTCTGTATAATTGATAAAAGAGTGAAGAGAATTTTTCATGTACATCATTACAAAATAAAATAGACATGTTTATAAACGTATATATTAAATTCAAAAATATCTGTATTTTAAAAATAGATTTCAAAAATCCCAAAATATATGAGTAAGAAACTTTCATAATTGAGGATTCTATTAATGCGAAAAAAATTACAATACAAAAAATTAATACAAACTATATTGAGGAATTAATTCGTACATGAATACATGAGCTGTCAGTAAAATAGTTTACTATATACGTATAGCAGCAAGCGTACGTTTACTTAACACAACACTGTGGCTTCACTGTAAATAAAATAAAAATGTTCTAAATCCAAAACTGGTGTTTTTCTGTGAGAGAGATCATCGGGGAGGCTCTACGTCGACAGGGTCCATACATAAAATAATAGAGAAAAAACGCAAGATTTATTTAATAAAACGATGTACAAGTATATTTATTCTATTTATAATTGAAGAAATGTGGCAACAGTGTGCAATCATTAGCAGATATTATGCTTTGGCCATCTTCCCCCAGACTTTCCAATCCGAGCGTTTCATCATAGCAGAAAGGTGAGAACTGAACTGAACCGAGTAGGTCCACGTACACCTGGGGAGAGGGGACTCTTATGCACTTGCTTACTGTTCGAAGCGTTGCTTTTCCTAATTATGCTTGCTATAGCTTTGTCTCGTTTAAAATTTGAAACGCCGATTTTCCTAATTCTTCGTGCTTTATATATTGTTTGCCCTATTTTATTTTTATTTTACCCTCTTCTCTACCTGAGTACATATTCTCTCTCGGATGGATTCCTTTTAACTTTTGATTATTCTTAACTTTCTTTAACTCAAAGCAATCTAGGCAATGGAAAACCCGACAATATTATCTACCAATCGACTCTATTGCAGAAGGAAGGTTTATCCGGAGTAGAAACTGGATATAATTTCCTCATGATTCCAGCCAGGGTAAACTAGTCGATTGCACGCAACGTTTTCATGACTGTCCACGTCATCGCAACGTCGCGTGCTGTTGTCGACTAGTTTACCCTGGCTGGAATCCAAAGAGGACGCTATCCATATTAACTCCATATTGTAAATTATTGAACGCTAATTCAGTGCTGTTGCTGCATATGGACTAACAAGAGTAGAGTAATAAGCGCCTTCCTCGTAACATCGAGATTTACAGGCTTTCGTATACTTGTCATAATTGTTAATAATCTTTCGATAGACGGATTGATTCTGGATATTATGGGCACTTTTCTGATTAATATGAAGACCATTTTTATCTGATATAAGCACTAGTCGGTTTATAGAATCGTCTTCGTGATTTTCGCAGGTTGGTGAGACAGCAAACTCCTCTCCCGTCATCGGAAGGGCATGGGACAAGTACCAAATGCCCGACCTACCCGATGCAGGTTTTTCTAGGGTTTTCCCTGCATTTCTTTAGGCAAATGCCGGGTAGGATCCTTAAACCATAGCCCGGGGGCCCTAGTAACCCTTGGCTACCTTCCTCTACCCTTCCGCATCCCCCCTTTCAAATCCCTTCCTATGCTATTAAAGGGGAGTTGCCCAATGTGGATCACCCTCATGTAGCCTGTTACCCTAAAAAAAAAAAGAATAGGCTAGTAGTAAGGATCGAGAACCTGCGAGAGGATTCTCTCGTAGGTAACCTGCGAGGGATGTTCTCTCGCAGGCAGAACCTTTTAGAATCTTACAGTATGCCCAAGGTCTGTGACCCCGGAACAAATAGGAAACCTTTTAGGATTAAAAATAATTTTATAAAGGAAGCCTGGGAGAGAATTCTCTTGCAGGTGAACCTTCCCAGAGAGCTCTCTCTGAAGGAGGCTACCTTTGGGGATGCCTTCACATCTCTCTGGTTTTTGAACTAAGGTTCCCACATGCTGAGGCACCTCGGCCTATTCTGAGAGGTGTATGTTCCGGGGTCACAGACCTTGGGCATACGGTGAGAGTTGTCCGCTATTCCTATTGCAAGAGTCGGCAAGCTGCCTCCTAAACTGGTCAAGGCACGGAGAAGGGAAAGTTGCGACCCCACAGCAAACCTCTCCCGCCACCGGAAGGGTGTGGGACAAGTACCAAAAGCCCGACCTACCTGATGCAGGTTACATTTCTAGGGTTTTCCCTGCATTACTTTTAGGAGAATTGCCGGGTAGGATCCTTAAACCATAGCCCGGGGGCCTATTTAACCCTTGGCTTCCTTGCTCCACCTTTCCGCATCCCCCCTTTCACTTCTTTTCCTATGCTATTAAAGGGGAGTTGCCACTATGTGGATTACCCTATACATAGCCTGTCTACACCTTCAAAAAATTGTTGAGCATTACTTTTGGAGTGACCCTCGTATTATATTATAATCAAAAATATGTAAAAAAAAATATTTAAATTGTCAAGAATTAAACTTGAATATATAATATTCAAATTTTTTGTTGAATAATATAACATCTGAAGAAGTTGCTAATAAAAGGGAAGAAACGTTACGATGTATTCTATTTAATATTTGTAACTTTAAAAATTTATAAATAAATATTCTGACTGATAGCCAATTTCTATTATTTAAATTTAATACAAGTCAGATAAATTTTTCATTTTTCAGTTTAAAATAAAATATTATTTGATGAAATTTTATCTTCGAGACTATTTTGACATGCATTGATTTTGATGCATTTACCCCAGTCCCAGTTATTATAGCAATAGCTCAACCACTACCTTCGGACGACTAACAATAAGATTTTTATTCTTACAGTTATTGTGATAAGAGTTTCTACGTTTTCGTTATGGATGAGCCAATTGAAAAACAATTTCACCAAAAAACCTTTTTTTCATGATGACCAAATTTTTAGCCGTAGTAAATGACGGTCAAAGTAAACGTAGTATTTTATCCGAGGTCAGACAGGCCGTTGTGTCGTCGCCGTTGCACCGAGGATGATAATGGAGGAGATAGAAGCGTTTCTTTTAGAGAAGCACGCTATTGTGAACAAAACGTTCGCCTTCTTTCTTTATCGCGAGTCACGTCGCTGAACTTGGCAACGCAGAGAAGAATGCGCAGGAAACCGAGGAGAGTTTACGGTTCTCGTAATACAAAATACGTACACGAAGAATTCATTATTATAAGACACGTGTAACCTCCAACAACCTCTGTATATATATATATATGAATATATAAAGAAAACAATGGAAAAACGAATAAGTGTCTCATCCTTTAATCTGTCAGCCGGAAAAGAAGGGCAAGGAAAGAACCCCAATTTTTAAATCGAAATTTAATGAATATATAAAGAAAACAATGGAAAAATTGTCTCATTTACATAAGAAAAACGAATAAGCGTCTTATCCTTTAATCTGTCAGCCGGAAAAGAAGGACAAGGAAAGAACCCCAATTTTTAAATCGAAATTTAATGAATATATAAAGAAAACAATGGAAAAATTGCCTCATTTACATAATAAAAACGAATAAGCGTCTTATCCTTTAATCTGTCAGCCGGAAAAGAAGGGCTAGGAAAGAACCCCAATTTTTAAATAGAAATGTAATGAATATATAAAGAAAACAATGGAAAAATTGCCTCATTTACATAAGAAAAACGAATAAGCGTCTTATCCATTAATCTATCAACCGGAAAAGAAGGGCTAGGAAAGAACCCCAATTTTTAAATCGAAATTTAATTGAATATATAAAGAAAACAATGGAAAAATTGCCTCATTTACATAAGAAAAACAAATAAGCGTCTTATCCTTTAATCTGTCAGCCGGAAAAGAAGGGCAAGGATAGAACCCCAATTTTTAAATCGAAATTTAATGAATATATAAAGAAAACAATGGAAAAATCGTCTCATTTACATAAGAAAAACGAGTAAGCGTCTTATCCTTTAATCTATCAGCCGGAAAAGAAGGGCAAGGAAAGAACCCCAATTTTTAAATAGAAATTTAATGAATATATAAAGAAAACAATGGAAAAATTGCCTCATTTACATAAGAAAAAGGAATAAGCGTCTTATCCTTTAATCTGTCAGCCGGAAAAGAAGGGCAAGGAAAGAACCCCAATTTTTAAATCGAAATTTAATCAATATATAAAGAAAACAATGGAAAAATTGCCTCATTTACATAAGAAAAACGAATAAGCGTCTTATCCTTTAATCTATCAGCCGGAAAAGAAGGGCAAGGAAAGAACCTCAATTTTTAAATAGAAATTTAATGAATATATAAAAAAACAATGGAAAAATTGTCTCATTTACATAAGAAAAACGAGTAAGCTTCTTATCCTTTAATCTATCAGCCGGAAAAGAAGGGCAAGGAAAGAACCTCAATTTTTAAATAGAAATTTAATGAATATATAAAGAAAACAGTGGAAAAATTGCCTCATTTACATAAGAAAAACAAATAAGCGTCTTATCCTTTAATCTGTCAGCCGGAAAAGAAGGGCAAGGTAAGAGAACCCCAATTTTTAAATCGAAATTTACTGGGGATCATTGAAACAGCTCGTGACAGATGTTTTTCTTCTTTACAAACACAATTCCCTTCAAAGAACATCTGCACGATTTCTTCTAAATAGAACTCTCTTCCTTATTAGTACCTATTCAGCCTTGCAACACAACTATAAACCTGTATCCTTTAAAAGCATTTCCTTTTATTTACGTCCTCATGTACACGAGTCATTGCTAACGGCAATCGGCGATTAATTTTTTACATCGTTTTAGAAACGACGCTGATATTCCTCCACGTAGTCCAATGCATAATTGTACAGGATGAACTTTTGATAAATACATGCTATAAACTTCAGTCATCATATTATCCAGTAATTACGTCTGATATGATTCTACACTTTGTCATTTTAATCTCTAAAAGCCGCAAGAAAATTAATGTAAAATTGCAAATGTCGGGTTCACACTATGCTAAAGATTAAAACAAATAGCTTGATTAAAATTAATTGTTTTACATGTGTAAATTGTGTATTAATACGTCATCGAAATTTAAATAAAAACTGACATGTATTTAAATTTTTGATGACGTATGCACATAAAATGATCTCGTTTTTATTGTTCTCTTTGTGTTTAGTTTTTGGGATTGCGTGATGTAATATATAGTACGCGAAACTTAAAAAAAAAATAGATAACATGGGTGTAGGGATGTTTGTGTGACAAAACGACACTGGAGTGGGAGATATAAGAAAATATAAAGACTAAACCTGAGGCTCGGAATTAATACTAAGAGAAGACTCTGTATTTAATGTATAGGAATAACTGCAGGTTGTTAGTAAGAAGGTAAGGGATTCATAAGTTGAATTATTAGACTGCGGATCATTGAAGATCCAGGTTCGACGATACGTCACTGTTGTGGCTGGAATTCATCGCTGCTTCCCAAGAAGCCAGCCTAACCGTCGCCATGCTTTAACTGTTTGGGCGCTACACGAGCTACAGGTCTACAATTTTGCCAATAATCAATATACGTGTTCCATTGATTATTATCAGTACTTTTTTCCGAATCAGAACTGAGAATATAGAGTAGTAATTTATTTGCTATTATCTTCAATTAAATTGCGTTAATTTAATATTTAATGCTTTAAATTCTGTAAGTAAATTTATACTGTTATATTAAATAGTTTATCAATGTGAATCTAAAAAGAATTACGAGAGGGAGTTTTGAACATAAAAAAAAACGAGGTCTTAAAAGTTCCCAATGGAAATACGATTCGCAAATTACAGCTCATCGCTTCCTTTTGATTTGCTCAGCAAAACTTCAAGTCCTTCAACGCAAGGTTTTGTCAAACGATACAGAATATCGTAACTGGATAACAACTGAGGTCTTACAGGTGCTGTTAAAAATATTTCTGTTACATTTTAAAGTTGCAATTACAAAAAAATTAATAAGTTGTTTGAATATTCAACGAGATTTTACGGAGATGATAGGGACACAATGTGGCTAAGGAGTGTCTAAATAATAAATTGTTTGAGATTGTTTTTAGTTTACTAGAGTAGTCCCAGAAGTACCCGACCTGACGGGTTGTTGTTGGAGAAACAAAAGTGGCCTAAAGTACCAACCTTAAGTTTGAATACTCTACATTGTTTAGTGTTTGTTTGAAAGCCATCTCAGATAATTTGTAAAAATGGGACAAATTGGTCATGTTTATGTGTATATACAACACTTTCTTTTGAGTCGAGCTAGATTCTTCTGAGAGGAGGAATCTGCTCCTTCGTTTTCCATCAACAAAATATTGACTGGCAGAGTTTCAACGAGGCTGGCCATGACGAACGCCGTAGTGGTCGAACAAATGAAGTGGCCATGGCATAAATTGTGACGAAAATCCCCAAAACGGTATTATTGTATGACCGTCAACAGAAAGTGCGCGAGATGACAGACGAAAAAGTGCTGTACGTGGCATATTGACTGATAATTTGAACATTAGAAAGCTGTGGGCAAGATAGGTGCCGCGTTTGCTGACAATGGAACGAAAACAGCGTCGCGAGGAAGATTCACAGAAATAAAGCCGAGTTTTTTCGTCGGCTCATAATCACCGATGAATCATGTGTCCAAAACTTCACACCTGAGCCGAAGGAACAGGCATAACAATGGACTGAGAGGCTCCAAATAAGGCGAAGACAGCTCCATCTGCTGACAATGTCGTAGCGTCAGTTTTTTGGAATATGCGTGATATCTTTGATTGCCTTCCAAAAGGAAAAATAATCAACGACGAGTATTATGCGAACTTATTGCAGCGTTTTGAGTGACGATAGCAAGAAAAAGAGGTGTTTCATCACGGACATGCACCAGTTCACAGCATCCATTATCGCGATGGCAAAAGTCAATGAGTTAAAGTTGGATTTCTTCCTCACGCACCCTATTCGCCAGATTTATCTTCCTCGGATCAATTTTCTCTTTCAAAACATGGAAAAATGGCTCCATAGTAAAAAAAAAATTGTTTACAATGAAGAAGTGGAGTCTTCGATGGCTATTTCGAGGACTTCCGATGATTTCCACTTGAAACAGGGTATCGAAGCTATTGAACAGCGCCGGGGAAAGGGTATCGAGCTAAAATGAGTTTAAGTTGTGAAATAAATATATTGTAATGCCTTGAAGGAAAGGCATTGTTTCAGATTAATGGTCTTGGCCGTCAGAGGAAGTTGTAATGTTGTGTACTAAGAATTGGTATTGAGGAGTCAGAGCAAGGCACATGCGGATGGCCTGTCGCAAGATAAATCTGTTAAGGCAGGCATTGTTTCTGATTAATGGCCTGGACAGTTCAAAGAACAGTTTTTAATGTTGTTTACGTAGGATCGAGGGGCAGTTTCGGCGGTCTGGAGAATTTAGAGCAGCGCACGTGCGTGCGGGGGTGAGAAGACAAGTTCAAAGTAATTGAGAGTGCAAAGACAAATTAGACCTGTCTCGATGGTCTTCTTTGGGACAAGACAGAGTAGCGGGCTATTTTTGGTAACTAAGGAACTGAAGCTGCATAATATAAATCTCGGGATAGTGGAGGAAACTGTTATCGGGCAGTTGCGACGTAGTTTTGTAACAAAGGAAAAAGGAAGGGACTGTGATATATAAGCGAGAGCGGCTTTTGAAAGAGTCAGCAGTTGGAGTTAGAGTGGGAGAGGTGTGCTGTGAGCCCCGAGACTGGAGAATTGTGAGTGAGTTATTTATGCGGCGACCACCGAAGAATAACTAAGACAGACATCGTTTAAGGGAGGAGAATGTTTTATAAGTTGCAGCCAGCGAGAGAAATAGCAAAATATTCAACGATAAACATTTTTGTATGCTGAAGTCTAATCTGTTGTAATATCAAAATTAGACCACTGTGTTCGATGGTAGGAGACCAGGACATTGCATCCAGCGTCGAGTAGTTTTCACCACGAGCAAGTGAGATGTCCTTCACGAACGGAGAACCAGCTTTCATCAAACCAACAGTGTGTGTTAGAGGCAGTGTTTAAAGCGTCCAGTATATAAAGTGTGTGTGTGTACGAACGAGCCAAATTTTCCTGAGTAATCGTAAGTTGAAATTTCATGGTATTAATATGTGTAAACCAAATTAAAAGATACAGTCAGATATCGTTCTTTTCTTTTGTGGTAATAAAATAAACTCTTTAAATTTAAAATCAATCTGGTAGAATAAGTTTGTCAATAATTAATTTCGTCTATGTCTAGATGATTAAATACTTCTTTTAAATTTAAAGATAAATGTTGGGTTCTTTGATTAAGTTAAATGTTCTGTCCGTTATCAAACCCAGTAAAGACCCATAAGAGATTGAGATCCTTTTTATAATTTTAAATTGTATAGATTGCTAAGTTTTGATAAATAAAATTTGTTTGTTTGTTAAAATATAATTTTTTTATTTTGACACCCGTTTGATTATTACAATATTTTTTCCCAAATTTTTCATGTTTCTTTTCATAGTCGGGGAACTACTGGAACTGCCCTCGTATACATACATCAGAAAATGTACATTATTGGTGCATGCTCTGAATACCTAATATAATTTATATAATATTCTCGTGTTGATTTTAGTTAGTACATATGTTAAAAAGAAAAAAATTACGTCTGATTGAAAATATTGAATAAGAAAGAAATTGGCTACCTTTCTTATTCATTAGTACATTTGTTTTTATTAATTACGCATGGAACGATGTCATCCACTAATCCTATTTCCTCATAAAAAGAATAAGTAAATAAATCGACTGAACCATTCAACAGTTGCTATATTTGGAAAACAAATTTGTTAGAGACGCGTGGAAAATTTGAAATATCTGAATCGATTACAATAAATCATTTTTCCATGCCACCAGTGTTTTCTCAGAAGCACATCTTCCGACTGGTTTACCAGAAGCGGCGGAAGGACTATTGAGCGTCGTTATTGTCCTCGCTAATCAGCAGTTTGTAAGGTTCACGACTGATGAGCTGATCCGCTGATTTACCTTTCAGAAAGGTTTTATTTCAAACCTTCCATATCTGGATTTTCATTATCTCTGCGTTGTTCCAGATCCAAGGCACGACTCATGTTGAATGCAAAGGGCTCTAACAAACCCGAAATGAACAATAACAAGTCCTTGAGCCTGCTTCTTGTCCGTCCATCCATCGAAAGACAATGGATGCTCCTTCTCGCCTGTGTGTGATCGGATACAGTTGTGTTTAGGAGGTTTCCTTGGCGTCCACTGAAGATTTCCAAGAGGAACTTGTAATCATCAACTAAATAGAACGGAAATGATGCAAAATTAATTTCTTCATTATGTCCGATTCAATTAACATTACTCGTGTTCGATGCCTCGAATTTGAACCCTGACGTTTGTTTATGACGGTACCTAATTTTCCAAGGAATACGTAAGTCATAATGTACGTGATATCTTCACTGTCCAAACGATCATCAACGTTGGACAGCAAAGGCTTACTCGGTTATTTTTCTGAAAACTGCGAAATCCTGTAAGTTTGGAATTCATTAAAATTTTTCCTTTCCTACACATCGAGGATTGTGTAAAATAAGGACTGATAATTTATAAACCTTTGTGAGTGAGAATGGCTTCAAAAATGTTAATGTTGTAGCTTAATTTACTGCTGAAACTATCAGCGAATTCATTAACTTCTGAGAAGATTTCTTATTCGAACACCACAACTGTTTTCTTTGTCTCATGTTTTTCCTTATTTCTACGGGTTTCATTATCAGCTTTCTTGTTAATTTTCGCTCTGCTGTTTCCACTACTGTCTTCCTCGCCAATTCTTTGTCTATTCTTACTCAGGCTCTCCAATAGCGGATTAATGCTTCTATTGTGTCTACACAATTGTCGGAAAAATTTCAAATCTGAATCAAATCAGTCAGTATAACCATACAATAGCAGGTCGTTTTTAAACCATAGAACAGTGTAAGTGTTCTCATCGATGTAATTCATATGTAAGAAGATTTTCTACTCGCGTAGTTGTCATGATTTGCAACAAAAGGTGATAAACACATTCGTAATCTCCACAACTTAATTTCTCTACAGTTTTCCATTGAAAGCTGCGCTGGAAACGATATTTACCACTCTGATCAAAAAGTAAGGTGAAATTGTCATTTAAAACTCCCGGGTATTACGATGGCAGGTATTTTTTTTCCCCTAGGTTGGTAGGACCGTCTATAATATTTGCCAAGCGTCTGTTTGTTAAAAGGTTTAATTATCTCCGAGTTACACGAGTTTTTGTAAACAACCAAAAGTGAATTTTTCGATTTTTGCCATGGGTGATTTTGTTGAGCAAAGAACTTGCATCAAATTTTGTTTGCGGAACGAATATTCTTGTGCGGACATGTTGAAAATGTTGCGGAAGGCCTTTGGTGATCAAACTATGGCACAAAAAACGTTTATAAGTGGTACAACGAGGTCAAAGACGAACCGCGCCCTGGACAACCATCAGCGTCTACCGACGAGGGCCACGTCCAAAAAGTCAAAGATTTGGTGCTTGAAAATCGTCGATGGACAATTAGAGATCTCGCTGATAGTGTTGGAATATCATTTGGCTCAGCCCAAACCATTTTGAAGAATGTTTTGTGTCTCAAACGCGTCAAGTCTCTATTGGTGCCAAAATCGCTCAATTTTTTGGAAAAAAAAGTGTCGAGTAGATATGTGTGAAACTTTGCTGTCTGACTATCAGGACCAGTTGAAATGCATCATTACTGGAGACGAGACTTGGATTTACGCATACGACCCTGAAACCACCGTCCAATCCAGCGAATATCGTGCAAAAGGTGAAGCGAGACCGAAAAGACCACGGCAAAGTCGATCAAAAATCAAGGTCATGTTGACAGTTTCCTTTGATCATCGTGGTGTGGTGCAATGTGAATTCCTTCCGCCGGTTCAAACTGTCGACAAAGAATATTATTTGAGCGTTATGCGTCGTTTGCGTGAAGCTTTTCTTCTGAAACGGCCGAAATCTTGGTTCCTTCATCACGATAATGTACCATGTCATTGGTTCTTCGCGACGTTTTTGGCAAAAACTCGACTCATATCGTTCCGCAACCACCGTATTCGCCTGATTTGTCGCCGTGCGACTTCTGGCTATTCAACAAACTCAAAAGGCCAATACGGGGACGCCGTTTTGACACGATTGAGGAAATAAAAACCAAATCGAAGAAGGTCTTGAAGGCTATATCGGAAAAAAACTATTCCGACTGTTTCGAGGACTGGAAAAAGCGTTGGAAAAAGTGCGTCTAATCGGACGGGGATTACTTTGAAGGGGATGAAATTGATTTGTAAGAATAAACAAAGAATTTATATTTTATAAATAAATTAACCTTACTTTTTGATCACAGTGGTATATTCCTTTCGGTCACAACATTCAGCTGTTTTTTTATGAAGTGTAACAATGATGCCTCACGAGGATGGTGCTACGGAACTATTTCCTTGCACATCTTGCTATCAATGCTTCTGACGGAAAGGCGTGGATCGAACCAGAAAGCGAATACAAGAAAGAATTGATTGTGCTTTCGACAGAAGCCATCATTGGAAACGTTACTTGTTGACCTCAGAAAAACCTGACGGACATTTTTCTGATTTTAGGAAAATAGACAAATACAGACAAAAGTAGTGATGATATAAATACCACACAATCACGTCTTTTGTCTGTATTTGGCTATTTTCTGAATATTAATTTTCAAACGAGACCTATATTCTTCATTTTAATCTTTAACGCCTAGCCGCATCACTAGCGGCTTTTATTTCGTTTTTGACGTATACATGATGACTTTTATAAATTATATTTTCCTCATTTTCGGCACTAATATTTATTCTAGTTTTAAAACTTGGAGACTTTCCTGGTTTATTATAGGTTATGAGGCAAAAGATAAATTTAGGGTGATGTTTTTGAGAAGGAAAAATCGTCAGTGGGGATTGGATTAGATTTATTAGTTTCATTAGTCATCCGCTGAGGAAATAGGACAAGTCAAATGTATGAATGAGATGTACATAAATACTATAGATGTTTAAGACTATACCTAAATAGTGATATGAAGAATTTTTTAAAGTGTACATAATTGAAATTACATGAAAAACGATCAAGGAGAATATAAGGAATACTATATACGTAAATAAGAGAGAATAAGTTTATTACACAACATTACACAATTAACAAATATTAAATAAAAAGTAAGGAATAAAAAATAATTGTAAGCTGAACTTCACTTAACTAAGAACACTAAACGGGAAGAACTAATGAGAGCATACTTAATTTAGTTTAAACTGAGAAAGTTTTCTGCGCCTTAGTTTGGCACGAGGATCTATGTACATCATTAATTTTGTTTCTATTATACTTTTCAAAATTTTCAGTCGCTTCAGAAAAATAAAAAATAGAAGTTATGTCTTTCTTTTGTGTGTAGACAGGCTATGAATAGCGTAATCCACATAGTGGCTACTCCCCTCTTATAGTATAGGAAAGGGATTTGAAAGAGGAGATGCGGAAGGGTAGAGGAAGGTAGCCAAGGGTTAACTAGGGCCCCCGGGCTATAGTTTAAGGATCCTACCCGGCATTCGCCTAAAAGTAATGCTGGACAAACCCTAGAAAAACCAGCATCAGGTAGTTAGGGCATTTGGTACTTGTCCCACGCCCTTCCGATGGCGGGAGAGGGGTTTTCTGTGGGGTCGCAGCTTACCCCTCGCCATGCCTTGGCCAGTTTAGGAGGCAGCTGGCCGACTATTCCAATAGAAATAGCGGACAACTCTTACCGTATGCCAAAGGTCTGTGACCCCGGAACATACACCTCTCAGAACAGGCCGAGGTGCCTCGGCTTGTGGGAACCTTAGTTCAAAAACGGAGAGGAAAAGGCATCCCCAAAGGTAGCCCCTTCGTGTCTATCCTACAAGGTTCTGCCTGCGAGTGAACATCCCTCGCAGGTACTGCCTGCGAGAGAATAACACTCGCAGACGCCTTGAGGATGCGGAGTCCATAAATATGAGTATTTACGGTTGGCTACCTTCCTCCACCCTTCCGCATCCCCCCTTTCAAATCCCTTTCCTATGCTATATGAGGGGAGTTGCCACTATGTGGATTACCCTATACATAGCCTGTCTACACCCAAAAAAGGGAGGCCTCAACAGAGAGAGTGAGAGAGAGAGAGAGAGATGAGCTCTCACAGGTGGAACCTTCCTGAAGAATATGAGAGGACTGTTTTGAATTAAGATTCCCAAAAACCGAGGTACCTGGGTCAGTTGTGAGACGTGTATGCTCCGGGGTCGCAGACCACGGATATGTTCCTAGTGGGACAGTCGGCCAGCTGCCTTCTAGACTGGCCCGAGGCATAAGAAATATTCCAGTCATCGGAAGGGCGTTTGACAAGTTCATGATCTATCTGATGCAGGTTTTCTAGGGTAGGATCCTTAAACTACAGCCCTGGGTCCTAGTTAACCCTTGCCTATCTTTCTCTCCCTTCCGCATCCCCCCTGTCAAATTCCTTCCTATTCTATTAAAGGGGAGTTGTTTCCATTTGTATTACCCTCATGCAGCCTGTCACTTTAAATAAATGAATATTTCCATAATATAGTATTATTTACAGTTTTCTGGATTATTTATATTTTCATATGAAAAAATGACGTCAGCAGGAAAGTACTGCGACATCTCGTTTTGTATTTAATAATTGATCTTAGATTACGTAATCATCATATAGGTTGTTGTTTTCTCATTGCAATGAAAATTCGTATTACCACGGTATCTGAGAAGTAGTGCTCAATTTCAAGCATAATAAGTCGCAACTCGTGTGTCCTACATATATTCTCCTTTGTAACACGCACGTGCGTGTCGGAGAAGTGCTGTGAGGTGTCGTGGTGTAACCTTAATTCCTCCCCGGCAACGTCTGGCACGCTGAAGCAACTTCAAAAACAGGAAAATTAAATGGAGTAAACTCTTGGGGAAACTGATTTCGTTCTGAAATGATAACGACTTTTTGTCACTCTTAATAGTTCAGCATTCTCAATCACGACGAACGTCGTAATTTCTCTCCAATCCGGAAATTTTCTTACGTCCAGTGACGTCGACTACATCTTCGGGACACATTCCAACTGCTGTATCGTTTCAAAGTAATCTTCCATTATAAAAACGAAGTCTAAAAATAGGTGTTCACGCGGATGTGCGATCATATTAACGATCAATAATAATTAAAATAAGTCAAAATAGATGTTCATTTTTGAACCTGTTAAAAAATATATGTATCAATATCACTTAGGACTGTTCCGTGGTTTCAATTATTACAAAACAGAAAATTTTGTAGTACATTTTAATTGCGGAAGAAAATCACTGCTGAAGTGCCTCATTGTTCTGTCACAACTTCCTCTGCGGTCTTCCAAATAATTTTTAAATGAATTTCCATGGCGCAGGAAGAGTAAGAAACAGATGAGTGCGTAGATATGTTAATAGCAAACAGCGAAGGTGGTTCCAAAGCGTAATATGTCGAAATTACCAATATTTATTTACACCTACACCTGCTAACGGCAGAAAACGATTAAAAATCCTGCTCTGGAGTCGTTATCATACGATTTATGACACATTGAGAGTTATTCTTCCTTTTAAACGGTAAACCAAAACATCTGGCACAAATGCGTGACTACAAAGGGCAATCCTATTTGAGGCCTCCGCTTAGCAAAGCTGTTCTAATCACATTCATTAGAGACTGACAATTATCGTACAAGTAAACATAGCTTTCATATTCGCAACGCTCGTTACATTCCTTCCATCTGTTAAGAGACAGTTGTTAATAAGATATAACACATGAAAGGATGTTTAATAAAATGTATTCAATTGTTGTTCTTAAGATTATTTACAATGATAGAATATTTACAAAGATTTGAATGATTTAATTAATTGTAAATATATAAAAATTTAACTCCATTTCTCTCAATTGAGACAAAACTACATCCACCAGAAAAAAATTATTTAAGAAAACTATTTCCCTGACCTCCTGTGGTGCAGTGCTTAATGTCTCTGCCTCTCATCACGGATGTCGCGGGTTCGAAACCCGGCGCAGACATGGGTGTTGTGCGTGTGTTCCCATACCGAGAACCCCCACAACATTAATAATAAGAACGATAGCCAAATACAGACAACAGAAGTGATAAGACTTCCAGAAACGTTATCATAAATTTCTTATTATTAATTTTCAATCAGACGTAAATTTTTCACCCTGCAAAATTAGTTCCCCGACTACTGAAACGCAAAAAAAAGTCGCTAATGACTATAGCTCTTCATGCGACTAAAAATAAAATATTTTTAAAAAACTATCCCAATAAAATGGCAAATTTGGAAACTTTACTTACGCAAACGTGTGTGCTTCATAAATGGCGTAATGAATCCTGCATCACGCTGAGCTAAATATATTTTTATACCTTACTACGGTAGTCTCTCTCTTTTTTTTTTAGGGCAACAGGTTACATGAGGGTAATCCACTTTGGGCAACTCCCCTTTAATAGCATAGGAAGGGATCTGAAAGGGGGGAAGCGGAAGGGTAGAGGAAGGTAGCCAAGGGTTAACTAGGGCCCCCGGGCTATATTTTAAGGATCCTACCCGGCATTCGCCTAAAGAAATGAAGGGAAAACCCTAGAAAAGCCTGCATCTGGTAGGTCGGGCATTGGGTACTTGTCCCACGCCCTTCTGATAGCGGGAGAGGAGTTTGGTGTGGGGACGCAGCATTCCCTTCTCCGTGCCTCGACCAGTTTAGGAGGCAGCTGGCCGACTATTCCAATGGGAATAGCGAACAACTCTTACCGTATGCCCAAGGTCTGTGACCCCGGAACATACACCTCTCAAAACAGGCCGAGGTGCCTCGGCTTGTGGGAACCTTAGTTCAAAAACGGAGAGGAAAAGGCATGCCCAAAGGTTGCCCCTTCGTATCTCTCCGACGGTAGTCTCTGGTTCGCTAATGGTTACCGTAATTTACTTCACTCCTAATCTGCGAGAGACATGCCTTTCCGATTTCCTTTTGTCATTCTCGTCTTCTACTTCAGAATTATTTTGTTTTGTCACCTCATTGCATGCCTACCATTCTTAAATCCAGATATTCCTCTTTCACCGGGACCGCTATATGCTAAGGTCAACTGCCTTTGGACTTCACCTGACAAATGATTAGAAGATTATCGACAAACAGCTTCCTTTTGTCGGCGTTTAATTTAATCCCTGTCAGGTCGTCACTTCTCTATACGGCTTGACTATTTTTGATTCTTTCCACAAAACACACGTGCACTGTACTAAAATTGTATTATAAATTGAAATTTAGCAGAAATCGCGACGCAACAATTTACTACTCTTGTAAGCATATCAGTGATGTAGCTGCCCTGGGCGGAGGCCTGCAGCTCCCTTATTTATGTATTTCGCCCGTACCGCCCCCGCCACTGAGTAGGGCTATAATATATTCGGCATTGAAACAATGGCTCTAATTCCGGGTTTGAGCGTCCAGTATTATCCGGTTCTCCCAAGTCAATATTACTATTGAACGGCTCCGTAACAGGCTTTAATATGTTAACAAAGTGATAGAACCACAGTTCTGTTATGAAAACCTGGGCACAATCAGGGCAATTGGAAGGCAATGAGGGCATCTTTTATTAATATCCGAGGGACATGTTACAAAACTAATCTATCGTTTAACCACCAACACGCCACATAAAAAATATTAGTAGCATTAGAAAACATTTAATTAACATTGCAGTAAAATTCCCCAAAAAAAAAAATTCTCAGAGATCACTAATGTGAGAAAAAAAATTAGACATTATTAACTGCAAATCAAATTCCGAAACAGCTACCACTTAATTTATTCCATATTTTGTAACTAAACACATCGTGCCTTTAATTGTCTTACAATTATGTCACATCATTAATTGCTCATAATACACTGGGAAATTCCCTGGATTATTTTAAACGTCTAAAATCATCCTTTCACATAAGAAATGTAGCAAACATGATGTTGACGAATTCAAGACTATTGTCTAGTTTATTAAATAATTTTAGAATATGTTGTGTTTATATCTACATATCTATATATATATATATATATATATATATATATATATATATATATATATATTGTAATGGTTAAAAAGGTGGTCTTAATTAATAGGAATAATTAACAAAATTATTATGTAATAAAAAATTATTGTTGATAATTACACATTATAAGCCCTGCTTTGCACGCCAAATTCCGTCAATTTAACAAACAAATATTTTAAATTTTATTTTATTAATTCATGGCATTCTATGAAAATATAGCTAATTTATTCTTTTAGATTCTAGATGAGCTGTTAAGAAAACTTAATGTGGAAAATGTGGTCTGGTGTAAAGATAAATTGGGCCACTTTTATCAGGTAAGGCATTTTATATCAAATCAAAAACACTTTTTTTCTTCACTTCCCATAGTATTCTTCTATGTTAATACTGGTTATTCACTTGTAGGTTACATTTTCTGTTGGAGCAGGAGATCCATGTGAAAATTGTCTGCATTGCCTCACTGAGATGGGAATTGGAAAGAAGTGGAACTCTGTAGTCAGGTGAGACCATTAATATTTTATTCTGGCCCATTTTGGGGGTTCACGTGTTTCCTATTATTTGTTGATGCTATTGTCATATAACTTGAAAGAATTTAAATATTATCAAAGTTATTAAAATAGCCTACTTCCAGACACCAACTACACAGTCCAGTATATATAAAAACATATACATTGATTTTCTGTTTCTTTTTTCTTCACATATCAAATATAAGTGTATGCATTTATACCTTTGTTATTTGTCTTCATTTCTATTATTGTTTTCTTTCAGTGTTGTTCCATGTAGTGTCTTCTATAATGGGAGAAATGATGGAACTTCAGATGCAAATCTAGAAGAAAAGTAAGTAAATGGTGTGTCACAATACATTCTTGTGTAGTCAAAGATGCTAAACATCTGTGTATTAACAAATTTATAATTAAACAAGGTCATCATCAACTAATTTTAACTGTTTCTTACAGTGTAGCAGAGCTCATCGTCATTGCTAGCTACATCAGTATATTTCCCAATTTATATATGTCTTTTTCTTACATCATTCTCCATTAATTTTTAAATTCTTTTCATGATATTGCAAACTTACTCTTGTTTCTTCAACTATTGAATGTATGCTCTCTTGTATGTTTATAGTGATGTGCCTTTCAAGTAAGTCTCTCTTTACTATCTAATTGTGGTTCATAATTTGACTTCATAACTTTTTCCTTAAGTGTTGTGTGTGTGTGTTTATATATATATGATATGTCAAAAATAATTGCAATATTGGTATGAAAAGGAAAGAGAGATACGTTGTGGCTTACCTGAAAGTGGAGTTCAGTGTAGCCAAATTTTCGGAGGCTCTCAGCCTCCTTCTTCAGGATGGAGTGTTACTCCATTCCGTGCACTAGCTGGCTGATTTTGCAATTATATATATATATATATATATATATATATTAATTGTAATAGTAAGAATGTGACATTGTCAAAAATATTGGTATGGAAAGGATAGAGAGATAGGTTGTGGCTTACCTGAAAGTGAAGTGTGGTGT
Source organism: Zhengitettix transpicula (assembly GCA_037074705.1). Taxonomy (NCBI): domain Eukaryota; kingdom Metazoa; phylum Arthropoda; class Insecta; order Orthoptera; family Tetrigidae; genus Zhengitettix; species Zhengitettix transpicula. The sequence continues at coordinate 226,981,480 of CM073590.1, read as the reverse complement.
CGCCATGAGGACATGGCGACACCACACTTCACTTCACTTTCAGGTAAGCCACAACCTATCTCTCTATCCTTACCATACCAATATATATATAAACAGCAAAAATTTTATACATTGGTTTGAAAAACCCTTACACCATACGATTATTTCTCATTAAAGTTTTTTATTGTTCAAACTTACAGAAATGATATTGTTCAGAAGAAAAAGTGGAATAACTTTGTCCAATCCATTCGCTCTAAGTTGACAGTGAAACAAGTTGTTGATGGTGTAAGGAGTGGAGGAGAATGTTCATTTGATTATCTTCTACTTGTGTTAACTGCAGAGTAAGTTTTAACAAATGTTTGGTTTTACCCATGAAATTTGAATGCAATTCTTTTACAAGGTAATTCTGGTTAATATGATTTGGTGAAATAGATACTTGTATTTTTAAGCATGATTGCAGCTGTGGGTCTCGTAGAAAGTAATGCCGTGAATATTGTTGCAGCTATGCTTGTATCTCCTCTAATGGTAGGTTGAATATAGAAGGCAATATTAGAAAACTGTAGAAATTATAATAATAATTTTGCTTGTTTCAGGGTCCTATAATGGCATTTACATTTGGAACAATAATTTCAGACAGAAAGTTAGTAAAAATTGGAATTCGCAGTGAAATAATAGGTTTAAGTATTTCTATCCTATTTGGGTTTATTTTTGGTCTCCTAGTTGGATGTACACAATCACCATGGGGTAGTGGAGACTGGCCTACAGATGAAATGAAAGCGAGGTATGCAAAACGTAAAGTGAGTAAACTATATATACTGCTTGGTATATACTGAAATAAGATGAATAATTTGAGATATATTATTAATGCACAATATAAATGTTCATTTTGATATAACTTTGTTCTATCAAATTAAACAATATTAGTAAAGTACAAAACATTAACTTTACAAGTATTATTAAATAAAAAGTCAATGTAAGTAAAATAAACAATTGAGATCACAAGACTTTGAAAGTGTTGATTATATGTATAGCATCACACAATGACAATACATGTTTTGTATGAAAATACCTATAATAAACTATTGAATCATGTTTTTTGCCAGAGGAAATTATAGATCTTTATGGGTAGGAGTTCTGTGGGCCCTTCCATCTGGCACTGGAGTAGCTCTAGCTTTACTTCAAGGAAGTGCTGGACCCCTTATTGGCGTAGCAATTTCTGCATCTCTTCTACCACCTGCAGTTAACTGTGTAAGCTGTGTAAAAACAATAATTCAGAAATTGACCAAATGGATTGCTATCAGATTTTCTTTTATTTCATTTAGGGAATAATGTGGGCCTTGGCATGTGTTCAAATTGGCAACCCTTATTACATTGTTCGCTACTTAAAAGGTGAAGATTATGCAGCACCCAATTTTACATCGCAGTACAAGGCCATTTATTATACGAACGACATTCCTCGAGATCTTGCAACAATGGGAATTATTAGTTTTTGTCTAACTCTGGTCAATATAGCTTGCATTTTCATCACTGCTATAATTGTTTTAAAGGTAATTTTAAGGAAAAATGTTATATATTCAAACTTATTAGTAAACCATCATAACAATTCATTTAATTATCTATAAGTAATTCCATGTCAACTCAAACAAGGTTCCTGGTTGAGCACCTCCAATTCCTATGAAATTTCACAACAAAATAACTTGAGACCTTAAACTACAGTAATAAAAATATTATATCTATATGCGCTTTGCCATTATAACATGAGTAATTCTTTACAACATATTCATAATTACTCTTTTTTTGTTATTGTTTATTTATCATTTTTATTTCCTAAAAGTTAGTATCCGCTTTTTATAATTTATTATTTGATATTTAACATAATTGCCATTATTGGGGATGTATCATGATCCAGTAGTTTGAATCTGTTTTTGAGATTTTCGCGCACAGTTTGTCAAACATGAATCTGTAAAACCTTCTTATGCTGGTGGAAAAGAACAGAACACAGTGTCAGAAGAACCTTTTTGAAATTTGTAGAAATGAAAATAACACCTGGAACCTTCTGTGAGGTTGTGGAAATAAGCATAGCTCAGTAAAATATTATTTTTATCTTATAAATTGCTATGTCCTTGTCTTGGTATCCTTTTGTAGGTGAAAAATCTATCACCCTCAGGAATATTAGATGGTAGTTTTTAAGGAAAGCTAACATAGTAAGTCATGCAGTAAATTTGACAGTTTCTTTTGCTCTTTTAGCAGATTGAGTAAATGTTCCATACTCAGTTACATGGGCTGTCTATTAATTACTGTGAAAAGGATTTGAGATTGGCATGCTTCTCTTATGGACTATATCTTACTTACTTTATGGCTTGTTCACACAAGAATTTATGAAGTCTTACAGCTGTATATGGTACTTTTATTTTTAAAAATGGGTGAATGTAATTGCTTCTATTTTAATCGATAGATAGAATTAATTCATTTTCCTGGCTATACAAGACTGGGATAAATAAATATCCCAACTATGCTGGGTAATCAGATAGTTTCCTATATAAATTTACAAAATACATGTGCACCGAAATTGGTAGCTTTCCCCAAAAATAAATTTGAAGAATGTATATGTAGAAAAGTAGTATACTATTTTATACACATCAATTTAATATAAACTAAGCACTAACTACTGCAATTTAAAACTATTCAAACATCTCAAATTTAGTTTCATTTAACTCACATAGGATAAGTTCACATTATTTCCTATTTTTCTTTTATAATACAGATAAAAGAAGTTGCTGCTCCATATACATCCAGTCCTGACCTTCGTAGATTTTGGCAACAAGACATCCGCATGGCTCGCTGTACAAATCGTTCAACTGTAAGGCGACATCGTACTGATTCTGACAACCAGTGAGTTTATGTCAACTATATGGAAAGTTGTGAATACTTAACAGGAAAGTTGGCTTGTGGAGTAATATTGTAGATGCCTTATTTCAACTCTCTGGTTCATTCCTCTCTTTCCAGTATTTTCAAACTGAGATTTTAAAACTTACTTCCAAGTCGAAAAACTAAACTGCTCCTTTCACCCTTCAATTCAGATTAAAAACTGTCTCTCAGGTCTTGCAGTCCTGTCTCTTTAACTCCTGGCCCCTCCTACATTCCTCTCCCAGAAGCATCTTTGGTCATCATGTGATTAATTTCAAACCAATCACTTTTTGATAAATTTGCTTCCCCTACTAATGGCTCTCACTCTAGGTAGGGTTGACATCTGTTGGCTAAGTGTGCATAGGTTTTATAATTATGTAACCAAAGGGATAATTTAATTAAGACCAATAGCTTGATAGTGGTAAAAGTTCAGGTACTGGTGAAATAAAGATTTTGTTCTAGATTTAAAGAAATAACTCTGGCCTTTATCAGTTACCTACTTGTAAATGTGAAATTGATAATGAAACTTCGGCATCACTGTCATAGATCTTGTAGCTTAATCTTATTATATTTCATATTCTACTTGAACAAGTAACAGGAACTTAACATTCATTTCTATCAGCTGCTTTATATTTTCTACACAATGATATCTATTTTATTACATTTGCTCCAAATTTCACAGGCTTAAAATTTTATTTGATCATAGTTAATTTTAGTATGAAGCATACATTAATCAATCCTTACTTATCAGTAGTTTAACCAATATGCAATTTATTTTTGCATGGATATTTGTTGCAGGCTGGTGAATGAATTAAATGATATCTCACCTGAAAATTTGGGTACCACACTGGAAGCAGCTGTTAGGCAAGCACTAGCTGACCCAACATTCCGCAAAGTTAAGAGAGTTAGTTATTCACATAATTCATCAGATGTAAGTAAAAATAGTGTAATTTAAAACAGTACATATTGTAATTGATAGCTTATATTTGAATTTTACCTCAGCCATTGCACATTTTTAAGATTCTGAAATATTTTCAATCTATGAAGAAAACAGGAATTTTGCCAATCAATTATTTCAGTGATGTATAAGTTAACAGAAAAACTACTGCTGATTCTTGATTGAGTGAAAAATAATAGTTACCTGAATATAATGTAAAAGCCATTAATGACAACATGAAATCAAGTCTTTTGAGCCACATTATTAATTAACAAAGATTTTATTAGTGTCCCTAATTGCAAATTTGTAATAGATTAAACTTAAAATGTTGATAAAAATTTCTTACAATGAAATTTTTAACAAGTTTCAAATTTTAAATATGACAGTTATGAGTTGTCTTATGTATTATTTCTTTTAAAGTAGTTAAATATATATTGGGTATAGAAAGAATACTTAAATTAACTTTACTAATATTTGTGTTATAGGTCATAAGAGCACTAGGACTTGGCAGTGGTGAAAGGCGACCAAGTTCTGGTGTTTCTCCTGAGACGCCACTTAGTGATCCAGCAACCTTAGAGCATTTAATACTTACTCTTACGGGTGAAAAGAAAACAGCTCAAAAATTAACACGAGCTCATACATTAACAAGATCAATGCGACGTACACCATCCACAAGATCTCATATGGGAAGCATGAGGAATTCATTAATCCTAACACATAATGCACATTCTTCTCCATGTTAGTAACCTGTTTCCTTCTTCTTTACATTATGCAGTTAATGTGATTTTTGTTTCCACAATCCAAAACTATAATTTTTTTGCTTATAAATCAGAATGTTAGAACCCAGTAAATCAATTATTAAAATATGTAAAGCTTTTAGGAACAAATTTTTTTGATTAAAAATAATTTATCATGTAATAAAATTAAAATATTAACTATTGATGATAATCTAAAAAACAAGCAAGTGATGATACAAGTTTTAATCTGTCTTTTTCATTAGCCCATATCTGTCCACTGATTTTGTAAATTACATTATGACTACAAAAATATAATTCCCTGTCAATTATGTACATATAACTCAATTTGATAAGAAAGAGTAATAGACCAAACTTTAAATCAGTAGTTGGTGTCATCAGGCTGGAAAGCAATAACATCACATTTATGAGAGGCTGAGGACAGTAGGAGTGAACATCATGCTAGCCGGCTGAATAGTCTTGATATGTTATTGCTTCCCAGCCTCACAACACCACCTGTTGACTTAGGTAAGTCAACTGCTCTCTATCCTGCTTTCCTATCCAAATGAGTTAATTAATTTGACAATGTCACATTACCTTCATTTGCATTATTGTATACACATATTATAATAATATATGATTTAGTTTTTCAAGCTTGTCTGATATTACAGCTAACCACTCTCCTGCAACAAGCATTAACCTCGGTCTACCAACTATAATGGAAAGTGGAAATTCCAAGGCTGATAACAAGAGGACATCATTAATAAGAAATCTAATACAAAATAATCAGAGTAACACAAATGAAAATAATAGTGAAGAAACAACAAGCCTTACGCTAAATTCTGATGGATAAAAATTTTCTCAATTATTTATGATGTATATTTGTACAAATTTTCTAAATAAAAATATATTTATGATTATTATCATAATTTCATTTCAAAGTCAAAGAATTATAAATATTTTTACTTATATTGAGATATAATTTTCATATAACATTAGGATAGATGGTTTTGATACTGAATGGTGCTAATAAATTCATTAAGTGACAAAACATATATCAGTTGAGCTATTGCATATTGAAATAAAATTTGAAGTTCTTGAAATCATTAAAATTATTAGAATTAAATTGGAATTTCAAAGGGCTATGTTTTGTTATCTAGATATCATGTCAATGGAAAAAAAGAGAAAAATTGGCAGCTAATGATAATGATTCTAATACATGTAAAGAATGATATTTTTCAATGCCTACTTCCTATTACACAGATATACTATAATGAAAATCAATATAGAATGGACGGTAAATGAAAACTATGAAATTGTATGTAGTGAAGAGAAAGTATAAATAGCCACTAATTAAACAATTTTTTCTTCGACTCGGGTGGGACAATCGGCCATAATGAAGTGATATAAATATACAATGGAAATGAAATGTGTATCACTTGGTTTTTCTTCTTTATTTTGAAATATAATAATAATTAATATTTATTGCCAAAACAAGTTAATAATCAGCAAGGATCAGGTTTTAACAAACTAGGTAAAGATTATATTAATGATAATAAACAATTCTTAGTTCAATACTTAAAATAACCAATCATATTGATTTCATTTAGAGAATTATTCAACAGTATATACTCGTTTATTCTATAATAATTTGTTTACAGTCCACAGTATTTGTGAGGTTGGGAGCTTTCTAGTATTTAGAGGCTGCCAGTTGTACAATTTCACCTCCAGCCTCTCAGGTCTGCAGTTGACATTAGTGGTTCTCTGCGTGTGGATGGAGAGATTATCCCTCAGCCAAGTCTTGTGATGAAAATCTAATTGCCGGCTTCTTGAAGTCAGAATTTGAAGAACCCACACTAGGCTGGCTATAAGATGAAAGCCAGGATTTTCATTTGGAGAAAGAGGACTTTTGGGGGCTGTTATATAATGTAGAGCTCTCTTTTGAACTCAGAATTTGAAGAACCCACACTAGGCTGGCTATAAGATGAAAGCCAGGATTTTCATTTGGAGAAAGAGGACTTTTGGGGGCTGTTATATAATGTAGAGCTCTCTTTTGAACTATGAACAATGCATGACTTCCTTTTGATCTTACCCACAGCCTCATTCTATATAGGAGATGAATATGAAAAAGGGTGTAGTAGGCTGTTATTCTTTTTAAAGTTTACAAGTGGTAAGGCACTCTCAGTCTTTGCAGTAAATTAATTCTGGCCAATTTCTTAGTCTGAACTTCTATATAAGAACTCCAAGTCAAATTAATGGTCCACTGGGATGTTCAACAATTTGGCAGATGTGTACTTCATTTTTCTCTAGGCAGAATTATTTGAGAATGAACAAAATACACTTTGTTTTTCTCTATTTATTGTATTAAATATCTGGTGTAATAAAGGGAAAAATCATATTGGAAATAATATTTTTTTAATTAGAAATAAGAGAAATGAAGGGATATCTTCAAATTATATAAAAATATATATTTATTTGTTTTTCTTATTTATTTGATAAGTGTGAACTGTTCTCGGCAAATGTCAGTGCTTTTTCTGTGACGTTATTTACTTTTGGCATGTCAATCAACATAGGGGAGGGTGTATGACGTCAGTGCGGCCGAATAAGCAATTAATTCAAACACAAAATTTGATTTTCTTTAATATGAGTATTAAAAGGAGAAAGCTAAAATGAATCGTTACCCATTACGAATAATGTAGTCAATTTACAATTATTTCAGTTTTTTTAATAAACTCTCATGTGACGGACGGAGCTAAAGGAAAGCTAGTAAACCTCTTCAATTCTGAGGGTAGATAATAAGTAGAAATGATATAGGTTTCCAAAATAATGCCACATACTTGCTCTTTCCTATATTAGATGTTAAACGCGGATCGCAAATTCAAATAGAAAAATTGCACTATCTGGGAATTTAAATCTTTCTAAGATCATTTTGTATTATTTCAGTCTGAATAAAATGCATATATGAATTAATCGCTTTTTACGGTGAATTGAGGGGTCGCATAAACCATTATTATTAATTTTAATTTGACTTTGCCAAATATTTGATCTTCCCGTGTCAGTGCGTAAATTCTTGGGAAGTGGCAATTCTTTTCACATAGCTCGATACTGGTCTTCAGCTATTTCTATAAATTGGTGTAACCTCGACGGCTCAAGATGGCTGACAGAAACTACGCGTAACTCCTCATAAAGATTTTATTAAAACCAGTGCTAGAATTACAACAGTTTATTCGCTTAATAAAATTTGCGACATCAAGAGAAGCTTCTTAAACTTATCACTAGGCTTCACGTACGCCATCCCGTTTCTTCACAATGCATATTTTTTTATATGCTGTAACTGTGCTAATAGTAAAGTGGGCCGCGTGTTATGTAGGCCTGCACTACAATACTAAACACATTTACTATGATTTATTTCATCGCTCCGAAAGACAATATATTGACAAGATATTTCTCTTTAGTTCTACTGGAATAATTCATTTGAAAAAAAAATCCTAGCAAATTTTAAACTTAAAAACAAACGTATTGGTTAAAAGTGTAATTATTAGATAAATAAGTAGACACATTATGGACAAAAATAAGTGCTAAATAAATAACACACACTTTTCCTTGGTGCTTTCGCCAGGTGATTAAAGAAACGCAAGAGCCGTAAGAGCGACACACGGCGCAAATCAGATGAATATCTAAAAAAAACTTGAGTTTCTTTTTTCATGCGGTGTGTCGTGCTTACGGTTAATTGAATAACCCGAAGAAAGCAACAAAGATTCCAGAAAAGTGAGTTGTATTTATTTATCACTTATTTTTGTCTGTTATTTATGTAAATATATTCCACTTTACTTCCTTCAGAAGTACCATCATCATATGCATCTGAAACATTGAGATAATGTTAAAGATTTATGCTAGGTTTAATAATGTCAAGAAACAATGGTTGGAGAAAAATTAAAAACCATGCGAACATGTTAAGCGAGTATCAGAAAATGCTTTCTGTTAGACATAATTTCTCAGCGATTGAAGACGAACAATATTTTTTATTATACAATTACTATTCAAGCGTTTCGACATAGATAATACACTTATATATTACTATTACTAATAAATTATTAATAATCTTCAATATATTAAAAACCTATTCTCCACTGTTGGAACTATCTCCGATCTGTAGACAAAGATTCTTGTATAATCATCATTAGTGCTCTGCCCACAACAAAGTTTTCACACTTATCTCCATTTACTCCTGTCTTCTGCCACCCTCTTCATGTTCATATATGTTCCACTTTGATATCATCTATTACTTTGTGTCTTCTCCTTCCTCTCGATCACTTACCTTCAACTAGTCCTTCCATACCTTACGTTAGTTAGCTGTCCAATCTCAGTACGTGCCCTACCCAGTTCTTCTTTTTATAATTTGCAGCAGTCTCACCATCTCTTTTCAATACTTCTTCATTTGTCACCCTTTCCGTCCAGCTTATCGTTTCCATCCTCCTCCACATCTCAAAAGCCACCAGCCTTTTCTCATCCTCTCTTCTCAACGTCCGCGTCTCTGCTCTGTATAGTGCCACACTTCAGACAGAGCGCTAGCCTGATCTTTTTCGCAGACGTTTTTTGAGTTTACCACCTAATAACTCCCTTTTTCTATTAAATGCTTCCTTCGCTATGAAAATAAGCGATTTTACCCCCACGGACTACCGCCTTATCGTGGCGGGAAGGTATGCGTTCCCCAATGGCCATTAGAGCTATGTGGCGGGAGCTTCAGCTCCTAGTAGGACTACCCAAGCCAGACGGATTGAACGGTAGGGAACAGACAAGAGAATTCCACTTGCACTCCAGGATGGGGTTAACAAACTCATACCATAAAACAAGTCCTCAACGGCACCGACGACGGAGGAAGTCTTTCAGAACGGTGAAGCTGGCGGAAGAGGCACATTTCCTCTTTAGGCAAGCAGCTGGGTAACCTACTACCTATGTAGAAAGGAACAGAATACTACCACATTCTATTTTTCTGGAAGTACATGGTATGGATCTGCGTGTAAATGAATTCGGATGTAAAGCTTCCCCTCACTTGGATCTGCGGAAGGCGAATACATTTGGATTATATATCTCTTTGTGTAAAATATTTGGTTATATCGATAAACTCAAAGAGATATATCAACATGTTGTTTATATATATCTTTGCATAAACTCTTTAACAGAAGTATCTTTAGACTGCATAGTGTTTAGATAAAGTATTTATCAATCCATGAGTTAACCTCAATTAAATAATCCAGGTGCTATCGTTAAATATAAGAAAATTACATTTTCCGTTATACCATTTGTTTTGGATTCATTAGTGATACAAATGCAATAAAAGAACATGATATGAACATAACTTTAATTAATGTTAGTTACCCAAAAATGATCAACAAACTGTTTTAATTTTACCGTTGACATTAAGAGAAAACTTTCATATTTTTTCTACCTATTACATTAACAAAATGGCTGAACAACAAAGAGTAAGAAATATATATAACCATTATCTTCATTTGTAAGAATTTTTATATTTTAGGAGTCGTCAGATTTTGAATTTATCAAAACTGTGTTTTACTGTTACTTTGAAATAATTACATGAGTTTTTTTTATATTTTAGGATAGCACAGATTTTGAAGTTATCAGAACTGTTTTTTACTATTGCTTTGGAATAATATTTTTGCCTATTGGTTCATTTTTCGCCACAAAGACATTTATTTTTGATGGTGAGTATTTCTATAACCCAGAGGGTATCCTCCGAGTGAATGTTATGTCTGCAATTATCATTTTAGTTATGTCAACAAACATTTCCACCTAGAAAGACAAATGTTTATTCTTCTAAAAAATTCCCAAGGAGAGTTTATTTTTAATTAGTAATGTTAAGTTAATTAAATATAATGGTCAAGTATTTTTGATCAGGAAAAACCTACTCACATTCTTAATAATGGGGAGAGATGTAACAACAACAACAAATACCATGTAATAATAATAATAATGAAGAAACATCATATAAATAAACAACTTTGTCAGAAAATTGTTTAACAAAAACTTAAATATGTGGGGTTTTTTGCTCTATTTTTTAGGTACACTAAACCTGAAAAGGCTCTAAGACGACGTAACATTGGCATATTAATTTTTTTAATAAACAATTTTCTGACTAAAGGCCATTTATTTATTTATGTTCTCAATGTCTTATCTATTTAATTTATGCTTCCAAACAAAATATTTTTGCACATAACAAATTTAAGAATGTGTAGAAACCTTTTTCCTTTATAATTATAATTACACATTGAAGAGAACGAAGTCTATAAACACAACCTTTTTTTTTTTAGGTCTTCTTGGACTTGATAACATTCCAGCCAACGTATACTCAGCAATAGCAGCTGTTGTAGTCCTTCACATTGCCCTCATATTTTTTATTTACAAAGCATATTCAGATTCTTCACAACCAAAGCCTCAGAAACAAGATTAAGAAAGGTAATAATTTTTTTTTAAAAAAAAATGACATTCTAATAATAGCAAATTAAATTCAATGAAGATTGTAACTATTGGATGAAGAGTTTTCATGATTCCAATAGGGCAAACATATTTCCCAGTTAAAAGCAAGAATCCCATATTCAAATTACTATATGTTAATTTTGGCATTATCAACATAGCAGCAATTAAAAAATAACTAGGTTGTCTCATTAAATATAATTGATTGTATAATTTGAGATACCTGTGTCAACTTCGAAAGTTGTATAGAATTATGTTTAAACATAATTATGTGTTCTAGGTATTGGGATGGGAGATGTACCTTCTGTATGTAATTATTTCTTTTGTGTCTTGCTGGGGTTAGGATTGACTGAAGGACAGCACATATGTTGCAGCCATATAGGTGACAATTGGCTTTTTGGTAAGGGATGATGAGGCTGAGATATATGTGGAAAAACAAGATTAATATAGAGAGTAAGTTGTTAAACATTTGAAGGCTACCCTTTGGTAGTCTGTTATAAGTTATATTAAGACTTATTTGTTAGCCTAGAAAGTTTAGTGGTCAGGCATTGCTTTCAGTTTTTCAGATTTCCATTGTGTGTATATATATATACACACACACACACACTTAATTGTATGGGAGGATGTAATTTGTGTATAAAGGGAACACCTCATGAAAGACATGTATCAAAGTAAAAAGAATCAGTTGAAGGAGATGAATCAAGGAAAATTGTATTTTAATAGCCCCATGATCAACGTAGAAAGTATACTAATTTCTTATAGAATCTTTCATACCCGTCTCATGTAGAAATGAACAAAGGATTTTGCAATCCATATTCATAGTATATAATAAATTGTTTGAGAAAATAGTTTATGAAAAATTATATACAATTTATCAGTTAATAAAGCTAATTTATATTATGATTTGTAACATGCACAGTAATGAATTTCTTCACCTTTTTCAGATCATTGAATGACTTTGTCATAGAATGTTTATAATTGGTGGGAGTGGTTTGGGTGTAGTTGGACTAATTATGATGGAGTTAATTTTCCCCTCCAAAAGTGCTCATATACAACAGAATAATGTTGTGTAAGTAACCTATTTGTGTATATGAATTGTTTAAAATATATAAATTTTTACTAGTCTTACGAAGTTTTATTTTCCATTCAGATTTATGAATCCCCTTCATAGCAGATCCAGTCAACACTGTTAAGGATTATCTTTTATTTGGCATTTAGAATGGTATGGTAGGCAAAAATTTAGCCACTGGACCCTAATGTTTTAAAATCCATAAAAAGCAGAAGCCAATTAGTTTCTTTCATAGAATTACTGTTACATGTACTAATTAGGATACATTGTGTACCGGATTACTTTGTATTATACAAAAAAATGTAGCAATTATGTGAAATAGCACAATATTGGATAGCCTGTAGCAGTGTTCAAAACTTTAAAAGTTTTGGATTGCATATACCATAAATGCATATTTTATTGATTGTAGAATAATTATTTCATTATTTATACTTCAATTTCTCGAAAAGATTTTGGTTTCTGAGAAACTTTTAATTAAAGTGTCAAACTATTGTATTTCCATGGCTTTCTCTTAAAGAGTAAAAATTAATTTAAGTCAGGGGTGTTGAGTAAACTTGTACCAAGCTGTCCTGCCTAAAAAATTTCTACAATCAATACCATAAATAAAGATAAAAACAGTTGACATTTTTTATTTATAAGTACTCATAGGTATAGAATGTTATGAAATTTTTCCATATATATATATATATATATATATATATATATATATATATATATATATATAAAGTTAGGAAGTAATTTGGTGACTAAGTCACATTTGATCTTGGATTGTGAGGAAGGATAGAAATAAATAGGATTGTCTCTTATGTGAATTCATATGCTCAGGCATAGAATCAATCACAAAGAAAAGCATATGTTCCAAGCAGGGAGTAGGAAGGAAACACTGAAAATATTTGACCCAGGCAGGACTTGAACTTTCTCAGTACACAGATGCCATATATATATATATATTTGTGTACTAAGCAGAATACGTGGGTTCAAGTCCCGCCTGGGTCAAATATTTTCAGTCTTTCCTTCTTCTTCCATCCTTCTCTCTGCTTTGAACATATGCTTTTCTATGTGCGTAATTCTTCGCCCGAGCATATGAATTCACATAAAGCGCAATCCTCCTATTTATTTCTATCCTTCCTCACTATCCAAGTTTGAATGTATATATATATATATATATATATATATATATATATATATATATATTGTAATAGTAAGAATGTGACATTATCAAAAATATTTGCAATATTGGTATGGAAAGGATAGAGAGATAGGTTGTGGCTTACCTGAAAGTGGAGTGTGGTGTCGCCAAGAGAAACTGAAGAACAACCTTCGGTGTATATATATATTATATATCTCCCAACAAACTAAGTATCAATATGATATGAAGTTTAATTTATAGAACTCTGCTTCAATGTGTGAATTAACTTTGTTCAATGCATTTTGTGTGAATCTAAGATCCCATTTAACGTTTTTGGTTTCATGAATTGCTCTGATATACAAATATTTTTGATTATCTTGAAACTTTTTATAAGTATGTATCAAAATATTTTAGGAATATATCAAACTACATTTGTACCAAACTGGCTTCATAATGAAAATTATTGTTGTAAGGGTTATTTTCTCTATTTTAAACAATTATATATCACAATAAAAATAATCTTAAATATGTACATTATGATTTGAACAACAGTCATTAACATCACATTTAAAGTAAGGCTTTGAAGAAATCAGTTTCCATCTGAAATCAAAGAGAAATAAATAAAATAACATCAGTAATGTAGTATGTGCACAGTTATTTGGTTTATTGCCGACAAGACATTTTTAATTAGCACACTAAAGAGAAATTTATTACTATGGGTTTCATTAAACAGGGTTTAATTCATATAAAAAGGTTCAAATTTTTATTAAAAATAATATTTAATAAACTGTGTATTTTTTTTTAAAAAAAAACATTTATTTCTGCTCACGTTTACGGAGGCATGAACACTTATCTCAGGGATTCTAGTTTGCAAATTTTTTTGAAAATAAACATTTGAAACTAGCTAATCATTTGAACACATTATACCCTGAACCATAGGCGAGAAAACGTAACCATTTGGTCCATCACCATGGTTCTGTATCATGAGGGACAGGTGTTGATGTGCTTATCAATAATAAAAAGGTGTTGACTCTTTACTCATCCTCAGACCCCTCAGAGGAAACTTCTTATCATTGAAAAATTATATATGTTAATTTGTCTATTTTTGGCCATACTGTAGACACGATATATTCAAGACAATTCTTTTACACTTAATCAGTAATGTAGTGTTTTCAACTAATAAATATGTGATTATTGCTCGATACAGTGGTCCAACAATTGCCTGAGCCAAAATATTAAGTATTTCATATCAAGAAAAGTAGATTCTTCAGTAATTTGATTAATATGGAGCCAATACTGATTCTCTTGGCCTTGTATCACTATTCATTCCCTAATACATAATCGGGAAACTTTTATTCCTGTTAAACAATTGTTGTTTTTTATAAATTGTTAGGATTTATTTAAGCTAATTATATTTAATGTACAAGCAAACATCAAATTGAAATACTGTATTTCAAACATGCACTAATATTTATTATGTGCATACAGTGCATTGTTAAAACAAAACTTGAAGTACACAAGCACCCTTTTCTGATGGTATTGATTTAAGACACATTAGCTGGGAATAATGAACTATTCTTTCACTTTACACAGACAAGTATCAAGATGGATGCAGAGCTTATACGCATTTAACACCAAAGACAAGAATAATTGTAATTCAGGAAGAAAAATTTAATCTTAACCTATGACTTTTAAATAAAACCCTCAATGACAAATATAAAAGCTACTCACATTCAGTATCAGTACTGGGCAAAATTTGGTATCTTTCCAAGTACTGTCTTGTTGCCATTGATATGTTGGTGTGGCCTGAAATAATGTGCAAATTTAATTTTAATGGAATAAAGTGTGTAATCTGTCTAACAATCATAATTTAAAAAGGTTTGTTGTGAAAGTAGACTTACGGCCCTTTTTAACAAGGCAGTAATTGAGAAAATATAACTAGGGCAAATATCTCCATATGCATTGTTGTGAAAAGCAACATAACTATTGGAGTAAAAGAGATTCTGAAATACTTTAATGGTTCATGGAAAAGAAAAAGGAAAAAATTCCAAAAATTGATTTTCTTTAAACAAAATCCTTGCTGAACATTTATTTAAGATCAATTGAATGATAATTGGTAATACTCCAAATACAACCATACGTAAGATATTGCTGCCAAGAATCAGGATTATCATCACATTCATAACCATTGTATGTTATTTAAGTTGGGAATAGAAATACATTTGCCATTTAATTTAAAAATCAGAAATTTGATTAGTAAAATTCAAGAGCCTCTGAACTTATTAATAGATATAGATTTTTGTTATTAGAAACTAAAGTTTGGCTTTTTTAAAAGGACAGTATTAAGACTTTGAACTTACTTGGCAACATTTGTGATTGCTCTTGAGTTTTCAAATATTTACCAGCCAATTCATCTAGTCTGGTTCCAAAATTATTTCCCATACTGTTGCGTTCAGCTGGAACTCTGCAAATAACAATTAATGAGACTGAACTAGCTTTCATAGAGGACTCATACTTGACACCAATTATTTTTCATATTGCAAAGGACCTAATCCAGAATGCAATAGTTAATAGCATAAAAAGACTGCATTCGTAATTACACTGATATGATATATTGATACCAATAACAGTATCACAAGTCTTTAGATCATTATATTGGTAAATTGAGCTTTCGGCATTATTATGTCATTATCACAACATGACAAATAGTTATTAAACATGTTTCCACATAGATAAAATTATTTTATTAAGAGATAATGGCAGAATAATGCCGAAAGTGCACCTTATCAATACTGTCATGTAAAATTGAGAATATTTATTAATTGAAAGGTAAACAAGTTTATTTCAAAATAATGCGTCAAAAATTAGAATTATGAATTGAACAGTCGAACAAGTTTATTTAATTGACCTATGTATCCATAGAAGCCTGCTTGAAATGAACTGAACTCTGCCTGGTGAAACACAGTTTTATATATAAGGAGAATCAGAAGTAACATAATATTCATTATTGCAATAGAACTCTCTGGAATAAATAGATTATCTGAATAAAAAATGTATGTCAGTAAAATGACTCAAACAAACAGCTTGACCATTAGACCACCACATCAGTTCTTTCTCTGAGGACTAATGAGGCAATATATAGATCTAGACTCGTGAAAATGTTATTGGGTATGAATATATTGTGCCAGAAGTATACGGTATTTTAACAAATTTATTCTACCTATTTTCGTGTGATCTCAGTCAACCATTTGTGTGTAAATTTTGAATGATTTTTAATAAAAAAGTAACTGTCTTTAACTTGTGCAAATATAACTACTACTACTACTCAGAGGAAAATTGTACTATTGGAACTTACAATATAGTCTCTTCAATTACACTCCTTTCTTGAACATTAATACCCAACATCTGCTGTTGTCTGATTGTTGCCCTTTTAACAATTTCTTTGCCTGAGAGAGTCATTTTTTCACTCTTCTTCACCTCTGTGCAGCGGTATGTTGAATCACGCTTAAATGATGAACTTCCCTTCAGAAGCTTTGAAACCTGACCCTATTTTGAAATATAAGATTTTCAATGTTTAAGAAAATTCAAATAATTATAAATGAAACAATAAACAAAATTAGCCAATAGCCCATAAACCATTGATTGCTTATTAAATATTTCAGATAAACATAAATTTTTTATG
The DNA here is from genome assembly GCA_037074705.1 of Zhengitettix transpicula. NCBI lineage: Eukaryota > Metazoa > Arthropoda > Insecta > Orthoptera > Tetrigidae > Zhengitettix > Zhengitettix transpicula. The sequence continues at coordinate 226,964,551 of CM073590.1, read as the reverse complement.
ATGATAAATTAATTTGTATGTATTTATACATATGGATTAAATTCAACTCAGCTTTCGACATTTACAAACAGACAAAATAAATATATTCAATATTGTTCTACCACACTTGAGGAATCTTAAATTCAGTAGCATTTGCAACTCTTTAGATTCAAATGTAAGGAAAACTATCCTGTACAAGTAGAGAACCAGGTTTGCATCATTCACATACATTGTCAGTACTGCAGTAGATAGCACTTTACTTGGAAATAAATAATTTTGCGGGTCAATGATATGGAGATTTATCTGATAAATGCTATGAGAGAAGTGTTTGCAAATATTCTATTTTTTTATGGGTGGGTGTGGGTTTCATGAGAGAAAAATGGATCAAAATTGAGTTCATCATCTGTTGAATTAGGATGTAAGTATATAAGGAGGGTCTGTAGTTGAAATTCTTGGTGTTGTGGGTCTGGGTCTGAGCAGCTACTGGGAATTGCATTGTAGGCAGTTTGATACTGCAACACTGTTAGCAATGCATTTGGGAAGAGGTTGTTTTGTTTGGCTGAAGTAGAAAGTACAGCAGAGTTTGCTGTTAATCTGTTTTTGTTGTTGTTGTTAATGATGCAGAAGGGGCTGGTAACCTTTGCTTTGATTTTGTAGGTGACTTATTATTAAGGATTCTGGAGTATAGAAGGATAGGGCAGATATGACTCCTGTTCCAACCGAACAGCTGTGAAAATGGTGGTGCTGGGGGGGGGGGGGGAGTCCACAAGGGTGGACAAGAATGTTGGGAGGGAGTAGCAATTATTTATATATATATATATATATATATATATATATATATATATATATATATATATATACAGATGGCAATGCCACACTTCACTTTCAGGTAAGCCACAACCGATCTCTCTTTCCTTTCCATACCAATATTGCAATTATTTTCTATCTATGAAGGTATTGAGGATTTGGTTTGTAGGTGGCCAGACTATTCCAGGTTCAGTAAATGCAAGCTATGCAGAGAGTTAGACTGTATGGGAGGAAGAATTTTGGTGTGATTATAGAATAAAAACAAAAATCATTTCACATACTATACTGCATCCTTCTACTTTGGATCTTTGTTTCAATTTTCTTTACATCATATACGTGGAATTCCTGGGAATTCTATTGGAATTTTGTGTCTCAGGAAAGTATTTATAAACACTGCCCATATAATTTTTATTCAGTTCAAAATCTCAAGTAACTTCATTGTTACTAGATTTTAACACAATGTTCATGAATTTTATTGAAATGGAAATGAGAATGGCATATCCTTTACTGACTCTCCCTTATTTTTTTTATAGTTGTTTAACAACCGAGCTAAGACAAGAGGTACTTTTAACTTCACAGAATTTGATTTGACTCACATATATTTGTGAACATATTCAGACCATCAAAAAAATTTTAAAATATGAAAATAAAATGGATAAATCTTTTGGACATCAGTTGAAATAACTTATAATTTATTATGGAAATTATTAAGCACTAATTTATGGTAGAAACTAATTATATTTTTTAAGAAAATTGATATTAATATAAATTAATTATTACAAATAAATAATAAACATTTAAAATCTCAAATAAATACTCACAACAACTTTCCTATAAAATATTTCCTGCCTTCCATCACAGCTGATAAGAGATGAATTTGCATTTTGATGAGCATTACCGTGAGAATCTCTGCAAATGATTTAACACTGCAGTTACGATCAACTTAATATGTATTTTATTAGTTATCAAAGTGGTATTCCATTACACATTAAATCTGGGCAATTGTTCCAAATTACTCTTCAGAATTTAAATGACTTCATTTCACTCCATTTAAAAACTAACAAACCTATAACTCTGAGGATAAATTATAACAAAACAGGCAAATGAATGTCAAACTCATTAAGAATCAGGGCAATAGGCTTGCTACATTTGAATTATATATTGTGAACACTTCATTATAAGATGCATTAAACTGATTGAAGGAACATAAGAATAGATGTGGGATTCTTAGAGTTTTGTTGTAAATGGCAAGGAATCAATTGGATGAGGGTTTGGTGCTATTTCATTGTCTCAAATACAAAAAAAAACACAACATTGATTATTACTTTTCCCCTCTTAATGAGTCATTTGGCACTCAACAAGCAGCCAACAGGAAAAAAATAAAAACCAAGAGCCTTAGGAAGAAATCAGGTGGGACACTTATATTGATTATTATATATTTAATAACTTAATTATTTCATATTTGTAAAAAAAAATATAACAAAGTATATATACAGCAACATTTTCAAATTTATTATAATAATTAGGTTTGAATTGATTTAATTAACTTTAACACTTCATATGTTACAAACAAAATCTGGATTATTTTTCCCAAAAATAGTATAGTATACACATAAAATAGCATACACTTACATTCTGTCATCTTCATCACCATCTGTAAACTCTTCATAGTCTTGAATGTCAACATGAATAGATGAAACAGGAGTAGGCTGGTTGAAAGCTGGTGTTGGTACATTTATTTCACTTAGGTGTATTGATTCAGTTCCAAGAAACTGTGATTCTTCAGTTTTAAACTTGCTGAAAAAATGAAACTCTTCAAAAAGTTATAAATTAATATAAATGTAAAATAGTTTAAAGAAGACACACAGCCAACTCAATAAATATGAAATTAAGCTTCAATGTTGCTTTTTAAATTAAAAGCAAAAAAAATAGTAAGATGAATTAACAAACATACTCTTTCTTTGCAATATTTTATTTATTAAACAAAATACTTTAATGAATTTTACCTATGATCAACTCTGTCCCTTTCAGGTGTAGGGTTGCAGATATCAGATTTGGAATTTATAGCTTCTTCGGGAACCTGGTTGGTACTAGCACATTCCACAGGTGCTAGTATTTCTTCACTACTTGGATCTGTTTTATCATCAGGCCCTTTTTCATATACTTTATCAACACCAATGACTTTTTGTTTGATTTCTAAATATGGTGATGTTGATGTTTCAGCATTTACTTTTTCAGGAGTGCACAACTTTCTGTGATTTGCTCCATCCAAAACAGAATCAAGTTTTTTAAATAGGGTACTAAAAAATATTTCCTGCTGTGTATTAAATAAGTGTAATGATTCAGTTATAGTTTTCAGAAGGTTAGTCTGTTTTTCAGACTCATCACAAAGCCTCTCAAGAGCTTTAGATATTTTAGTTCCATTCTCAAGATTATTGATTCCATAAATGTCAGTCACAATATTATTTTCAGGTTTCAATGCTTCATTTTCAGGTTTTAATAGAAAATGTTGATAATTTGTCGATTTTTCACTTGCTTTGAATTCAGCACTTATTGGTAGAGAACTAGCATTTGAATCAACAGTCTGAGAATAATTAATGATTCTAGACACTTTACTACCTGGGTTAAGAATTTCAGTTTCTTTACAAAGTTCTTCAATAGTGTTTGACAAATTATAGTTTCTATTTATGTTTATTTCACTAATGTCTTTGTTAACACAATGCTTATTATTATCAGTATATGAATCATTCTCTTTGTTCAATTTTCCAATCTTTGTTTCCGAGTGTGTGTCCATTATACATGATGGTTTATGGGTGACAGAATATTTATTAACAGAATAAACACTTTTAGGCAAAGACTGAGTATTTAGTGTCATAGTTTTGGAGTACCTTAAGTAATCTGAATCTCCAATTTTGGAATGCATACCAAGTTCATCAAGAGTTTTGTAACTTAAATCATCATTTCTGTCATATTCCAGCCCATTAAGTTGACAATTTTCATTATTGGTTTCTATAAAATCAGGCTCCAATTTAAGTTTCACTGTCCTTGGGATTGGTGTAGGTTCATTTTCTTTCCAGGAATCTGTTAAATGTTCTTTAGGACTAATACTTTTTGGATAAGAATCATTTAAGTTTTCAGAATGATTGGAAAAATTCTGGTCTGCTTTAATTCTTGCTTCAGGAATTAAAATTTCTGACTCTTCATAAAGTTTTTGAAGTGTATCTGAAACCTTACAAATCTGATCAATTTCACTTTCAATAACTTGTTTATTAATTTTAGATCCTGATTTCAAAACTTCAGACTCTTTGCAAAGTTCCTCTAGTGTCCGTGAAAACTTACAGATTTCATCAATTTCACTTTCAATAATTTCCTTATTAACAGGCCCTTGAAAGTCTCTAGTGAACTCACTTTTCGTTGTCAATTTAGAGTCTATTTTCTGTTTTTCAGTTTTTGAAGATTCTTCTGCATGCTTACTTCCCCATTGATATACAATATTGTCTGAAAAATCCACACTTTTAGGCACAGTTTGAGTACTCATCTTGGAGTTTTCCGTATCTCTCAAATATCTATCAAATTCTTGATTCAAATGAAGACCATATTTACTAGGAATATACCAGTCTTTGATATTAGCCAGTTCTGTTTCATTTGACTCTCTGGATGCAATATGTCTGCCTGATGAGCTGTTTTTAGATATTTTCCCACTATCAAATTTTGAACCACTGTTTATGTGAGTGCCAAACTGAGTAGCTCTAGTCGAGGAATTAAATGTATCTGCATGTTGAGAACTAGTAGGTTGATAAATATTTTCCATTTGTGCTGAGCCAGTTCCAAATACTAATGAAACATCAGGCACCACTGGTCCAATAATAGGCTGAAACCAAAACATAATAAATTTAAATTACAATTTAAACTAAAAATTTCACTAATCATAGCAGTGCTGAAATAAAATCTAACAATGTAATGTGTTTTGGATATTAAAAGTCTTCAAAACATTTTGTTCTTACTCTGGCACTTGTATTTTTCCTCATAGGACATGTTTTTCAACATAGTATCTTACAAAGTACTTAAAAGTATAATAGATATTTTTTCTTTTCAAACAACATATTTCAGATGTACTAATCTTATATGTATAAATTATGTTCTACAAGAGAACTTTTCTGAAAAACTACTCCAGATACTTGTTACTTTTATTTTTTCTTCCCTAATGAGCTAATGTACTAATAAAACATCTGAATGTATTATTATGTTTATAATTTGAGTAATTGTTCATCTACCACTTATGTTTTCTTTATTTGGTTTAAATCCTAATGGATTAGATACACACATATCTTTTCAGTAGAGCAATAGTAGTACTTGTCAACAGGATGACGAATATATGTTCTGACGAATTTTAAATTTAAAATATAAGATGTTAATAACACATGAATATCAGTTGAGAGCTTCTGACACATTTTAATGTAGACGAACATTTTAAGAAATAAAGTGAGACGATAACATTGAAGACAGTTTGGTTTTTATAATAACTTTATCCTAATGGGTTTTTATTTTACAGACAAAAGAATTTTAGCTGTCATACTTCGGTAATTACTATTTACAAACCTTAACTTTTTTTTCATCAATCCAATTTGCCTAAATTTGCAGCTCACTTGTTTTAAAATTTCACAAAAGGTAACAAATTTCCAAGTGAGTTTATCTCAGATGCAAACCACAAACTTAGCAATAGTATTATTAAAGTTTTTAGCATAGATAAGCACAGTTAAAATTCAATTAAAAATTAAGAACTTATATGAGAAATATATATATACCACTTGATATTTGGTTGCCTCAGGTGGATTTTGAGGATTTATACTAATAGAAGAACTGACATCTGAAAAGCTCCAATCCATGCTGTAAGAAATAATAAAAAATTAAAATTGATTAGTTCATGTACAGCAAACAATTTAATAATCTATATGAATAATGCTCTTTTTTTCTATCATTTTGAATGGTTTATTGTTAAAAAAAATGATATGAAGACATTCAATATAATTACTTGTAAAACGTATTACTGTTTATTTTTTTCTAAATATGTATGATGGAATTAAAGAAAGCAGAATGAGTTTAAAAAAATTATATTTCCAGATAACAATCATTTTTAAAGAAGAACGAAATTGATTGACTTTTGTTGGGAAGTTTCTAATATTGCGAGTATGCAGTACAGAAATACTTGAATATAAAATAAAGTTAGTTTGAAAATGTCCTTTGAAAAAAGTCTGAAAGCTTTAAGAAAATGTTACACAAAATTGCTAAGGCTAAATGGACAGTAAAATGTGACATTTAAAATATAGTTAAGGGAATAACAGATATTTTTCGTAGCCGATGTAGATATAAGATATTGGTCTTTGGGCCACATTTAGTTTTGTTGCCAGTAATGCCAAAAATATACGTGGCCCAACAGCCCAAAGACTGATATCTCATAATGAAAATAGGTAAGGGAATGTTTTTCTGAAAATAAGATGAGACATATGATCAAGAACCCACTCAAAAGAATGTAAAGAGGGTAGAGGAAGAGAGTAGTAAAATTAATAACACAAGACAGTTATCAAAGTATGTAATATATGGTTGTTTGGAGAAGTTAACAGAAGAAAGAATAATCTTTTCAGCCTGAATTATTATTAAATTGCCAGATTAAAACCACACAATTTAATTATGGGAAATTGCATTAAAGTATTCTGTAATAATAGGAAACAGTCAGAAGAACATCATATGATTAGAATTTCTAACAGACTCAAAATAGAATAATTTACACTACAAATAAAGGCTCGCACGCCACATTTTAAATTTGAGTACAGGTCATTTTCCAATACATACAGACAAACGCGGATACTTGTATTGTGTTTGAACACAAAATACACGAATGCGTTAAAAGTTGATTAATATTCACCTGAGTAAAATGAAGCGTAGCTCTGGTAATTTAATATTGACACAGTCAATGAGGATATATCTTTAAATTAATACATATAGCCTAGTATCCGAATATAACTAATATTTTTCATTTTGAATCAAAGCATTTTCACTTCACACTTATATTTAGAAATTTCGAATCGTTAACAGAGATCGATGAATATACAGAATTATCTGTCGTAAGTTTTGTTAGTTTTCCTACTACCCGCCACAATTTTATGACCAAAGATATTAAGGGTGTATAATTTCGTATATGCCATGTGTCAAAGAATATAATCTTTTTTGTCGTCCTGGGTTATATGTGTAGCTTGATTGGTTTTACTGCTTGTTTAAAATTCTGTTAATTGCTTTCCTAGATCAAACATCCCTATTAATTGTATATCTTCTAAACTTTAACACCACTATTCTATTTCTACTCTGCAATGCATCTTCTGTCACATTATTGTTTAGTTCTGAAAATATTACTTTATCGTCTTATCTAAATACTACATTCCTAACCAACATTTTCTGATACTTTCCGATAACTTCTTCTATCTGTAATTCAGTCTCTTTTGAGAATAGTCTGGTTCTTGATGTATAATAAGTGAGGCCAAATTATTGATATTGTGCTTAAAATGATAATTTATAAAGTTATTGCTTCGTTTCTTATTGTTAAAACGACGTGTTTCACGTCTAGCAGTTAATAAGTGATTATTATATATCAATGTTAAAGTAATTCTAATTTAGATATCCTATTTGATTGAATGTTCAACCTTATTCTATGAAACTCCAAATTTACTAATTTCGTAAGTAATTAGCCAAAAAACCAGAGAAAAGTAAGTGCAAAATAAATACTGCACAAACTACGAGGAGAATTCAAGTTTTTCTATTCTTTTGTACGGTGTTTTGTTCTTACGTTACTGAATCACCTTACGAAAGCAACAAGCATTACAGAAATGTTGTGTGGTACTTATTTAGCTGTTATATTTTGTTTGTTTATTTATGTAATTACTACGCTTTTAATACTGACGTTTTATATTTAATATTTCAACAAAATCCAAATTACCCATAAAATAAATATGTGAAAATTTTGTTTATTATATTATGAGATTGTTATGCAAAAATTTTCCTTTAAAATATCCCAATAGAAAAGTGTGTCAAACATTTTGAAGCTTATATAAGATTTCCAGATTTCTTTCTGGATAAATATCTATCTTGAGTTGGTAATACACAGACATTAAGGTGTCTTGTGTTCAACATATGAGAGTCTTCCGCCTTGAACTACTTTGGTAAATGGAATAATGGCAAGTTGTGGGGATTACATCAAGTCACAATTTCCGTTGATTGATGACGACTTGTACCAATATGTTGAAGGTAATTCTAAGAAATTTAATAAGCTGTTCGTAACGACTATTTTAAATAATTCTGCTAACAAGAACACGCTTTCGTTGATTTATTTAACATGCCGAAATGTTTTATAAACATTGCTTTAACTGTTGACAATTAGATGTAATATTTAGAAAATAAGAATAATTACATAATTATCTTCTTACCGGACTCTGTTTTCTTATTCTGATATCCTCGAATATTCTCAATTGTAGGAATATTGTCGAGCAGTGCTGATGACTTCGAAGACAGCGAAGAGCTGTACGAAGCAATTGGAGAAGTGTTGCATGAAATTGCGGATGAAAAAAGTGAAATGGAAATAAGGTTAGTTATTGGTTTAAATACGTTTTACGTACTGTTTGCTGAAGTATTTTGATCAGCCACGGAAACTTTTCGATTACATTCTATTAAATATCGCATGTTAAATTTTTGAAATATTTTTCCAGTTTCTGTATACGTTCCCTACACTTGGTTCTTCATTCCTTTCAAACTATAACCAGCTGCATTCGTACTAAGTGAACAACAATGTCATTTACATTACCAAATTTAAACACTACAATCATACAAAGTTCACATAATTTATTTGCAACATTTTGTTATTAAGTTGTAATAACTTCTTTTCATAAAACAATTTAACAATATTAATAAATCAGATATTTTTATCACCACTTAATTTTGTCTGTATTTGGCTATTTCATCTAATTATATTTTAACCAGATGTATTATATTCTCTTCTCATTTCAATTTAACAATATTATTTAATGTTGCAGTAAGATAATCTGAACCTTTTCCTTTTTTAATTACCCTTTCTAATTTTGAGATGTGTTCCATTAATATTTCAGAAGTATATGTGAAAAACTTTTAGGGATATTAAAACCTGAAAAGTCAAAATTAATTAATAATGGACCAACTAAAGTATTAAATGCACCTGTGCATTTAGCATCTATGGCTGCCAACTTAGAAGGCAATTTAGAGGAAATTAAAAGCATATGGGTAATGACTAGAGATGATGGTCTAGTAAGTATATTTAAATTAAAATTTATTATTTATGGTTGTATTAAAATGATTGTTCGGTAGTTTAATTGCAAATACCCCTAAAACAACAAAGATTATTTTAAAAAGTAAATTTAGTAAAAAAATATTGCAAAAATTAGGTCTGTATAAATTTATCATCAGTCCTTTGCTTTGTTGCAAATTTATGGGATTGGTTGGTCTTAACTTTTCAAGCAATAATTATGTTGAACCATGCCATTGTTATTCAAGCAGTTTTTTTTAAAAAAAAAAAATTGTGTTCAGTTCCTGGGTATTGGATTGATCCAGAGTAAGTGTGTTAGAAAAAATGTTAATATTTTAAAGTTGGTGTGAATATTTTGTGGCATACCATTTAAATATTTTATAGCTTGAAACAGATATATCTAATATGTATAAAACTAGTCATGTTCATTAGTACATTACACATAGTTTGGTGGTCATGAAGCATAATTATTATGGAAGGGGTGTATTTTCTTTGATCAGCCTAGAGTATCTCAATTCATTTTTTTGAACATTTACTGTACCTTTTAATTATTTGTCATTTACAAGTTGCAACTTCTTGAGCTGTATAGTTTGTTTCTTCATGACAGCGGTACTTGTCCAATTTTGTCTTCAGTCTTGTCAGTCACTGTTTTCATTTTAATATTGTGTTATGTAACTGTAATTTCAGAAAGTTGATGCCAAGAAGTTGGAGAAAGCTGAAGCAAAACTACAACAGAAACAAGAAAAGAGAAATCAAGACGTTTCATCAGCACGAAATCAGTCGTCTGCAGTACCTCAATTAGAAACGGCAACTGCATCACAGGTTACAAGCAAAAAGGAAGCAAAAATGGAGGATAAAGGAAATAACAGAGCACAAGATATACGAATTGAAAATTTTGATGTGGCTTATGGAAACCGGTAAATTTGTTTTACATTTGGTTTGAGCACTCCTTTTACAGATTCTATTAAATACCATTTTTATAGTTTAAAATGCTGTGTGGCGAATGGCCCAATCTATAACATAATTCCATTTACATAGTTTTCACCGTATTAAATATCAGAATAATTTAGTACCAAGTTGACACATATTTCTAACATGAAAGTACTTTTCATTCATAGTATTTCAAATGAAGTTAACTTTAGACTCAAGAATGCATAATGGTAGTATTGTATGTGCCGACTAGCCCAGGGAACAGAATGGAGGCACCTTGTTGAGCTTTACAGATAGCGCTGTGGGTGAAATGAAATTCTTCGCATACAGACAGATATTCTGTGTTGAGGAATGTTGAGCACAGATAGCCAGCTGGTTCCATTAGCAGTAGTTTAATGTCTTTGAAATTGAAGCGTAAATTAAAAAATCGTAAATTTATTTGTGCTGTAGCACATATCACAAGCTGTCACTGGTTGTAGGTGTGATTGATAAAATGAACAAGTAATAAGCTGGATTGTGACAATTATCCAGCCAGCGGTTGTGCTGCATGCAAATTTGTGTCCTTACCTGATGAGAACTATTCATAATTATGAAAAGATGTTAAAATCATTTTATCAATTTTGTTTAATATTACTCTATTTTTACATTTATTAACTAAACCTTAAATTTTTTTAATGTGGAAATTTTCTATTTATATAACAAATATATTTCAGAGTCCTTCTGCAAGGTGCAGATTTAACTTTAGCATTTGGACGAAGGTATGGATTAGTAGGCAGAAATGGTTTAGGAAAGACTACACTTTTGAGAATGATATCAAGGTAAGAAATCATTGTACCTGCACAGTATTATTTCTATGTATTTATATGCTGAAGAGTTATTTTATTTTACAGTGGCCAACTTCGCATTCCATCCCATATATCAGTTCTTCATGTAGAACAAGAAGTGGTTGGTGATGATACTCCAGCACTACAAAGTGTGCTGGAGTGTGATTTAGTGAGAGAGTCATTACTGAAACAAGAGAGAGAAATTAGTCAAAAAATAAATTCTGGGTATGACATCTTGTGAAATTTTTGCAATTTATATTTGTAAATTGATTCTGTTAATGATTGTATTTCATTAGTCATGTTATTTTTGTTTTAGTCTGAGTAGTTCAAAGCTACATTGTGGTACTTGATTTCTAAATACTAGCAACATATTTGTAGTAATTTCATACTTTCTGGTGAAATTTAAATCAGTATTGAAAATATTCGAAAAATGTTTGTTTAAGGACACAAGAGTTTTTCGATTAACACTATAGTTTAGGATTGAAATAAAATATTTCTACACCTTCACATTGCTAAAGTAATTGCAGGTTGTTCTTTTGTCAGGTGTACTGACCCAGAACTGAGCAACCAACTAACAGAAGTCTACACACAGCTCCAAAATATAGATTCAGATAAAGCACCTGCCCGTGCTAGTATAATTCTTAATGGTCTTGGATTCACTCAACAGATGCAGGAATGCACAACAAAAGAATTTTCTGGAGGGTGGAGGATGCGACTAGCTCTAGCTCGAGCTCTATTCTCAAGGTAAATTTTAGTTTCAGTATGTTATGGGCTGTTGTTTTTTAGTACTTTAACATATTAATTGCCATTATCTCTAAGACGCTTAATTTCACTACTAATTCAGATTTAATTTTGGAGTTCTCTCATCATTTTTCCTCCACCCACCAATCGTAGCTGTCACCTTTTAATTGTTTAATTCTTTTTATTGACAGCCCACTTTCCCTATTTCCACCTTAAGCCTAGTCATTCCCCGTCATATTTTAGAATTAAACTGACAATTATCGAGAAAATATTAATTACTATTTGGAAAATAATTTGTAATATAATATTTCTAGTTAGGAGAATTTGTCATTTTGTCTTTTCTAAATCCAAATTGTTTAATTGTCAAATAATTTAGAAAGTACTAGTCATTTTAAATGAAGACAAGTATTACATGTTGTGATATAAAATAAATGCAAAAACAAATAATTAAAACTTATTTACAAAGAATATTTGGTATCTGTTCACAGACCAGATCTGCTACTATTGGATGAACCAACTAATATGTTAGATATTAAAGCAATTATATGGTTGGAGAATTATCTTCAGAACTGGCCAACCACATTGCTAGTTGTGTCACACGACAGACACTTCTTGGATACTGTACCTACTGATATTCTGCTACTCCATTCCCAACGTATTGAGGCATACAGGTAAAGCAATTAAGTTTCATGAACTATTTATGTATGAAGATGATATACCAAATGCTTTGTTTTATTTCATATGGATATTTCTTGACATTTGGTATGAATTGTACTTCAATATTTTAGATACAAAGCTTATCTCTAAGAATTTGCTCGTGTGTATAATTATCTGTATTGCCAAAAATGTGCTGTAGGCAAATCTAAGCAGGCATAGGATGTAACGTTTTTATATATGAAATGAAGAAAAATGTGTGTTGCTCTGATTTTTTTATTTATAAAATGAAATAATACCGAAACAAGTAAATGGATTTTAAAATTAAACATATTTACCATGCTTAGACTCCTTTGGACACACTGTTAGTGACTTCCAATCACTTTAATTGATCTCCTCTCATTGATGAAAAAATTGGTCCCTGGTTTGAGTTCTCTGGAATTCTAGAATTTTCTTCTAGGATCTTTTTTATGAAAAAGTCATGCACAAAGTTTGTCACTTCTCAGAGTTCTTGTCGAGTTTTAATCCCTGCTGAGGCAGTCATGTTTTGATGCCACCCTCTGTGACAAGATGGCACCAGCTTCATCACCTGGTGTGTCTAATTATTTGGCTTCTGTCTCAAACATAATGCAATTAAAATTAATTAATGTATATTTATATTTTTAAATTTGATTAGAAATAATTTTGAATCATGCTTGTTGTAAGAAGGTATTTAATTGAAAGATGGTTAAATTAAAAACTATATATATATATATATATATATATATATATATATATAAAATTGTTTGTTATGTCCTTTTCTCACTCAAATCGTAATATAATAACCTTTTAAAATGCAGAGGAAACTATGAAAACTTTGAGAAAACTAAAACTGAGAAAATGCGAAATCAACAAAGGGAATTTGAAGCACAGCAGCAACACAGAGCACATGTCCAGGAATTTATTGATAGGTTTCGTTACAATGCTAATCGTGCTTCCAGCGTGCAGAGCAAAATCAAAATGTTGGAAAAACTGTAAGTCCTGGAGTCCAAAGAAATATTTTTTACATATAAGTTCATTTTCAAAATAATTTAATTTATTTATATATGTATAATTTTTATTCGTCCATAGCCCAGAATTGAAACCAATTGAAAAGGAAATTGAGGTTGTACTCAGATTTCCTGATGCAGAGCCTCTTTCGCCACCAATACTACAAATTAATGAAGTTTCATTTGGATATGCTCCAGATAAACTCATTTTCAGTGATGTCAACCTAGGAGCCACATTTGAATCTAGGATATGTATTGTGAGTTATATAATTTTAAAGTGCAATTTTTTATTATGTTCACTTTTTTAAAAAAAATAACAAACTTCTGCAAAATGAACCCCCTCAAACTTAAAAGTAAATCTTTATTGAATAGAGATTTTTCCTATTACATGCATTTAAGCAATTCTGCAAATAATACTCCATATTTTTGTCATATTTTACAGGTTGGTGACAATGGAGCAGGTAAAACAACCTTACTTAAAATTATAATGGGTATCCTATCTCCCACAAAGGGAATTAGGCACACACATAGGAACCTTAAGTTTGGTTACTTCAGCCAACACCATGTTGATCAGCTAGAAATGAATGTTTCATCTGTGGAACTGCTCCAGTCAAGTTTTTCAGGTATAATTAAAATGATTTGGATATAGTTTGTGGCAATAATTTTATTGTGATGCAGAGGACGGAAGAATTTCAATCTTGTGAGCTCATAATTTAAGACTTCACAATCTGACAGTTAATATTATCTCCATAGTTGGAATAACAAACATGGAAAGTGAATTATATTAAATTCAGAATAATTTATTCCAGGTTTATTATAACAACTTTAATGCAAAAAGTGCTTAGCAATTAAATTTAAGTGTTTCCTGTTTTCCCCCTTCAAAATTCTGGAACAATTTTCTAATTGTTATTTGTGTATTCTGATTTAATGGTTTCTCTTCTCAGAGTAAAATGAATTTCCAGTAAGTTACTATATAGCAGGACATCTATTAATCCAGTTTTCTTAATTCTTCTTTTTCTTAATTTCCTGTTTCCAGACTTTTGGGTCAAATTGTCTATTTCTCCAACACTCTTTTCCTTCATTCAGTATTTCTTCTACTTTTTTGCCTCTATTCTCTATGCTTTCTGTCACTGTATCCATCCACCTCTTTCTTGGCGTTCCCTATAATATTTTATTTTCATCATATGTCAAAACCAATACAGCTTATTATAGTCTCTCATGGCTTGTATTTTCAGGAACCATTTTTTTCCCAGATTATTCTATTATTTCTTTTAGGAACTTCATTTCAGTTGCCTGAATTTTACTTTCCTCCCTAGATGTAGTTTTCATCAATGTTCCTGCTGCATACACCAATATGTGTGCATAATTAATGGAATATAGTACCTTTTTACTTTCTTCTGGGACTTCTTGTTCAACAGCATGTCTCTCACACCCTCATAAAACCCATTTGTTTGCTGAATTCTCTTTCCAATTTCCTTGTTAAACTTTCTATTTTCAGTGATAATACTACCTATATATTTGAAGTTTTTACAACTGCTAATGGTTTTCTATTGTGTTCTTATGTCTATCTTCTCTTCTTGTCATCACAACTATTTTACTTTCACCACACTTGTTAGCATTCCATATAATTCTACTCTGATTCCATATATTCATTGTTTTTGTCATTTTTGCTTCCCATTTTTTCTTTTCCCTTTTACAGATTTTATCAATTACTGTTCTGAATAGTATTGGTGATAATTCACTACCTTGGCCGCATAGCTGTTTTAACTTCAAACCATTTAGTTTCTCCCTTCTTACTCCTCACACTACTGCATCTCTTACTCTGATATTCCACCCAGGGTGGTTCCTTTTCCTTCTTTTTACAAGGTCACGTGCATCCACTACACATTTCATAATTCCTTGATTTAAGTTTGTCCATTTCTCTTCTTCAGCTTTAAGAATTCATTCTTTTAGTTCTTCTGGATAACTTTCATTTAATTGCCATATATTATATTTCTTTCTCTTTTAACTATACTATTTTACTGAATATTATTATCTACAACAATTTCATGTTCTGTGGCATAGGTGTGACATCTGCTGTCTGCATTTCTCTCTCTCAACTAATATCAAATCAATCATTGACTTTGTTTTACATTTTCCCCATCCATATCTAGTTATCTTCTGCCTGATCTTTTTTCTCTCACAAAAGTTGATCATTCTGTATTATTATTTTCATAACTGAAAGGACCAATAATTATCTTATCTTTACTTTGTTTGTCAGTTACTATGAGGGTATTCATGTCTCCATTATCACAATTTCTTAGTCTTGAATGAATTTGTACAGTTCTTCCTAATACTCTTCTGTTTTATTTCACATTAGCAGTCTGAGGAGCATGTACCTGGATAAAATCCTTTACTCCACTCTCCAAAATCAGTCTAATTTTATATTGTCATTTACATTGTTCACTTTGCGTATGATATCATTTCTTCTCTAAGATAAATGCTACTCCATTTTTGTACTCAAAAGGAACAAGGGTTCCAGAAATGTATTCAAATCAATGAGTCCTTCATTTCATTCTAATTTCTTTCTATTTAACTTCTTATTTATGAAGCCATAACATATTTCACTATATTCTATAATACAGGAAAACCCATTGAAGAGTATCGTCGCCAATTAGGAAGTTTTGGGATCACTGGGGACATGGCACTCCAGACTGTGGGTAGCTTGTCAGGAGGTCAAAAATCTCGAGTTGCGTTTTCAAGAATGTGCATGGGAAACCCGAATTTCCTAGTCTTAGATGAACCTACAAACCATCTTGATATTGAAACGATAGAAGCATTAGGCAAAGCTATTAACAAATTCCAAGTAAGTGTTTCACAATTATATTACTTCTTTTTTAGTTAATAATGTAATTGTGATACTTTGCATTTTAATTATTTATAGGGAGGAGTTATACTCGTATCTCACGATGAACGCCTCATACGTATGGTGTGTAAAGAACTGTGGGTTTGTGGCAATGGTAATGTAAAAAGCATGGAAGGTGGGTTTGACGAGTATAGAAAAATTGTGGAAAAAGAGTTGGAAGCACAGACAAAGTAGCTGCATGAAAATGAAGGATGTGTGTATATGAAGATCACAAAATATATCTATCTTTGTATTTATTATGATACCATTATTTATAAAACATGAAATAAATTTTTGATGTATTTTCTGTTTTAAATACTGAATTTAAATTTTAATATTCCAGTTAAAACTTTACTATTATTCATCCCTGTTACACTGTACTTTCATCTATTTGATATAAATATTTGCAGTTACGAGACTGTGTTCTGTATTGGAATGCTTGTTTCGTTAGTATATTTCTTCAAGATGTGAAGCAAATGGATGTTGGATTAATTGTGTACATTTGCTAATACTAGTGACTATATGGATCACCTGTACTTTTGGAATATTGTGTGTTATTTTAAGCCTGGCTATATTTACCTAAAATTCTTACAAAATGCAGCTGAACTCTGAATATTTCACCTATTTCAGAAAATTTTTGGAAATTAATTTGATCTTAGATGGATACTAAATGAAATTATTGTTCAAAACTATACAATGTTAATAAGGTACAGTAGTCCTCCTAGACATAAACCCATACTGCACATGGAGTTAACTGTTTCTGCCCTCTTGGTTGTTGTCCATAAATTAAGTGAATTAGAGTTTGCCAGTGAATTTGTTCTCAATAGGGTTTCAACCTGGGTCCATTTTTGACTGAACGATGTTTTTCAGGATTTGAATGTATTTTACATTCCTTTCAAAGTAATGTATATCAGTGGACTGTTATCACAGAAAGTAAATCACTATTATTAATATTGAAGGTCCCATATTGATGAAGAATTTAAAATTAGGATATTTTAATGGAACAGAAAGATTAAAATGCTCACATTATGAACAGTGATAAAATATGTCAAAATGTTTGCTCAAATATAATTTTTTTTTACTATTTTCAGGATTATGATTTTAATTCTTGTTAGTTACCATTCATTAGTGACAGATGAAATTGATGAGATAATTTTTATTTAAGCAACAAAAAATGAGATGCATAATCTTGATAAGACTACCTGTTTAAAGATCTTTATGGTCTTTACAAACGACCAAGCATTACTTGTAGGTTTACTAATTAATATGTGAGTAAATTCAACTTTTTATAGTATATACAATTATTTAGTCGTCAGTCTGTTTCTATTTGAATCAAAATTACACTTTTTGATCTGTAGATATATGAAAATAAGTTGGCTAGTATGAATCTGAAAGTGAGTGTTAAAAATGTTCACAATGATTTAAGGAGAATGTACCTAGTAAAAACATTTTGTGTGAGAGGATTTCAGGCAATCCACAGAAGGAATGTATGTAAATATGGTAAAGTGGTTAAATTTGAAGGTACTCTAATTTAGTACAGAACACATCCCCCCATACTATGACACAGAGCGCGACCACTTCATAACCAACTAAATCGAAATAAATGCGAACTATTCACTACTTATAAATCTTGCTTTATAATAGTTTATATTTTCCAAACAAAAATAATCGTTAATTTTTGGTAAAATAAAAATCACAGTATAAGGTTATTTTAAAGAAAACTAAATCTACCACACGACCTTGAATAAAAAACTGCCCAGTGGCTTGTTCCAAAAATTACCTTTATATAACATATTTACCGAGAAAATACTTTCGGCTTAGAAATGGTAAATTATTCCGCGTTTAAAAATTATACCTATTAGAAATTATGTAGGCAGAACCTTGTAGGAGAGATACGATATATTACGTGCCGGGTCAGAGTATTGGTGACTATCACTCGTGTGGTTCTATTATTTTACATAGTTATCATCGGAAAATGGTTGCTTGGGCTGATGTAGCACGTAACTTCAAAAACTCACGAGCCAACACTGGATTTTTTTCTCTTTCAGCGTCATTCTATTAATTAAACACTGTTTCGATTGATTGCGATACGGTATGTAATTATATTTTTATTAAAATAATATTGAAATTTTTTTTAACTTTAAGGGTGTTTTCCAGAAAACGAAATATTTATCTTCAATGCCATATATTTAATGACGAATGGAAGTGGAAGTATTTTTTTTTACAATATATTATTTTCAATTCGAGTGTTACTTTAATTAACTTTAGGCCAATATCATCGAGTTCCCGGTTACTGAGTTAATAATTATTTGAAATTATGACAGAAAAAAATTCAAAAAAGCTAAATAGTCGACACACTTGAGTAACTTTAATGCTCGCAGACATTGTTTTATATTATAACCGATTTAAAGAACCTGTTCGGATGAACGAATGAGGAAGAATACCTGCGAGGGATTTTCTCTCGTAGGCAGAACCTTGTAGGAGAGATACGAAGGGGCTACCTTTGGGTATGCCTTTTACTCTCCGTTTTTGAACTAAGGTTCCCACAAGCCGAGGCACCTCGGCCTCTTCTGAGAGCTGCCTCCTAAACTGGTCGTGGCACGGAGAATGGAATGCTGCGTCCCCACAGCAAACTCCTCTCCCGCTATCGGGACAAGTACCCAATGCCCGACCCACCTGATGCAGGTTTTTTTGGGTTTTCCCTGCATTTCTTCAAGCGAATGCCGGGTAGGATCCTTAAAATATAGCCCAGGGGCCCTAGTTAACTCTTGGTTACCTTCCTCTACCCTTCCGCATCCTCCCTTTCAAATCCCTTCCTATGCTATTAAAGGGTAGTTGCCCAACCCTCATGTAGCCTGTTGCCCTAAAAAAATGAACACATGAAGCCAAAAATTTGTTGTTTCAACCGACTTTTGCAGGGAAGTTAATTCTTTGTGAATTTACCCCAGTTTGTCAGCTTTGAAAAATAAAAGTACAACGATGAATACAGAGATGTAATAAATAAGAAATATAACCAATTCGGAAAAAAAAGTGATAATATAAATACCACACAACGTTTCTGGGATCCTTTTTCCTTACGTCAGGTGCGAGGAAGAGCGACACAACTGCACTTGTCGCTTAGGCTCTTCCTCGCACCTGGGAACAACGATCTCAGACGTAAATTTTTTATTTTAAGACAGAGAAGCGTTAGTCGGATGAGAAATGTTACATTATCGAATGTTTTTTTTATTCCTTTTTGGGATATAAAATAAGATAGTGTTGTTGGCCACGTTTATAACGTTTAAGTTTTGCTCAGAGAAATGCAGTAAGTTGATGATTCGGCTTGAATAATTAATTTCCTGAGAGGAATCTTCCGTTTGTAGTACGTTAAAAGTCCTACGTACTGGGAAAAGTTAGAAAATTTTTCACCACGCATTTCAATGAAGATTGCTGCATTCAAATATATATTAAGGTTGTAAATTAATATATGGTGCGATAGTTTAGTTAGACTACCTTATTCGACACTTAGTTTCTCGGCCAACGGCCATACCATGTTGAAAGCACCGGTTCTCGTCCGATCACCGAAGTTAAGCAACATTGGGCATGGTTAGTACTTGGATGGGTGACCGCTTGGGAACACCATGTGTTGTTGGCTCTCTTTTTATTTTTACAAATTCATTCTTTAACAATGCCTTCCTTTATTATTGTCAACGTCAAACTTTCTCAAATTATGCCCTCACTTGGGCTCTTTTATATAAAATAAATCTTTACATATTTCTGTCCTCAACGTGAGCTTCGCTACATCTGGTGGCAAATCAGTGAAGTGTTTATACGCGATTGTCTTCTGACCGCGGCTTTTGAACGAAAGCATTACCGTTTCGTTTATGTAAGTTCCTTTTAAAAAAAGCGTCCCCTATCAGGTAAATAAACTTTCTTTTATAAACGGCCGTCAGTAAGTGTTATCACACGTCTTTGCTGCTATTTTCTCAAGAGTAATACATATTTAAAACGAAAATATACTCCAAATCTAGATCTGAGGACTTAGAAGGTGCTTTTTACGGCATTCGTGCTTGATTTTGTGTAATAGTATTGTCGCCGACATAATGTCCGAACAGGCAGCATGTAACGAAAAAATATTGTTGTAAAACTGATATGAGTAATGCACCGGAATTGAAGGCCCATGAATAAGCTTAATCTAATAGTTATTTCGTTACTTAGTGTTGGGACTTTTGACCCCCAATGAAACACACAATGATTTCTGTACGAAGTATTTCAACACCATTGTCAACAGAAATGACAGAAAGGGAAGTATTATTTTAATCAATTTTACGTATTCTATAATCGAGCCAAAACAAGATTGCGTCGTTGCATAAGTTTATAAACTGTAAAATATCCATGCCAAAAGTTGCAAAGAGTTGATAAAAAAACTGAAATAACCTTCCGTAAATAATTAAATCAATAGTAGCAGTATATATATTATTATTAACAGAACATTACTCGGTCAACGGCCATACCACGTTGAAAGCACCGGTTCTCGTCCGATCACCGAAGTTAAGCAACGTTGGGCATGGTTAGTACTTGGATGGGTGACCGCTTGGGAACACCATGTGTTGTTGACTTTTTTAAAAAAATTTTTTCTTTATTTTAATCAGTATTGAGATAAATAATTGTTTTTTTGTTATATACATAAACATCTATATAAATGACCTACAATAATATTTTGATATACTATTGCGTACTGATCTACCGCTACATCTAGTAGCAAACGTTTGCACTATCGCGTGGGTTACAGATAATTATGATCAGACGAGTGCGTCTCTGGGTGTCGGCAACCCGGACATTTGAGAAAAATATAGATGACTTAAATTTCCATTTTTCAGTCCTCGGGTGTATTGGATTAAACAATTTAAATTTTTGTATTATTAGGCATAAAATACTAAATTCCATTAATCTAAAAAGTAAACAAAAGATTTTGATCCAGCCTGTACACTTGATCTTTAACAAAAACTGCAAAATATTTTTTAAGGTCATCGATCGGATTTGGAAATTGGGCATTATACTATATTTAAAAGGTGTAATAAAAAGATTTGAAGAACTGAAAGGTAGAAAAAAAACTTTTTGTGATTTTAGCGCAGTTATTTTTACCATGTTTTATTTTCAAAATAATGCCATTGCGATTGTTTTCGGAATAATACACCTTTTTAAATAGCTTTTAAATAATTATATGGGTAACAAAATGTGGCTAGATACAAGTATTTCTTAATTCATTTCTAGTGTTTTGTTCTGCTTGATTATCAGTGTTATGATTCTTTCTAAATATATGCTTTTATTAAAATTTAAATCCAATGATTTTTATAAAAAATAGGTAACCTTTTTAATATAAACATATTATTAAAGGGCGGTAATTAGTCTTTTCGTCAGGTGCAACGTAACCGCTAGAACGGGCGCTGACATTACAATGAGTGGTATTACGATATATGTTCCTTACAGTTAACAGAAATTTATTATTAACTTAGGTTTTAATATAGACCCCACAATATGGACCGAATGAGTGCATTGAAATTTTTAATTTATTGTTTCTCATTACTTTCCGTTTTCATACGATATTTTCCGGTCGGTTTGAAATTATGGCCTTATCAACATTAATTCTAAAATTAACATAATAATTTTAATGATGTAGGAGTTCCATTACTTTCTACTCATTTAAAACAGAAAAAATATTTGCAAATGCTCCAATATTTAATTTACAAATCTCTGGAAGACTATACGTCAATAAAAATATTTATTTTTCTGTTGAATTAAGTTGTCGCTTTCGTGTATTAATTGGAAACACGCAATAAAACTATCAAATTTCCCGTTACGGCTTTAGTCACGGAGAAAATAGTTCTCCTTCACAACATAATGTTATATCTGTGATTGTCTATAACGCTTTTGCTCGTTTACAAAAAATTTTACCTGTCGTATTATACATCTTCATAAACAAAATTTACGCGTAGTATTCACCTCACAAAAAGTAATTTCGGCTCCGTTTTCAACGTGAAACTGTTCTCAAAAAGTAAAAATCCTGAACATCAAGAAATCATCTTGTGCTGAAGGTAAGACCTGTAATACAATTCTGAATGAATGTTTTCCGGGACAGAATAAAAGTTGAAGGGGATAAAATATTCCCTTGCACATTCTGAAATGTTTTTCTTACGTTGTGTTCGTTTATCTGACATTCACACTCTTAATAGTGAATAAAATGTACAATTCTTTTGATTTTCATCAGTAGAATATTAAACTTTATGAGCTGAAATACATATCTTACTGTAGAACCAGAAAATTATCAACAGTACTAGATCTATTCAAACCTATTAATTCAATTTTTAAACATTTATTCATTAAAGGTGTAGTTACAGCCTATAAATACAAATTTTTTGAGTAAATGTAACTTTTCCTGTTTTACAATCTGTGAAAACATAATTAAAAAAAATAATTAAAGTAGTGCTTTCATAATATATGTACCCGATTATGTCCAGCCTTTAATGAACACTTAAAAATCTCAGCAAAAGTGCACACACTATGTGAGTTGAATTTAAGTAGCAAATTTTAACATCCTTATGAATTATTTTGTAAAAATAAAATTAAGAATGTGAATGTTGAAGGAACAATATCTGAGGTTTGTTAACATATGTATTGTCTACACCTGATTTCACAAGTGCATCAAACTTTGTAAAGTACGTTATATGATTCACAGATGTTAAAGGCTCTATTGGGGAAAAAAATCTGTTGATTAAATTTATATATATTTTAAAACATGTACCAAATTTTCACATATCATAACTTTAGTTATTCCATGTATTTTGTTTATATCAACAAAACAAAAAAATTCAAGTTATTTATAAATGTATCTGCATTATTAAAAAAAATCAAATTCTCAAATCACTAATAACCACATTTTATCCCTTTTTTGGTTAAATGAGAAGATATGAAAGTAAATTTTTGTAAATCACGCTAAAGAAGAATATCAAATTATAAGGCATATTTCACTAGAATTTAATAAAATTTAACAAACTCTGTTCTTTAACAATTATATAAATCTGACTTGTTTTTAAATAAATGTGAAAAACGCCAGCCCAAACATGTTATTCAATTGGACTAATTTTCAATATAAAATACCAGTTTTGAAATAGGATGAATAAGACGGAAGCTGTCGAAAGCTCGCAAATGTAATAAAGATTTTATTTGGAGACTGTTTTGGTTCTTAATTTATACTGATAATACCAGTCAGAAAATTTATTATAAAATTAAAAACATTATAATTTATCAAACATGTTTCATTCCTAATTGGGACCTCTTCACATGTCCATTTTAATTAAATTTATATAAAAAAAAGTAAGAAAACAAAATCTCATACACATGGCAATTTATAATACAATTATGTAAAAATATAATTTGTTGAGTGTTACTTAAAATTTATTATATGAAAATTTAGATCAAAATAAATGTCTAAAGTGCTATTTGCACATATTGTGGCTGAAATGACTTACTGATACAGCTGTTAAGAATATTGTTGAATTTTCAAACAAAACTGTAAATAAAATTATGTAATAAAATAAATGGATTACAATACCAAGGAATCAAATTTTGTTTAAATTATTGGTGTCAATTTTTACATTGACTGAAGCATTGAATCTAATATGCAACATTTCACTCGTCAATCTGAACAGGCACCAAATTGGGGGTGAAACATTCGTTTGTTGCATTAAAATGTTTTCAACTTTATAAAAAAAT
Organism: Zhengitettix transpicula; assembly: GCA_037074705.1. Classification (NCBI taxonomy): domain Eukaryota; kingdom Metazoa; phylum Arthropoda; class Insecta; order Orthoptera; family Tetrigidae; genus Zhengitettix; species Zhengitettix transpicula. The sequence goes on along the minus strand of CM073590.1, from coordinate 226,940,629 downwards.
TTCTGACTAAAAAGCTGGCGTTTTTCACATACATGTTTTTTTAAATAGTATAAACACAATGACCAAGCTTCCGAATCTGATTCAAAATATTAAATTCTGACAGTGAGGTCAATTTGTATTTTACAATAGCAGTAAACAAAAGCAGACATATGTCTGTACAGCATTTTTTCTGTTACATTGATACTACTAAAGGAATTACTTTCTTTGTTCACAATAGATGGGATCTGGAAACGGTGACATCGTTAATTTTCTGTACTGGTTCGTGATACTCGTCCTGATTTCATGGTGGGTTGCAATTCTGTGCTTTGTGCCATATGTGGTGTTCAGTGTGTTCACACCTTGCCTTGATGGCCTCAAATCTGTCACAGACCTTATGCTTGCAGGGGTGATGTTACCTTTCAAATGTTCTGACAATATGGTTCACTATAGATCATATTAATTATACTTTCTTTTACAGTTAAATTGTAACTTTAAAATTACAGCTGAAACATGATTTTCTCCTAAATTGTGTGTGTTCTAAATGCAGAATTTGATTTATATGTAAGTTTGATAACAAAGGAAAAGACAAAAAATAGGTTAATTTTCTTTTCTTTTATGAACAGAGAAAGCTTTTTAAGTATATAAGGAATTTCCATTTAAATTATTACAATGTTTTTAACATAGAAAAAATATATACAAAATATTATTGCTGATAAAATATTCAATACTATTTTAGCACAAATTACTTCCAGATTCAAACTTCAAGGTTCAAGTAATAAAATGTCTCCTAAAAATGCAATTCAACAATAATGTTCCAAAGATGATGTTATAGTCTTTTATAAATGTAGAGGTATCCAAGTTCCTTGGGGGGATTTTCAGACAGAGCCACTTTATTATCATTGTAAATGACCCAGTGACCATCTCTGAATATGTGACACACATAGTGACCAACTGCAGGTGACGTACCCATGTGTGAGATAAAGGCAGCTAGACTGTATTCTGAAAAATTAAAATTGACTTTTATATATACTACATTTGACCAATTATAGTGTTATTAAAATTAATTTTCAACATGGGGGGTAGCCTTGAATCCAACTATCAGAACATTTAAAATGAAAGGCAAGACGAGCATTATTGCTGAACAATCACAGTATATTATACTGTTTCCAGTGAGCTGTATAGAAAGTGCATTAGTAAACATGTGTATGTGGCGTCAGAGCCTCCCACCAAATTGAAACACCAAGTTCCTTCTAAAATTGTACTTACTGCCAGATCCATCACGGAATTCTGGTGTTGCCTCTGTACTGGCCTGTTGAGGAATCTCTTCAGCATCAAGTTCTGCCTGGTGTGTAAATATCCAATCTGCTGCTCTTTCTATGTTGTTATCAGTTGCGACTAAAGCCTTGATGGCTTGGGGCCTAGTAAATCCCATAGCCATTAACATTTCACAAGCTTCCTCATTAGGAACAAAGTTTGCTTTCCCTGTAAATTAGAAAATGTTTTATTTTGTTGGGAAAATAAATAACAGAACAACAGATGTTGAACTTTGATTGAAAATACCTATGAATTAAATAAATATTATTACACAAATCAAACAAACACACTAGTTTAATTTTCAACAACATGAAATAACCTTTTGTTGCTTTTATTTGAATTACGGCTAAGCTCTTTTCATTTTATATGGTATAGTATGGTCTCTACAAAAAAAAAAGAAACAAGTTAGAATATCATTCTTACACAATGTTTTAACAGACTGTTCTCAAATTGTTCAGAGATCTTGTTTGCGATTTATTTATATGAAATTTATATTACTGTGGACTACTCATTGATTCAAGTAGATATTTTCTTCACTTAATTTGTTATTTGTAGCTTTCCAATATTTTGGGGTGGGTAGATGACAGATGAGAACACTAACTGACATTAGAAACAACACAATCTATTAGAAGAACAAGATTCAGAATTAAAAATTTCATACCTGAACCAGCTCCAGCAGGCACCCCAAGAGGAACAAAAGGCTCAGAAAAGTCTGCATCAGCGATATGACTCATTAGCCAGCCTGTTGCTTGTTCAATACCTGCACCGTCAGTGAAATAAACTGCTCTCTTACAAGCTTCTACAGGAAATCCCATGTCTACCAACTGAGACAATAGTGCTTCATTCAGGGGTGGCAAATTGACTGTACCAGGTGTTTCGGGTAATGGCTCTTCTCCAGGCTCTGGACCTTTATTTCTTAAACTAGAAATATCTAGCTCATCAGGCATTTCCACAGCCACGTCGAGCTTGATTGGAACCCAATCGTCACGAACATCAAACTTCTTAAGGTGAATGAGCAAATAGTCAGGAAAAGAAGCAAGGCTAGTTGTCCTAAAATTGATTATAAAAATAGTAAATAAACTGGCAAAATAATTTCTATCATCAACTTATTCATATAAATAAATGAGGTTTGCCAAAGTCTCGATTATTCTTTTATGAAAAAAATATTAGTAAAAACTTACTTCCTGGCAGTTGTTTTCTCATTCAAAGCAGTACTGTAGAATCCAGAAATATTTTCTGTTTGAGAAAATGCTTCTAAACATGAAAATAGTTTTATTTTTGGCCTCACTATTTTATTTGGGTCCCTAGAAAAACAATATTCCATGGTGGAGATCAAAACATGCAAAATACTTTCAACCTGTAAACAATATGTTTTCTTCACATTCCTCAAAACCTTAAATTCAATAGATACAAACATACTGATTTGTAAAGGAAGTAAATTACCTAAGATGGAAACAAGTTTGTAAGATGATATACTTACATTCTCTGACCTTTTGCTTCCAACTCAACTCTACGAGCTTCATAAGCTGCCACTTCTTCTTTGTTTACTGCTGCATCCAGAGGGATTGAAAGTGGGAGACTGAATTCTGCTCGGTAAGTATACTTAACTTTTTTTGATTTGACACACTGGAAGCGATCTTCAACAGAAAACTTGAAACAATCTGCAGGATTTTTCTGATGTCTGCTGTTCCTCTACAATGAAAATATGTAAAGAGTAAGGAAGTTGTTCATCAAACAACATAAGTATGTTTGCATGGCACTCAAATTTCAAACAAGCAAAAATTATATTTCTTCTACTTTAAATAAGTTTCACAAATTAAAAAGTTTAAAATTAAAATCAAGATAAAACTTCTAAATTCACAGTTCAATATATTTTCCAATTAAAGCCAATAAAGCTCTGTAAATATATCATACAATTATTATTTAGGATTTGTTATTTGAAAACTCTAAGAGCATTGATATTACAGAAGTAAATAGTTAAGCAATTATATGTGCAAGCCCTTTGGTACCTAAAATAACTTATAAATCTAAACTACTAACAAAAAAGTATAAATTGCCTGCAAGACAGTTACATTATAGTCTTCACTAAACAAAAGTTAAGGAAAAATTGTGTTAATCAAGTAAAATATTATCTATTAACTATACAAGTTTTGTTACCTCTAGAGAGTTAATGAGATGCATGAAAAATTCCTGGGCATCTTGTTGATGTTTAGTGGAAAACTGAGGATGTCCTCTACTTATGAGATTCTTAAACATGTGTGGTGAGATACCAGGCTGAGAATCATCAACCTGACCTGACAAATTGGTTTGTGGAGGGACAGAGTATTTTCCAGACAGTAATCCTGTTCCCAGTTTTGCCCTATGAAAAGATTTTAGTTATCTTGAATAATTATTTCCATATTGGAAGAAATATTAATTACTCCAAGAATTAATGTATGAATAAACTTTTACTTACATCTGTGCATTAAAATCAGAAGGAGGGTCAGCAGAAACGGCATCAAATATGGCATTTGCTCCATCAACAAACCTGGAAATCAATATTCATTATTATAGCATTTAAGTAGTACTGTGATGTGTGTTAGTATGTAATAAAATACATGTTCAATATACAAATAATATAAAAAACAAAAATATTTGTATTTTTAATTCATAATGATTATTACTGCACATCATAGTGGAAATTAAAATAAATCTAAATTATACATATTAAAATATTCTTGTAATTTTATTAATTGATGTACTATATGTTTTGAATTATTTGGTGTACAAAAGTTTTTTGTTTCAATATCCTACCACAGGCTACTCATTCAGATATTTGTGAAAATACTTTCTCAATAAGAAATGAACAGTGACAACAAAACACTGTAGAGGCAGACATGCATTACCTATAATTGTGTATGAAGGGAAAATTATATTGAATATTCCAAGTTATTAAAAGGAGCTATACATGAGTGTTACTGTTAATGATTGTTGATGTATTGAAAGGGAGTGGGGGGGGGGGGGGCAACAGTGTCATCTTGGGAAAAACTGGTCTGTGAGGGGCAGTGGGCTTTGGCTACTGTAGCAGATGTGAGTTAGTTGGCTTTGGGTCTCAGATCAGAGTGCTGATTGTAAAGCGTTTGGAGCAATAAATATGCTTAATATATTAAACAACATATTCTATATTTATGTTTCCCTGCCAATATTTCTGGCTGTTTCACGTTGACAATTAAGTTAACAGTTACAGTAATATAATTACAACAATGCATAAGAAGAGCTATAAATGTGTTCATATACTACATAGAAGGATATATAATGAAAAATACTAAAATTAAATATAATAACTTATATTTACTATAGAATGAATTTATCAAAATTGTAGCTCACCGGCTCATGAAATCTGGTATGGTGAATATAACTTGCATGACACTGTTAAGATAGCAGGAGTTACCCAGGTTAATGAGACCTGTGTAACCTGGTCCATACAATGGCTGCAATTTACTACCCGCTTCTTGAAGAACATTCCACTCACCAACTTGTTGATTCAAATCTAGTTCTAGCTCCACCATAGACTTCTCAGTCTGCAGTCAACATAAAAAAACAGCCAAACATATATTAGTAATAATTTAAACTTTTAGGAACAACAAAATTCACTCATGTCACATTGGAGAGTTTATTAGAGTGAAAATTAATGGATATTATTTAATTTTTTCACATAATTCAACAGTGATGAACAATAAAATAAATGCTAACAAAATAATGTCTCAAATAGTGAGTTCTCAATATTTTCAGTAAGTTATTCTTATGATTTTGATGTTTTACCTTCTCCATTTGAGCCACATTGATTCCAAAGTGTGTTAAATGTTGTGGAAGGTGAGGGTCTTCAACCATATCATCTTCATCATAACTGTAAACATCTGCACGTCCTTCTTTGGTAATAGTTCCCAACTTAACAGCCAAAGGGTAATCTGTTTAACAAATTTCTGGAATTTAGCTACAGTTCCATAGAATTTTAATAAAAATCAGATGTCTTAGATGTTTGTAGGCAACAATCAAAACATTTTTTCTTCTTCTCATAATTCTTTCAATTTATGACAACACATCTACTACATTAAATTAATAATGGGTATCTACTTTCACTTATATAACTCAAAGCAAAATTTATCATATTATATACAGATTTGGATAGGATAGGGGTATACAAATATTCACACACATTTAAAAAGGTCAGGAAGAAAGGGGAATGACGTTGGTAAATGGATGACATGGATAAGGGAATGTTATGTATGATGAGGAAGATTAATTGTAGCATAACCAGAAATATGTAGACTGATAAAAATGGTGCAGGAACAATCAAAGAGATCTGTGAAAAACATATGATGTGTCAATATAGTATATTTTAGTGGCTACAATAAAGACCAGGTAAAATTTTGTGTTTGTTACTGTTTGATGACAGCAGCAGCAGCAGATTTTGGGAAGGGTAGTGCAAAGCAGATGAACACAAGATTTAAGAATGAAACTGATAAGAGTATTACCAAAAAAGTTAGATAAAGTGAACAACAGTCATGTAAGAATTAGAGAAGACTTACTTGTAGCACGGTAATGTTCAACGGCATGGTCATTTCCTCCAGAACCATCAAAAAATTTTCGGCCACACAAAATAGCACCATCTGTCAAATTAAGCCACAAGTTTTGATGCAAATCACATTGTTCACACTGCCAACCACTGGGTGGAATCTTCTTGCCATTATCCAGTTGCAGAAGATTATTTGCATGCCTATATAACAATTAAGTTAATAATGAAAACAATTATTTATTACAAGTAGTTTAATGTTATGATTTGATAAATAATTTCTTAAAATATATTACTTTGAAACAATCCTGGCCTCGCCATCCCAAGTTCCAGCGAGTGCTTCTAGTTCTGCAAGTTTGGTAGCCGAGTCAGATGCAAGTATGGCCTTTACAGATGCTTGTACCTGTACAATAAATAACACAAAGGTTGACAGTGGCTCAGTGGAAATTTTTTCGATATAAACATACAGAATTAAAGCTCAAGATTAAGTATACTTGTGACATAAAATATCTTCTACTAATCTTAATTTCCACTAAGTTACAAATCATGATATATTATTATTAGGAAAACTGCCATATAAATTAACAATAACCAAGAGTAATTTAGTAGATGCAATTGAAGGTTTTTTTAATCAAAAAAGTTATTAGTAGATAATAACCCTCTTTAACAAATAATCTGCATAAATTTGGCTAAGATCTTGGAAGTAAATGTTCTACATTAAGTTAATGTGGAACAATACCAAATAAAATTTGCTGGATATACTTGAGCTTGGGTTGGGTGATTATATTCTAACCACCTGTTGTCTTTTGTTTCCCTGAACCCTCAACTCATATTTTAATTCAAGATAGTCAAATAAGACAAACAATTTGATTTTAAAGAAATCACTGAAGTTCTCTGTCTATTACAATCCTACAAACAAGAACTAAATGTACTTTGTCTCATGCTAAATAGCAATAAAGATGATATAATTTTGTTCTTTTAAGTTGAAGTGCACATTTATGTAAAATTTATCATCACTTGCAGCTGTAATAAACAACTATTATATTGAGTCATACTTACAAATGCTGGGAGTTCAGGGTTAGGCCAGGCTAGAGTTGTAAATGTTGGCAACACTACAATGGATTGCGATTCTTCATATTCAAATTTTTTCTTCCCTGCATCAGGATCAAAGCCTCCTTCGACACCAATTGCTAATCTTGTTATCTTTTTCTCTGGACCGTCCCCTTGTTTCTCGGAGGGAATCTATAGATATAAAAATTGCCATATTATATTTCAATCTCCAAATACTAAATTATTTTATTGTATTACGCTGCAGATAAAAATGATAATAATTTTACTAATAAACAGAGGCGTCTGGCATATATGAGCTACAGCTCAAATCCATTTAGGAGGAAACTTTTTCTAATTGATAATTTGTTTTAACAGTCTGAATTCCTGCTTTGGTTTCAATTACTTTAAACTACCCGCCTCTCCACGTAATGCCACCAGCTGACTATCTCTGTGTTCAAAAATGTGCATGTGCAGTTTTCCATTTCATCCCCTGCAAGTCCTATAAAACTCATTAAAATTCTCAATGCTTGTAAGCTCATACAATACTGTCAAAAATTTGTAGGTATGTATGACAGAATAATACTTTACTATTACCAAATGTATTAACTTAAAGCTAAATTAGACTTTGCTGCATATATATATATATATATATATATATATATATATATATATATATATATATATATATATATATGAACCCACGTATTCTGCTTAGTACCAAGTCCCGCCTGGGTCAAATATTTTCAGTCTTTCCTTCTTCTTCCATCCTTCTCTCTGCTTTGAACATATGCTTTTCTATGTGCGTAATTCTTCGCCCGAGCATATGAATTCACATAAAGCGCAATCCTCCTATTTCTCCTATTTATTTCTATCCTTCCTCACTATCCAAGTTTGAATGTGAATTAGTTCCTTAATGGATTCTCCTAATATTATATATATTATATATATATATATATATATATATATATATATATATATGGATGGATGGAATTATAAATGTAGCATATAAAGGGGCAATTTATTTGCCACCACAGAATTGGTAACACTAACACTGCTGTAGTAATTTTCATAATTATCCTCATAACAATTGTTATTGTTGCTAGATAAAACACATAACTTAAAAAAACAACTAATAACTATATATTTTTGAATCTCAGTAATATAATATTTGTTTTAAATATTACTAAGTATGCCCAAATATGCAAAAATAAAAAAGCCAAATTTCATTAAATAAGTATGATGATTTACTTTAAGATGTTATAGAATTCCAATTGTATCTGTTAGCTATGACATTTGATCTTACACCTACAACTTTCTATTGAGACTTTAACTATGTAAAAGTATGTGATTATACTGAAGACTACACTACACATTTCAATTATAGTATTAAGTACTGACATGAATGTTAAGGGAACAATCACTTTACAATAAATCTATGGAATAAAAACCAACCATAAGTAAAACCACTCACATTTTACATAACCTTAAATTATACTAAAATACTTTAATTGATTTCATCCCAACCAAACAACTGCAGCAAATAATGTTTATTTTAACTATTCCGAAATTCAATATTAGTAATGGTATATTATCAACAACTGATTATATCTACAAAATCGTGGACACATTTCTGGGTAGGCTGAACACAAACCTTTATTACAACTTGGTAGTGTAAAAGCTATTCTAAAACATAGAAAAAACAAGGAAATATATTGTGTTTAGTTCCAGATCTGTTGTACACTGAAAAACTCATCTGTATAAGTTAAGAGATGATAAATTCATGGTGTGATAAAAAGACCTTTCTGCTGTTTGCAGAATATAATATGTAGTTCTAGGCTCTCCACACAGGGTATTCCCAACTGACGGCAATGATCCCCTCCACCTTCTCCCATCTTCGAATGCTCTTGTGACATGACTTGCTATATTTCACAACCTGTACCATTATTTTATGCTGTAACTTAGTCATTACATTATTAAAAATTAAATGGCTGTCTTTATTTAAAATTGTGTTCCTTGGAGAATATATTTATAAAAAATATATATAAACTCTTAGACACTTACTTCTTTCTTAACCCGACGAAGGTGAAGAAACACAGAGTGTCCAGTTTTTCGTTGGTAGCTCTCCACATACTCTCTTCCAAAACCAAGAAATGTTGTCAAACTTACATAAAGGCCAGTATCAGTCTCCTGAAACAGTGAAAATATTTTTAAATGAAATTTTTAAGGTTTCTTTCCACCCAGACATTTTACAAACACACAAAAGATTGACACAGTATTTAAGGTTACAGATCTACAAACTAATTTATTCAATATCAAGTCAGTTTGAAAAATATTTCCCAAAATAATACGACAGCAAAATAATTAATGCAAATTATGTAAATGATGATAGCGAAAATGTTGTTAAGATACCGAGCAAAGGATCCTAATTATTAGTTTGATATTTGTAATCTTAAATAAAAACACGGTTTAATGTTGATTTTGAAAAGTATTTAAATATTTAATTGCTTACTGGTGTGTCGAAAGAAAATACACATTCATCCTTATAAATTTTATCAGAGGTTCTTGGAACTTTTATAGTTGACGAGTGAGGTAACAATACATCTATACAAGACATTTTCACTTGTCGTTACAGTCGTTTAAAGAGGATTTCAGCTCAGATTGTCACTATCCAAAGACATTTGCGGAAGCCGGTCTACAGAACTCAATCGGTAAATTTGCACAAGAGTACAACAAATTAGTGAAATATGCTCAACAGAAGTGACATGTCTTCCTTACAAACCGTAGACGATGATCATTGCTCTTCGCCTCTAAGTTGCTATACAATATGTAAATTTAACAAACGATCGTTTGTTTTATTTAGAAATCAAATTTAAATAAATTAAAATTGTGTGACATATTTACAATTCGAAATTAGGTTATTGTCCTTCCTTCAACACATGCAGTTCATTACAGAGTAGGAGTAATATTCTTTACAGTGTTCAGAAAAAATCTAAAGGGAAAATTAAAAAATCAACTGTTCTTAAATATCTGAGTAAAATCTCTACTAATTAATTCATTACAGTTGTAAACAAATTAAATATAAAAATCCTTAAATTATATCCCACAATTCTTCACTTCTAGGTAGAGTGAATTCAATTTAATATGCCTGTGGTTTTATGGAAGAGTGCTCTAACTCTCATTCTGTCGCCTTGCATTTTAATTCCTGTAGACGGACACAGAATATGCTTGTTCCAAAATGAAGGATTGCATCATATTTTTTTTATCTATAATAACTTAAAAAAAGGAAATAATTGATAAATACTAAAATATGCTGAATCGATAAAATAAACATGTGATTGACGTTTTGTTTCGAATAATAAATACTATTTATGTCAGGAGAAACACTTATTAACAATGCTATTTGTGCAATACTGTCATATTAACGGCTAGTATATATTTTCTACAAATTAGCCTAAACCGAAAAGTAATTCAATATTGAATTATCTCACGATGAATATGTTAATAGTTTCCACCAATGTTGCGAGAGAGCAACAGTTATGTTGATAGAAATATCTTTGAGAATCAAAAACGTTTAGTAAACTGTTTGTAAATAAACAAATGTCATCTTGTTAAGTATTTGTCGAGCGGAATTTAATGTTATTACAGTTTTATAATAAATCAACCAAAGATGGTTTCAATGAGGTAAATCAATTATTGAACTAATAAGGTCGAACGTTTATTTCATTTGTTATCAATTCATATATTCCACTGCATTGAATTTAGTCTGCAGTTCTAGCAGGATGATTATTTGTAATCAGCGATTTCATTATAAATTCACAACTAATTGTTTAGCAATAATATATAAGGGAATTTTTATTTCAGGTCATTGAATCCCCAACGTTGGCTTGATGCTTTCACTGATCATCACTCTACTATCTACACTTTCAGTCCCTGCATAACTTTGGCAAATCTTAATGGTGATGGCGATTATAAATTAATTGTGGCAGATCTTGGAACGGGATCTGCCAATATTAAACTTAAAGTGAGTAGTTATTTTTGTATTGTTTCATTATTTTTTCTAAACCTTGTAATTGTCATATTTACAATTTAGTTCATATCATTATATTTATAGGTTTTCAAAGGAACATCATTGATGACTGAAAATAACTTGATTGATACTCCGACTGGTGTTGAGAGTTTCTTTATGGATTTAATTGAACCACGAGTACCGGGTAATTACATATAATTATTTTACAATATGTATTACTTTCCATATGACATGAAGTAATAGCTCATATATCACTTTATAAAATATTATATAAGCATGTTTCAACAACTTCTTGTAGTGAAAAAGTTGATGAACATAGTGCTCATACATGTCATCCAGGTGGAAACCTGAGAAATCTTCCAACAATAGCCAGTCCTCAGGTTTTAACCTGTATAGTAGATTGGAAAACATGCATTTTAAATTTATTGTCAGGGTTTAAACCAATGAATGGTTTATCAATAATTTTCTGATTTTTTTGGGTATGTAATGTGTTTAATTAGTTAAGATCTGGTTTCACTTTGCACATACAGAGTTTAGTGTTGAAAGGTATCATTAGAGAATGGTGTATTAAATTTTGGATTACAGCTGTAGCTGTTTCTTCTGGGCCTAATATTTATGTTTATAAAAATATGAGGCCATATTTCAAGTTTACAGTTCCATCTTTAGAAGTCAATCCATTAGAAGAAGATTTGTGGTTACAAGTGAGTTAATGTAATGTTCTACATGCACAGCTTGTTAATTTGGTGTGCACTATATCATGAAACTTATTCACCATTACCAGTAAAAATTTAAGGACCACTTAATTTTTTAAAAAATTATTCTGCTTGGTGTATCAGGTCGTCACTTGATATGCTGCACATTCTTCTCAATTATTTTGTTCCATTTAATTACATAACAATTTTTATAAGTATATAAATAAATAATAATAAAAATATATGAAATTTAATTAGATCTGTGATGCATAAATATATAATGACAGTATTTACTTCAATTTGTATTTTAACCTCAAGGCTGATTTAAATTCCAAGATGGTATGAAAATTTTTTACCAAATTAATTATGTAGGAGTATATATAGTGTGTCAATTTTTGCCCCCCCCCCAAAAAAAAAAAAAGATATTATTTAATCATTTTGTAAAGAAGTATACAGACTGTATGGTTTATTTCTGTTGTGGTTTGTTTAGTTTATGATACTAATCACTGGATTATAATAAATTAAGTTAATAATGCAAGATTGTAAAATGCTAAATATTAGGCATTTATGTGAAGAAATTTCACCATCATAAGTGCTTTTCTGTGATTAATTGAAGTCATAACAATTTATTGAAGTTAATATATTCAAAGCATAATGTAATCTGTAGTTCTGTTTGAGAAACCCACATTCTCAATAAGCAGGTACAGATTTATATTTATTCAAACACAGCAACAATTCATTGTAGTAGCATTTTTTTTTGTGAGAAACTATCCATTTGTTACATAATAAAACGGAATGTTCATTACAACAGTATGTATTAACTAACCTTATTTACTTACATTTAAATCAAAATTTAAAAAAATTAATCTTCTGGAATTACTACGTTAATACTATTTGCATATCATTAATTATTGCTGTTTCAGTAGTAACATAATTAAGTATACCTGCTGTAATTATCACTCCTCCAAAGTACACATCCAAAAGTTGCTAATTTGTTAAACAAATCCTGCGATGCTCTCTGTATAAGTTGTTATAACCTGAAAAACATCTCAGATAACAGAATTTAAGTAGTCAATAGTTTTCCTTTTACTGAAATTAAACATTCCAAAACGATTGCACTCAAAGCTTTTTTTAGCTCAGTTCTCACAGTTTATAATGTAGATAGTATATGTTTGTAGATTGGAAATATTATCTTACATTTCTGAAGTAAACTTAAAGTAATTTCACAACTGAAAGTACTATGACTTTTTTTATGTTATAGATAACCAAAACTCAATAATTATTTTGCAATTATTGTATTTGAAAGTGCAATAAATATATGTTCAAAATAAATGTTAAGTTATAAGTTTAATTAAATTTTATGAGCTTAATCATATTTACCATCACAGATCACCTTTAAGCTTTAACTGGAGTCTCCCAATTATATTATCAAATACTTTTTGACCATGGAAGTTAATAGAACTCACCTAAAATATAAGTTTTTTTTATGTACTTCTGATTTATTTATAGAGCTTTTATTCACTATTTACACTATTTCTATCCTAAATAATATTTAAGGAAAAACCCATATGTTTATTTTACTTTTTCTGACATCTTCTTTGATCTTAGCAGTTTATTGTAATTTTGTTTGTAAATTTATGTAATTGCTATTTTTTTCTTGAAAAATAACACTGTCCATTATTTTACCACAACGTTTGGCACAGTCATTTGTTTAAATTATTTGTATACTAACGTCTTATCTTTTTCCAAATTTTAGGTCAGAGAGAAAGCTATAGAATTAGATTTATTTTATGAATTACTTCAAAATATTAAACAAGAAATTGGCTTCACAAACCTAACTTCAAGATCTCAACAATTTCTAATGCTTGAACACAATAAGAGAAAAGTATTTATTGATGAACATAAAGTTATACCAATTAAAAAACAGGTGATCAAAAATGAAAACATAAATGGTGAACTTTTTTAACTTTTAAATTAGTATTTATTGTTTGGAATTATTATATTGTTATGTGTGTGTTCCAGACAGCTATTGCTTGTCTCACAACTCTAAGGAAGTCAATGATAGAGGAAGATGGAGTCTCGTGTCTTGTAATTGGTACAGAGAATGGAAGAATAATAATTTTGGACCCAGAAGCTTTTACAGTCTTAGAAAATGCAAGTGACTTAGGAAATTAGTTCAATAACACGGTTTCATATTGACCAAATATATCTATTAAGTTACTTCCATTGTTTTCTCCTACTTTAATTAACAATTAAAAATATAATTGAATTCTAATGTCATTTCAACTTATTAATTTATACTGAAGAATTACATTGCTTTATGCTCTCAACTGGTCAATTTTGATCTGTTTATATTTTAATAAATTTACTTAATCATAGTACACAAATTAGCTTTAGTAAACTTTTCTATTATTTTCACATATAATTTATTTTCTATACTGTAACATTTTGGGAAATTATTTCCACAGCTCCTTCTTTCAGAATTATGTGAATATAAATCATATGTTTTTCTATTTCTTAAGAACTACTACTGATAAATTACAGTAATGTATGTTTTTAACATTTTTATGAAATGTTATGAAACCAAAACAATTTTTTAAATAAATCTTAAGCATCTAACATTAAGATATATACCCTTTTGATAGGTACCTCTTTCTGGAGCTGAGACCAGTGGCCTTGTGCCAGCACAGATTTCCTCTTCTGGTCTTTTTGATGTAGAGTTTAGGCTCATTTGTCTATGTCGTGATGGTACCATATGTTTAATACGCCGAGGTTGGAATGAGGCCAAAGTTTTGACACATTTGATGCAGCCTGCTGTCAGTATGGTTATGATACCAGATGGAAGCAATAGTATTGTAACTGCTCTAATGGATAATACAATCCATTGCTTCTCAAAAAAGGTAGGAATACTATTTTAAAACACCTAAAGTATAATGAGGAACAGTTCTTGGTTTCTAAAATAATAATCACTAAACTTTAAACAATAATGTGGTCACTACCACATAGATTAGAAAAATGGCATGAATTAGTTGGGACAATGTAATTTTATATGTGGGAAAAAATTATGTAACATAATCTATCAGAAATACTTTATATTCAAACAACTGAAGATGTTCTTTAATTCACAAATGATATATTCTTAACCTAACTTTTGGAATTTGTGTTTTTTTTAAAATGCCACCCCCACTCTTAGAGGTGGTTGATGTGTCTTAATACCTCGGTGTTTGTTCCTGGAATTGTAAGCAACATGTGTTCCACATTTAATAGAATTTGCTCTATGTATTTAAGATTGCACACAAAAATTTCTTTCTCCCCCTTACACTTCTTCTCCTAGGGGTTGAACTATATCTTAAGTATGGTAAATGTTGGAGTTAAACTCTATGACTTCTATAACTGCATATTTGACAACTCGACTTCTAGAACCCTGGATTTTACACCAATCTCCATTGTTTCACGTTATTTTTGTGTAATACCCCTCCATCCCCTTCCTTACTGGTGCTGACTTCCCAAGCTGTAAGGGGTTGAAATTATACACTAAAAATACCTGGAAAGAAATAATCTCATCAACCATGAAAACTAATTATTCAATGCAAATATTGACTGTTTTATCATGTTTTAAAATTTCATCCCCATTCAGTCCTTAGGAGTTACCTAACACTTAAAAAATCTGACAAGAAACCTTTGTTAGCGTGCACAAAACAACTTACCAAAGTTTAATCACAATTGGATGAATGGTATAGGAGCACATAAGGGACATGCTGACAGACACATTCAGTTTTATTTATACAGATTATTATTATTTTTTCTTGTTACTATTACTACATTCAATTTGAGTGTAAATTTGTTATTTGCATTGTAATATAGGGTAGAAAACAGTGGCAGATACAGCTGGATAAAGCTATAATGTGCATGGCAGAGATTCCAATACGCCACTTAGGCCAAGTGCTTATTGCTGTTTCCCTCATGGGTGGTATGGTGCAGTTTTACTGTGGTCGCCAATTGGTTGACACAATATCAGCACCAGATACCGTTTCAGCTATGAAGTTTGGTCATTTTGGTCTAGAAGAACACAGCCTGATACTTGTTACAGTTGGTATGAAATTTTATTGATAAAATTAGAGATTAAGCACTTCTCAAAACTAGTTTATTGAATGTTTTTCATCTGTACCTACCTTATTGCAAGGCAAATGCTATGTCCTTAAAAAAAAGGGTTCAAATTTTCTTGTATGATATTAAATAGTTACATTAATTAATTAAATATTATTTTATTAATAAGATAAATTTAATAAATTAACAACCAGTAATAGGCAGTTAAAATATTTTATTTACCATAAACATGTTTCTGTACATATTTGTATTTTCATCGGGTGGTTTATGGTATTTTAATACAGTAATTTGATAAATAAATAGCCAAGTAGTAAAAAATAAGTACTAAATACTAAATATATTCAACATTTTCTGCAATCCTTGTTGTTTTCCTCGTATGATTTAAACCACACAAGAATAACACACCACAGAAATCAGGTGACAAATTCCAAAGCAAAGCTTAAACGCAAAGAGGAGTTAGCCTAGCAATGATGGATAATAGCCTTTGATGACTTTCATAGTATCAGTTTATACATTAATTGCAGTGATGTTAGATTTGATATGAAGTATTTCTGATATAATTCTGGAATAGTACTTGGTGTCAACATCTAAAATATTAGAAATTTACCAATCAAAAAAATCTTTTGAATTGATGATATGATTGGAGACTACAGACTGTTATCGATAGGAAGTTTGGTATTGGACATATGTTCCTTGCTACAGGTATTAAATGATCTTTTTGTTTGCCTAATGTTAACATTGGTTACATTAATGTTTCTCTTTTAATTTTAGCTGCAATATCAGTTGGTAATTTATGACATTACTGTTCTTAAACCAGATCCATACAATGTTGACAACCACATAAAGACATGCTTTTTAAAACCGTAATTAAAACACTAATTTTGTAATAATTTCAAGACTAAATCTAAATTTCACTGAATTCAAAATGAAGAATAGTATAAAGTCATAAAAATGTATGATGCAAATATAGTTACAAAGTTAATTTGGAAACTGTAAGTAGTTTATATATCCTATAAAAGCAGCAAACAGATATTAAGTTTTTTGCTTAAGTAAACTCCTGCATGTTTTGTAATAAGAATCAGTTTGTATTTGAGTTAGTAAGTATTAAACACAATATTAAAAACCATAAGGGGTCTTTAAAATCTTATGCTTTCAAAGCTATAGCAGACTATAATAAATTATATGAGACTATTGCTATGAACTTGTACATGGAAGTGAATGGTAAAAGTGAAAATAATGTATTACACAGTTTCTGCTGCTTTTATAACATTTAAATATAAATTGGAATAACTACATGTTAGAATGTTCACTGACAGTTTTATGATTTTGTGTCATTATTGGAACTTAACTTCATTTAATAAAATTCCAACAATTAATAAATATTGGTAAATATGGCATATAACAATAATCTAAGTAATGAAAATTTCAGCTGGCTGTTTGTTAGTGAAAATACTGAAACGAACTGCTTCTTTTGTGGCTCAATCAAGTAATGTAAGTCACATTCCCGATCAACAAATAAAAATGATACTACCAAAGAAGACCAGACTGTTTGTTGAGCAGACTATGAGGGAGAGAGGAAATGCAATTGGTAAGTTTCTAAGGTAGAGAATAGTATTTAGCAGCATGGAGATCATGTAAAGCATGTTATACAAAAATTGTACTGAATGCCAAGGGTTGTAGATCAATTCATATGTTTCATGTCTCGATAAATAAACTATTAAATAATCTAATATTTTATTATTTTTTTATTACAGGGTAGTAATTTGTTGTTGGAAATGAATAATTGTAAGACAAATGTGTTCTTTTCAGCGATGCACCACACTTTTCAGCACAATTTATTCAAGCTTCGGCTGAATGCTGCAAGGGCCTGTGTACAAACTCTGCAAAGCTGTAGCTCTCCACTTTCTAGCAAGGAACCTCTAAAGCTTACAGCCCAGGTGATTTGTTTTTTATGAATTAACTTTATGTGAGACTACGTTTAGCTACCTGACCTTTAGAAAATAAACCATATTAATTGTTTGATTTTGTGTCTATTAATTTCTACCTTTATTTCTTTTTTGTTATTTTATTAATCTCCAATAAATTCTCTAAAAGTTATTGATTGTGTAACTTTAATTGTTATTTTTTTACTTTATTCCAATGTAATTTAATGCTGCAGTATTTTTGATTTAACTTATTCTTATCCTCTATTTATTTTCACTATATGATATGCTCACTTTAGATGTTGTACATAAAATCTCCACCCTTTTCATTTATTATGCAGTAAACTTATGCTAATTGCAAATTATTACATAGAATTACTATTATTGTCTTCAGATACAATAGATATGTGTTCTTAAAACTATTGTAAAGGTATAAAAGGTCATTGGTTAATATTTTCTTTGAAAAATGCTTCAATTACAGAAGCTGCATAAGTTATTGAAGAATGTCTTTATTAGTTCTTGTGTATTATGCACAAACCAAATTTAATTAACTTTTATTAAACCTTCAATTTATCCTCCTCGCCATATTTATCTCCATATTGGAGGTCTATTACTGTCACTAAAATAAACCTAGAGCAACATTTTATTGTGTTGTCATTGATTTATTTAAGTATCTTAATTTTAAACTTAGATTGTATTAGTATTGTCTATTTCTCAACTATTTTTAAAAGTCTTTGTTATCATACTGAACTTTAACAATAATTGAACTTGAATAAGGTGGTTTCCTCAATAGAATTTTACATTTTCTACATGTCATACCCTAAAAAGAATGACATAAATGATTCTCTTGTCTACTTTTTAAACTACTATAATATTTAATAAAGCAGAACTATTGATATTTTGTTAAATAGCAGATCTTTCTGTCTAGGTTCTGGGACTGGGACCAAAGTTCACTATGGCCTTTACTCTAGAGAATATGTCTAAAGACACACCCTCCAGAGATCTAGGAATACTTCTACACTGTGATGAAAAGTTGTACTCTGTAAACAAGCCGTTTATTCAGGTATAACTTGGTTTGTTTACAAAATCAATTGTTTCATTATTAATTTAAATATTAGACAATGAAGTGATCATTACTTACAATTATTGATTGTTCATGGATTTTGTAGAATCACAATAATTTTTTTACAACTAATTACTAATTTACGTCTGATTGAAAATAATGAATAAAAAATTTTGTTTTTGCATTTTCATCGCTTTTGAGTTTTGTCAACTGACAAGTGCAGTTGTGTCACTCTATGCACTTCATTGCACCTGATGAAAGGGACAAGGATCCCAGAAACGTTGTGTGGTATTTATATTATCACTTTTTTTGTCTGAATTGGTTATCTTTCTTATTCATTAATTACTGATATTGTTAAAACAATTCATACTATTTTGCTAGTGCATTGTACTTCAATATGTTTGAGATGCATGTTTCTGTTTCTTGTGAGTTTATAATTTTGTTGTTATTGCTGATGTTTGAATGTATTTTCCATTTTGGCTAAGAACAAAGTCATTAAATTCTCAATTTCTCATTTCCCGGATACAGAAAGTTATAATTGTTTCATCCTCTCAGATGCTTTCACAATACCAGGTTATGTAAGTTGTATAATGTAAATTTCAAACTTTCATGATGAGAACGTAGTGCAGATATGTTTTTGCCTTACCAGTTTTTATAGAAGTTTTGTATGTTTTTCATTTCTCATTCAATTACAAGTGAAGATTATAAAAGTTCAGAGAAGAAACTGCAGCTGTCTATGTTCTAAAGATAGTGTGCATTTGCAAAACTACAATAAGAGCAGTGATGTTTGGTGCATATGTATTCATGTGCTTCAGCACATAAATAAATTTAGAAAGAATTTTCTTAATTTTAAGAACTATTAAAAATGAAGTTACATAATCAATTGCCTTATTTTTCATTTCCAGGTGCCTTTACTTATTCCAGGATTAACATATAAATTTGATACAACTGTAGAGAGTGTTTCAGAACTTGGTGTACCTGACCAAATAAGAGTTTTTATCACCAAAGGGCAACAGCCAGAGTCATTGCTATCTGTCATAATTAACATGCCTGATTCTGACATGATTGGACTGTGATTCTGAGGCCTATAGTAAACCAATAATGCTTAATGTCAATTTACATAAATATAAAATTTGTGTATCCATGTTCAGTGTGTTCTGTTATTTGTAATTTAAGTCATATTTACTTCGAAATAAATATATCCATGTATAAAAGTATATAATAATTCTCTGGGTTTATTCAAATGTTTTAAAAGGAAGGATAGTTGTACATGAATTCCAACATGTAAAAATTTATTAATGACAAATAAGGAAGAGAAAGGATAAAGTATGAAGGAAATAATAGTACCCAAAGGCACATCTTGTTAAAATGATTTTTGTTAGAATATAATTCTACGTCAGACAATGAAGAGGAACGAGATACTTGGTACTGCCTTTCAGTGACAATTACTTTCCACAATTATCACATAAAGTGTCTCAAAGTAATAATTTAGTTGAAATGCTATATATATATAGTTTTTCTAAGCATCCTGACCCGTGGGAAACTACAGATCTTCAATATTAATAAATAAACTCCCAAAATTTAGGATCAGGTGTGCACTGTCATATGGAAAGAAAAACAATGTACAGAGAGGAACATACATTTTCAATTAGATACCTGAAAAAGTACATTTCGAATACTACATTCGACAATAACTTTGATCTAATACGTACATAATATTGCATACAATTTTGATCAGAGTATTAGTTAACATGGCACTATAAGTACGTTATTAAATGTATCTACCTTCGGCCAACGGCCATACCACGTTGAAAGCACCGGTTCTCGTCCGATCACCGAAGTTAAGCAACGTTGGGCATGGTTAGTACTTGGATGGGTGACCGCTTGGGAACACCATGTGTTGTTGGCTCTCTTTTTATTTTACAAATTCATTCTTTAACAATACCTTCCTTTATTATTGTCAACATCGAACTTTCTCAAATTATGCCCTCACTTGGGCTCTTTTATATAAAATAAATCTTTACATATTTTTGTCCTCAACGTGAGCTTCGCTACATCTGGTGGCAAATCGGTGAAGTGTTTATACGCGATTGTCCTCTGACCGCGGCTTTTGAACAAAAGCATTACCGTTTCGTTTATGTAAGTTCCTTTTAAAAAAAAGCGTCCCCTATCAGGTAAATAAACTTTCTTAAATATGTATTACTCTTGAGGAAATAGCAGCCTTCATTTTTCTACTCTTAAATTCTGCAGTGGCGGTAGCAAAACTTGCTAACGTACAAACGATTATACTGATACGCACCCCGAAAGTCTTACTAAATAAAATAACGAGAATGAAAATATAAACATATTCATTTCCATCGTACCAGAAATTTTATATTTAAAGTTTAATACTAACTCAGTTATGAAGGATGTGTCAAAGAAATGCAAACCATTCATGAAGACAGAATTGGAAGATGCTAGGATGTACAATAAAATGTACAACAGATAGAATACGATTAAGGAAAATAAATCTGAATTTATGTGATTTTTGTCATACAGTCCTTTTATCTGTGGAAGTCTAAATGAAAATCTAGATCTGAGGGCCTACAAGGTGCTTTTTATGGCGTTCGTGCTTGATTTTGTGTAATAGTATTGTCGCCGACATAATGTCCAACAGGCAGCATGTAGTTACCGCATGAAACGAAAAAATATTGTAAAACCGATTTGAGAAATGCATCAGACGTTAAGGCCCATGAATAAGCTTAACCTAATAGGTTTATTTCGTTACTGAGTGTTGGGACTTACGTCCCCAGCAGAAGCAATGAAGCCTATTAGTAAGAAAAATTTATTAAACCAGATATTCGTTAGAATACAACTTTCGTTCACAATCTTAGAACTTTTTCGGGTAATCAGGTAAAGTAAGTTTTGAATTTAGAGCCATGGACAGCGTCCTATGACGGTTGTAGCCAGGTTATATGAATCGTTAAATAGTTTTCTACTTTTCGGATCGTTGTCAGCTTTCATTCTTCCTGTCTCCCTCAACTTTTGTAATACAGACAGTGAAACACCTGAAAATTTCTTTCCTACACTTTATTTTGCTCACCTTAATCTAGAAAATTCTCGCTATGAGAAATTAAATCTCATTGTCAAATAAATAAAAATATATTAATGGGAAGTATTTCGTTAATCAATATTACTCAATCGTTAATTGAACCAAAATAAGACTGTGTTGTGGACGAAGTTAATGAACATTAAAATGTTACTCTGCCAAAATTTGCAAGATGTCGATAAAGGACTCAAATAACCTTGCGTCAATAATTGAATAATGATAATGTTACAAAAGTTGATAGTTAGAGTACCATATTTAATACAACATTTATTGGTCAACGGCCATACCACGTTGAAAGCACCGGTTCTCGTCCGATCACCGAAGTTAAGCAACGTTGGGCATGGTTAGTACTTGGATGGGTGACCGCTTGGGAACACCATGTGTTGTTGACTTTTTTTAAGCTTTTTTGTCTTTATTTTAATCAGTATTAAAATAAATAAATGTCTTTTGTGTTATATACATTTTTTTCTATATAAATTAAGTAAAATAATATTTTGATATACTATTGCGTACTGTTCTGCCGCTACATCTAGTGGCAAACATTCACACTATGGCTTACAGATAATCTGAACACACGCCTGCGTTTACCAAGTCTCCGCTAGATGGAATCGCGTGAAAGGTATTACAGTATGCATTCCTGTTAAAAGAGCTATACTTTTAAAATGAAAATAATGAATAAGAAAGATAGCCAATTCAAACAAAAAAGTGATAATATAAATACAACAGAACGTTTCTGGGATTCTTGTGCCTTTCGTCAGGTCGCCTAGAGCGACACAACTGCACTTGTCAGTTGGCAAAACTCAAAGCGACGAAAACACAACGACAATGGGAGAGCCGAAGGGTTGGCGTAAGAATAAAGGAGCAACGACAATGGGAAAAACGAAGGTTTAGAGTAATAGTAAGGGATCATAGAACTTATTGAGTTTAATAGTGTCTGCCTGTACATTAATAGCTCTGATGTTGGATTTAATGTGAAGCATCTCTGAAGTGAGTCTGGAATTGTACCTGGTGTCAATGTCTAAAATCTTAGCATTTTTCCAATAAAATGTATGTTTAGAATTGTTTATATGATTTATTATTACGCTAAACTTTCTGTTTTTCCCCTTTTCTGACATGTGACTAATTTCCACTTTTTATGAAGCACAGGAAATCGAGACGCGTTTGGGGGTTATTTTCTGTCTGCCGAAGAAGGATCAGCTCTATGGCATTATTCCTATTCATTATACCTAGCCTGTTGTTGTTGTTGACACTATAAACCCTATAAACCAAACGAAAAAGATTGAACCTACATGTAAACTAATACATGACATTGTGAAATGAGATAAAATAGTTTAATTATGTTTTTTTTTACTTACGTGTTCTGTTTCAGTACTTCCGAGTTCTTCACAAAATAAATAAAAGCGGCTCGTAACCTAACCTTCGTAGAAGAACCACTTTTATTAGTATCTTGCAGTTTTTTGTGTTCCCATCGAAATTTGGATCTTAGTGTGGGCACTCGGCAACGTCTCTCCTTTTATTCCTATTCTTGTACTCACCACACGTGACACCCCACAAACAAGATATGCTATGAAATTTTAATGTTATAAATACACAAATACGTGGCTTAATGCCAGAAAATTGTTTCTTTTGGTTTTTTTAAAATTTATTTGACAAAAGACAAGATTATTTGCTGGTTAGATATAATACAGTATATACAAATTTAAAATATTGACATAATTTACATGGTAGCACGTTTATTAACAAAATAAAATTTTCTGACATAAAATGTTTTGATAAAATAATTTTCTGATATAAGGCCGTGTATTTGTTTATTTATATTATTGTGAAAGTCAGATATTTTCCATCATTATTACAATTTTTTTTTATATTAGTTGTAACGTTTTCTGTTTATTCCACGAAGCAGTCGAATCTAAAGTTAAGTGCAAGACCTGTGGTTCCCCATTATAGAGGGGAAACAAGGAACACTGCTTTTCTTGGTTCACAACATTGGTGAAACAGTTCCGAAGAAGCTAGATACAATGTTCGGCAACGTTGTTTATAAACACTTGTTTACAGTGTTTTTTTTTATTATTCTTAAAAACTTTTATTTTTCGATTATACAGTTTGGTTCATAAAATTTTCAAGTATTTACAAAAATTATGTGTAAATAATTCATATGGCAGCTTGTGTAGGTGGAGAGTCCTGTGACTTTCCAGGCCTTGAGTTCTTGATTTGTTGTGCTGAGGGGTTTGAGGTGGAAGATGAGATGGGTGTTTACTAGAATATTAATTGGGGAAGGTTGCATACATTGTTGGTTTATGAGGGTTCGCTGGTGATGTTGAATTTGATGGGATGGATGGAATGGGTGGGTGGGGTCTGCGGGTATGAGGATGAGGTGGGTTAGGAGGTGCCAGAGTGTTCTGGGGGAAGGATGAGGTCGATAGGGTGTTTTTTCTTGAGGCGACGTGCGTATGGGGATGGGGGAGGGTTGCTAAAGAATTGCTGGATCGTGGTGTTAGGATGGTTGAAGGTGCTTTTGATTAAGGAGAATACGGATTTGTTGATTATTGAGTTGACTTGGGGAAGTTTAATGTTGTGGTGGATGATGGAAATTCTGAGGTACCAGGGAGAGTTGGTGATGGTACGAAGGATTATGTTTTGTTTGGTTTGGATTTTGGCTGAATGGGCTTTTGGCTGTTGCTCCCCATATGGATGAGGCGTAGGACCATGTGGGTTGAATTATGGAGAGATATACCAGGCGTTTTGTGCTGAGGGAGAGTGGGGATTTTCTGTTTAGGAGAGGATATAAAGTTCTGAATTTAAGGTTAATTTTAGAGAGGAGGTGTTTAATGTGGGGTTTCCAAGAGAGTTTTGAATGGAAGAGGAGTCCTAGGTAGGAGGTTTCTGTTTTGGTAGGTATTTCGGCGTTGTTTAAATAGAGGGGGATGTGCGGAGGAGGATTTTTGGATAGTGTGAATGGAACGGTTACTAATTTGGTGGGATTTATGCTGATTCGCCACTGTTTGGACCAGTGTTCTAGGTGGCTGAGCGCTGACTGAAGTGGTTGTATATTGGAGGTGAGAGAGGAGGTTTGGTAGGAGATGGCAATTGTCGTCTGCAAAAAAGATTGTGCTTGTGGAGGGATGTTGTGGAATATCGTGGGAGAAGATGTTGTATAGGAAGGCGGCAATGATGTTTACAGTCTGGACTAGGCTTTACGTTACATGGTAAACACTATTTTTGAGATGTATGCTGGTGTGGCCAGTCACCTTCCCTCCATAACTCTACAATCTTACCCCAACATTCCCCTACACATCACACCAACTCACCAGCCAACTACACCCCGAACCACCCTTATAACAACAACAATGAACACGAGCAGGAGAGTCAATGAACCTTCCACGTTCAGGTACCTATTCACGTACAGTTAGTTACCACGCAGATAACCAGATCGTCAATTCAAATTGTACTATACACGTGCAGGCCGCCTCCAGGCGTGGGCCTGCAGTTCAGCAATAACTAGATATGGGCGATCAGAACGGGAACGAAGTGGAGAAAAGAGCGGCAGCATTTCTTTCTGATCCCAAGTTAATGATAGTTGTGGCCTATGTCAACACTATCGCCAGGCTGAAGAGATATAACCAAAGTTGCAAAGAATTATAAAGAATATGAATACAAGATATAAATTAGCGAACATTATTTAATCTGGACAAAACGCGAGGGGTGGGCTGCAGTGGGCGGAGGTGAGCGGGGATTAGAAATTTAAAAAACATGTTGACCGGCAATTTTTTGCGTAGAATAAATAAATTTTGGGATAAAATAAAATAAATTAAAAATTTCTCTATATGTTTTCCGTGTTTCATTCCAACCCCTTTCGGGATTTGGAGGGTAGCTCCCCTTAGATACATAAAAATATCGCAAAAGCAATCGAGATTGGAGTCTAATCCAGGGTTATGGATGTCACTGAGTTTTATATTCCATTAAATTGGCCGTTTAATCCCCCGGGGCGGGAGTGAACGGGGTTGAATTTTTAAAACATGTTAAATCGTCGATATTAGCGTAAAATAAATAAATGCCAGGGCCATTGACGTTGATAGTATTTTTAACGATGTTGTTTGTAAAATTTCATACGCTTTCAGCGTGAGAGGGGAACACGCTTAGGGGTAGGGGTTGAAACATTGTAACATAATAAGACAACCGATATTTAATTCGGATAAATATTTTAAGTTGTCAAAGAAATTCGTAGTATTTTTACTGATGTTATTTGAGTATAATTGTAACCCCTTACAGCATGGGAAAGGAGCACCCTTAGGGTGAGGGTGGACGGCGTTACAAGGAAATGACGCGAATAGAACCGAGATTGGAGTCAAAACCAGGGTTGTCGATGTCGCTGAGTTTAATTATGATATTCAATTGGTCATTTAACCCCCAGGAGCGGGGGTAGTTAAGGGAAGGAAATTTTGAAACCAGAAATCACGGTTGTTATTAACGTACAATAAATATTTACAAGGGTAAATTAGATTGATAGTATTTAGAACGATGTTGTGTGTGGAAAAATTCCACCATTATCAGCATAAAAGGGGAGCACGCTTAGGGGTGGGGGTGGAAATATTCAAACTTGATAAAACAGCCGATATTTGAGTCGAATAAATATTTTTAGGGGTAAAAGAGATTGATATAGTTTCTAGCAATGTTATCTGAGTATAATATCAAATCCTTCCAGAATGATACAGGGATAGGGGACGGATCCTTTACAGGAAAATTACGCGAATTTACCCGAGATTGGAGCCAAAACCAAGGTTATGTATGTCACTGAGTTCAATTATAACATTCAACTAGCAATTAACCTCCCAGGGGCGAGGGTGGAAATTGTCAAACATGTTAATCTACCGATTTTTGCGACGACTAAATATTTTTCGGGATCATTGAGATTGATCAAATTTCTCTACGATTTCTCTGAGTATAATTTCAACCCCTTTGGAGCTTAGCAGTAGAGAGCCCTTAGGGGTGGGGGTGGAGTAGCGCTACAATAAAATAATGCGAATATAACCGAGATTGGAGTCAAATACAAGGTTATAGATGTCGCCGAGTTTAATAGTGGCATTCAATTGGCGATTTAACCCCCAGGGGCAAGGGTGCACGGAGTTGACGGGGGTGGAATTTTTCTAACATGTTAAACGGTCGATATTTGCGTTAGATAATTAATTGTCGAGGTCAATATAATTGATAATATATCTACCGATGTTGTTTGAAAAATTTCAACCCCTTTCGGGAAGTACACTTATAGGAGAGTGTGGAAACATTCAAATATTTAGGCAGATAAATATTTTTAGGTATCGAAGAGATACATAGTGTTTTAACCGAAGTTATCTAAGTATAATTGCAACCCCTTACATCACGGGAAATGAGCACTCTTAGGGGTGAGGGTGGACGGGCGTTAAAAGTAAATAACGCGAATAAAACCGAGATTACAGACACATCCGGGGTTCTGGATGTCGCTGAGTTTATTTATGACATTTAATTGAAGTGATGGAGCTGGACGGGGTGGAATTATTGAAACAAGAAATAACGACCGATATTAAAATTCAATAAATATTTTCCAGGGGTAATTAGATTTATAGTATTTCAACCTATGTTATGTATGTAAAATTTCAACCCTTCTTGCGGCCTGACGGTGGAGAATGGTTAGGGGTGAGGGTGAGGGGACTCACAAGGAAATAACGTAAAAACAACCGAGATTCGAGTCAAATGGAAGGTAATGGATATCGCTGAGTTTATTTATGACAATCTGCTTGACACCAACAGACCAAAAAGACTCAGTCCTCTAGAACTACTAGATCGGTGATACATGTATAGTCTACAAAATATTAACTATATAGTAATAAGTAATTTTTAGGGAGCCCTCCACTGGGAAGATATCTTTGTACGTATATTTCACTTATTGCTCAACAGCAGATATAAATTAAAGATTTTTTTAAATATTATATTTATCAGCAATCAGATTACATTTTAATCTATAAGCTAATGTGGTAGCTTTGACATGTTATTTACATAAACAAAAAAATTGTGATGGCTTATTAAATAATCTTTGTTAATTTATATCTTGTAGTCATATTCTTTGTCATCTGTTGTAACTTTGGCTATATCTCTTCAGTATTGACAGCTGTTGATCGAAACGTCTAAAAATTTCAATTTATATTATTCAAAATTAATTTCTGTTTTTTGTCTGTTATACAGGTTGTTAATCTCTTGTGTTGTTATTATGGTAGTGAAGCTTTATGTTTCACACAAGCCAAGAACGGAGAAGGGTTGTGGGAGAGGGGAACGAGCGATACGTGACGATGTACTTGAC
The DNA here is from genome assembly GCA_037074705.1 of Zhengitettix transpicula. Taxonomy (NCBI): domain Eukaryota; kingdom Metazoa; phylum Arthropoda; class Insecta; order Orthoptera; family Tetrigidae; genus Zhengitettix; species Zhengitettix transpicula. The sequence goes on along the minus strand of CM073590.1, from coordinate 226,912,504 downwards.
GCACGAGGTGCGCGTTTTGGCCTTGACGAAGGCAGCGCCGCTCGTCGCAGATAAACCGCAGCTGAGAGATCTAATTATAGCGTCGCAGGAAGCCATGCTGGCAGCACGGACAGCCGCGCGTCTGCTGTCCGGGATTCAGGGCCCGGGGAGGCGCCTGGACCTCGCAGGGGTCTTCCCTCCCATCACCACGCCCTTCCGCCAGGACGAGGACATCGCCTTCGACATGCTGGCCGCCAACCTGCAAGTCTGGGAGACCATGCCCTTCAAAGGTACTCGCTCTCCTAACATATGTTCCATCCATTCAAAGATGATTTTACTTTCGATTTTCTTTTTACATTTCCTTTCTGGCCTTCTCTTGCTTTACATATTTATTGGTCGAGAACCTTGCTTTACCCGTGCTTTCTTACGTCTCCCCAAGGCCTACTGGATATTCCCTGTTCCATGATGATATTTACAAAACCTCGTCATACCACAAAGCCTCTCAGACCATACGTTGCAGACGCCTTTTGGATATTAGCTTCAGGAAAAGGATTACATCGAGTTTAAACTATAAATATTTTATTACTCGTCAAATATCCTTTGTTTTGAAGGGTTAAAATAAAGCATTGAAGAAGAACTTTATTTGATTCGGATAAAGAACGTACGGGCTCTAAACCACAGCTTCTAAGGTCACTCCACATCATTTTATCAAATACAGATAAAATACCCATTAGCCCAATAAAGTTGAACGTATTTTCATCACTATGTCCCCCCCCCCTTTTTTACGGACATTAACTTTATTTTATTACCAATCCTACAAATAAAAACAAATATGAATTAACCAATTTATACGGGAGGATACACTAGTCACTGAACATCAACTCTGTACTAAGAAACGTTTCTTTGCTGCATGGAATCACAGTCAATAACGATGAACGGTGAAAATTCATTCTGTGGACAATTTATTTCGTTTAAAAGTCGCGGTCAAATTGCGTCTAATAGTGCAAGCATTCGCCACCAGACAGAGCGACATCCGCACGTAGCCCTTTTACTGAAACGTGCATTTTTGCATAATATTGGGTCAAATTGGGGCAGGTTCGTAAAATAACTGGGTTAACTTTAACGAAGGAAAACATTGTTAAATATAAATTCGATAAAAATAAAATGAGAGCCAACAACACATGGTGTTCCCAAGCGGTCACCCATCCAAGTACTAACCATGCCCAATGTTGCTTAACTTCGGTGATCGGACGAGAACCGGTGCTTTCAACATGGTATGGCCGTTGGCCGAAAGAACTTGCGTCAAATAAGATACTTATTCAGAATTAAATACATCAGATAACATTACTGTTGTGTTTATTTCGTATATAAAAATATGACTGAAACCAAGACAATTATACTGGATAGTTGGCAGGCAAGCGCAGACAAAACTAACAAATAAACTGCAAATATATAATGTGGTGTTGAAAACCATATGGACCCACTTCCCCCTAAGTCATGGTGGTGGCTAGCTCTGTGTGTGGTCGTGCGGAGGGCGGTTCCTCGGGAGGCCGGAGCGGTGGCTGATACCTTCTCCAGGGCACCTTTTCATCCTACCGACCTACCTAGACATCTGTACACCTACAACCCCCTTTCCTTCGAAGCCTGCTTCCGGTGGGTTTGCTGCGGTCTGCCTCGGTTCGAGCCAAATTATTAATTTTATTAACTGTTGCCGAAGAGGGCTATACGCCCTATAACGGCACCGGGAAATCTTCCCGGATAAAATACATTTATTGCTTGCATATGGACTGATTTGGGGAAATGTTGAAGTCATGCAAAAGGTTCATAACCAAGTGTTGAATGCACCGTGGAAGGGCCCATAATATAAGACTTTCAAAAAGATTTAAGCCAACAGAATTGCCGGGAAGGTTCAAATAAAGTAGTATTATTCCTACAAATTTTATATAATGTAGTGTAATAATTATTAAAGTTAAAAATAATAGGAGGGCATTCGCAGGAATATTGCAAGGAAAACAATCATAAAGCGAACATATTGTCTGATTGTAAACAGATTGTTCATTCAATGGAAATAAAAAAAATTGTCGGTGCTTTCTGGCTGTTGCACACATGCGCCGCGTACTAGAGATTCATTTTCCAAATATTATTTAATTTCATAATAAGAAAGATAGCCAAATTCAGACAAAAGAAGGAATAATATAAATACCACATATCTGCACTTGCGTTTTTTCTGCACCTGAAGAACAGAACAACCCTTCCAGAAACGTTCTGTGGTATTTATATTATTCTTTTGTCTGAATTTGGCTATGTTTCTCATTATTAATTTTTCAATCGGACGTAAATTTCTTCGTTCATCCTTTAATTTCACTTATATTGAGTTTTTATTGGCTCGTCTTTACTGACCGTCACGAGCCGCCATCTTGAATTTTTTTTTCGCCGGCTTAAACGTCACAGTTGATGTCATATGGCGTCAGCGCTGCCAACCCCAGCATATTCCCACCAAAAATTCATGGGGTCTTGTGGCGCTGTTTGGCATAGTTCAGTAATTTGCCACTAGGTGGCGCTGTTTCTGAAGCTCGGTGGAGGCTAGTTCCACAGGTTTTTGATGGCTGCGCTACGTCATAGATGGTGATGACGTCATGAAAGTCAGAAACTTTAAGTGCTTATAATTCCTAAACTAAGAGAGAGCAGAGCAAAAGTCTTTCAAAAGGGGTCCTGTCCGTCCCTATTATAGCTATAAAGCAACCGGTGGCCTTAAATTTCTGCAGACTGATATTAAAGTAATGTCATTTCCAATTTCCATCTTCAAACTTCTGTGAACTATTATTGTAGTGTATAACTTCGCATTTGAAAACATCCATCTATTCATTAAATAATGAGTTAATACCTCAATCATTCATTTATTTACTTTGTTAGTAAAGTATATACTGTCTGTTGATCAATATATTGTTCTCGGAGCTCAACCGGGTTTTGCATAATTGTAGAACGCAACGTTTCGACGACTAAAAGCTCTGTCGTCATCTTCTAGGCGAAGTTTTTCTTCCCCCTATACTCTATTCTCTTTGCATCATTAAAAATTTCATATAATTTTATAGCTACTTGTATTTGTTTGAGAATGAGGATAAGAAAACTTAGTATTGACCTAAAAATATTAAGCAAGTCACGCGTATTACATAAAGCGTTCTCCTGCTATAAGAAAATAATTTTATTACATATGTAAGTTCTTTGAATTGTACCGTGTAACTCTCCATGTCTTGCGTCCTGTAAAATTTCATAGTCTAATGTATTATTTTAAAAGCCGTGCAACATTATGTAAGGAACGAATATACTTGTGAAATGTTGGCTACGAAATCATAATAATTTTCAAATTCCCCATATATATGACTGATCTTCCTGCAACTAGTTTCGTATATTTTCTTTCGTTAACTAAGAATAACATCCAGGAAAAAAAAATATTTTATCCACAAATTTTTTGGACTCATGGGACGATCCCATCAGAGATCTACCACTTTGTTGCGCACCGAAATCTAAATTTAATGTTTGAATGTTAGCTTAACAACTGCGTTATCAAGATAATGCCTTTGTTTACCTCGTGCCCTTATCTTTGTTTTGTACATCTGTTACGCAGCGATTTCTCCTCACAAAAGCTCTTTGTCGTGTAAACCAACAAAAGGTCACCAATGTCACAAACCTTTGGAATTTTTTTTTATATTTTGGCTTCGAATAAATATATTTCGGCATAAATGAGATTCATAAAATTTCTCTACATGTTCTCTGTGTATAATTTCAACCCCTTTCGGGCTTTGGATGGGTGTACCCTTAAGGGTGGGCGTGAAATGACATTACATAAAAAGAAAGCAGAAACCATTGAGATTGGAGTCGAATCCGGGGATATAGTTGTCATTGAGTTTAATTACGACATTAAACTTGCCGTTTAAATCCCCGAAGCAGGAGTGGTCGGGGGTGGAAATTTTCAAACATGTTAAACGGTCGATATTTGCGATAATTATTTCCTGGGGTTAATTACTTTGATAGTATTTATACCGAGGCTGTTTTTGGATAATTTCAACCCCTGTGAGGGGAGCAAGGATAGGGGTGGGGTGGAGGTACGTTAAATTAAAAAAAAAACGTAAAAACAACCGAGATTCGAATCAATTCAGAGACTATGAATGTCGCTTAGTCTAATTGTGACAACCTGGGTAACGCGGCGGGTTTGGGAGGTGGAGGGCGGGGGAAGAAATTTTCAGACAATCTAATCGGCCAATTTTTGAGTGGAATAAATATTTTTTGATTATCGCACATTTGTGGGGGTGGTCATCTTCTAACATGTAAAAACGACCGATATATTTGGTAAATGACTTCAACCCACTTCGGCATGGGAGGTGAGCACATTTAGGGATAGGGTTCGAGGAGCTTTACATAAAAATAGCGCTAATTGGAGTCATATCGGGGGTTATAGATAAATGACATCTCGGGCAACGCCGGGCACCCAGCTAGTAATTAATAAAATTTACAAACAAATGATTTTTTTTGTGGCAATAAATCAAACAATTTACAAAATTTAAAATATTCAATCTCTCAGGGTCATAACTGGGTTTGATAATGGACGAATCGACAATATTTAAAATCTTATCAAAAATTTACAATTAAAGAAAAAGAAAGTTACTTGTCAATGAAATTAGAAAATTTTTTAATTGTGAACAAATTTAAACTAAAAAGATTGACTCTGATTGACAATTTTAACCAATAAGAAGATATATATATATATATATATATATATATATATAAACTTCTTTTATCCATCCTTTTTAACTTTGATCTTTTCTACATTCTAAGAGTCAAGTTCAAACTGTGCATTATTTTAACTGTCTGTTTTATTTTTAATTTACGTTAATAGAAAACTTTTGTGGATTTTGTCGTTTGACTATTGTCTCGTTGTACGGAAAATGTAACATCAGTTGTAGTGATGGGCAAGATAGTTCTTTTAGAGTCCGTTCATTGTACTGAACTAGTTCTTTGAACTGGTTCAGCAGAACTGATTAGTCCATTTGTCTTTTATGAGTATGCCAGGAATTTGGTTGGTTACACACAGACCATGAGACCAAGTTGTCACTCAGGTCATAAGACAGCAAAGAAAAATAATTCTGTTTAAAATTCATGCGCAACTTCGATTGAAATACTCACAAAAACAAAAGGTAAGTGGAATAATAGGGAGCCATCATCCGTTGAAGTTTAAGACGACGAATGGTGTTCGAGAAGTCTTTTATTTGCGCTGATGGTCTCTATTAGACATGCTCACGTTAATAAACGAAATATTAGGGTGAGTTTGAAATGTGAGTTGTTTTTCAGGTCAGCGTTAAAAATGATAACACCTGAAACATCTGCTGCTTGAAGGTACTCTCGAAAATCATACTGTGTCGGTTCGCAATCTTCAAATATTATTATATTTAAAAATTAGCCTCACAATATCGATCTATATCGCTACACAAATGGGTGGTGGTCCATTAAATGAATTTTCTGCTCTGTTCCGGATACAAGATTTATTATCCCTTTACCGTACTGTTGTGACGTCTGCTAGTTTGGTGGTGACGAGGGACGAGGCTGGAGTTATAGATGGCTGCTTCGTGTACTCCAGACTCAATCTCACTAATTTTTCCGGCTCCACATTTACTTCCCACATTAAATATTTCTCATTGACTGGGGGATTCCCTTCACAAACTTTTAAAAGTCTGTATTTCGTGTTTTTGGAATTGGGCCAACATCTCGTTGGTCTTAATTTATGGCCAAGTACGCGTGGGCAGGAAGAAGGTCCGATTGCCAATTTTCCGGCCATCAAATTCCTTTGCCACGCAAACTTCAGCCAGCCAATTTCTTGCAAAAATCATGTACATATAAAAATGAATTAAATATTACTCCATAACGATATGAAATAAAGATATCCAATGCGTTTTTCTAATTCCCCATTTCACGTTTCCTACACACTACAACATACTTTACTGTTCACTTTTACATTAATGTAAGTAAGTAAATATGAAGATTAAACATCTATACTTATTCCAAATAAAATAGTGATTATATATATATATATATATATATATATATATATTGTAATGATTAAATATGTAGGTTAATTAAATGAATCAATTAACACAAAAAAAATTAAATTCGAATTAGCCACACGTTGAAGACGTCAAATATATAATGATTAAAAAGATGGTCTTAAATCATTATAATAATTAACACAATTAATTTAAGATTTAAATTAAAAAATAGTATTATTGTTGATAAATTGACATAGTATAAGATCTATTTTGCACGCCGAATTTCATCCAGTTAACAACAAATACTTTAATTTTTCATTTATTAATTCGTGGCATTTTATGAAAATACAGTTCTTATATCATTACAATCAAATACGTCGAATCTCTAAGTCTCAGGGTCACTACTGGGTTTGATAAAAAGAATACTCTAATTAAAACATTAACAATTCAATTCATTGATGTTAAAGGAATACAAAATTAAAATACTAGAAACAAAAGAAAACGAATGAAAAGAAAAACGCGAACGAAATCTGACTATACCCTTTAATTATCGTTTACAATTATTAATAATTGTCTTGTACTGATGACAGTGCTTCTGGTACCAGTTTGGATTCTTTTCGCTTGAATTTAACAATCACTAAAACAGGCCATTCATTACTCACTGATTCTACACTTAAGAATTTGAATCCACGTGGTCGTTGTCCTCTCGTCTCTGCTATCCGGGAATCTGGATTAGTCCACCCTCAGCCGGTTACTTCATGTAGATTTCCTCAAAGTCTCTCGATGCGACAATTAGTTCAATTTGGGCAGCAAAAACTTGTGCTTCCAAATTGCGATTTTATGTCTCTCTGCCAAACTGTTTACTCGCGTTTTATATAAACTATCATATCTCGCCGTTGGACTTCCTGGATAACACTATTCGTGCTTTTATGTTAGCAAATTTTACTGTGTTATTATTTTATGTGGACCGTTCTGTTTCGTATCTCCGTGCAGACTGACTGTTCTCCAAGCGCGCGGTTCTTCAGTTTCCATTGTTAAACAAAGGAATAAAATCCCGCCTTGATTTTCGCCTTTACGCATTTGTACCGCTAACAATTTAATTTTTAAAAACAATTAATAGTCTGTTTAATTGGTGTTACAATATATATGCTAAATGTTAATTAGACGCTCAGCTATGGAGTCAGATTATTTTTGAGTCATGACATAAGATGAAAAACTATTTACCGATTCCGTGAAATATTTTTCATGATTTGTAGTAATCGAGAAAATAATAATTAGATATACGTATGTTGAAAATATTAAACCAAAAAATGTTTCAATAGTGTATTTGATATTATCGGGAAGCTTTCGTTATTGTCATATTCACTCCTTTAAATATTCCAATTCAGTCTTGAAGATAACCTATTACTATGAATTAGTACAATATTGCACGCAGAACTGATAACTTTGTGAGGGTAGTAGGAATTGCACTCTACAGCAAACTTACTTCAACCAAATTTTATCTCCATAATGCATAGCTAAAGACTTATTGGGCGGGAAATCCAAGTTTTGTGCCTCGATCCTAATAAGTCTTTTTTTTAGAGGGTAATCCACGTGGTGGCAACTTCCCTTTAATAGCGTAGGAAGGGATTTGAAAGGGGGGATGTGGAAGGGTAGAGGAAGGTAGCCAAGGGTTAACCAGGGCCCCCGGGGCATTCGTCTAATATTGATGCAGGAGAAACCCTAGAAAACTTCAAAATTCGATTTATTTTATTTTAAAACATTTAATATAAATTAATTCTAATTGGATAAAAAATAGATAAATAACCGGCAAAATAAATTTCTAAATACCATACAACGTTTTTGCAATCCTTGTTGCTTTCGTCAGGTGATTCAAAAAACGCAGGAGCGGTAAGAACGACACATCGATTAGTATACTTGTAGCAAAGACTTTTTATAATTTAATATATTTATTCTACACACCATTACAAGTAAAATGGTACCAATCAATCTATAATTTAATGGAACACTCAATGCTCGGAAAAAAGTTTATTCTTCTATCGCAAATTGATCGATAGATTGATTAAGCTGGTGTATTTTAATCAGAAATGTAAAATTATACATATTACCATTTTTTGTTTTAAAAGCAATTGATTTATATTTTTAGAACTATAATGTTCATAATTAAACTAGTGTTTTAATTGTAGTATTTTAGATTCTAACTATATATCTTGCATATTCAAATTTTAGACATCAACCTATACGTTTTATATTTGGACATGGGAAGTTGATTAGTCTGGTTTTCAGTTTGTTGAATTTATCGGATGTTCATTGTCTATAGTATAAATATTTTGAGAGGGTGGAAGAAGGAAGAAAGAATGATCCTACGTTTCGAACAGTATAAACACTGTGCGTCTTCAGGAAAAAGGATTAGGGATTAAATCTCAGAGCAAGAGTCCGGTTACTCGTTAACGGAATAAACCTTCTAGATTCAGCTCACTCCAGAGTTGACTATCGAGGCCTTCGAGTCTGACGCCATCAGTCTGACACGAAGGCCTCGATAAGCGACTATCTGGAGTGAGCAGAATCTTGTAGGTTTATTTCGTTCAGAAGTAATCGGACTCTTGCGCTCAGATCTGATTATAACCCTCCCCCCCCTCTTTTCCCTGAAGACGAACAGAATTTATATTGTTCGAAACGTAGGATCATTTTCTACCACCCTCTCATAAATTTTTCTGCTATTGGCGATGAAACATCCCATAATTTCTTAATTAAGTAGCCGAATTCTATTTCGATTAAATTAAATAAACGCTTGATTAAACTGTAAGTTTTTTTCTATTTTGTAAATGATTTAAACCTGGGGGTTTGAATAAATCAACAGAATTTAATAGGAAACAGTCTTTATAAAAATTAATTTGTAAATTTTTTTTTTAAGTAAATAAGTTACTTTATTAATAATAGAAGTTTAGCTTCAGCCTGACTGCAGAAACTTGATATTTCGTTTGCTTTCTCATTTATTTTACTAGTTTTTTGAAAGCAAACGAAAGCGGAGTTATTGAGAAACGTTCAAAGTCTGCCGAGTTGCTGATGGTAGCAAATTGATGTTGACAAATACCAAACGCACATCAGTTAACGAAATCGTGCGATTACACCCCTTTAAGTAATGCTTTCTGGAACGATGTAATTCGTCGCTCCATATTAATAGCTCCAATTTACGACCGCCTCCTTCCCATGCACGTTGTTCGTATGCTACGTGCAGTTTCTACCAGAACACGAATAAGACTGTCGTCGGAACAGCCTTGAGCTTTGCAATCTGTTCGCTAATAAAACATCAGTCATCCACTTAGAGATAACGCTGATTTGCTCCATGTTTTGACGGGATCGACCGGGTTTCATTTTATCAGAAAAAAAAAAGTTTATTTTAAAGCTTACTTGTTAAGCACGTCCTTGGCAACTCGATATGCCAATAAATAATATAATATGTGAATTTCTAAATTAAATTTCAGAATTACAGCAAACTGGCTGAAATTATTTTACAAAAAGTACATACAAATATTTATGAGTAATTCAGTTATTTAAAATATAACATCGTAAGAACGAGTTTCTTAAGAATTTATTTAAAGAAGAGCAGCTAACAGAAATTTCCTGAAAATTAAATTTGAATCTCTTTGCAAACTATTTTTTTTTTCGTGCTGAAGATTTCTTATGTGTTTGTTGAATCTAACGTCTATTTGTAAGGAGTCTTCCTGTACGCTTCTCTTGGAATGTAATTGAATTACTGGAACTGTCGAAACCGTTTAACATTGATTTGATGTTAGATTTTACGATTATATGAAGATTGCGGAATAATTCTAATTATCCTGTTCTCTGAGCCTGGTCATTGGTCTTCAGATTGGTGATAGTACATTTAATTCATTCTTCACCTCTACGGACCGGACTGTGATTGTTGCTAAGGCTGACTTTGTCATATGTGAATACGAACCATTGCCCGTAAATGCATCCTATTTTCTTTGTTATTAGCAAATAATTATGTTGTCTAATATATCACTCTACTGGGTTGGTTTACTGGTTGTCATCAACAGTTTCAGAGTTGCCTTCATGTATGACTATCCAATTGTAGCAGTCTTGAGCATCGTCGGAAGAAACGTGTCATTTATGACCGAAAAGACTTTTCTGAACCATTGTTACAAAAATTTCAAAGGCATTCGAGCGATGATACAACCAAGAACTTATAATGATATTAAGTCTATGCGGTAGAGTAACAAATGTTGAAGCAAGGCTTTCGACGTCGATCGTTCCAAAATCCTTGAAGAACAAAATGTTGACAGTTCATGGCTATCAAGATTATACTCGTAATGTTTCGAACCAAAGTAATACGCAGCTGCGACAAACACGTTTCATATTGACAACCACATTCCTGAGATGTTTATTACTACTTAGAATTAATATTCTGCGTTATTCGAAACTTATAACATTGAACTTTACTGTTATTATTGTCCATAAACACTCACCATATTCTCTTTAATTATTTGAATAACAAGCAACTTTATTTTAAATGGTATGGGCCTGTTAAATTTCGCATGAAGGGTTAGCAAATTGTTGTAAAAAGACACTGAGTAGTATAACTTACTGTATTATATCTGACATTGAATTTTCATCATTTTGTAATTGGCTTATCAATTTATTGAAAGGAAACAAACGTTATGCCATTTGAAACCAAAATCAATGCACTGAATTCTGTAGCACTATGCTAACAGAATATAATATAGAATTATCAGTTGCCTATTAATTGGAAAATTTATAGCTCAGCTCCCTGTGCTGGTAGCACACTGATCTTAAAATTAGAAAATTGTTTACTTTGGAACTTTTACTCATGGTATATTATTCCTGGCTTATACTTCAGGGGAAAATGTGCTTTTGGAATTGTGTCAAGTTTCTCCTAGAACATAGTGCATGGGGCTTGTCAAAAAAATTATAATTACATATCAGTGCATACTGCTGTTAATGATATTGTATTTGAGATAACTACTGATGATCTATTCACATCTAATTTAGATGTGGACAAATCTAATACAAGAGACAAAGCAACATGCTGTTTTAATGTATTCACTGATTGACATTTATTTCAATACACATATAATTCCACAAATTCATTAACTTTATAAATTTAGTTCGTTCTTTTTTTTTTTTGTTAAAAAAAGTTTTATTTGTAGTCACACCAATTACTAAGCAACTTGCTGGTATGAAACTTTATTTTGTTGGGGAACTAATGAGTGGGAGTTCTCTGTATGGAAACACACAAAGTCAACAACATCCATGCCGTAGCCGGAATTCAAACCTGGGACCTACGTGATGTGAGGCAATCACAATTACTCCTACACCACAGGTGGTTGGCAGTTATTTCTTGTTTGAAATCATTTTTATTAGTTTTTAAGTATTCGATGCAATTGTGAGTTTTATTTAATTTATATATTAAACCATAATGGACTCTTTTCATGAAAGTATACAATAATTTATCTTGTTTTGCTTATATTTCCTTAGTGTACTGAAATTGTGTTCATTTGAATTAGTTGATAGTAGACCACTGCCAATTACATTATTTATCAAATTTACTCATATGTCAAATTTGCTCATATGTAAGACTGACCTTTCTAAAACTTCCTCTGCATTATATTCTCAATGAATCATGTTGCATTCCTTTTATGAAAATATTTTCTCTTTTTCACAAGAATATTCTGCAATTGTTCTTTAATACTATACTGATCTGTTCATATCAGGCCACATCCTTAAATATCTGATTTATATATTATGTTTACTGTGTTAATATATTGTTCTAACCTGGTATCACAATATTTATGACTTGATTGCCATAGTATGTGGACACTAACCGCTCTCACCTATTTTTATGACCAAAATCTCTTGGTGAAATTTTTTAGTTAATTTTTTTCACTGTCCATTTAATCTTTAACATTATTCTAAAAATATATTTAAAAATCATCTTCTCAAGCTTTAAAACTACTCCATGTTACATGCCCAAAATATTAAAAACACTATACATTTAGTATTAAAAAGTCTTCTAAATTCCTTATACAGTTATGGTTTACCATCAGAAGAATCCAAAAACATTAAAAACTCCTTTTTTGATGGGGTCAGAATGGAAAAAATTCCAATCATACAAGGAATCTACACAATTATCTTACCATCTGAATTACCCTAATCAACTCTTCGTTAGGTTGAACTTTTTCCATCCGATGTATAGACCTGAACACAGAATTACCTACAATTTACTCAATTACCGTTATATTTTTAAAAAAATTGTGTGTGAATAAAAAAATGGATTCAGCACCACTATTGTACTTGATTGCTACAATGAAGTTAAAAAATATATATAAAGTAACAAATATATGCTTATGTAGTAAGAACAGAGATTTAAATAAACTCTCAAACACATTGTCTATTTCTATGAATTTGTAAATTTAACTTTTTCAAAACTAATAAAGATTAAAATAGTTTTTCAAAGTAATATTTACTCTACTTCTGCATAATATGAATCCAGCAATTCTGAATAATTATTTCGTAAACATGATCTGGAGGAGATAAGCAGCATCTTTGCAAGTGACTGCCATTAATAGACAAGGATTGCTTCCAAATTTAGTAGGACATTTATGTAGTTTTGTATTCATTGTGCTGTAAGAATTTTTTCAACTTTTCAGGCTATGTTGTCCAAGGATCTAATGGTGAATATCCATTGATGACAGCAGATGAACGTATTGAAATGGTCAAGAGGGTTAGGCAATTAATACCACAGAAAAAGCTGCTTATTGCAGGGGCATCATGTGAATGTAAGATAAATACTTAATCTTATTCTTACATTATTCTGGGTTAAATGTTTTATAATTGGTTAATTATAGAATGGATTAATAGTGCCAAACTAACAATGATTCATTTTTTGACTTGATGGAAAATTTAATATCCATAATCTGAAAGCATCTCTTGAGCAGCTGAATGTATATTTTACAGGGTTTGAGAATTAAAAGTTTCAGGAATCTTATCCAAACTACACAGTCCAGTGAAATAAATATTCTATTCAACACTTTGAACCATTACAGTTGGTGTTATTGGAGAAAATTTTCTCCAGGAGAATTGATATTCAAAACCCCAATACATTAGTGTCCAATTAATTTTTTGCTGGTCTATCATAAATACCTGGTCAGTACTTGGCAATCAACAATCATAAAAATTTTACCTTTTCAAAAGTTACATGAATATTATATTATTAAATCAGTTACAGTACTTCCCAAAAAACTTATATTTTCAAGTGAGTTACTAAAAAACCTTTAGTCATAATACTTGTGTCATTAAACCAATATTTACTAGTGATTATTTTCACTCTTTAAGGAACCTGAGTAAGTTCAAGTTATAGCAAATCAATTTGGCACTTCATTTATTGATTGAGAAATTCCATATGTTATAAACATCTAATGGCACAAGAGAATAAAGTAACTAATTCACATTAATTAATTAAGTGTAAAATATAGTAAAAAAAGTGAAGCTATATACATTGTATTCCACAAAATAATGCTACTGCAGAACAACATGGTAAATAGTATTCTGTTTCATTCATTCTAATATAAATTTTTAAGTATGCACTGACATCACAATATGTATAAAAATTGTATATGAATTAAATTTTTCCAAATAGCAACAAAATGTACTATTACGATGGCTAATGAAATGGCTGCAGCTGGAGCAAATGCAGTTATGATTCTTCCACCAAGTTATTTCAAGAGCAATATGACAGTGAGTAGGTTTTGTCTCATATTTGAATTTACAAGATTAAGCTCCCAGAATGTCAACATGTTTTCATGTAATCTATAAAATATTTTGTGTAATACGTTTTCAAATTTTAAGTTAAACATGTGTAATAATGACATACTTTTTTAACAAACATTGAAACTATAGAATTGTAATGATTGAATGGAAGATAAGAATTACTTTTTTTAAATTTATAATTTATCAATCACAGTGTTTATTTCCTAATTCAATAACAAAAAAAGAAACAAGCAAACACAATTTTCTCTTAAAATCAGTGAAGATTGGACCATGCACTAGAGTCTACTTTGTATCTTTTTTTCCAAAAGTTACTAGGTTCAATAATAAGTGCAAGAAAATTTTCCCACAAGCCGAGGCACCTTGGCCTGTTTTGAGAGGTGTATGTTCTGGGTTGCAGGCCTTCAGTATACAGTAAAAGTTGTTCTCTGTTCACATTGGAACAGTCGGCCAGCTGCCTCCTAAATTGGCCGAGGCATGGAGAAGGGAATGCTGCGACCCCACAGCAAACCCCTCTCCTGTCATCGGAAGGGTGTGGGATAAATACAAAATGCCCAACCTACCTGATGCAGGTTTTCTATGGTTTGTGCTGTATCTCTTTTAGGCAAATTACCAGGTAGGATCCTTAAATTACAGTCCGGGGGTCTAGTTTCATTCCAGCATCACAAAATGAATCTATAATACTTTTTCAGAATAGCATTAAACTATTCATATTAGGCAAATTTTAAATTTACTAGGTGATGATATTTCTTTTATGTACTTAACAATACAGAAATGACTTATGGTTTGTACTTCAATAAAACACTAATTTTATAAATTAAATTCATATTATAAGTCAAACTTTCATCGTATTAGGTAGTAGAAAATTTGTCATGTTTTTTTACTAATACTGAATGGTAGTTTTTTTTATAGAGACAACATTTAATCAGTAATGAGCTTTTCTGAAAAAATTCCAACGAACTTTTCAAAACCTATCCACAAAGTTTAGTTACTCCATAATTGCTTTCAGATAACAAAAATTGGTTGAAACAACGGTGTGAATTTTTTTTAACATTAATTGTAGAAGGTATTTCTGATGTATGGGTAGTTAAATATAGTGAATATGTTTTCATGTGTATTTGTGGCACAACAATTTATTAGTTGAATAATTTGTACCTATTATTATTTATAATTTTTCAGGGATTAATGTTGTGAAAATCAACCTTACGATCCTAACATTTGGTCTCCCTTTTATTTAATTTCGTCACGACTTTCTCTCCCTATCTTCCATCTCATAAATAGTAATTTCCTTTATCACATCTCAATTTTATTATTATATATTTATACTGTTTCAGCATTCAGCCATTAAAGAACACTTTGAGCTGGTAGCTGACAAAGTACATGTGCCAGTAATTGTGTACAACATGCCAGCCAATACCAACATTGATTTATCTGCTTCACTTTTGGCTGATTTAGCAAAACACCGTAATATAATAGGAGTAAAGGATAGTGGAGGTGATGTAAGTATATTCTAGGTATATAATTTAAAATTATTTATATGCCATAATTTACATTAAACAGATATATTCTGTTTCTACATGTTTGATCATTGTAAATAGATCATTATAAAAAAATATTTAATTTTTAATATTTTATGGAAATAATATTAAAGAATAAGAACATTTTTTTGACCCAATCTATAAATTCAGTGCAATATTATCCAAATTGTGTTAAAATATTGGGAAAGCAGTTGAATAATAGAAATATAACAACTAGTATAAAGTAATTTTTTCATTTATAAATTTTCAAATTAATTAACCAGCTTTCTTTTCACATTGATTCCAATAAGCCTGCATCTATTGTTTTACACATTAATTTTCTTATTATATATTTTTTTGATAATGAAAACAAATGTTTTCAGATAACAAAAATTGCACGAGTTGTTCATGAAACAAAGGATGACGATTTTCAAGTTCTTGCAGGATCCACTGGCTTCCTGTTACCATCACTGCTTGTTGGTCAGTATTACTAAATTTTTTAGAATATTTTGATTAAGTATAATATTTGTATTGTATATTATAAACAACCTACAAAATGATTCTGCTTTTTACCGAAGTCTGCCATTGCAGTGTACACTTTTCCAAATTTCAAATTAGATTTAACTATTTTTATGTCAAGATAATTGAAAAAAATAAATCAGTTAATATCATTATATTTTACACTGATAGCACATTTCGCTGTTGTTTTCAGGCTGTGTGGGTGGTATCAATGGCCTTGCAAATATATTGGGGCATGAAGTTTGTAAATTACAAAAGCTATTTAGTGAAGGCAACCTTAAAGAAGCTGTGAAACTTCACTTGCGACTTATTGCCCCAAATGCAGTGGTAAACATTTTTAATTTTGTTTCAATAATATTTTAGGCACTTACTTGCAAACAATTGGCTTTGACTATAGACAATTAGTTAATTTTAATTATTCTGATGTTTTTTTACTTTATTTTGAGTTTAAGAATTTTTCAGCTTTTTTGTTTTGGTAAAATTGTTATCATACATGTGTATGATGAGAAATATATTTTTTTCTAAGTTTCCTATTTATTGTATTTTGAGTTGCACATTTATCTAACTGAACATAATTATTTTATACAGGTTACTCGGGAGCTAGGTGTCCCAGCAATGAAGGAAGCTATGGACATGGTTGGCTTGTATGGTGGCCCTTGTAGACGTCCACTTCAGCCATTGACAGATTTAGAGAAATCTAAAGTAAGGTCAATATTTTCAAAGGCTGGCTACTAACTGCATACATCATGGAAACAATTGAGCAAATCAAACTTATTCTTCGTGATCCTGCCAAGGTTGAGTTACTTTAAATATAAATAAATGAAATATCTCAATACATTTTTATACATGGCTTGCATAATGTTGTTCAAAGCCATTAAATTTAAGAACATGAATGGTGACAGGAAAAGTTAAATATTATGAATGTAGGGAGTAATTTATCAATTCATACTAGTCTATGAAATGATTGATACAGACATCTCTGTATGAACCAGTTACCAAAAATGAAAACTTTTGAGACAGCTTCATTCATGTTCCTGCTAACAGCATTTACAAATACTTTTTTTTTTCTGATCAATGTATTTTTTATTTCATTATTGTTACCATTTTAAAGCACCCTTATAAATATCAATTTATTCAAATTGAATAATTATTTTTCTAATAAATATAAGTTGAATTCAATAAGAATTTAAAACATTTTATTATTCCAGTTATTGAACAGATACTTTTTGTATATCGAAAATATAAGTAATTAATAGTTAGTATTTTGTCAAATATTTATGAAATATATAAGACATTTTGGGTGAAGTAGGTTTCAAAAATTTAAGAATTATAGACCAAAAAATAAATAAAATAATTGTGTCTAACAAAATCTGAACAAAAGGAAATAGAAATCTAGACTGTGTTGGTGAAATAATTTGAGAAAGTTAATAAAATAATAATAATTTGGAATCCTTTCATTAAGAATTGTTTTAAGTTGTGAATTAATATATTTGTAGTTTTGTTAGTAGGAACTACATCAAAGTTCCAATTTACAAAAGAAGAAGCAATTAATTTCACTCTGAGTACCTCCTATTTTTTAGGATGGCAAGAATCTACTCAATTTTGCTCTTAACCTGTGCTGCACTACAATACAGCCTGGTATAAAAATATTATAGGGTACCAGGACGGTCCAAAACAAAATTTCAAATGGCCGAGAATGAGAAGAATTCAGAATAGGAATTCGGTAGATAATAAGCGACGAAGTCGACGGTCATTTCATAGCGAGGCAGTGGCATATAGAGTCATAGGTTAATGAAAATAGTGCAATCACTATTAGAAAAATGACGGAGCAATTTATAAAAAATAATAATCGAGTATTTAGAGAATTACGCTCCGAGAAATTAGCTGAATTTGATGATGACTGCAAATAATATACACAAACCCATAATAAGCAATATTTATTTTGTCGTCAGTCGTTATTTATAACATAATAGATAGTCATATAAAATGATTCCTCCCCTAGTTGAATTTCGTTCCTATCCACAGTTATATCCAAATAGGTTAATTGAAGTATGTCCTCTCCGTTTTTGAACTAAGGTTCCCACAAGCCGAGGCACCTCGGCCTGTTTTGAGAGGTGTATGTTCCGGGGTCGCAGACCTTGGGCATACGGTAAGAGTTGTTCGCTATTCCCGTTGGAATAGTCGGCCAGCTGCCTCCTAAACTGGTCGAGGCACGGAGAAGGGAATGCTGCGTCCCCACAGCAAACTCCTCTCCCGCTATCGGAAGGGCGTGGGACAAGTACCCAATGCCCGACCTACCCGATGCAGGTTTTTCTAGGGTTTACCCTGCATTTCTTTAGGCGAATGCCGGGTAGGATCTTTAAACCATAGCCCGGGGGCCCTAGTAACCCTTGGCTACCTTCCTCTACTCTTCCGCATCCCCCCTTTCAAATCCGTTCCTATGCTGTTAAAGGGGAGTTGCCCAATGTGGACCACCCTCATGTAGCCTGTTGCCCTAAAAAAAAAATTGAAGTATGTATTGGAATAGTACAAACATATGTGATTCTCCAGAAATGGCGCACCGAATCTATTATAAAATGCCGAGGTTCCGCTTTTAGACCATCAACATAAATTTCAACATGTTTGTGTAGTAGCAAATTTAATTATAATTCGAAGTTCCACTTTAAAAAGTTTCCCGTCTACTACAAGCCTGAATCTTCTTGGGCAGTTTTAATTCGATACCATCGCGTTTCCCCCATTCATTCTTGTTAATATTGCTTCCGTAGTAGTAAGTAGCGTAGTTTGTGAAAGCGTGAAGGACACGAGAGGAGGAAGCTGTGTGAGGAGAGACTGGAATGCCAACATCAGTGTGGGAGACTTGGAGGAGATGCCAGACAGCGTCTGGATCCCGTTACACCGGAGTTCCCATGGCCAACGCCTCTCATTCACCTGAGAGAAGCTAGGTCGCAGACTTTCAAAACACTAAACACCTTTCTTACTGACGCTTAATTATAATTATTGTACATTGCGCAAAAATTAAATTAAATTTTCTTTTCACCTTCATGTACAACTTCTTTGCATTTTAGATTCTCCGTTGGAATCAAACTGAAGATCTTGTAAGTGCTCTGTTGTATTTAATGTTGATGAGAAATATTCATGCTTCTGGTTTAATTTACTTTTTATTTTTCTTAATGTAAAATGCTGCACCTGCAGCGACTTCAACACACATATTTGAAATACACGCAGTAACTTATTCTTCAGTGAGCAGTGTAAGAGGTTAGTCTCTCTGAGGCTAGCTCTCGAGGAGTCCTTATGGCCTACTTCTTCTCACTCTGCTTTTGAAATAAGGTAACCAAGTCGAGACACATGCGTCAGTCGAGGTGTAAGCTCCAGTTTCGCAGACTTTGGGCTTACAGCAAGAGTTGTCTTCTGTTCCCATTGGAACAGTCTGCCAGCTGCCTTCAAAAGTGGTCGGGACATGGAGACGGGAATGAATCGTTCAAATAGTCAAGTACCGATATTACGTAGTTAAACCTTTGATACCTTTTTTCCGACTTCTTCCTTTCTGTTCGTTCCTATGCTATTTAAGGGAAGTATAATATATATATTTTTTTAGGGCAACAGGCTACATGAGGGTAATCCACTTTGGGCAATTCCCCTTTAATAGCATAGGAAGGGATTTGAAAGGGGGAATGCGGAAGGGTAGAGGAAGGTAGCCAAGGGTTAACTAGGGCCCCCGGGCTATATTTTAAGGATCCTACCTGGCATTCGCCTAAAGAAATGCAGGGAAAACCCTAGAAAAGCCTGCATCAGGTAGGTCGGGCATTGGGTACTTGTCCCACGCCCTTCCGATAGCGGGAGAGGAGTTTGCTGTGGGGACGCCGCAGCATTCCCTTCTCCGTGTCTCGACCAGTTTAGGAGGCAGCTGGCCGACTATTCCAATGGGAATAGCGAACAACTCTTACCGTATGCCCAAGGTCTGCGACCCCGGAACATACACCTCTCAGAACAGGCCGAGGTGCCTCGGCTTGTGGGAACCTTAGTTCAAAAACGGAGAGGAAAAGGCATCCCCCAAAGGTAGCCCCTTCGTATCTCTCCTAAAAGGTTCTACCTGCGAGAGAATCCTCTCGCAGGCTTCTGATAGGGAAGTATAATAATATTAAGTGTTCTCATATATTTTTAATATACACATATAGCTGTAAGCCTAACCTGTATATCCCCTATAAACTTCTGATGTTTACATTTGCTGAACGTTTTTCCTTGAACGTCATTTTTATCACCTCCAATTTAATTCTTAGTTTTGTAAATCATCAGTCAGTATTTCATTTTCAGGTTCCGCAATATTTTACGTCTTCCATTTCGATGGAAATTATATAATTGAACATTTTTCTATCATCTTTAAGGAATAACAGGCTGTTTTCTCCTTGAAGAAAGGCGACGATTATTAAATAAATTCGCCAAAGCAGAACCTATGATGTGTGAAATTAAATCCAGTTTAGAGAAAATTTATAAGTGACATAGTAAATATTAATTGTTACTGCCTATACTTTATTCTAAAAATAATAAACCTGGTTAACATTAAGAAAACAGCAAACTTCATAACAAAGCTTGTTTCATTTTCGAAAAAAATATCGGCCAACTTTTTAGGGGGATATATGTTGTATTTCCTACAGTAAAAATTACAAATTACTTGGATCTCAAACACGACAATGACTTTCGTAATTTCCAACTAGCCGTGACCGTGACTGCTGCATTATGAGTTTTGGTTTGATTCCGTCAACATTTATACGAACAATCGGCTCTTTCAACATCGATCAAAAACCGTTTCTGTATATATATATATATATATATACTCGTTATAAAAATAACCAAAATACATTGACAGTGTACTTGAAAAGTAGAACAATGTTTTCAAAAAACATTAAAACAATTAATGCTTTTAAACTGTCTTTTCCATGATCCCACTGACTTATCTACAAACTGCAGATGGACCCCCCCACACACACACACATACACATTGATTTATTTGACAGCAAATGATTGATCTGTCTGCGACAGTTAGGTCCTAAAAATAATACGAATTTTGCTCCGTATTTCAATACCGCAACTAATCATTGCTGGGAAAGGAAAATCTTGAAATGAACTCACTCCCGGAAATGAAAAATACAATACGTCTGTTTTAAAATATAATAATTAGTTCACTTTCGGAATCCCCTTTGCTTAATTGGATCGAGTGTCTCCACGTTCACGTGGCTGCACCGGTTTCGTCGTGTCCAATACGAGTTTTTCGTGTCGCAAGAGTCGGTGCTACTATAAGACGCACCTTGAGCAGGAGAAGAATGGGACTACCAGTAATTAGTGGTCCAAGGACGGTCGGCATATTCACCCTTGTAAAGCATTTTGTAGGTCGCCCACCTTTTCCATAGACTTCACCTGCATGCAATCACTTCCTTTCGCATCCAATTAAAAAAAAAGCACTTCTAATATTGCCTGATATCTGGTTATTGACTGACGGAGTTCATTAAATTGACCTCAAGAGTTCCTCGAGCGAGTCAAAGATACGTCGCGCTTGGAAAACGTTGTCCAATCACTCTTATTGTTGATCGTGTTTCATAATCTTTGAGCTATACATTAATCAATTTTATAACATATGACAGCTTTTATGATTTACTATCGTGTATAGAACAATAAATCCTAGGGTATCAGTTACAGTGTCAGTATAAGTGTTTGATAAGTGATTTGTCAGATATTCAACCTGGTGGTCATTAATCCATGTACCTTGGACTGTACCACGATGATTAAATAAATTGTAACATTAGTGTCATAATGTTTTTTTTCCAGTCATCTCTTTTCATACACCGAGGAAGTTTAATTACACTAAATACAAAATACATTCAGTCTTCCAGACTGTAACATGGATTTAAATGATTTACCACGTTGAAGTGGTGATTTGTGATCCTTACAATCGGGGAAACAATTGAAATATTTATTGGGATGTTAATTATAATGATACAATGGGAAAATATATTAAATATATTATTAACAGTGACAAATTAATTTAATACACATTATTACTAAGCAAATTTATTTACGTTGCATCTAGATTGAAATACGCAAAATTATTCTCAAGGGTCACATACTCCAGGTCTTCCGATAAAAAGCAGAAATGATTTTGACAGTCGATGGCTACAAACGTGGAACTCTGATTCTAATATAATCGGAATTAGACTCTGGAATTGTTTCAATTCCAAATGAATGCTGCATTAATTAGCGGTTTGGTTTCTCTGTCACGTTCGTGGCCTTATAACGCCTCGTGCTCCGCTTCTTTTCTTCAAGAATAGCCATCACGTACCCCTTTCTAACTTCCTGGAACAATTCCATTTCAGAATTCCTGGCTTAGCGCTCGTAGCTCGTAAATTTTGGCGGATCTGTGAGTTTTCACAATTAACTCTCTCTTGAGGGTTCCTAGCTTCTAGCCATCCTCTAATTTATCTTTCCCGTTCATACGTCTTTGTTGTTAGTTTTACGACTGAAGACATGGCGCTTGTTTGTTATATGGACCAGTTTTTCTGCGAACTTTGTGTCAGAGTTCACCACCAGGTCTGATGCAAATCTTCTCACCTTCCAATCAGATAAACTCTAGAGACATTACTCGGAATTAACGTTTTACCTTATGCCGCTCTAAGTTCCATCCGCTGCTATATTTGTCTCCGAGAAATCCTTTTCCTAATAAAACATTTATATATTCAGATTTATATAAAATATTTACCTTCTTTGGATACCACGAGACACTTCGTGTTAATCCTGTGAACATAATGACCAAATTCTTCATAAATTTGATTGGTTATTTTACCATTATTATATACGGAGGAAATGGTTGTATAAAGAAAACAATAATAAGATAAAATAGCCAAATACAGACAAAAAAAGTGAAGATGTAAATACGACACAACATTCCTGGAAACCTTGTTCCTTTCTTCTGGTGCCGGAGAAACACAAGAGCCGAGGCGACACAACTGCACAATGCAGGTGACAACCTCCAAAATCCTTTCTTTGCCGAGATTGTCATGACAGTTTTAGAGAATTCTTGTCTTTCTTTACTTCCTATCCAACCTCTTGATGACATTTTTTTGGTATTTTGATTCCTCTCAAATTAACCTTATAGTTTAAACTTTCAATAATCATCATCCAAATTTACAAATCACCCACGAACTTTAATTGAACCGTTCTCTTAATTACCTTGATGTCACGGTATCCATTAACAATAATTGCATTCTCAACAATTGGTTCAGAAAAACCTACATGCTCAAGACCTGTTCACCATTTTCTTACTTATCGTCCTCATAACCAAAAATACAATCTTGTAGACAGAGTTATATTACTTTCTATCTCCAAGGCCCATCAATACAACATAAATATTGTCCGTAACATTTTAATTTCCAATAAGTAACCTTTGCATTTAATTAATAAACTCATAAACATTAGATTGGACAAAATCTAACATTCTGCTTCTACTCGTTCCCAGTCAAAAATTTTTCTCACAGTATCTTATTACAATTTTCGTACAAATTTTTAAAGAATTTCAAATATCCATCATTTACAGATCTACTAACACTCTTACCTTCTTGGATTAAAACCACAAGGGCCCACATGACGCTACAGTAAAGTTTACCAAAAAAAATATCTTGCTCTATTTGTAAATCCTGCTACATAGGGCAAACAAAACGTTCACTTAATACCCGTATCGAGGAACGTATGTCTGATATCAAACTTACCAACGATAAATAATATGTAGTCTCCAAACATATCATCAATTCGAAACATACATTTGATTAGCGAAATGCTAAGATTTTAGACGTTGACAATTCCAGAATTAAATCAGAAATGTTTCATATTAAATCCAACATAGAAACTGATACTACGATTTTTTTTTCTTGGAACCTGGAGAAAGGAACAAGGTTTCCAGAATCGTTGTGTATGTAGTGTTTATATCTTCACTTCTTTTGTCTGTATTTGGTTATTTCATGTTATTATTAATTTTCAAAACAGACGTGTTTGCAAATGAAAACAGTATGCACATATATGTCAGTTTGGTAACTTGTGGAATGATTATGTAATATGTTTACAAACATGAAAAAATGAATAGTCTGGAAGACAGACTGAAAAGCAGACGACTAATGTCATCGACAGCAACAGAGGGTCATCAACCATACGCCGCATCTACCAGATCCCTGTCGCTGCAGACTACAATCCACCACATTGTGAAATATCACGTGGCTTGTAAAGTAACGTATTTTCCTATAATAAAGGATCATATTTTCGCTATGATATCAAGATCTTTTTTACCCAAATCATTTTTAGTTATAATGTTTCTTTTAAATTCAGTGTTTTTGGTTCATTTTCACACTTTTCCAAATCCGCGTACAATTCGATACGCACGCACACACAGAGAGAGATAGAGAGAGAGATAGAGAGAGAGATAGAGAGAGAGATAGAGAAAGATATAGAGAGAGATAGAGAGAGAGATAGAGATAGAGATAGTGATAGAGAGAGATAGAGAGAGATAGAGAGAGATAGAGAGAGAGATAGAGAGAGATAGAGAGAGATAGAGAGAGATAGAGAGAGATAGAGAGAGACAGAGAGAGATAGATAGAGAGACAGAGAGAGAGAGAGAGAGAGAGACAGAGAGAGAGAGAGAGAGAGAGAGAGAGAGAGAGAGAGAGAGAGAGAGAGAGAGAGAGAGAGAGAGAGAGATTTATATTAACGAATCCTCGCACAAAATATTTTCTGTTAATACAGTTTCTGAAATACAATAACGCAATTAATAGGAAAGAAATATTTAGCAGATAAACAGTTTAGTTAGCAGTTACACTTCCATGATACTGTTAAGGTAAAATCGGGTTATAAACTGAATAATAATAATAATACTGACACGAAAAAAAGACTAGAAGAATGAAGAGTGTAAAGCATAATGTAAATTTTCTAAGTTATATACCTTGAATTTTTTAAAGAAAAAAGTCTGATTAAATATGCAGTCGACGTCGCCATCTTGTCAAAGGACAAGGAAGATTTATAAAATTATTTATGCATATATTATAAGGAATATATAAAATTTTTCAACGATTCTCTTAATGATACATAGCAAAGACTAACCAGTTTTGTAGTATACAAATGCAGTGCCATTTATTTATTCGTAGTAAACAAAAATCTTCCCATGTAGTGGAAAGAGTGTCGTTACGTGTGAATAAAGATTTCAAATAAACCATAAGAAGCCAGATAGAATAAAATGACTGGACATCTTTAATAATGAATTATAGACGAGGAAGAGAACAAGATTATATAGAATTGAACATGGAAATTAGGAAAAACAGTGTAGAGAAGACAGGACGATATATAAGAATGTTGTAGGCAAGATAAAAAAATATTCAGTACATATGTGGAATGATCTTACATGTTGACTTATGAAGCATGTTTTATTACATAAGTTAAAGTAATAATACAACGATAGCCAAATACAGGCAAAATAAGTGATAATATAAATGGGGGAAAGAAAGGTTAATATAAGTGAAAGGTTCAGTTAAACGTGAATAGTAATAGGAGAGGTCAGCGATGACCATAAGTAAAACAAATATTTATTTATAAATATCTGGGGGCCGTGCATTGCACGGGTACTCATTCTTTACACACATAACCAAAATTTTTGAATAACCTCACTTGAAATAATACAACATTTTTTTAGCACATTAAAAATCTACTAAATTTTAATGATTAACAAATTTTATGTATTGATGTTACCACCATCATACATCTCTCTCCAGTACATAAAAAATTGGGAAAAATGTATGCCATGTCAGTCCTTTAAAAGTCATGTTATTTAAAAGAAAATTAGTTCCACGGATCGTATAATCATTCGATGAGTATTGCTGGATGAGATTATACTTTTTATTCAATCAAAATATTTTTGCATTATTTCATTACGAAGAAAGGACATATATCCTTTTTTGTGCAGCATCGTCGCGTAGTAACGTCTGTCTCTCGCGTGTGCTGTGACGTCATGATTTCTTGACGTGCAGTAATTTAAATCAAATTCATCACATTTTTAAAATTCTTTACATCTTTATGCTACAGAATATAAACGTCGTTTAAAGAATATGTGTCCGCGAGTTTAACTATGTATAGAGATTAACGTAATACATACATACAAACATACATAATTTTTTATTATATAGACTAAGGAAGGAATGGTAGTAAATGAACACGGAAGGTAAAAATTAATAACGTCTGTTTACACCAAATAATAATAATAATAATAGCATGGCTCACAGTCCCCTGTCTATAGGAAGTATGAGGCGAGAGTTACTCAGTATACGATGGACTTTGCAGCTTTCATATCTATATCTATGCAAGTGCTATCACTTGTGTATTCGGCAGATAGAATGAATCGTTTATACAGCATTCTGTAACAGGAATCTTGGGGGACTGAAATTTCTCAATATTATAACCAAAAAAATAACTCAAAATAAAATAATAATAAAATCAACATCAGTTTTTCTTTGTTTCTACCGAAGGGCGAAGGAACATTCTTCCGGTTTTCACTTTATGTCCCGCAGCTATGAAACTCAGCTACAATATGTTTTATAGGCACCAGTTGACCTGTTCGTAGTTCGTCTTGGGAGTTTCCGGCTTTTGTTTCGTGGATCATGTATTTTACATTGTAAAGCCGCAGAAGGCGATCAGCTTTACGGCGAACCTAGTCTCTTTATTAGAGTAATTCTACTACGTTTACAAAATTAATATTACTCTTATTAAATATTCTTATTGTTCTCACAAGGTAATTAGCTGCAGAAAAAAAAATCAAAGTGTGTTTTGATAAATATAACGTTCCACAGTTAATTTTAGAAACATTACAATTTAAAACTACCGAATTTATTCCAAAGTAAATATTTATCTTGTCCAGAGACAGTAGCTGCACCTACAATAGAGGAAATTAAACAGGCAATTAAAAGCTTGAAGAATAATAAAGCGCCAGAAAAAGACAACATCTCAGCAGAGCTGGTAAAGGGGGTAGGTGAACCTCTGACACGGCTCGTCCATTAATTGATTACAGAAGTATGGAGAAAATATGTTATGCTGGAGGAATGGAACCTGGCCATAATCTGCCCTATACATAAGAAGTATGATAAGGTAAAATGTGAAAACCTCCGAGGCATAGACTTACTTAGTGTAGTGTATATAGTCTTAACAAATATCATTGCTAAGAGACTAATCCCACTGGAAGAACAGCTTCTTGGAGATTACCAAAGTGGCTTCCAAAAGGATAGATCAACGACAGATCATATATTCACTATAAGACAAATAATGGAGATGTGCTGTGAATATAATATGGAGGTACACCAGCTCTTTGTAGACTTAAAACTAGCTTATTTGTGAAGAGGAAACAACTGTATCGGACTTTGATGGACACGGAGTGTCCATATAAATTGATAAGACTTATGAAAATGACTCTTGACAGCACAAAATGTCAACTGAAAGTGGAAGGAAAACTTACCAAGGAGTTTGTAGTCAACCAAGGGCTACGATAGTGAGATGTATTGTCCACACTACTTTTCAACATAGCACTGGAAAGAGTGACGGGAAAAGTGGAAATCAATAATCCAGGAGGCACTCTGTTCACCCGTATGAATCAGAATCTGGCATATGCGGATGATGTATGCATGCTGTCCAGGAAACTGAAAGAGCTAGAGGAAGGGCTGGACTGGCTGGAAAAGGAGACAGAAGAATTAGAGCTGAGAGTAAATAATACCAAAACGAAATATCTCTTTTCTTCAAGGAGAAACAGTGCTATAGAAAACAAAGACATCAAGCTAAATGGAGTTAATTATGAGACATGCGAGAATTTTAAGTCCTTGGGAGTACTGGTAACGAAGGATAACAGTATAAATGAAGAAATAAAAGCAAGGATTGCGGCAGGAAATAGAGCTTACTGGGCCCTAATTAAGACTCTCAAGTCACGTAGTCTGAATAGGAAACTGAAAATGTCTGTTTATAGAACAATGATAAGACCGATGGTCATATATGGCTCGGAAACATGGACCATGAAGAATGTTTGAGAAGATGCGAAAGTAAAATATTAAGAAGGATTTTTGGAGCGGTAAACGAAGCAGGGAAATGGAGAATACGAAGAAATAGGGAACTGGAGGAACAGTATGGGTACGCAGACATTGTACTGGAAATAAATGAAATGTTTACCGAAAGGTTAGTGTCGAATCAATTCCTACTCCGGATTTAATTTAAATAAATACCCGGGCACTCATCCAGAAAATAAAATATAAATAATTTTATTTTCATCACCTCTTTTGTCTATATTTTGCTATTTCTC
Source organism: Zhengitettix transpicula (assembly GCA_037074705.1). Classification (NCBI taxonomy): domain Eukaryota; kingdom Metazoa; phylum Arthropoda; class Insecta; order Orthoptera; family Tetrigidae; genus Zhengitettix; species Zhengitettix transpicula. The sequence continues at coordinate 226,884,284 of CM073590.1, read as the reverse complement.
TTTTTATTAATTTTTCAAAACAGACGAATAGTTTTCATTTTAATTATCGCATTTCTTCAATGTTATTCTTTGTAGAAACTTATTTTGATTCTTTTTCAAACCACCGTTCGGTGGCTTTTTTTTTTTTTTAAAAAAAGTTACACATCAATATAGTTCCAGTTCTTTCTAAACCAACTGCTTTGGTGCCGTCCTCATTACGAACTGGATTGCATGATATTTAATATTTCTAGAGGACTAATTGATTTTTAAAGTGAGAAATAGACATAAAATTATGTGAAGCGGCTGCTTGCCACAGGGACAAATGTAAGTTACAAGATCCAGGAACCCATTATTTGACTGTTTTTTATTTTGCAACATATTCTAGTTGTTTATTTTAAACCGGCAGTTCACAAATATTTATACAACGTTTATTGTTTATACACATCCAGAACTTCGCACTCTCCCGACTCTTCCTAGACGAGCCGCGGCCCCTGAGTAATGTGAACCTCAGTGATTATCTCGCTGGTTACTAATTTTAACGGAGAAGGATTCATTTATTTTAAAAGGGGAAAATAAAGTATTGGATTTTAAATTAGTCAGATAGGAGCGAATTCGAGTGTGCTCGTTGCTGAATAAAACCTTTAAAAATTAATTTTTAGCAGTAATTCTCCTGTGCGGCCGTCATTGACGCATTAGGATTTGTCTATCAACATTTTCTTGCGTCAAATGTAGAGGGAGTCAGGGTAGATTCCTGTTCAAATCATTTCCAACTGAATCATCTACCGCCGGCGCCTTTCTTATCGATACCCGCCTCCCCCTCGCGAGTCGTTTGTTAACGCGCTAGTTGCGGGTGTTTCCGCCAGGAGCGCCAGCGTCGGGTCCATATCCGTCCTCGCCACGGTCCATCGCGCCAGTCGCCGTCTCGTCGTCCAGGTAAGAGCACCATCAGCACTCTTCTCCGTTTCGAGCACGGGCTCTTGCCTTAATTACTGCACTAACACCTCGTTAACTACTGCACAAACCGGATACGAATGTGTCGGTCGGCAAAGTTATCGATCGTCACGGGTCGTGCTTGAGGCCGGCCCCTCACAGCTCACGGTATTGAACTTGAACCGTTACTAACGGCCTCGAGATCACATTTCACATCCTGGCCCTGTCATTTTTTTTTTTTTTTACGAATGAAGACTTGATCATTTCTGCGTGATGCTCGTTAAAGAAACACTCAGGGCCATTGTGCTTAATTTTAACGCACGGTGAAAGTTCGTAACGATTTATTTTAAAAGTCTACAGCCTCGTGGCGCCCATCCCACCACGAACGAAAAGGCTGCCTTATTTAATGCGAACGTATTCCAGGGACTGACATCCCCAAACGAACAGTTTTGACTTTTGCATCGAGGAAAATTACCTTTGTGGGCCACTTCTTAACCGCTTAAATCTATAATAGTACTGTTACTGATTTTGGCGTCTATCACGCATTTTGTATGTTTTTGTTAGTCACTAATCGACCAGTTATTACAGTAACGGACAGAAAGTAAAATGATTTATATTCCTGGATTCCTTAAAACTTTTACAAGGTTCTTTTTGCAGTGTTAATTAGTATACAAGGTTATTTAAACAAAAAACGAACTATTTAAACGGCCGAAAAGAAAATAGTTCTTATGAAAAACCACTGTACATTTTAAGACCTTTCTTTATATTTCGGTTTTAATTTTTTATTCGTGACATGTTTTTAGTAAACAGATTGTGTTTATATGTATATACATAATTTGACTGACCACGAAGTAGTACTCATACTTAGCATGATTATAAATATGATTTGTTGTGTGTGTGTGTGTGTGTGTGTGTGTGTAGGTTATTACATAAAAATCTTAAAAAAATTGTTGACCCTGACGAATTATTTTGAGAATTCAATATTTTAGGCCCAAGCATAATGATGAAAAACGTCTGACTTTTTTTTTATAATAATATAGATTGAATCGGAAGACTACTTGTACATTATATTACAATAAATATCTAATTTTCAAGGACGAAGACGTTTCGTCCTCTTTTGGTTACATCAGGCCTATAAATTATTAGTAAAAAGTAAGGATTGTATACAAAATTATTAAAAACTGTTATACCTGAAGATGTTCCAGTAGAGGACGAAACGTCGTCGTCGTCGTCGTTGTTGTAAATTAGATATTATTTTGATTCAAAGTCATTTATTTATATTATTTTGAGGATTATTCAGGCCTGACTGCTGAGACTCTGAAGTAGGCCTGGACTTGCATGGATGTTCACAGTAGGGCCTATAACAATATACCGCCGATTTATCGAGACGCTGCTTTCAAAGTTTCTTCTCTAATACTTCCCACAGACGAAAACAGCACGTCCTTTGTCTACCTTTTAGACAGACAGCCGAGAATAAGGAAAACAAAGAACTGTCGTTAATACTCTTTTTTTTTTTCTTCTTCTTCTTCTTCTTCTTCTTCTTAGAATTCATTGCTACTACTTCGGACTATCTTTTCAAATTGCCGGTCTAACAAAAGTTCTCTGGAAATGCGGATTTTTAGTGATTCGGGTTGCACGCAGTATTTCCTTACCGTTGTTAAAAATTGACGTGCGTATTTTTTTTTTTTGGTCGTGAAGAGTTCCGTTTCGTTATCTTCTGCCATGTCTGGAGTGGCGAAGCAGGTTAAACATTATCGCAATTCCGCAGATAAGTGCTGAAGCTGAAGGCGAAGGGCGTCTGTCCGTTCTGGCGCGTGATCGACGCCGGTAATTATCTTTGTCTGCAAACAAATCACGTGTCTGTCCTGTGGGAAGTAATAATCCTTGTTTGCAGATACCACGAAGATAGGGCTGCGAACCAACGAGAAGCCTTCCTAGTCGGGACACTTGTTATTTCTAATGTAGTGGTAGATTCTTGTAAAAGATTTGTTGTTTGCAGCGTGTTCGGACTCTGGATCCCATTCACTCGCTTGTATTTACACCGTCGTCTGACATTTGTTTCCAATGATAACCTTTGAATGAGTCAGGCGGACGATGTAATACCAGTCGAATCTGAGACCTACTGTAATCTTTTAAACTCGAAGATAGGAACTTGGTGAAGCTCATGAGGATTGGTCGTTCAGGAAACTGTGGGTTTCGCGGCAGAATTTCCCGTGAATTCGATTCAATACGTCCCTCTGCCGGGTGAATAAGGAATGTTTGATTCAGCTCTCTGACGTCCTCTTAGGGAAAACTCGAATCTAAAGAGCGCTGAAACAGGAAATCCTTGGAAAAATCTAGAGCGTAACAGACGTAACGTCGGTAAATTATTGACAGTTAACCGTTAACCGTATATGTTCTCGTATTGGTATGTTGAGGAGAAGCTCTGGCTCAATAATGGCAAATCTTCAACACCTTTGTACAATGTTAATATTACTGTTATAAGTATTCTTAACGTTGCTTTAAATAATATAATTTTTTTTGTAAAGTACCATGTTTGTAATTTTATTATTTTATTCTTTTCTTGTAATCTTATATTATGACGTATCCTATTTCCTCGACCAAGGACTAATGGAATGAAAACTAAATTTAAAAATTTTATCTTATCTATAAGGATTATGTCAACTATTTTAAGTCCTGTAAATTCAATTTTTTACTTTAAAAAATTTTTCGCACCTAAACAGAATGACAACACGACTTAAGGTTAAGGTGGACCCAAATTAGGATCTCTAATATTTGGTGGAATTAATGTAGAAGTCTACGTGCTGTTACGAGATTTGAAGTAGAATTTTTTTTCTAAGTAACGTATATAATTTGTTTGTGTCCCAGCGCGACTCTGGAAGCAATTTCAGCTTAACTTTATATACATACAAGTCTCATTTAGTAAAGAAAATTATGGTGGTCGTCTTAGGCGCTGCCATTCAACATTGTCGACGGTTATTGTGTGTCAAAAAAGTTTCATTCGCTACTTTGGCGATTTCCTGTGACGTTTAGTTGAATAGAACCTTCTAGAATGTTGTGAAAACTAATAAAACTGGCTATCTGTGCAAACACCAATAAACTTTCAGGAATGAAGATAATTGGGTAGAATCTTCCAAAAGTTCGTTAAAATGAAAATATCAATATGTAGACACTTCGGTAATATTTTTAGGTTGTCCTGCGGTGTTTTCGAAGAATAAATTACTGAAATCTTAGTGTTTCGTATTGCATGGACGCTAACTGCGTGTTTTTCCGTTTCTTTCACGTGATTCTGACAGTCTTGTTTGCACTCTACGAGTTTCCTTATTTATTTGAAAGAGATAGTGCGCATTTTAAATTCACGCTAATCGGTATTATATTTCTTTAGGGGATTTTTATATTTACACACTGAGTATAAGAAAATACCCGAGAAATCAAAATATAATGCACCTTCTCAGATAAATAAATAGCGAAACAACGCACAAAAATAAATGCATTCGACATGTTGTTCAGAACAGAAAACGCAAGAGTCGTCATGACGACACGCCAAAAAAAACATAAATCAAGTGACTCAACTCGAAAACAAAGATGAAACTTTATTTTACGCTTTTTTTTAATCGCCTGACGAAAGCATCAAGGATTGCACAACCGTTTTGTGCCATTTATTTGGTACTTACTTTTTTCATACGGTTATTTATCTAATTAGTATACTTTTATCGCGGTCGTTTTATGTTTTATAATACAACTTAATACAAAATATTGCTCGAGGTACGGAGAAGGGAATGCTGCGTCCCCACAGCAAACTCCTTTCCCGCTATCGGAAGGGCGTGGGACAAGTACCCAATGCCCGACCTACCTGATGCAGGTTTTTCCAGGGTTTGTCCTGCATTTATTTAGGTGAATGCCGGGTAGGATCCTTAAAATATAGCCCTGGGGCCCCTAGTTAACTCTTGGCTACCTTCCTCTACCCTTCCACATCCCTTTCCTAAGCTATAAGAGGGGAGTTGCCACTATGTGGATTACCCTATACATAGTTTGTCTACACCCAAACAAACAAACAAAAAAAAAAGAGTGAGATGGTAAATTCTAAAAATTTATTTAAGATTTTTTTTTACTTGAACTTTACAATGAAATATACAAAATCTAAGTACAGTACACAATTATTCTTAGATTAAAATTAATACAGATCAGCCAATTTTAAGTCATAAAAGAAGGAAAAAATTTTAAATCAACAAAATTATCGCTTAATTTGCTATCTCAGCTACCAATTTTTTTTAAAAAAATATTTTCATTGACAGGTTCATCAATTTCGTCAATTACGTGACGAAACGTTGTTATTGTAATACATTCTCCTTTTTTTTTCCTGACTTAAAATTGGCTGATGTGTATTTATTAGTTTTCTCATTAGTCAGAATTCATATTTATATCACTTATCAATTTTTAATTATTTTTTAATAAATAGTATTTTTTTTGGGATACAAATAATGGAATTCACTGTACCTAAAAAATAAAGATAATGGCACTTATAGTAAATTTTAAGCAATGTAAACCTAAATAGATTTGAACTTGATTAAAATGTCTCGTATCACCAATACGTTTTGGACTATATATACAGTTGCCAAATATTGCTTTTTATTATTTAGTAAAGAATATTTCATGTAAGTTTAACTGTTCCGCGTATTTGGCTACTTGCAGACGCTTTTACGTTCCCCCGTTTCCCAAAGAATAAGGATCTACTCAATTCATTTTCAGCAGCGACACATTTCACCGTCTAGTCTTCTGGAGAACTGAAACTAATACCAGTCTGATTCATTCGAAAATAATTTCAAATGAATGGAAACTGCTCGACACAATCGTGTATGGCGGGCGACGAGTACACTCGTTCAGTTCACGTTCCCTACCTGACATATTCTTTCAAAGAAATAATTCGTTTTATAAAAAAAATAGTTTTCTTACAGTATACGTTTCTTTGTATAAGACCAGGACAGTCGGAATTTTATTGGGACTTAAAAGAAATAGGCCCAGAGAAGCCGTTGCGGGATTGAGCGTCCTTGAGTTGGAAGCCAGGCCTCAACTTAACGCAGCTGTTTGTTTTGGTGACGTGGATGGTCGGAGATTGACCTTTGAGGAATGAATGGTAGTTATACAGGACGCTGTGATGCCAACTTGTTCCCTCTATTACACAAGTGGTTCATCCGCCTGAATTGAACAAGGGACTCCCTACCGTAGAAACTCTGCACCACAAATAAATTTGGAAGGTGTTGTCACTCGGCGAGGAAGTCCTCTTGTATGAATTCTGGGAAATTGAGTGGTTTTGCAAGATACGTATAAAGGGGTGACGACCTTTCTGTTACACACGGAAGACCCCAACAGGACTAGTTTCGATCAGTACGATTCAAGAATGACGTCACTTCCTGTTTCGAAACTCGGCACTCACTTGTCGCTGCCAATTTAAATAGAACTTATCGCGGACGTTACAACATACAGAGAAAAATTATGATTTTCTCTTATTTCACGGACAATTTTTTTTTTACGGCAACGGGCTACATGAGGGTGATCCACATTAGGCAACTCCCCTTTAATAGCATAGGAAGGGATTAGAAAGGGGGATGTGGAAGGGTAGAGGAAGGTAGCCAAGGGTTAACTAGGGCCCCCGGGCTATGGTTTAAGGATCCTACCTGGCATTCGCCTAAAGAAATGCAGGGAAAACCCTAGAAAAACCTGCATCAGGTAGGTCGGGCATTGGGTACTTGTCCTTCCGATAGCGGGAGAGGAGTTTGCTGTGGGGACGCAGCATTCCCTTCTCCGTGTCTCGACCAGTTTAGGAGGCATCTGGCGGACTATTCCAATGGGAATAGCGAACAACTCTTACAGTATGCCCAAGGTCTGTGACCCCGGAACATACACCTCTCAAAACAGGCCGAGGTGCCTCGGCTTGTGGGAACCTTAGTTCAAAACGGAGAGGAAAAGGCATACCCAAAGGTAGCCCCTTCGTATCTCTCCTAAAAGGTTCTGCCTGCGAGAGAACATCCCTCAGGTTACCTAATTTCCGTTTTGTGTTTTAATTTAGGTAAAGTGACTGCGCCTGAACTGAAGATTTCTCGCTTAGTCTTTACATTATTCACGCTTCATCTGAATATTTCGAGATGTTATTCGAATTAAAAATTCCGTCGGGTCAAATAAATGCTTCGAATGTTCGTACCTGACACATCAACGAAGAATGTGTCGGAAGATACGAAAACATCGTGGGGAATAATGGACGATGGCGAAACTACAGACAAACTATTTTAAATGGGAAGATTGTTCCTGAAATTTAATTAAAATCTAGAAGCTGGATGTGCTCTCCTTTGTCGTCATCTGAACGTTTAGTCTCCGTCCTTGTCAAGTTCTAAATGAAGAAGTATTTTACTTACGGCGAAATAAAATGGCGATAAATGTCAACTTTATGAAGAGACGTTGCATCATTCAAAAGGCCGTGAGTCGCAGATTTCATTCGGATTCTTGTATACTTGGGACTTGCGGGTCTTCCTGGTGCTTGGAGTCGATGAGTTTTAAATTGACGCCGCAACCTCGACTGTTGTGGCAATCGATACACTTCACTTGGCTGACTGCTCGTTTTTAACACCTTGGACGATCTCAAATATTATTCGACGAGAAGTTTGACCTTTTCTTGATCTTGTTGTTCCCTGACATACATCCATACATACTAATTTTTATTAAACATTTTCATTCACCCTGTTACACTGAACAATATCTATGGTCACAGATAATATAAAATCGCGTGGGTCTATTTTGCGAGATTCCAAGGAACGCAAAACTTTGATACTCTGAAAGGATTAGCCCTGAATGTCGAAGTTCTGTAATGTGCATTTGGCCAATTTTGTACCTACGATCTTATTTCATATTTAACAACTTCATTTCCGCAAGTCGATTCAGACAGCCATTTCTCTTCACTTTTATTCTTTCTGTTTAATCTTCAACATTTTCTGTATTACAGCTTTTATTTACCCATTTTTCGACTTTCCACATTGAACTTACTTGAGGAATTGTTATTCCAGAAAAGCATAGTCTTCTGTATTGTTTCGTATGTAGTGCGTTCTCGTTATTTTCTCTGCGCTCACGTCATTCTTAATTAAAATTAGGATTCTGTGATCTCTCTTGAGTTTTGTCAACTGACTAGAGCAGTTGTGTCGCTCTAGGCTCTTCTTAGCGACTGAAGAAAGGGACAAGGATCCCAAAAAACGAGATTTTGGTGTTTATATTATCACTTCTTTCTCTTATTCTCTTTCTTATTCATTATTTTCAAATAGACGTAATTTTTTTCATTTTATCAGTTCTTTTGTCTGTATTTGGGTATCTTTGTTATTATTATTGTTAATTAAATTGGGTCGTTATGGGCGATAAGTTAATAATTCTAGGGAGGCACGTTATAGTATTAGAACTATATCTCAGCAGGGGGTATTAAAGAAGCGAGTAAAATTCCGTCGCGTCGGCATCTTCTGGTGCTGGACAACTTGCGGGCGTGTCAACCAAGGATAGTCGTTGAACACGGTGAATAGGAGTATAATTTTCGAAATATCTCTTCTAGTTTTAATTAAAATTAGAAAACAGGTTTTTTCTTAATTATTTTTCCTTTCTTAACTGCCAATTCTTGCTAATCTTGATCCCTGCTGAGGCAAAAAATCTTATTTCCTCGCGCGGAAGTAAATTTTTGGGGTTTAAGCTGACAATATGGAGTTTTTACTTTATATTTTAGGAGGAATTTATCCCGCTTTCTCTTTTTTGCTTTCTAAAACGTGTAGTAAGAAGCGTATATTAACTTACATGAGAGTTTTTCACGGTGCTGTCCGCCTTGAACTTGGCCGTGGAAGTGCGGGCTATCGCCATGGATTTCGTCACGCCACGCTCTCGACCTTGACTCCGCTCAAAAGTCGCACTCTGGAGCTATATTGGACACGGCTCATGCTTTGGCCTCAAACTCGTACTTTCCAAACTTTATTACCAGAATGTCAGCTCCATCATGTACGTGGCGTGGGTCACGTTCACGATTCCCCTTTAAAGAAATGAACCAACTGTTTCCATGAACTGTGATACCATTTCGACTTCCCTGTTCTTAGTCAGTCGGTCAGTGTTTTTTCTCGCTATGGGTGTTAGTGGACTCATGGGTCAATCTGCCTTCTGTTGATGGTAATCCACTCTGGTCGGAGATGATCCAAAATACACAGAACGTGCCACACGTCTAAACCACTCAAAGTATAACACAGAAGTTGAGAAGCTCTTCATCCGCACCTGTTGGCATTCTTAACAACGACGCAGTGTATCGTTAATTGCTTCATATTGATCGAAAAATTCTTTTCCGAATGTATAATAGCAGTACTTGGTAACACAATGCTCAATGCTTGACTATGAAACTGCAATCTGGTCTGAGTGTTCTTTTATTGAATTTTCGTCTTCAATTTTCGTATGTCAAAAAGTTGTGCGTTTAATAAATTAATGGAAACCGTTTTTTTCTCTCTCCAATGATGTGAAATATTGCCTTAAACAGAACCTCAACTCGTGATTTTACACGGCACTGGCTATAGAAATATTTTACTGAAGCTCAAGGGAAAATTTCCCCTTCGACTTTCCAGAAATAAACCGTTGGTCTGTGGATGACTTAATTCTGAAACTCTTCGCGGGTTGTTTTTATCGATAAACACCCCAATAAGATTTTTTTGTAGTAACTAAAGTTCGATCCTATGCAGTTTTTCTTATACAACGGATGTTGACTGAATCAGTTGCCTGATGCTTCTCGTCTTTCTTCAGAGAATTTCTGCCTTCCATTTTGTCTTGTCCTTTACTAACGTTGCACAGTCAATATAGTGTGCACTTTGAATTCACGCTAATCGGCGTTATACTTCTGTGAGGATTAAATTTCCACAATGAAGTAAGATTAATAAGAAGTAAATACACGCTCAATAAAAATATAATATACCTTCTTAGATAAATAAATAGCCAAAGATGAGACCGGTTTTTGCGTTTTTTTGAATCGCCTGACGAAAGCAACAAAGATTGCAGAAACGTTTTGTGGCATTTATTTAGCACTTAGTTTTGACATTTGGTTATTTATCTAATTAGTATACTTTTATCGCTGTCGTTTTATGTTTTATAATACAACTTAATATAAAATATTGGAATGGTCGATTATAAAAATTTATTTAAGATTTTTTTTAAATGGAACTTTACAACGAAATATACAGAGTCTAAGTACGGTACAGAATTATTCTTAACTTATAACTTAAATTAATAAATAAATAATTACAGATCAGGCAATATTAAGTCGTAAAATAAGGAGAATTTATTAAATTAACAACGTTTCATCGATTAATTTTCATTGACAGGTTCATCAATTTTTTTTAAAAATTATGGGTTCTGAAGACGTAAATTACGCAATGAAGGGTTGTTAATTTAATAAATTCTCCTCTTTTTCTGACTTATAAAATTAGCTGTTGTGTATTTATTAGTTTACTCATTAGTCAGAATACATATTTATATCATCATCATCATATTTAATTAAAGAACCAATAAAACAAATCAAATACTCAGCAGATCAAGTAGAGGAACTGAATAAGAAATATTTGAAACCGTTGGTAAATTAAGTTCTTACGGGATTTTTCGGACCGTGGAAGTGAAGTGGATCACAATCTGGCTTTTTTTTTTTAGGGTAACAGGCTACATGAGGCTAATCCACATAGTGGCAACTCCCCTCTTATAGCATAGGAAAGGGAGTGAAAGGGGGGATGCGGAAAGGTAGCGCAAGGTAGCCAAGGGTTAACTAGGGCCCCCGGGCAATAGTTTGAGGATCCTACCTGGCAATTCGCCTAAAAGTGATGCAGGGAAATTCCTAGAAAAACCCGCATCAGGTAGGTCGGGCATTTGGTACTTGTCCCACGCCCTTGCGATGGCGGGAGAGTAGTTTGCTCTGGTGGGGTCGCAGCTTTCCCCTCTCCGTGCCTTGACCGGTTTAGGAGGCAGCTGGCCGATTATTCCAATAGGAATAGCGGCAACTCTTACCGTATGCCCAAGGTCTGTGACCCCGGAACATGCACCCCTTAAAACAGGCCGAGGAGTTCAAAAAACCAGAGAGATGTGAAGGCATCCCCAAAGGTAGCCCCTTCCATCTCTGCTACAAGTTTCTGTCTACGACGACGAGAGCATCCGTCGCAGGTTCTGTCTGCGAGAGAATAGCCCTCGCAGACAGCCTGTCTAGGTGCCTCGGTGTGTGGGATCCTTAGTTCAAGAAACCCAGAGAGATGTGAAGGCTTCCCCAAAGGTAGCCTCCTCCAGAGCTCTCTGTGAATTCTCTCGCCGGTTTCCTTGGTAGCTTAATGATTTTTTCTGTAAGTGTTCTAATAAAACGCCTGCAGCATTAAGAAAGTAATAGATGTTTCTTCAGAAACCCCCGTAACCCTTTGAGGAAGAGTTCCATATGGAAACTGGATCAGGTCTTTCATCATTTCTAATGTTCAAAGACTGTGGAACAATGTTATTGCTTAACCCAAATGTTATTAAACGTGGGATTTGAACTTTGACTGCACGTCATGGTAACATTGACCAGTTGAAAAGCATGAATAAGAGCCTATTAAAATCGACTTAATTTTTAAATGGATAGATAAGTACTAGAGACTGGTGTGTTTTGTCAACAGTTCATTGGAAGAACGTTCCTCAATAGATTTAGGGTTGGCTAAACTTGCAGTTGAAACGTTGTGCATTTCTTCTGACCGGGTGCAAAACCGACAAATTTTTGGTCACGTTAATGCTTTCTTTAGAAACGTTTCATTGTTCTTTATTGAATGAGGCCAGAAAAGAAACTTTTTTTTGAGGATCCAGATGACAGGAAATGACCCTCATCGTTTAAACATAACCATCCTTTCTTCTATTGTCTGCGATTCCAGCTTGCGGCGGAAAAGGCCAGTCCACTTGCACGCTTCCGTTAGCTTCTGCGGAGGAAATCGTGAACTGGACGAGAATTCCAACAACTTGGGAGTAATATCCCTAGCGGTAAATATATTCTGAAATATTCTCCTCGGTGGGCGTCCATAGAGATGTTTCTTTCGCATCTCATTCGTGCCATTGCCAGTGCTCACGTACAGTGTTGATGGTTCGGTTCCAAAAAGAAAATGCAAAATTTAAGCGAAACTATATAATAGGTTACAACTTTATACTCTCGTGATTCGTATCACTTTCCAAAGTCTATGACGTTAATTTCTTTGGAATGAGGAGATTTTGTTTACTTACAATAGCTGCACGTTTGCTTTAGTTCTTCAAACTATTATAAAAATCGTTATATTGCCAAATAGTTTTTAAATCCATCACAAGAATTAAAGTTAAAATTCTTTAAAGCATTTATTTTGTCGAAAAGGATTTTTGAAAAGGCGGTGATGGCGTTATTTTTTTCCAACCGTTGAAAAACTTTGGTCCACGATAATTAATATGAAAAATAAAGCATTTAAACCGACATATGACAATAACTGAAATAATATTTGTTAATCAGACAATTATAATTTAATAAATATATAGAAACTGGCCCAATTTATCAGACAAAATTAGTTATTCAATTGAAAAAAAAATTACAATATTAAGACGTTTCATCCACAATTTTGAAACTTCATCATGTAATAGGTTTTATGTATGTACATATGATATATTAAATTTGTGGACGAAACTATCTAATATTGTAATTATTTTTTGTTTTAGTTAATACATTTTTTCTGACAAATAAACTGTGTTTCTGTTCATTTATTAATAAAATGCATTTTCAGTTCATAATCCGGACCATCGTGAGGTTCATTAAAATGATTCATTTTCAGTGGAATGTTAGAAGCCCAAAGAAATTGTGATTATACTTTTTTTTTAAAGAATGTCAGAATTTAGGTTTAAAGTTATTTTAGTAAATTTTGTGTCTGACATTTCTGAGATGCCCGTTTCTAATATGACTTTGAAATCTTGACTAACTTTTTACATTATTTTCCCTATAGTTGGAAAATTTTCAACAATTTGTTTTAAATCCAGGAATACAAATCTTGAGTGAAATAAGAAAAACACCAGTAGATCCTCAGAAGATTTTTATTATGTAATCTCTGCTTCTTTATATTGTAACTTCTCAGCCAAGTCAACGAGTATTTTTAATGGTCTTGAAGTAGATTATCATGTACGATATAAATGAATTTTAAGATGAATACGTAGAGTGCCACAACCGAACGCTACTAAGTAAAGGAATGGAGAATAAATAATAATAAAAATCTTGCTTATTTTATTATTAACTAGCTGGGTGCCCGGCGTTGCTCGTGTACTTATTTATATAAACTCGAAAAAGTATTTAATTGAATACTTAAATATATTCCTTGAGTATTTCAGGATATAATTGTCACTCAGTCTTCATACATTACGAAATATTACATTGATGAAATTGTTAGCTAGACTCACAACTAATATAGCGCGAAAATTAACTTACATTTTCCCCAAGGATGGTAAAGTAATTCGTATTCTTCTTTATTACCATTCGATGGAGTATTGCTGTATAAAATTATACTTTTTATTTAAATAAAATATTTCTGCTTTAGTTCATTCCTAATAAAGGAGATATTTCCTTTGTTCGTTGCGTAATAACGTCTTTCTCTCGCGTGACGTCATTGTCTCTTGGCGCGCAGTAATTTAATATTTAATGATCACGGTTTTTAATTATAATTCTTTCCACATGTATGCTAGGCGTTTCTCACCCTCACAGTACCGGTTCTCGATTTTGGCAGAATACGTATACCAATTTTTGTTACATTCTGTCCACGCGATAAAATTTGTATAAAGAACAACGTAAATAAATAAATACATACATACATACATACATACATACATACAAATATACATCCTTTTTTGTTATATAGAAGATTTACAGCGTGATAAGATGTTAATAACCTCCAGATTTATACAAACAGGTTAGCTTAAATTAGGTACAGTGTATACAGCCTTTTCGAAATTTTGTAAAAAAATGTCTCGCCTTTCTATTGGGATTTTTCTTGATCGACTTTTTATATCAAGAGATGGAAGTCAAGATTCCTGTTGAAACGTTATTTACGTGATCCCAGAAAAGATGAGACAAGGTGGTCTGACTTTTAACCATATCGCGATATGTTCAAAGGAACTTTCTTTACTGTTATTCTGGGTTTCGGTCAGAGAATTTTTTTTATTTCAAGGCGAATATTCTTCTTCGGCTTTTCCCCCTTTTTATAGGTTTCCCGTCTTCAATTTCCATTTCTGTCTGTCGTTCCAATCTCCCTCTTCCAAATTCCTATCCTCCATTATGGTTTTCACATGGGGTTTTCACTTTAATCTGGGTCTACCCCGTTTATTTTTTCCCAGGAGGTGACCATTGGTATATTTCTTTTGGCCATCTTCCATTCTTTGTACGTGACTGTACCATTTAAGGATTTGATTTTCAATCCTTTTAACGACTGACGTGGTTACGTTCATTTATTTCCAAAGGAGCTCATTTCTAATTTTATCCTGTCTTGTATTTTTGTAGACTTCTCCTCAGATAATCGAATTCTACTGTCCTAATTTTGTTCTTTTGTACTTCTGTCAGGGGCCAAGTTTCACTTCCATACCATAGAATGTTCTGTATTATGCTCTTATAAATTTTGATTTTTGTTTCCTTTGTTAAATTTTTATTCCAAATTATTCCGTGTAAAATCTTGGTAGCATTCTTTGCCGTCGCAGTTTTAGTTTGTATATCTCTTTAACATGTTCCTACATTTGTAACTATTGACCCCAAGTATTTAAAAAATTCATATTTTTCCTGTTTCGAGTGTTATGTCTTCTACATCTTTTCCTAACACACATGTATTCTGTCTTCTGTAAATTTATGTTCAGTCCCCATTTTTTATATTATTCCATGAGCTTATTAATCATGTCCCCTTCATCTCCTGCAAATATTACCTCAAGGCGAATATAAATCCCTTTTAACTAATAATTTACGAATACTGAATGTATTGAACGTACACCTGAATATGAGCTGGTTCAAATAATTGGTATCTTCCATTGCGAGCTTGCACAATTTTTCTTACGTAGCAATTACGCTTCCCTACTACTACTTACATTTTTCTATCGAATCTGGCTGCTGTAAAGAACAACTAGTTTTTTTTTTCACGTCAGTTCAGTTTCTTTCGCATTGTATATTCGGAATAACGACTACAACCTTTTTAGTTTCACTTCCTGTCGTCCATTCAAATATATTTAGAAACTAAGTTGAGGTGTTTTATATATTTTTTTGGTATCTTTATAAAAGCCCCATTGATGACTTTTATTTGAAGAGTGTTAACCTTAGGATTGTGAAGAGGAAACAAATACATTAATTTCACCACTGCCGAGAGAATTAAGCAAAACGCGTGATTTTTTTTTTTTTTGAAGATTTTTAAATCACTGGAACGCAGGACTTCGTCTATCGTGACGAAAGCAACGTCGCCTTCGAATAAGGCTTTCTTAGGATTTCTTCAGAGAGAACGATTGAGATCTAAAGTGAGATATTCCTAAGAAAATGTCAATATGAAGGAATGCTGCACCGTCTGTAGTGCATTGAAAATAATACGTCGTGGGTTTAAAATGAACGCGAGACGAAGATGCTCATATTGGCTGTTAAAATAAGATGGCCGTATTTACTGCCGCAGAGAACGTTCACCCGGTACGTGGCTCGTAAATCTGAGGTGACTGTCGTGAAGTGGCGGGTCTTCACGCAGGAATCCGGTTAACCCTGCAGTCATCGTTTGAGGAACGGGCGACGTTTAGCTTTTGCCATATCCACGTTTGCGTTCTTGGAATGCAAAACCGCGGGCATCGTTCCCTTGCTTCGTCAGACTGTGCAGAGATCTGCAACATTGCAATACTCCACGAATAGTTTATTTTAAAAATCTATATCCTCTCTAAACGTGCTTCAGAAAAATATTACTCCGCGCCCTTTGCTACTCAAACTGACATGAAGAAACTCAAAATAAGATATAGTCGAAATCACACTCGAAAATTGAGTTTAAAATCTCTTATACTTCAATACTTACCAACTATAATTAATTTTCCCCCGAATTACTCATAAATTTCTATACTTGTGATCTATAAAATAAAAATGTATGTATGTTTGTATGTATTTACGTTATTCTTTATACAAATTTAAACGAATGGAGAGTTTGCGACAATTGTTACAGATATTATTAAAAACACGAGAAACCCCTAACTGAAAGGTGGAAAGGATTATAATTAAAAAACGTGATCATTTCGAGTTAAATTACTGCGCGCCAATAGACCGTGACGTCACGCAAGAGCGACGTTACTAAGCGACGAACAAAGCAAATAGTTCCTTTTTCCGTAATGAAATAAACCGGAAATATTTTCATTCAATGACAAGTATAATTATACTCCATCCAATGATAATAAAAAACGATACGAAATACTTTACGATCCTTGCGGGAAATGTAATTTAATTTTCGTGCCATAAGTGACTCCATTTGTTAGCATTGTGAATCTAGCCAACAATTTCTTCAGCTTAATCTTTCGTAATGTCTGAAAACTGAGGGACAATTACATCCTGCAATACTCGAGGACTATATTTAGGTATTCTATTCGTAAAGAAATTCGGTGGTATGTTTGTAGTGACTGATGCAATAAAATTCAATGTATTGTAATAATCTAACGAGAGGCGTTTAATAAATAAAAAATTAATAAACTTTTACAAACAAAATTTTATTTTTAAACTCTCTAAAAACAATTACACAATTTAAAAATATATCTCAGGGTCTCTACTGGGTTTGATAATGGCGAATCATTTTACTTCTCAACTTAAACACAAATTCCAATTTAAAAGAGACAAGATTTACTCGTCAATTAACTAGGACGAAATTTACTTGTCAGCGAAGTTAAGCTAAAAAGATGGATTCTAATTAACAAATTTTAATCAAAAGAAGAAAACGAAATCTGACTGCTATCTTTTAATCAGGTTTACATAATTTAGTTGTTTTTATATTTTTTACTCACGGCTGCCCAGCATTCCAGGATACCTTTAATTGTCGAAGCACTATGACGGGTTTTTGCACTTGTTCTGTTCCGCACAGATTCTAAATTAATATTTTTAGATCAAAACCCAGGAACCAGGATGATTCTCCTTTCGTCTCTTTCTCGGTTGACTTTTGCTAATTCTGCCCGGCTATGTTCACAAGACTGTTTGTGCTTAGCAGGTTTCGTAGTTCTGCTCGAGTGAATATTTCGTCTTGAGCAAAATGTTCGATATTCCACTGCAAATTTACTTTAAATATTTCAAATTCTCTTGTCTATTTCAATACGACCAGTTTCTGTCGTGTCTGACTGCCAACTCAAACTTCTCAATATCTTCCTGCGACCTGCATCAGACCAAGCTTTCCTCCTAACTCCCGTCTCGTAATTTTGAGCGCGCATACCTCTTCCGACAAAGGAACAGTGCTTGGCTTCTCTATTGTTGCTATGATCTGTACCGCCGTAAGAATAGATTTCTCAAACAATTCAGATTTTCAATAATTAATGTCTTAATTCATTGGCATTACAGTATTTTATAGCTGTTCAATTAATGCACTATCGGTCGAAAGTATGTACGGAACTAGGAACAGTTAGATTTAGGTTAAATCACTTCTTGGCTAAAGAGTAATGTAGAATTAAATAATTTTTCGGGTTTATATAAAAAAAAGTCCACGAGCAACGCCGGGCACCCAGCTAGTCTTATATAATTGGAAAAAAGTTCTTCTGCTCTTGAAGGAACATTAATATATTTGAAGTTTACTGTGTGTGCAATGTGATTCTATGGTCATGGGGCAAACTTTGAGGGGTGGTACGGCTTACTAAAACTTACATTTTTTTTATTGGAAGTGATTCGTTGAGGCTCGAATACAAATAATGACATCGCAAAGTGCCTTCTTTCCCCAGCATTTTTTTTCAATAAATGCTCAAAATTGCGACCACCGACAGTGGACACGACGTGTAGCGACGAAGGAATGAGAGGCGAACTGTTGATGCCAGGCATTTCGCGCACGCTTGCAGCCGCAATGGATAGTCGAGGAACGAGGTTGTGAGTCGAGTTGAATGGAGCCTCGTGAATGATTGGCCCCTTTAAGAAGTAATCGATGCTCAATAAATCTGACAATAGAGGTGGCCATCGGACTGGTCCACCACGCGCAATCCATCGCTGGAAAGACGAGATGATGTCAATAAATTGTTTTTCTTTTCATCTCAGTTTTTTTTGTGTCCGTGCGTCAACACAACATTTCTGACCGTACATTCCTGTACAAAAACTGTAAGCTGTACCACCCCCTCAAAGTTGCTCATGAGCGTCGAATAACCCTGTACAGTTGGATTACCTCGGTCCCAATCGCTATTAAGTCATTACCGAATACTTTCATAAAAGCACGTTTTAAAATAGGTTGAATGTGTTATTTTTTTTAATGAAACCACTTTGAGTTGTTGGGATTGAGCTCAACACTATTCTTCAGACGTCAGCTTTCTAACATCAACGCGGTGTCTGTCCGCCACCAGTGAATGTCTGCGGTCGTTGGCGTTGGAGATTACGTGAAGCTCTCGTGTTCCAAGTTTTTGTCACTCGCCCAAATTTTTTCATATCGGCATGCCAACTAGTTTTCTTACACTCTATATCTACAGGCTATATCCAAAAGCTCCGTCATAGGTATTTTCAACCAGCTTCCCCACAACAGTTTGTCAGTCATTGCTTGCGCTCCACTAATTAGCCATTCTTTTTGGACTAAGTGTAGTTTCTTTCTTTCTTCGGATATTACACAGGCAGTTTCCTTCTATGATGTTTTTTTATTACATCATAGCCGAAGATTACATCTTACCTTATCACGCGCCTATCTCTTTATAGCGATAATTCATCATACTACAGGGTGGCAGAAAACTGTAGCCGCATTTTTACTCTTAAAGTATTTTTTTTTGTTTACTCGCTGAAAAATGTTCCCATTACTGGTGATTATCTGAGAAAAAAAATGACAGTAAAATTAATACCCGATATATATTGAGGAAATCAAAGACATATATAAACAACATGTTTAAACATATGTTTATATATCTCTTTGGAGAAAATGGCTAAGCTTGGAAGTCAATTGTCGGGGTTCTTTTATGTACCATGCATTTCAATATAAAAATCTTATTGACTATTCTTAGCCGTTTCCAAAGTCTTTGACGTTAATTTCTCTGGAATATGTTGATTACTTTGACTTACAATCCTTGCAAGTTTTGTTTTGTTTTTCAAACTGTTGCAAAACAATTATTATATTGCCAACTTTTTTAAAATCCGTAACAAGAATTAAAGTTGTAATTCTTCAAAGCATTTATTATGTCGAAGAGGAGTTTGGAAAAGGTGGTGATGGCATTGCCGAAAGCTTCTTCGAGTAAGTAAATGCTTTTTATTTTTTTCTGGCCGATGTAATAAAACTGTGGTCCAGTAAAATTAATATGAAAAATAAAGAATTTAAACTGACAATAAAAGCTTTCAAATATATATATATATATCGCAGGAAAGCTATGATAGTAGGTGCGTTCACTATACGCAGGCAATAATCATACTGAAACAAATAAAACTGTAGTTATCCTACCTGATGCAGGCTTTTCTAGGGTTTTCCCTGCGTCACTTTCAGGCGAATTGCTGGGTAGGGCCCTTAAACAACGGCCCGGGGGCTCTAGTTAACCCTTGACTCCTTCCGCATCCCTTCTTTCAGTCCCTTTCCTATGCTATCCACTATGTGGATTACCCTATTCTACACTTTCTTCTTACTTCACGAATAACTAGTTTCAGTATCAAAAGTGTACAACGTGTTAAAAATTTATCTCTGACTCAAAACAAGTACAGTAACAGGCTGGAGACATGTATGAAAACATACGTTCCTTTAATTTAGTCCCTAAAGGAAGCTTAAGATTTATGGTCCTGCTGTTGACATGACTGTTTTTTTTAAAATTAGGACTAGTTTTTTTCATATAGCAAATTGGAAATTTTCTTCCGTTTTTTTTGACAAAAAGTGGTCGACGACTGTGTTTGTTACATTTTTTTTATTTGTCTTTTCTACCTTGAAATCTTAACGAAGTACCTTAACAGCTTGAACACTCTAATTTGCTCCGTAAAATTACATCCTATTCCAGACCTCTTCATAGTAACTGTCTGGGGTTTCCAGGTTCTTCAGTTCAAATGAAAATGGCCGGCTTTAAGGATTCCAGAGGTAAAAGTTAACGGAAGATCAAACGTTGTAATAATTCACAGCTTGAAAATCGGATACAGTATAATTTTAATCGATATTACCAAACGAATATCGAATCGATAGTTGGTTGTATGAGAAAACAAAACAAAAAACGATAGGCAACAAAGGAGCGCTGATGTGGCCCAACCTGTGTCGCTAACAACGTTGTATGGAGAACACGACTCGTGTCTAGATTTTGAAATCAATTCATACAAGTCCTTCGTTAACGAGAAGCACAAATTTTCCGTCTTCTCATCCTTGACACTCACTCTACAAGTATCTTTCTATTGTCATGGTAAACATGTTTGACGGAGGCTCTGACGTAAACGTCACACTTTAATGTTAATCAACACATTGGTGAATTTTACTTTGCAAGGGAAAACTCTGGGAATATTACCACCATGGTTACGTACAGTAAATTTAGACACACTGTATAGATTTAGCTGCGGTGTTTAACAACGCTGACGTTTCTTCGCAAACCTTGAACGCTGAAGGGGAAAAAAAACTAGAGCTGCAAACCAAGTCGTATTAACTGGACATAGATGGAAAACAGTTTTGCAAGGGTCAGCAAAAGCTCAGAAAACCACCACAATGAAAATAATGTGAAAACTGTTCCCACAGCTGTAGGAACAAATACAGGGTGCCTCAAAACGGTCCAACTATTGAACAGTTGAAAAAAAATCCCTTATGGTGTTGGTACCAATAAATAATCATTCCAAATATGAAAAAATAAATTTTTCTTTTAAAAATAACATTGTTTAAATGGCGGCCACTGAAACCCTTCGGGAAGATTATCGAAGACTTTTCTATGAAGTTGCCGAGGAATCAATCTATTTTCTTCAATATTCCCTTTTAAATATGCCAAATTTAGAGGGTCAAAGACTTTTCTGTTTTTCGTGAAATCAACTTCTCCGTTCACAGTCTACGTTAACGATTCTCGAAATAGGGCAGATTTAAAAATGAACACTGAAGAAGGGATCGGATTGATTCCGCGGCAGCTTCTTCGTCAAGTCTTCGCTAATCTCCCCGAAAGGTTTCAGTGGCAGTCCATATAAACAATGTTATTTTTTTATCAGTAAAATTTATTGTATCCTTGCATTGGTATTAATAAATAATAGTCTGTATTAATTTTCTTATTTCCAAGTGAAATAATTGGATCGTTTTGAGACACACTATACCTTGAAGGCATTATTATTTATCTTGGAGATAAAGTTTACGGCTAATAATAGCATTTTATGAATTCATGGTAGTAATAAGATAATTCTGTGCATTATACCTAGGGCAAAACAAGAGGTTATGAACAACAGTAGTTTATAAATGCGGAGGCAGTTGGTGCTGAATTGGAAAATCCGTATAAAAGGAAAGTTAGGGAATAACAAGCTGGGTTTAGATTTCGTTCTATTGATTCCACGAGTCTTTTATTGAAGAAAATGGAAAAGTCTGTCTAACTTCTTTGAGACCAGGAATTCAGTTTTACTCTTAGGTTCACGGAGGTGTTGAAAAACAAAACTGTACCTCCTCCAAGGCTATCGTTGAAGTAGTCGACGCGCTCTTTGTTATGACTGCCGTCGGTACCGTAGGCGTTCCCGCGGGAGTGCAGTTTGTTTCGACGAGATGGTCTTTCCGGACTACACGAATACTGTTTTTACAGTTATTCAGACAATAGGTAGTTATATAATAATAACTATATAATAAAAAAAGGATGTACATATGTATGTATGAATTTGCGTTAAACTCTATACATATTTAAATGCGTGGACAGATTTCAACAAAAATTGTTACACATATTCTTCAAATTACTTAAAGTATATACATTTCTAAGAAAACAAAAACATTTTTATAATACTATAAACTGATTACAATAACAAGGATAATATTTTCCATTCGGATTACTAGCATTTGTGTTTTACATGAATGGCCGAATCATTGAATCTAATATGGAACATTATTTGCATTATTCATAAAACATTTTTTTACATTATAAGAATCGGAATATTTTTTGAAATCAATAATTTTGGACACACTTGAATCATTTTTAAAAATGAGTTAAAAAATGAACCCTTGTGGCTTCTTTTAGAAACGTTCTACACGCAAGATTCGTCACATTGATCTGGCATTGTAATTTTCGTCATAGTTACAATTTAATAGTCTGCACACTTGTTACAGCCACTCGCGTAACATTGCGTTAGTGTGATTCACGTCCGGGTCTGTTTGTTCAACTCCAACGGCTTTAAAAGCTCGTTGTTAGCACAGTGTAGGTCGCGTCTCGATAACGAGATGGCTTAGTGCTAGTAACATTATATTTGGTCTTCACAAGGTTTTCCCCATGCAGAAATAAATGTTTACCAATGTATATTGTAATAATTAATAAAATAATGATAATGGCTGAATTTAACAAATGAAAAAACTATTAAACAAGATTTATTAACAATTTTAAAACAAGTATAAAATACACAAAATATTTGGGATCTCAGGGTCTTGAACTGGGTTTGATAAATTGCAGAATTTATATAATCAAAATTACATAAACTTTTTATGGAAATCAATGCGTCTGAACATAGACGAAATTTGTTGTGGAAGAAATAATACTAAAGATTAAATTTAACAATTTCAATTTTATCAAGAATTAACGATCTCATTTTATCGATATTTAAATAATTAAAGAACGATCTGACTTTTATCTTTTAAACACGGTTCACAAATTATTTTAAAGTTTTTCTCTACTTACGGCCGCCCAGGTCTCATTTTTAGTTTTTCGTGCACAATTTTGGGGACATCCCTGATTCTAAGTTCTCACAGACTCTAAAGGTTCACAGGCTCTAATTGGCGTTGTTTGTTAGTTGGTTTAACACAAATTGGTTGGTTCTCGATGCTTTACTGCAACCTGGATTTGTAGATCTCGTGACTTTAGTTGAAAATGTTCTTCGTTGGTTTGTCTATGGCCAGCATGATGAATCTACGCTCGACCACCGAATACACACTAGTTGCTCTGTCTCCTTCCCGACTGAATATTGCCTTACTTTTTAATATTTGAAAGCATGTTTGTGACTGGACCACACTCTTTCGTTCTGACTGCCGACTGTAAAACTTTTCGTCTGATCTATTCGCTGTCTGCTGCCCGACTGTTCGTTCGTCTCGTAAATTTTGAGCGCGTAAAAACCTTCTCACCCGATCAACAATGCTTTCTTTGCCTTGCCGGTTTGTTGCGGCGTCCGCTCTATATCCACTAATAATGAGTCCTCTACAATTCAACTTTTCAATTAGAACAATTCCTTAATTACCAATTACTACAATATATTAAACAACTTTTTGTTTAATTTTGTGTCTTGACAAAAGGATTAGTCATGAATGGGTTATTTCAGGTCGACGTTACATGTAATTGGTTATCAGCAAGGTTTTGTGTAAAAATTTATCACTAATGTGTATAGTCGTCATCGGAAGGATGTGATACAAGTAGCTAAGAGGTCAACCTACCCGATGCTGGTTTTGTAGGTTTTTCCCTACGTGACATTTAGGCTAACTCGGATGAGTCAAGCATTTCAAATAATTCCCTATGCTGTTTAAGAGGAGAGGCCACCACTTGGGTGTTCGTCATGTCACTTAAACTAAATTAGAGTTTACTTTAATTTTTACTGAGCGTGCGCAGGCTTTCATTAAATTTAATCTCTGAAGCGTATCTATAGATCCTCGCACGATTTTACAGGTAAAGCTATAGTTTACATGTGCACGAACAACGTGGCCCTTGTCACCTTCCTTATCTTTGTCTGAAATCGTCTGTGAAAGGTTGCTCGTAATTTCCGCCCATGTTGCTTGACGTGTATTTACGTGGTGGAGAGTGCTTCGTAATTAGGAAATGCAGTGGCGAGAACAATTCTCATATAGATTGTTTGCACCTGTTATTAAATTCAAGATATGCAAGACGATAAACGTAAAACTATGTACACAAAGCATTTTTATGCTTCTACACTTTGTCCAAAGCTTCTAAAGCTTAAACACTCGCCGCCGACAACGGCTCGCCTGTACATGTTTTACCCAGTGTTGTGTTTATATTCTCGCCGATAATAATTTTCTACAATTACCCAATTATTAATTATCTAATTGCCTCTAATTATTATAATATATATATATATATATAATCTGCCAGCACGTTGTAGCCAAATTATGTAGTATTCACTAGGTACTGAAGAAACGAAGGAAGGAACTTAAAAATAAACCGAAATATTTAAAAGAGAACAAATATTATTTATTTGACAAATTTGATTTTCGTTGAATGTACATTTTATATTTTTAAG
This sequence comes from Zhengitettix transpicula, assembly GCA_037074705.1. Lineage (NCBI taxonomy): Eukaryota > Metazoa > Arthropoda > Insecta > Orthoptera > Tetrigidae > Zhengitettix > Zhengitettix transpicula. Next base: position 226,859,800 of record CM073590.1, on the reverse strand, counting down.
TAAATGCCTCAGCTTTCATGAGAACCTAATTTCAGGTCGTCTAATAAAGAGTGATTTGCAATATTTTTTCCAAGTTACAAAATCAAAAAATGAATTTAAATTTACAATGACAAAATTTTATACCAACAACAAAGACAAGAGAAATTTTTAAAGTTATAGAAATCTGGCTATTAAAGGACAGAGACCACCACGTGGATGACCGTCAAGTGGTCTGTCACCTCCAAAAAGAACATTATTTAAATACATTACATAACTTAAAGGTTAACAGAAGAAAGTTTTTTGTTTGTTTTTACATACCTTTTATTTAGAGCTGCTCTGGTTTGTGCTCACGTGATTATTTTAATTTTTATGCAACACTATTTTCGTTGACAGGTCATAGCACTGGTTTTGTTATCGTCTCACTTTCCAACACTTTGGACGTCTTTCTACTTCGCTGTCGTACGTATTGTCACGCTCAGTTTGCTGTGGAGAATCTTTAATAGAAAAAATAAAACTAATGATATTCAGCCTTTAATTCAGCTGAATTCGGCCACCTTTGACCGACTGTTTCTCACAACACACACTGCGCTCTGACTGTTTCGTGAAGACCTCCAAATACATACATTGCTCTCTGAATATCTGTTTTCTGATTACATACCGGTCTCCTCCCAAACAGACACTCTGACTCTCCAATTATATATTTTTTTTTGAGGTGTAGACAGGCCACATAGTGGCAATTCCCCTCTTATAGCATAGGAAAGGGAGTGAAAGGGGGGATGCGTAAAGGAAGAGAAAGGTAACCAATGGTTAACTAGGGCGCCCGGGCTAAGGATCCTACCTGGCAATTCGCCATAAAATAATAATGCAGGGAAAAGGGTATTTGGTACTTGTCCCACGCCCTTCCGATGGCGGAAGAGGGGTTTGCTGTGGCCTCAAAGGTACGCCGCCAATAATTAAAGAAAGGATTTAAATCAAGCATTTTATTAACATTTGTAATCTCTACAATATATATATATATATATATATATATATATATATATATATATAAAACAATCGCACGGTCTTCTTCAAACCCAGTATAACTATTTCGAATTTCTTTCATTACCAACCACAAAACTTTGACGAAGTTTAAATTTTTATTTTTGAAATTTCATTCATTCTATGTTGGCTGCTGACATTTATTTCTCTCAATATCATATAAAATATCAATTTTCTGACTTAAAATTGGCTGATGTTTATTTATTAGCTTTTTCAATACTCAGAATACACATTTATATGTATCATTTTAACGTAGTGAGTTTTGTGATTCCACATCCGTTGTTCCAAAAAACAGTTTCGGACATCTGCCATTGCGCCAGCAGGTTCCTTTTAGTCACCTTTCGTATAAATTTTTACATTCTTTAGAATTCTGCGTCCCCACAACAAATCGAACTCTGTCATTGGAATGGTCTGGCACCAAATCGAAGAGTCCTACCTACCTCATGCAGGTTTCGCTAAGTATTTCCATTCATGAAACTGAGGCGAATTATCGGGTAGGGTCCTTAAAATTATAGCCTGGGAACCCTGGCTTCCTTGCTCTCCCACACTTTCCATTTTTTTAATCCCTTCGTGTTCTATTAAAGAACAGACCACCACGTGGATGACCGTCAAGTGGTCTGTCACCTCCAAAAAGAACATTATTTAAATACATTACCTTGCGAGCAGATCAAATGTTTTTCGATAGTTTTACGTTTTAAAAGCATCGCGGATAAGACGCTAGAAATTTTTAAAAATAATTTCTTCACTGTTGTAAATATTTATCAGCGATGAACTAAGCGCTCGTAAATAACGTTCTTCGCGGAATTGAGGTGTTGGCCGTTACTCATATGTTTGGCGTGTTGTGGTGATTGTAAATACAACAGCATGTTCCGAGAATTATGTGGAAGAGATGACAAGCTTGAATTTACGTCATTGACTGTTTGGAACGAAGCTTCACAACAGATATAAATGTATACCTCTGGCAGAAGCTCATTTCTATGATCTTAACATCTCTGGTGCTAATTAACGAAGGACTGGGAAATTTGTCCCCTTTGAATGACAGATGTGAGTTCTTGATTTCCGTCGGTGCCAACTAGTGCAGACTTGTTTGGCAAAGTGACTTACTGGGAAACTCTGAAGGATAGCGTGGAGCAGACTTGAAATGGAAGAACATACCAGAGTGAACCTGTTATGCTGACAGGACAACTTCTCAGTCACGCCGGGCTATTCCAGGTGTGTGTGTGTTTTTTAAGGGCAACAGGCTACATGAGGGTGATCCACATTGGGCAACTCCCCTTTAATAGCATAGGAAGGGATTTGAAAGGGGGGATGCGGAAGGGTAGAGGAAGGTAGCCAAGGGTTACTAGGGCCCCCGGGCTATATTTTAAGGATCCTACCTGGCATTCGCCTAAAGAAATGCAGGGAAAACCCTAGGAAAACCTGCATCGGGTAGGTCGGGCATTGGGTACTTGTCCCACGCCCTTCCGACAGCGGGAGAGGAGTTTGCTGTGGGGACGCAGCATTCCCTTCTCCGTGCCTTGACCAGTTTAGGAGGCAGCTTGCCGACTATTCCAATGGGAATAGCGGACAACTCTTACCGTATGCCCAAGGTCTGTGACCCCAGAACATACACACCTCAGAACAGGCCGAGGTCCATTTGTTCCATTCCTCTCTCATATACACTTTGAATGGTTTATTTAACAATACATCAGGAGGTTAATATTGTGAAGCAAGTCCAGTAAAGCTCTGTATTTCCCTTTCTCAATTTGTCTTTCAGAATAATTTTTCAAATGACTACTAAACTGAAGAGAACTTTTCTTAAATAAGGCACCTTTCCTTCTGTCCCACAATCTGTTAATCCATAGTTTCATACCAGCCTCGTCCATCCAACTCTTCGTTCGTCGCATCGGTGCACTGCTGCTGCCAGTTGAATCCAATGTTTCCAGCTTTCTTTTTCTCTTTTAAGACTGGCGGGAATTTTAAATCAAACACTGGATTTTTTTATATTAATTTCGAGTATAAGACGCACCTGAATTTTGGAGGCAATTTTTTTTATGAATGAAAAGTGCGTCTTACAGTCCGTGAAATACGGTAACTGTGTTCTAATCAGTAGTAACGCCATCTTAAATTATGACATAAAATTCAATCAGTGAAATTGAATCATCTCTGTTAAAAATGTTTCTTATATTTCGGATTTCATTCGCAGAAATATGAATAAAAATTCCGCAATGCTGTACTGTGCGTAATGGCTCTAAACGGAAAAACAAAAATATGTATATATCAATTTTCCTTATACGGTCTCTCAGTAAATCACTTCGCGAATGTTGTTGATGATTATTAACACATAAACGCAATACCAGGGTCAATTAAAATTACATAACAACAATGGCTAATCACATCGTTAATGTCCATCTCTACCATCATGGATGGGGTTTTTAAATATTATCTTTAATTATCAAATACAAGTAAATTCTTGAATGCTAAAAAAAATGAGTTTTTTTAAAAAAATATTATTTATCAGCAATCAGATTACATTTTAATCTAATGTGGTAGCTTTGACATGTTATTTACATATTATACATTATGGCATGATGAGATCCCCTCCAGCGAAGAGAACTCCTGTATCTAGTCTACAGGTGTGCGGCCATTTTCTTTTCAGTCTTCTTGTTACATCATTTATTTTATTTTTATAATAACTTTCTTAGGCATGTTTTAAATTAATTAACTCATCTTATTTCAGTATTTTTTTCTTCTAATTAAAATCTGAAATTATGTGTCAGTATCAAAGATTGAAGCCTTTCCCGGTGCAGTTGTTCAATATATTGTTCTCGGAGTTCAACCGGGTTTTGCATAATTGTAGAACGCAACGTTTCGCCTAGAAGATGACGACAGAGATTTTAGTCGTCGAAACGTTGTGTTCTACAATTATGCAAAACCCGGTTGAACTCCGAGAACAATATATTGTATGTGTCAGTATGTAAATGTTCAAATGGCTTGGTTTTTTTTAAGTGTGTGGACAGACGTAACTTTTTTTATGAGTTGTTTCGTTGAGTTTGTTGATTTTTGTTATAAAAAACTGAATGAGTTAGGTGATTTGATTAATATATGAAACTTTAAAATTTTGGAACTTAGTGAATGAGTTGTCCAGCCTAGTATAAGTCCATCGTGAACAGTAATAAAGGATAATTTGCTGTCCACACACAAAAGAACTAAGCTGTGTGCGTCCTTGTACAAACTTTCTACCGGTTTTATTGTACTGGTGCATCTGGTATCGTGAAGGCAAGTTGGATTAGTAACATGGGCAAGGTTAACTTTGATGGTGTTGTAACTAGAGGGGAAAATCTGTTCAAGTCTCTTAAGGTTAAAAATAGGTGTCAACGCAAGCGTTTTATTTAAACGTTTTCAAAACTATTTATTCGCATAATGAATTACTCAATCTCTGAAAGCGATTCCTGGAACTCAGGAGCCTCCTGAATGAGAGCATTCCAGGGCAAGGAACTGGTTTGTACTTGGCTTTCTCTGCCCATTAAAGGACTTCGCCGTGGACAGTCTGTCTCGCAAGAGACGACCTTAATTGTCTTATTCTGGGAGACCTTGGATCAGGGCTGAGATAGCTTCACAATCCCTCTCATTCAGTTGCGACGACGGCTAACTTTCTACCTACTTGCCATTCATTCATTCATTTTAAAATCTCTCTGAAACTCTACGCGATAGAGACCGTGTAACGGAAGTGAGATTACCACGTCAGAAGTTGCCACGTTGCGTTCCAACAGCACCCTCAAGCACCTCACCGGAAGGGCGTGGGACGAGTACAGAGAGCCCGACTTGCCTAATGCAGGTTTCTCGAATTTTTCCCTACATCGCATATAGGCAAATGTCTAGTAGGTTTACCTTCCTACGTTATTCTTGGGAAGCTTCATGGTTCTATATCTAGTCTGAATGATTCGTAGTAAAATCTTGAATTAAATTAACATCCTTTCCCAGTATTTCCGATACTTCTAAATCTTGAAAGTAAATATAGGCATATTGCATAAATCATCAAATATTATCATGTTATACTATTAATAAAGACTTGTTGATGTATTCTCATTTTTTTCCTCTTTCGACACAACAAAAAATTTCAACGACTGCACTTCTTTCGTACATAATTTTTGTAATGATTTTCCCTTAATTTTCGATTATATCATTAATTGATGGATAACTCGAGTCTGACGAAAGTGTACTGTCCATATTGTACTACACTTACACTTCGAATAGATAATACTCAAAAAGTGTTCCTTAGGTTACAGCTGAAAACTAAATATTCCGTCGTAAGGGACTGGAATTATTTTCCTCACAATATTGTCGACATTACTTAGGAACAGAAAACTGTGCAGGGTTGCGGAAAGTTCAACTAATTGTCGAAAAATATTACAAAAGTTTAGCCAACCCACAGTTTTTTTCTTCTTCTTGTTGTGGTTCTCAATATTTTTTTAAGTGCTGTTAAGTCTCTTATTTTGGTGTTTTTTTTATTTATTTATTCAGTTTTTGTGACTTATTAAGTATCCGCTGTTACTGTTAGACTTGGACAGGCACTTAAAATATTGCATTTAATTAAGAGACCGCTAAAGGAAAGCTCACTTGCCGGAATAATTTTACTAAGAGTCCTTTGGTCGTCTGAAATTTATTTCAACACGACACTTGGGTGAGTTAAGAGTGGATACATCGAAATATAAAAGTTAAATTTTATATGGAGATATTGGGGAATGATGGGGTCGTTGAATCTTACCGCGTTGTGTAAAACTATTGAAGATGATTACACAGGATCTGGAATAAAGTTGGAATCAGTCTTAAAACTCCCATTACAACTGCAGAATATCAAATTCAATCCGTAATATCCAAAACAGCAACGGTTTAGCCTTAGATTTATCATTTATTCCATTAGTCCTCGGTCGAGGAAAGAAGATACATCAAAATATAAAATTACCAGAAAAGAATAAAATATAATTAAAAACTTAAAAAAACCGTTTTACTTTACTTAAAAAATTGTATAATTTAAAAAAAGAACGTTAAGTATACTAATATAACGGTAATTAAAGAAATAACTATATTAATCTTAAATTTTCATTCGAAGTAGTTTCCAACAGCACATATTACTTAGATTTCCGTCGAACATGAAAAAGAAAATAAGTCGGCAGTTAAATTCTACAAGATTATAATTTAAAATAATTGCAGAATTTATTAGGATACCAGAAAGCTATTTTATTAAAGATTATCTAATCGGTCCTTCCTATCCTCGAACTCTTTCAGCGAGTAATGTGCTCCATTAATTAACAAAGATTTACAAGTCTTTATAATTAAATTTTGTATAGTTAAGTCTCTTGGAATTTTTTTTCGACAATGATTTATCTTAGAACCGTTTCAAATATTTGGAAAGTCAATACTGAATTTCCCTGCGACTTCGACCGTCCTTGAAGTTATTGACGTCTGTTAAACTGTGAGTTGCTTTCTTCTGGACACTTCAAAATAGATTATTTTCTTGCCATAAATTTCTTAGTAATTTGAAATTTAATGGAGAAGGGTTTCCTTATTTGCATTTGACTGTGAATCATAAATTTCTTATTTTGATAATATAAACTTGGGTTTTCTGTTTCAGACAAAGCAGCCAACTTTCCTACTCAGTCAACATGTCTCTGGATGAGGTAAGAATCGAATAAATCGTTTTTTTTATTTAAAAATGTTACTATGTTTTTTTATTAAATGTTACTATGTTTTTTTTATTTAAAATGTTGGTACATTTTTTTTAAATTTAAAATGTTGGTACATTTTTTTTAAATTTAAAATGTTGGTACATTTTTTTAAATTTAAAATGTTGGTACATTTTTTTAAATTTAAAATGTTGGTACATTTTTTTTAAATTTAAAATGTTGGTACATTTTTTTTAAATTTAAAATGTTGGTACATTTTTTTTAAATTTAAAATGTTGGTACATTTTTTTTAAATTTAAAATGTTGGTACATTTTTTTTAAATTTAAAATGTTGGTACATTTTTTTTAAATTTAAAATGTTGGTACATTTTTTTTAAATTTAAAATGTTGGTACATTTTTTTTAAATTTAAAATGTTGGTACATTTTTTTTAAATTTAAAATGTTGGTATGTTTTTTCTGTAATATTAATATAAATTATGTGGGAAAGAATGAAATGTCAACGTTTTTTTTTGTTTTTTTTTTGCTGATCGAACGGTTGGAGCCGCCTTCTTTCCCTCCATATCCATCTAGTAATTAACTTATTCCGGACGGTTTAATAGATCTAATTTTCCTTGTTGATTTTCTCTCCGCTGTGTTTCAAGTTACATGGCTTCGTTCTTCCTCTTATCTTTGTTCTTTTCCTTCGGCAATATTTCGAAATACAATACTGAATTCCACTGTTGCGCCGTCGCTTACATTGCTCTTGATTTTATTGACATCTATTCAACCCGTGAGTTGCAAAATACTTCTTATAATAATATTAACTGATCGTTGTAAAACAAATGTCAAAACTTGATTATGTCGTTTGAATCTGAATTAGCTCAGTCAGACAATCTTCAATTAAGGGGATTCCGTGGGCTATCTTTTACACATTGACGCGGAATTACATGCAGAATTTCCGGAAGTATTGTGAAGCGTGTCTCGGTATTTACGGTGCTTATTTGCCTTCCAAAAGTTATAAACATTAAGAGTCTCGCATTTTAACTCTACACCTTCTCGAGGAAAGTTTTCATTTCTTTCTCGGGAACCGCAACTCCCCTTTGTCTCATTGATGTGTGGCTGTCGAGAGGAACCTAATTCTATCGCTAGGTTTCGCCCTGACGCTCGAAGAACGTGTTCCTGGAAGACATAACATTGAACAATCATTTAATTCCGCATTATCAATTCTTAGAGTAGATAAAGTAGGACGTGTAAAATAATAACTTTTCTAGGTGTGTGTAGTTGTAGAATGGGTGACGCACGAAGTTGCCCACCGGTTAAGAACTTTACAACGACTTTTGCCCATATTCACCCAAGTACATTGTCATTCAGTAGGTCTAAGAATAGGATGTGGTCTGTGGTTACAACAATCATTGACTTTTGGTGTATCGTGAGTGACACGAGTGAAAGAAAAATGATAAAAGTTTGCTGCATAATTATTTTTGTGATACACGTGAGTGAGGAAACTTCTCGCGTCAGACTTTTTGGTACCCTAATTGCGAAACTTCTAATTAATATACTCTTGTTAACGATCAATATCTCAGAAATTTCCCTTTGCCACGTAACTTGGTAATTACCTCAAACGATCCAACTGGTATCAGTCCTAACGGCTCTCGTGTCTCGAGGATCATCTACTTGTACCAATACTGCGCATGTAGAATTATAAACATTCGTTGCTGTTTATACAAAATTACCATTTTAGTTCGATATATTCTTCTGAAGTCAATTCGTGACGAGTCTTGAAGTTGAGAAACGTTACGAGTTGGTATTCGGGAATCAATAAACAAGAATTACTTGGAATCGTGTAGACTTTGTTAGTTGTCAAGGTCGGTAAACAATGGATTCCCACGGGAACTATTGTCAGTCAACTGAAGTGCTTTTTTCTGTCACAGGAATAACTAGCGCCGTGGCGGTTGGTGCTAATGTGCTTCAGCACGTAAATTAATTTAGTAAGAATTATTTTATTCATTTTATGAACCTTCAGAATAATTGTTTAACAGTGATAATTTATGTATGAATATCGAATACTTTAAACTGCCCGCCTTGTGACGCACGTGCTCCTGCCAAAGCAGCCAGCTGGCCATCTACGTGCTACAACCTTCTGAGCACAGGACTGACATGACAAACGCGCCTGCAGTCTACCTTTTCACCCTTCTTCGCCACCCGTAAAGCCCAACAAACTGCCTCATTTTTGCGCTGCAAGTCGGACCGTAATTACACCCCCCCTCCCTCCCACACACACATATGTTCGTTACCAATTCATGTTTTTATGGCAGGCCTACATCAAAACGTTCCTGTGCTTGGCTGAAAGGTACAGGTGTTTTTATCTGAAAAATTAAAACGATAAGTAATCCAGCCATCAATAGTAAAGTAAAACCCCTTCATTTCTCAAAGTTGGAGTTTGTTAGTGGAGAAGACAAGTTACTGAAACCCCCATCGTTGAAATAGTGAGATGGAGAATAATACAATGACAACTGTCACTTTCTGCTAATTTCGTGCAGCGGGTCTCAACGTATTTTGTACCATATATTTTTTATTATAATTCATAATGTAGTCACGTATCACGTTGTGGTTGTAAGAAAATCCTGTACATAACATAACAAATATTGCATATTACTACTGTAAATAAATAAATTTTTAAATATTTGATGTGTTGGTTTTGGTTGACGATTTTCTATGGTAGTTTTTATATTAGGTGTAAAATTAGTTTATAATTGCAAATGACCTCGTTCTATTATAATCTGTAGGCTAATAGTTCATGTTTGTTAATATATTGTAAACGTGACTAAATCCTCAATCAACCGAGTAAGAACTAGGAAAACTAAAATAATTTTGGTACGTAAATATTAATGCGATATTATTTTATAATTATTGCATCCCTTTAAAATTAAATACAATTTTAAAAATTAAAAATTTATTGTCTATCTGAAAGTTATCCACCTGAACTCCGATGGGAATCCCTGGTTTCGAGTTCTGCCTGTTTTAATAAGTGGGACTTTATGGTGGCTATTAACTGAAGCGGAAAAATGTTTGATCAAAAGAAATTAATCTAAGCCTCATATATTGTGTGTTAAATATTTATTTTATAAAAGCTAAGTTTTATTAACGTTACTTCTTAAAATACTTAACACGAAGAAAACATACACGATTCCCCTTGAATCTTTCCGATGCATTCCTCCTAGGAGTTTTCTTTTTAATGTGCTTCTTGTTAGTCGTGACGTTTAACAATATAAGTTCGCCTATTGCAAAGTCTTGAGAGAGGTTGATAAGAATGACGTAGTCTGGAAGGAGTGTCCGTTACGTAAGAGTCGTCTGCCTGTCCGTGTGTGAGAAGTGCCTTATCTGTACTTATCGCAGCTTAGAGTTGTTGACCGTTGCTCATGTCTCAACACCGTCCAGAAGCACTGCTCGTTCCCATAGAGTTCTGTTGCCGAACCTTCCTTATCAGAGTCGTCTGGAAGTAGACGCCACTGCCGTTGCTATAGCAACGCCCATAGCTCCGAGGCTGGGCCGTCTTCGTTCCACTTGCGATTGCTTTTGGAAAATCCAGTCTTAAAAATATTTTGTTTTCTGAAGCTCTTATCATTTGCATTGTTGAATGGTACAAAGATGCTATAACAACCTCTGTCCAACCTCGTCTTTCTTCACATTCCAAAGGAGTTTCTGGACAGATTCAATCTGACGTTCGTCGTCTTAAAAGATGTTCTGTATGGGCAATCCTCATAGTTGTTGAAGCGTTAAGTTTTTCATTGTGCTTACTTCTTGTCGTACTTAAATAGCTTCTTTCTTTGCCTATAACTTACATAATCGTTCACAAATTGACACCTGGAGTTTTCCAATATAAATCAGTTTCTTAGAAGTTATCTTCACCTTATGTTGGTTGTATTAAATACCCTGTCATGACACGAGTCGAATATTTGTATCTCGGGTAGTTAATGGAGGCTACGGTCTTATAAATTCTCATATATGTTGTATTTAATATGATATTCCCTGGAAATGCTCAGGAATCGAATAAATGTAAGCCTCTAATATCGCTGCCTCGTTACCAATTCGTGCTTATGGCAGACCTACATCAAAACTTACCGCGGAAGATTTGTTACTGTAGTGTTTGTGCCGCAAATGTTGTCGTATTTTCGGATTGTCAATTAGTGTTAATGTCCTGAAATTCCAAATACATTTTAAAAACGAGTTGGCTTTTGACTCAATCAACGACCAATTAAGTTGCAAATATTTATTTCACTAAAAGGGATTCGCTATTCTATCACCAAATCTGTAATGGTTGTACTACTGCAAAAAAAAAATTCCCCAGCCCCACTTCTGAATTAGACTTTTCCTTGTCTCGCTGTTTGCTGATGCACTGTGCTGCAATATGTGCACACTGACTTATCTCTTCTGGATGAATAAGTAAACAAAGTCGTCAAATGTTTTTCCACTTCAATTTGCCGCGGCAACGCCTGTTAACAGCGAGAATTTAAGTGAAAACCCAACCACTCGGAAAGCCCGAAAAGTGTAATAGGATTGATTAGGTCATGCTCCATAAAACTCGTTAAGGAGCAGGACTTCAGGTTTTTTTTTAAAAAAAACCATTCTAATCAGGATTTAAAATTTACATACCATGAACTAATTTGCTGTCTAAAACAATCTTATAAAAAAATAGATTTACGGATGTTGAATGTTGTATGATGACTTTTCTAGTGAGCGGGACTTCCTACCTTACTTTAGGCTCATTGGACAGTTTCTTCAATCTTCTGTAAGTGTCATTTCTCAAGAATGACCAACCAACTGGGCTTGCACAAGATTCTAATCTTGAGTGATGCTTGTCACTTCTTTCTTCCATCACGTCATGGATAAACTTTATACTTAGTATGTTTTCTATTGAAACATACCTCTGAACGATGTTCATACTGGATTTTGATGGCTCCACATCTTATCACTCCAAATTATGATAATTGTTGTTTAATATACAAGACATTAATTCTTAATTGTTAATTACACCTATTGTGTACTAGTGAATGGAACTCCTAATATTTCAAGTCTACTCGTTTTTTTCTTGTTTTACAATGATATTCTTCCCGTGTAGTTTACTGTCAAGACCTATTCCTGGATATCAAATGTTTATTGCTTCTGGTGTTTGTAAGTTGTTGATGAAAATTGACTTTATTTTTGCTCAATGTGAAAGTTACTTGTTGCATTATGGTAATACATTTGACATATCCTCAAGAAAATATTCAGTGTGTGGGTTTGAGTGTAGACAGGCTATGTATAGGGTAATCCACATAGTGGCAACTCCCCTCTTAGAGCATAGGAAAGGGATTTGAAAGGGGGGATGCGGAAGGGTGGAGGAAGGTAGCCAAGGGTTAACTAGGGCCCCCGGGCTATAGTTTAAGGATCCTACCCGGCGTTCGCCTAAAAGTAATGCAGGACAAACCCTAAAAAAATCTGCATCAGGCAGATCGGGCATTTGGTACTTGTCCCACGCCCTTCGGATGGCGGGAGAGGGGTTTGCTGTGGGGTCGCAGCTTACCCCTCGCCATGCCTTGGCCAGTTTAGGAAGCAGCTGGCCGACTATTCCAATAGGAATAGCGGACAACTCTTACCGTATGACCAAGGTCTGTGACCCCGGAACATACACCTCTCAAAACAGACCGAGGTGCCTCGGCATGTGGGAACCTTGGTTCAAAAAAACCAGAGAGTTGTGAAGGCATCCCCAAAGGTAGCCCCCGCCAGAGCTCTCTGGGAAGGTTCACCTGCGAGAGAATCGTCTTGCAGGCTTAGTGAGTGGCTTAATATTGCAGAACGTTTAACGTAAATTTGATTAATTTTTAACATTTTATACTATCAGAGAGTTTATTAAATATAATGGACTCCTTTGATTAATAGCTTAGAACTAAACTTCAAAAGTTGCACTTGCTTGTTGGTACTTCAACAGTTGAATGATCCTCCAAATAGATACTACTAGAGTAACGTAATTAAATCACAAGCTACATTTTTTCTTCATATTTTATGGAGTTTTTTCACAGAGTAGATATTCTGACTAGTACGTGTTCAGTTTCGACTTGAGTTAATCGTTCATAATTTTTAAGGTGTTCCAACATTGGTTTCCTACATTTCTCATAAAAATTTTAACCCAAAGCTTACGTATTGAAAGCTTATTACGCTATTGTAACTGCACAATTTTCGTGAAACTTTAATATAAAATAAACTTTTTTGGTCCTTCAACATGCTCGATTTGTAAGATATGCGTGAAACTTAACTTTTGTTAATATAAAATTAGCAGTAACATTTAATTTGCTAATAAATTTTAATATTTAACACTTCCAAAGGTTTATACATAGATACACATATTTAAAAGTTAACAAAACTAGAATCTGTGAAAAGGCATTGTTAAAGTAACTTCCGCCGATTGGTTATTGTTAATTTTCTCTTCTGTTGTAAAATTAATATTGGGAAAATTTGAAAGGAAATCTCCTTGTGGACGGAATACGTACAGGCGGAAATGGTGAGTTTTATGAATGTTTACAATCATAATTTTTAAAATCATTAATCATTTCATAGTTCAATGAAAACTATAATTTTTACCTCAAGTTTCTTTGCTTCATGACTTAACCTGCAACGACCATTCACTTGTAAACTAAGAGTGTTGGAAATAATTTTTTTTTTGTAGCAAGTCGTGAAATTTCTTCTAAATTTTGAACATATCTTCATTTTTAAACAGTAGTATAAAAATTTTGTTATTTTAAATTTTCAGAGGTTCAACAAAGCAGCTGAGGAGGTCAAGAAGCTGAAGACCACACCTACAGACACTGAAATGCTAGAAATATACGCCCTCTTCAAGCAAGGATCTGTTGGGGACGTCAACACCGGTATGATATGTTTATAATTTTTTAATAAATTGACTTCTTTTTAAATTAAATATTAAAAACATTCGGCCGCAACGTGTGGACAAACCGCACGTTAGAAATTTGAAAAACTAAATTTTCTTATAATATATTATAATTGACGTATGACTGACTATATATCAATAGAGGTCCCGATTAGGGACAAAATGTGGTCTGATAAATATGTTTTAATGGTTTAATAATTTTTTCTGACTAATAGGCTGCTGTTTTTAATATTTAATTTATATCAAATTGTCATTAAAATAAATTTTGTACATATCTAGTTCATTATTTTGATTATGGTCTAAACATCTTGCTTGTACAAATAGCATTCTTCAAAAAATTGTCTTAATAGTAAAAAAAAAAGTGTGTGTGTAAATGTTGTATTCTGTGTAAATATGTCTGATTCCTGGTTCTTAATGTGCGATTACTTTTAATTTGCTTTATAGGAAATGCTTAAAGTAATATTCTTTCCTGTCCGCTAATTTCCTGTAACATATCAGATTTTTTTATAGGTTTTAAATTTTTTTTATATGCCAGTCATTTAAATAAAAAAATAAATAATAAAAAAATGATGGCAGTGACTGCTGTTAAAATGTCATATTATTAAAAGTGTATTCACCCGATTGGATCCCATGAACTGCTTGTTAATCACATACTTCGGGAAAGCCAACATTTGATATATATTGTCGATTAATAAAAATGTAAGAAATTTTAATTCCTTTAAATAATTGAATATTTTATTTGAATTATGATTCAGCAATTTATTTCCATTGATAATTGGATAAATTAGTAGCCAAATAAATAACTGTCAAATAAGTGTTACATAAATACCACTCAATGTTTCTGCAATAATTGTTGCTTTTGTCAGGTGGTTCAAGAAACTAGCCATAAGAACGACACTGCACAAACCAGGTGGCAAACTATTTTGTTTCTTTAATCACCTGACAAAAGCAACAAGGATTGCAGAAACTTTGTGGTTTTTATTCAGCACTTATTTTTTTCTGTTATTTGACTACACATTTATCTAATTATTACACTTTAAATTTTTATTTCAAATGGTTCTGAAATATGAAATGTTTAGACTTTTCAGACTAGTTATTATATAACAAATCAACTTTTGTGTAGCATTTAGAAAGGGTCAATGAAGATGCAGATTTGTAAAATATATTTCAGCACCTATAATTTGTGAACATATCAATAAAATATAATTGATAGGGGAAAAGATATGAAAACAGTGTAGTTGGGTATTATAAGAGGACGGTATTGATTACCATTAATATTTTAATAAACCAATTGATCTGTAATGTGTGGAATATATTTCTTGGTTCGATACGTTTGATCCCATTTTGCTTATGAATGTACTTACTGTGCAACTGTGTCAAATATACTAACTAAATCACATTTTGAGGAGAAATATAAGGCATAAGTTGTTTTACTACAGTAAATAAAATTTGTTAAATTATTTTTGATTTCTGAACTCCATTTTTTTTCCCCCACAGAGAGACCTGGTATGCTGGATTTCAGAGGCAAGGCTAAATGGGATGCCTGGAATGCCAAGAAGGGACTGTCGTCAGACGGCGCCAAAGAACAATACATTACCAAAGTGGATGAATTGATTGCCAAATATGGAGTGAACTAAATATTGAACTGTTAGCACATTTTACCACTTAGTGATGTGCCTTTTGCTAAAATGTTAAAGATATTTTGTAATTTTTGAGGAAACACAATTTTTATATCACAATAATATATATTGTTAAAAGTATTGCATCAGTTTTTTGTTGTATTTAAAAATTTTATTTGATTTTAAATAAGAAATTTTTCACTCACTAAATAATAAAATAAATATTCTCAAACAACGTGTTGCATACAGTGAAACATTTGTTCAGAAACCTCCTGAAGGTTGCTTTTAAACTGATAATCATCAACCCTAACTATTTTCCTCAATTCAAAAATAATTTATCATCTCAGAATCCATGAAAAATACTTGATTAAATTTATATAAATGATTTAGGTTCTCATAGATTTTGCTTAATTAAAAATATTTGCTTTTTGCCTATCTAAGAAGATAATTAATACATTATAAACAAGTTAAATAATAATTTCAAGAGCAGCAACCCAAAGCAGCTTGTATTTTCATGAAAATTGGACAAGATTTTGAATTTACTATTACGCTCAGGGTTATGCAACAATAGAATATAAATAGCAGGTACTAGAAATATTTGTATATATGGCAGAGTTTTTGCCAGCAGCATTTAATTAATTTCTAGTTTAATTTTGAGTTTCGTGTTCAAACTTTTGTCAATGAATTGTCGATTAACTAAAATAATTTAGTTTGTTACCCACTGTTGTTATTCTCAATTCTTGTCTTCATACAGTCATTGAATTGCCAATCATTTTGGGGTAATGAACAGATTATTTTGGAAAGATATCTTGTTGCCTACTGAAAAACTATACTACTAGCTGACAATATGTACAAATTGTACTAGATAGACATTTTGTAAGTTTGTAATATTTTAAGGTGTCCTTTTGATAGTATCCCCAAATTTATGCTAGGTAATTTCTGTGTTCATTTGAAGCAAGTGTAAGGTATCCAATTTTTGTCTTCTAAATTAGTTGGCTACAATCAAGATATTTTTTAAAAAAATCTAAATAAGCATATTTTAAAAACTTCTGGTTATGGAGAGTTGATTTAGATAAGTGCCTGAACTTTTTCTCCTAATTTTATTTCAGAAGCTGTTAAGACTGGTTATATTTATGGTACACTGGGCTCCATATTGTGTAGTTTCTGGTATACAGCATAATTGTAGGTTGTCTGCATCTTTGACTCACTGCCACTTTAGGGAGTAAACATGATTAATTGCTTATATTGTCCCTTGTTATCAGTGACGTTTTATCGGCATGGAGATTGAATTAAATTATAAAACTTTGGTCTGGACTTGGGTTTTTACAGATCTCTGCTAAAGTTGAATTGATTACATTACTAAAAACATTCATTACATTGCCTAATTATATTAAATTCTTCAGTATTTCTTTCTGGAATCTTAATTCATTGGGCAACATTAAAGACTGAGAATCAGATGCAGTGTTGTATATGGAGTTGGCTGTAAAAACAATTTACTTGTTTACATTTGAGAAGAAATTTGAGGAACCTATTCTATTAAGGAACAATAAAATATAATTAATTTTTTCTATTATTAAAAATATTTTAAAGTTAACTA
Organism: Zhengitettix transpicula; assembly: GCA_037074705.1. Taxonomy (NCBI): domain Eukaryota; kingdom Metazoa; phylum Arthropoda; class Insecta; order Orthoptera; family Tetrigidae; genus Zhengitettix; species Zhengitettix transpicula. The sequence continues at coordinate 226,842,999 of CM073590.1, read as the reverse complement.
CTACAGAAACTAATTTATTTATTTAACAAATTTTGCTTAAAGCTAATTACATATTCTACAATATAACTATTTACCTATCACTATATTTTTATCACTAACAATAATTTTAAAAAATCATTTAAACTATTCATATTCTTAACTGGAACTAATTATATAATACTAACAAACATAGTTTTTTTTAGTACTTCTTAGATTCAAATGCTCAAAAAAAAAGTTTAAATGTAAAAAATGGAATAGGGATATCCCTGTTCATTTAATTAAGTATGTTACTTATTATAGTCTCAAGTTTCAGAATGTTGGGACAATTATATAGATAATATTGGAAAGCATCTTTTTATTAATGTAAATCCAGTATTTATTGCTCCTGAAGTGCAATTGCTCATCTTTAATAACTTAATTTAGGCTTGTTTTAAAACCTAAATCAGCATTGCTAAAACTTCAGCCAAAAATATGTAGATTTAAATAAAGAAAAGCATTTTGTGGAAATTTGTTGATACTTTTCAAATTTTCATCAATTTGATATCTACTTTAAATTTTGAAATATATCGTAGAACAAATTAAGGTTTTTCAACTTTGTGCTAGCTGTACTTTATATGCAGTTCAACTGCAGGAATTTGTGAAATAAGATTTTCAAGTGTTATCTGAATATTAACCATTTGAGATACAAACAATCTTTCATCAACACTTAAAAATCAAATGTTAAAATAAATTTGCCTCATACACTTATTTTTACTCTATTTATTTTTAATTTAATTTCTTGCAGAAATAGTCAAAATCCTTTTACTCAAATGTGAGATTTTCACATGTCACATAACTTCACCTTTGAATATATCTAAATATAGGTATTATGTATATATGTATTAACTTTAACTTAGCATTAACACTATTTTATATATGATGGTATTTTTTAAACCAAATTTCAAGGTAGTAAAGTAAAGATCATGCAACAGTTAATGCATTTATTTAAGAATATAATAAAAATATATAAAGAAGAAGTACTTCTCATTCTTTGGAGGAATCCTGCATTTTCTCAAAGCTCGAGTACTAAGCTAACTCTGCACCCAGCCAATAACTTTAATATGATCATATTGGCTTGGTATAAAAAAGTAATTCCACAAGTTATGAAAACTGGAAATAGCAATATAATTTCAGTTTAAAATGAAAAAAATTACGTCTGATTGAAAAATTTCAGTTTGATCAGTATATTCTAATGTGACACAGTACAAGACATTATTGAACTGCTAAAGAAGTAAATTTCAAAAGTAATGTTAAGGGCAAGGTAATTTTCAATCAAATCTGAGAATTATTGTAAACAATAAATATAAAAAATTATTTCTTAGAAATTTCCTTTGAAACCTGTAAGAAGTTCGCAGAAGGGCCCAATATTTTAGAAAAACTGAAAGTGTGGCTTGATTTAAATTATCCGTTACTAATGTAAGTAACACAAAATAAACATTAACGTTAAATGATATACTTTCAAGATAAACTTATAATTTATTCTGGGAACAAATTAAGATTGGCTTTCTGTGTTACATATTAGTATCATTTCATGTTTTAATATGTATTATTGAAGCCATAATTTCATCTATGAGGGTATATTCCTTGCAGTAGACAATACTATTGCTTAATGAAAACAAAAGCTATTGTTTCGATTTGTTTCTGCATTGGATTTCAGATAATGTAGTGTTAGTTAATGTCATAAACAACATTTATTGCAGTTACAAATTTGGAAGTGCTACGTAAAAAATTCTTAAAATTATCGAAATGTAAAGGAAATGGAAATTATTATATTAATTAAATAAAGCTCTCTTAAAACCCAAAGGACTAAGAATTCCTGACTGTAGAGATTTAAACATAAGAAAATAAGTTTACATTAGAACATTTCACTGATTAAAGAGATGTTTTAATTTTTTATGGTAATACTTCTGAAAAAATAATGCTTTTAGTAACGTGGATGTTCATTTTTGAGTCAAATTATATCAAGTACATTGTTCAAAGGCTTGTTCAAAGGCTTGTTCTACATTCAGCTCATTCACAGACATATGAAATATAAAATAATATCTATGAGCTAGAGAATATTAAAAAAACTAATTGGATTATTATGCCCTTCAATGTGTAGGGCATGAATCAACATTTTTACTTAAGATTTTAATGATGAATTTGTGGTATTATACATACATAAAAATAGGCTGGATGTAAGTTTGCATTTAAATTTGATAATGAATGAAAAGTGTAAGTATCAGAATTAATGTGTTATTATTTTAAATTTGTCATTTAAATTTATCACAAAAATTGATTACAAACGTGAATATTAAGGTAATAGGTGTGCACTGGTATAAAAATAATATTTATTTGAAAATGATTGCAATGAGTGAAAAAAATACATTACTTTAATATTTCACATAAATTTTACATAAGTATAGAAACTATTTTCAAATATATCTTGATTTTTTACTTGTTCTAGAACTTTGAAGAATGGCTTTTTATTGACGCCATGGAATTAAAATTAACAGCAATACTAACTATTACATCTTTACATGTAATAATGATTTCTCATATTGCATGATAAAAATGTGATAGTAGAACTTATCTTTGTAATTTGCTGACACTTGTATTTCAAGAAACCATAGAATTTTGAACAATATAATAGCTGCAGCTTTTGAGGTAAAGAATGATTATAAATGGTGTTGTCTATGAATAATTTGTAAACATGCTCAAATACACAATATAAACTTCCGACAACAATTTAACATTTTTGAGAATAATCTCAAGGAGACTCAGGGTAAAGTATCACTTATTTTTGGACATTAATGAAAATTGGTTGAAGTCGAATATAGAAAAATTATCTATCTTCACACTGTAATTGGAACATTCTTAAACCACTGTCGAGACACTACATACTGGTCATCCTTTTAGTACCACATTCTTGTATAAAGCTGGATAACTTGATTATAGACCATGAATAATCGTGATGTAATGAAATCATCAGGTTCATTTTTTTTTGGAAGCCAATCAATTTTTTCAAGACTTTTAGAGATGTAATGAATAAGTTCAAAGATTAAAGATTTTCCCTGTGTATTTGCTGGATAAAGATGGCTGCCAACAGAGAGTGATACCCGAGAACTCTTTATATAATTAATAAGTTGGTTGGCAGATTATTTGTGAATCATAAATTAAATCTTGACATAGATTATTATGATATTTTTAACCTGTTAAAACACTGTAGATATATTTACAAAATTTGAATAATCATTGGAGCCAGTCTGTTCCTTATTTTCAAATAAAAATAATAATTTTCAAGTCACATTTGCTACAGTGAAAATATTACAATTTATGAATACATAATAATATCTGTCACCACCATCTTCTTCATACAATAGTTACACTGGGAAAACCTATGTTCTCTGCATAATTTTATTTCAATAATAATGATTTTAAATGGGATTCTATTTCTGCAATCAGGTTGAAATAATACAAATTTATATTAAATTTAGAATATAATTTATTCTCAAGTATTCTTAAAGATTATACAAATCAACAAACTTATGTCTGATAACATTTAATGAATTATTGACTGTATAAAAGTAATAAGCAAATAAATAAATAAATAAATATTAATTAGCAGACACTCAAATAATAAATTAGGGGTTGTACTATTTGTTTGTGGTTCTGTCAGTCACTTAAGTCAAGTTCGTATTAAGAACAGGTATTGTTAAAGCCTTTGGTTGGTAAATGTTGTGTCGGTTCATGTATGTAGAGAGTAATGTCATAGGCGAAGATAATTCCCATTCACACTTATTGGCCTTTTCATCTGTTTTTGGCACGTTAAGGTCCATGGCACTCCGCTCGTCTTGTCATTTTGTCAGTCTGTTCAGTTTTCACTGTTGAATGTAGCAGTCCTATTCTCTGTCTGTATTGGTAAATCATCTGTAGACCTGCAACAAGCACATCAGAGTTATTACATGTTAATTATATACATTTTAAATGCAAACCACTTGGAACCTATGACAGGAAAAACCAAAGTTATCCAATAACTGGATATAATGGAAAATGAAATGTATTTTATTTTTAAAGGGTGTGGGAATTGAAGATTGATTCATTTATTAACAGAAGGATGGATATCCCTGAACTGATAGAAAACAGATCCTTCAAAATTAAAGAGTGGTAAAATAAATTCATGATGTGTGGTGTAGTGGTCAGTGTTACTGCCTCGCACTATAGAGGTCCCGGGTTTGAATCCCGCTAAGGGCATGGATGTTGTGAGTGTATGTTTCCATACTGAGAAACCTCCAAGTGAATTGGTTCTCTACTAAGTAAAAACCCAACAGTGTGCAAAGATACTAGCGACCCTGCAGTTGATGTGAGTAAAAATAAATATTTATAAAATAATGATTAATAAAATATTAGAAGTTTTGTTCAATTTAGTCGGATTATATGTTTATTTACTTTGCAATGTTCAACTCAATGCAGACCTTGCTGTGTGAAGAAACACAAAATGGACACCGAGTGTTGATACAAAATTTAACATTAAATTTTAATATTTGCGTTTTATTAATAGACATAATGGATGTTTCTGTATATATTTTTGATTTTTTCTTATTTTTATGTACACTATTTATGCTTTTATTTGTTGTGTACGACTTGTTTTATTTCCTGAATAGGGGCGTAACGGAATAAATGAATCAAATCAAGGTCATGAATGTGGTAGATCCGTCTCGCATGTGGAATGGTCCTTACCTAGTACCTGTTGCGGTGCCTGCCCCCCACGAGGGTCTTCCTGGCGGCGTAGTGGCCACCACTCCCGTAGCCCGTAGTCCCGCCCAGGTCGCCGCCAGTAGCCGTGTGTTCTGCAGGTCCCGTGGGGGCTGCCCAGCCGGTGCTGTGTATCGCGTGATAGCCGTGGTGGTGTTGAGGAGTCTTGCACACCTTGATCAAGCTCAGCACTGCGGGCAGGAACACGGCGGCCAGCACTAGCATCTTCTTGATGAAGAGGACGGCAATCAACGTCGGCACAAGTAGCGCCTTCAACTTCAGGAATAGAAGCAGCGGCAGCAGGAGCGCCACTTTTTTCTTCTTCCCTCGCGCCTCGGACTCGCCCTCCACTGCAACAAACAGATCAGTCTTTAAAGGGTAACGGTTAACGGCCATTGGCGCGAGAAAATATTCCACTAAAAGAAGATAGTTGGGACCTTCGACAATTGGCCGGCTAATAATTTTTTTCTGAGAATGGCCATTATCCGCTCAGGACTGAACAAAGCTGTTTCATGACTTAAGGGTTCCTGATTCATGTGCCTATGATCTGAATTAATAATTATTATTGTCTGAAGAATTGGCTAGCGTTTGAAATGTTAGCCTAACAGGCCATCCTCCCTTAAATCTAGATCTAATATCAGTCTTTTTGCACCATTCTTATGGACTTCTCGAAATTAGTCAGACCCGAACAACAATATTCCAGGATTGTCACTAAATTTAAAAGGTATTTTGCAATTTAATAAAGTACTGACACCTAAAAACTTATCACTTCAGACCTCTCGTCGGCAAAAATGGTTATTACGGCGAGAATTGCGTAAAATGACAAGGTACAGGCCAACAAGAGAACTGAAACGTTGTAGGTGTAACGTCATAATGGTTAGTAGGGGCAAAGACGAAAAATGTAGGGGACTTATTGAATGAAAAACAGGAAAATTAATAAAAAGACGGAAAACTTGTTGGCAGTTGAGCTTGAAACCGGTAAAAATGGGTTAAAATAAAATGGTAAAACCGGCAGTGCCTTTTCAGAAAAACCGTGAACGATACAATTGGGGAAAGAGAAAACAAAGTCGAAGGAAGAAAGTACTTATTCCTCATTTTCGTTGTTCAGAGTATATTGTTTTTTGGATTGCGTTGAGAATAACATATTACAGCTAACGGATAATAATTTATTATATCTATTAAAGGAATAATGACCGGTGGATTTAGGAATTTTACAGTTAATACTCTGAGTGAAACATATTATTCAGAGATCCATGACCGACTGTTTCCATCTCATTACTTACTGAATTAATCGTAAATGAATGAAATCAGTAAAATTTGTCAGAAATAAATGAATAACACAAAAATTAGGACGACGTTTCGTCCTAAAACTATAACTTCATCAGATGGATTCGGAGTATTGTAAATATTTCCATTCTTTGCCAAATTCTTCAATTATATATATATAATAAGTATTTCGTTGATATTGATAAAATCATTAGGCAATGTATGGAAATTGTTTATAATATTCCAAATTCATTTATACCTGATGAAGTACTACTTTGAGGGTGAAACATCGTGTTTATTTCAGACAAATTTGGCTGTTTTCATTCATATTTTATAATTACATTGAAGTCAGATATATATAACAATGAATTAATTTTAAGTGAAGTTATGCAGCCTCAATGTCGACGAGTCTCTGCGGTTGCCTATATAGTAGGCGCAAATAAGAAGTTTTCATGTCGCATCAGTTGACTGTCATAAAGGACGTACAATAAATTCTCAACGTAAAAATTTGACGTTTTCCATCTCATTACTCATTCAATTCAGAGTCTCTTGACATGTATAATTAAAGCTTAACCCTAATTTTGAGTTTATTTAAAATTTGAAGGTTTCAACACCTTAATCTTACAGCCTAAATTATTATTGATAATTGAAAATCGAAATTATTAAAACAATAATGTTGAGAAACCTAAAATTATAAAATATTTTGTAAAGAAAATATTATTTATCTCCAAATTAAAAATAGCCAAATAAGTCAGAATAAAAAGTTTAATAAATAAATTTCAATTCTTCATATAAATTTGTTAGACATACACGACAGAATTTGTTTATTAGACTTATTTATCCATTAACATTTTCATTATCTTATTTAAGTCACTACGGCTCTCTTAATGTGTCCATATAACGTTTTTAAATAACCACCACAGGAAACGTTCTTAAAGTAGATCGAGTAAATAAGCTATCTATAGTATACTATATTTTGGTTACAACGGATACGTAATTAGTTATAAATAATTAATGATGACAATTTAACTTTATTAAAAGTAATATTTTAGCTATCTGATATATTTCGTGTAAGATACTTCACTACTGTGATATAATCAATAATGTTAGAATATTGTAATGGTAAATGTTTAAATATTATTGTATATTGAAGTAATTACGAGGCTGCACAAAATATTCGTCAGATATCATAAGATGTCGAAATGGTTTTACTTATTTTCATATTTTGCTCGCAAGAAATTCACCTCCCTTAGCTCGTTTTAAAAACTTTAAACATTCTGAAAAATACCATTGATAGACTTTATATTGTTTGTGTTGATCCAGCCAACAGAAATATTATCTCACAGCTTTGTGGTATCTGAAAATGTTGAGTAGGGAATAACGTTGACCAAATAACCCATCTCGCCGTAGTTTACTTATTTACAGTCAGACGGAAGTTTGAAACAACGTTGACCGGAGTCTCGGTCTTCAGGCGCAGACAGAATCAGATGAGAAATGAGAGTTATTTGGTCCCATCAGGGAGGGGGGGAACCATGAAATCAATGCGTCAGCGACTATAATTTAGATACAGAAGCATGCTCATACTTTATTAGAAACTGCGCAGTCATAATATCGTTACAGGAGCTACAGAATAAAGACCAGAGTAGAAAGCGGGTATCTGTAACTTGTAGGTCATTGTAAGTAATGGTAACATGCAGAACTGACTTATTTCTGAGAAATATTACTGTAAACTCAATCTTTGTCCACGGCTTAAATGAACAATTTGTATAGTTTTGTAAGTGGACGAATTAAGAAATTATAAATATAGTCCAACTCGGTTATAAGCAGCACATTTTACTCTTTCATTTGAAATAATTGTTTTTGTGTGTGAAATGACCCGGATATAACGAGTTACGATAACTTGATAAAATAAATTATCAACCATTACATGACATTTTAATTGTATTACGTGTAATTTTTCCGTACACAATAATTTATTTCTGTCCTAAATATATTCGTTACTTTTTCTGAAATATTTTACTCTTCTCATTCCCAGTTTCAAGTATGCCTCCGGCTCCTCTGTTATTCTGAGCTTGAGTTGCTTGCCCCCGTCTGTGTAGGCAGCCCGGCTCACAGTGTCCCATCAACCACCGTAAAATTGCTGTAATTTGGCCATCAGCGCCTCCGAGTATAATTAGGCTTGTTATGTTACGGACGCGCACTTGTTAATTGGATACGTACTTCCATCCTTTGTGTTCGCAGTGGATTTCAGTGTTCTGCAGAGGCATTATTTCCTATTGCTTGTGAGTTCCGGAATCCTGCGTCTGTCATTAACGTCGCGAGACGACTTAACGGTTTATTCCTTTCATGGAAGCGGTAAGAAACTCAGGGCAATTCTGCAAGAGGCTTGGGCCGCTTTTGTTTCCCGGTGAAACCTTTCTTCAATGCACTCCGCTGCACCGACACCACCAGGTTTTCTTTCTTTCTTTTCTTTTCTTTTTTTTTTTTAAAAAAAAGAAGAAGGCCTGTAGACACTCAATACCTGCAGCAATTGTAACGTGAAAGGTTGCAATTTGTACATTTTGCGATCACGGAACGAACGCCTTCGAAATACAAAAGCAAAGAAGGCGAGTGAAATTGTAGCCAGAGTTTTAGTATTGGTGCCGGTGAGATTCTGTAACCTAAATCGTGAGGCATAGAACAAAATAATGCGAATCAAATCTAAGGAGAGGTCGATGGATAATAAAGATAATTTGTGAAATATAATAGTCGTATTATCTATGCACTACAGAGAAGTATCAGCGCTTGGGTATGAAGAAGACCGAGAAAGATACAAAGTTTCAAACAAGGCGCGTCATTGTAAATGGTAAGAAATCCTACGTGTACATACTATTTGAGAAACAACAGTTATAATGTAAAAATAAAATAATTATCTACTAGGCAGAATAGTATTTATTTTAAAACTTTGGTGTGTTTCCACAATTGTGATGTCACATTTGCCGTTTAATTTTCCTTCTTCTTCTTCCATGGCGCTACAGTCCGTAGTGAACCTTGGACTTTCCAACGAGCTTCTTCCATCCTTCACGATCATGTGCTGACCTCTTCAAATTTCTACATCCCAGCTTCTGTAGTTCTTCGTCCACGCCGTCCAACCATCTTCTTCGGGGTCTACCTCGTTCTCTTTGTCCTCCTGGGGTTTCAAATAGAATCTCCTTCATTCGTGCTACATGGCCTATCCATCTTATCCTTCCTGATCGCATGATTTTTGTTACTGGAGCATCAGCGTATATAGTATACAATTCTGTATTGTACCTTTTCCTCCAATCTCTGTTGTTTTTACGTTATTTTTCTGGGAGTTAAATGGCAAATTGAATGTCATAATTAAACTCAGCGATATCCATAACCTGGAATTTGAATCCAATCTCGGTTGTATTCGCGTTATTTTCTTGTAACACTCCTCCACCCCTATCCGTAAGGGTTCTCCCCTCCCATGCCGAAAGGGGTTGAAATCATACACAAACAACATTCAATTAATCAACCTAATATTTATTATATTTATTCCCCGCAAATACGGACCGCTTGACATGTTTGAAAATTTTGAAACGGCAACTTGAATGACATAATTAAACTCAGTGACTACCATAACCCCGGATTCGACTCCAATCTCAATTGTATTTGCGTTACCTTTATGTAATGCCACTCGACCCCTATACTTAAGGGTGTTCCCCCAAGCCATAAAGGGGTTGAAATTATAGACGGAGAATATGTAGAGAAATTTTATAAATCTCATTGATCCCGAAATATATTTATTCGACACAAAAATCGGCCGGCTAACATGTTTGAAAATTTCTATCCCCGGCCCACGTCCGCCCAGCCCCTCCCACCCCCGAACGTTGCCAAGATTCTTATAAATAAAGTCAGCGACATCAATAAACACGATTTGACTCGAATCTAGTTTTTTATCCCATTATTTTCTTGTAATTCTCCTCCACCCCCATCCCTAAGGGAGCTCCTTTCCCATTCTGTTAGGGAAAAATATTTATCCGACTTAGATATCGGCCGTTTTAGCATGTTTGAATATTTCCACCCGCGCTCCTGGGGGTGATAGACGTGTGTCACCTCGACAGTGTTTGTTACCTGCATGGAAACTTTAAATTTTATTATAGATATTTACCTTTGAAATGTGGGAAGCCATCTTTAAAACCGCCCAGCGTATTTTTGAAGAAGTGTACTGTGACTTTCTCTGCTATTTATCACGTTCATTGTAGCATTAGCGTGACGTGACGACCATTATTTAGTTATTTGGGACACACACCTTCCGACTAAGACGGTTTGTTCGGTTATTAGGCACGCGGCAAATCGTTACAGCCCGTTACGACCCCTGCGCGTGTTTGTGATGGTCTCCCACAGCTAATACTCTCTCTTACTTGTCTGCTCTAATGACACCCTTCGGTCTTTTCTTCACCTCGCCTCCGCGATTCGTCGCAAATGAATGTGCATTTTGCTTTGTCCCTGCGGCCTCTCCTTCGCCAGTCTCTTTTATTTGGATATGTCAGCCTCTCTGCATTCAACAGTCACTACTACTGCGACTCTATTATGGCAATGTTTGTTAAAGAGGACTGCAGAAATCTTCACGCAAATAAAAGATGGATGAGTAGACCAGGACGCATTGCAACGTGTGTGCGAAACGTTCCGTGACTGGACAAAACAATTCTCACTGGACCTGTTCCAGGTATCCTGCAATTATTTTGGAACGGTGTACAATACATCTACAATGATATGCGATTTTCGATGATTTCAAGTTGAAACTGTCTACGTCGTATCCAACTACTGAAGCTGACTGCAGAGCAAGCCACCATTGTTGGCGATCATTATTCACCTGAAAGGGTTGTTTCCGCTTCTATTTCACAAGGTTTTCTAGCAACAGTCCTTAAGTTTCTTAGACAGCATTTTTATCGACGGTAATGTTTCACCTTTTTCAGAGTAAAGCTGCAGATTTAATAAATTCTATCCGGATGTAAGCAATGCCATTTTTTTTTCAAAATTTGGTTCTTTTGGTTCACGTCAACCGATAACGACTGCTGACGTTATCAATGCAAAATCATTTTCGGCCCAGTTGGTTTCTCGATGTCTTCTCAGTTCACCTCACTTCCCCTCCACCACTCCCAGAAAAGAAAAAGCAGAGCGGATGTCTTCACTAGTCTGCTGTCATTAACAGAGACTTTTGTCTCTGACACTGGACAATAGAACAAGGACAGGAAATCCTTGAGAAGCGTGAATACGTCTTGCTGGTTAAATCGATTTTCTTCTTCCTTCACGACACTCAAACCACAACGTAAAAAAAACACATAGAGTGACAATAGTGCAAAAAATAGCAATAATTTAAAGAATAATAATATAAAATAGCCAAATACAGGAAAAAGAGATTTTGGTATTTATATCATGACTTATTTTGTCTGTACTTTGCTGTTATTCTCATATAATTAATTTTCAAAACAGATGTGTAATATTTTTATTTCAATAATTTTAATAAACATATTCTCTTTCATTTGATGTAGATTTATTTATTGTAAGAGGAAGAAAACTATTAGCCTTTAAGTTTGAAGAAGTTAAAATGCATTAATAAAATTTCTATACATTTCCCGTGGTATGAAATGAAATGGTGTTTCTGTTTTTTAAAAGTTTTTCAGTTTAATAATGTATGACGTCACGTCAGCTTTAAATTATTTTTTATTATAACACCTGATTTTGGACAGTACAAATTCAAATATATTTTCAGAATACGATTAACATCCACAAGTTTTATAAGAAACAACGTTTTACGAGGAACCCTGGCAGTTTTCCCCATGGTTATTTAATACTAAAGAAGAAACGTTGATATACGTTTCTCACGTCTAGGTTTCGTAAACAGAGATGTGAGGAACTACACCTGTAACGGGACTCTGAAGAATTTTCGGGAGGTTTGATGTTCCGCATACGGCGTCCTACGTAATAGGGCCGTTACACCGTCCAACAAAACGACTTATTAATGGCGCACTCGAGCCTCCATAACTTGTGTCGCCCGTCCGTCCAATAATCGCAACAGCTTTTTTTTTCTCCCTACGAACGAGTAATAGCGGTATTAAAACGAAATTTTGCGGTCGTTCATCACTTCTTCGGAGGGAAGAAACAAAATGAGGACGACAAAGATGTATTCACAGGCGTGCACATCTGAATTTCGTGTCCATTAACCTGTTCACATGACGCACATAAATTGGAACATGTATGATTCTTTTCATTTTTATTATAAATAATTTATAGGTCTTAAGTGATATCACATTTTTTAACTACAACCTAATTTTGAACCATTTAAAACGCCTTTATATAAGTATACGTCTACAAATGGATAGAAGACTGACATGTTTAACAGATATTGTAATTGTATTCCACAAATTCCTTTAGGACGCTAAAAATATAAATAATGATTCATTAAAAATTATACTATTATATTATTTGCGAAGAAGAAGCACAAAAACTATGCCAATTTTATAGAAAATTAACATCGATTAACTTAAAATAAAATAAATAGAAGTTTTAGGTTAACAATTATAATATTTTCCACAATGGCTTCGATAAGTATCGAGACTTGGAGTCGATATACTTTTAAAACAACTGATTCCCATGTACAATTCAAATTAATATCGATATTACTTAAACATGGTGAAAAATAGCATTGGAACATCGACTAAAGATGGATATAGTTTTAATTTTATTTTAATTTGACCCACGTTCTTTAATTATGTAGACCTTTTTTTTTTCTATTATCGTTAGCAACTCAATCTGGAATTACGAATAACCTAATTTAATGCTCTGTCAGGAATTCCAATACATTAGTTGTATTGTAGGCTCTTCATAGCACCTGACGAATGGAACAAGGATCCCAGCAACTTTGTGTGGTATTTATATTACCACCTTTTTTTGTCAGATTGGCTATCTTTCTTATTCATTTATTTCAATTTTTTCATTTTAACATTAGTTGAGTAGTCAGTTCTGTGTTACAAAGGAACATAAAATAAAACATACAGTTGTGAATATAATTAATTATGGACATTACCATGATTTTTCAATCCCTAATTTCGATTTATGTTTTTAATATCGTAATTTTAATAATTAAGTTACTGTAAGTAATTGTTCCATTTCAGATGAATGGTTGTAAAAATATATATTCTATATCCAAATTTTTAGTCTTCAACCTGTAAACAATTATACTAATCTAACTTCATTTTTACATTAAATATAACAACATATTTATCAGGAATTTTTTCTCGTTCTGTTTGAAACATAATATATTGTAATTCCAATTAATTAAGACATTAATTGTAAATTTGAAAAAAATAAATTGTTTGAGAAATCTATTATTGACGGCAGTACAGAACACAGCAACAATGTAGCCAAGTATTGTTTCTTTGTCGGAAGAAGTATGCGCGCTCAAAATTACGAGAGAGTTCAGTTCACATTACGATATGATAGAGTTCAGGTCAAGTTGGCTGGAAGGTTTGGTCAAGTACAGGTCATATTAAAATAGACGAGATATTCTTTTAAAAAGTAAAGTTAAGTAGAAGCAGTGAGCAGTCAGACGCGACAGAAATTGGTCGAGTTGAAATAGACAAGACAATTTCAAATATTCAAAGGAAATTTGCAGAGAAATATCGAGGGTTACCAATCAACAGAGTTGATTGGTCGCTGAACATTTTGCTCAAGACGAAATATTCACTTGAGCAGAACTACGAAACCTGCTAAACACAAACAGTTTTTGGTGCACATAGTCGAGCAGAAGTCAATCGAGAGAGAGACGAAAGGAAGTTTATCCTGGTTCTTGATTTTTGATCTAAAAATATTAATTTTAGAATCTGTGAGTTTTTAGAAGCAGTGCAAAACCCCGCCATAGTGCTTGGTAAGTCAAAAGTATCCTGGAATGCAGCCGTGAGTAACAATATAAAGCAACTAATTATGTAAACCTGATTAAAAGATAGTCGTCAGATTTCGTTCTCTTCTTTTGATTAAAATTTGTTAATTAGAATCCATCTTTTTAGCTTAACTTCGCTGATAAGTAAATTTCGTCATAGTTAATTGGCGAGTAAATCTTTTCTCTTTTCAATTGGAATTTGTGTTTAAGTTGAGAAATAAAAATGATTCGCCATTATCAAACCCAGTAGAGACCCTGAATTAATTTTTAAATTGTGTAATTGTTTAAATTATTGCTAATAAATATTTTGTTTGTAAAGTTAATTATATTTTCAATTAAAAAGCCCCTTTAATTTGAATTATTACCATATATCAGACACAACGTTTTCAACCTATAAATGACATAATTTGGACTCAAGAAGAAAATTATGGCGTATATCCTAATGATTTTTCCACTGCTAAATTTAATAAAAGCTTCATGAAATATAATATTTTAATTTTTGACTGATTTAAATCTGGGGGTTTGAATGATTTAAATAATTTATTATTCATAAAAGACTAATTTGATTCTCAATTATTTAATTGTAAGTAATTTAAGATAACATAATAAATTTATAAATAATTATAATCAACCGGAAGAAAAGCAAAGATTAAATTTAATATATTTGTTAAATTAATAGTGACATTCGTTAATACTTGCACATATGTTGGTGGATTACTTTTCGTTTTCCGAGTAATTTATATAGATTTATTTTGTTTGCTCCGGGTATACTTTTTAGTTCACCAAATATATATTTTATTATGACATTCATAATTTTTTTTATTGAAAATATCATTTGAATGGAATTTATTCATGTCCCAACACGAAAAATGTTTTTGTAAAGAAAGTGCATATAAGTATTTCACTGTAAGTTTTAGTTATAAAAATAATATTTACTTTTCCAGTCAGTTTCCATAATGTGATCTTCTTTCTTCTTAAATTATTCACCATTTAAACATAATATTTCGCCTTATCTGCGCCATTTACTAAGCCCAATTTTGAACCATTAATTTTCTAAAAAGGCAAAGCAATAAAATCGCCTCAGTATATTACTATTCCGACGGCAAGGTAATAATTTTGTTAATTTTCTCATAGATCGACATCTGTAAAGGTTCGAAAATATTATTAACCTGACATTATTCACAAACAGTGTGGCCCAAAAATCTTCCGTTAATTAATACAGAAAAAAATTCGAATTATGTGACAAATTATCTCTGCCGCGTTTGTAGATTTCTTTGACCAGCGTAAATAATTTTTTTGCATTGCAGTAACACCAACCGTACTTGGCTTTTATGAATGCGTTGCTGAATGTCATCAGGGATTTTTTTGTTTCAAGGTTTCTCACACTACTTGAAGTTTGCGTCATGTTCTCACTCCTGTGGGGGGAAAAAACGAGTAGAGCTCGCCTTATAAGCAGTGCTAACGAATTTTTAAGAAATACCTCCGCAATTCGCAATGGACTCCGCGGAACTAATCACATGGAAGGCGCAAGGGAATCCGAATTCACGCAAGAGACTCCTAAGTGCAATTAATATACATGCATTAGAAATTATGTCTCAAATATACGCTAGTGTCATATACTGGATTTTTCGTACCGTATGATTATCTCATTACACTTAAGTATTTTGGGAAACTTTGATAGAAATTCGTTCTATGTGTGTTTTATTTTAAGCGATGTAGATTTTTTTTAGTACTAACAGTATTTCTATCACTTTTACTACAACAAAACTGGATGGATTAATAGTCCACAGCAAAACGTAACTCATCCTGATAAAATCAATGAAAATTATGTATATATGAACGAGAACTGAGATAAATAACACAATTTACTTGTCTCTTGTTGTTTACATTGAAATATTTCTCTGTTTGTCCATTTTAAGGTCAGCAGACAAGTTAGTTAAAGTTTATTATATCTTATATCTTAAAAAACAAATTAAATTACGGTTCACTAATAAAGTACGTTCCACATCATTTAGTTTCATTTAGAATGATTTCTTCCACGGTGTTACGGAATGCTTCAGTAGTACACAAACTTTGACAGCTAAGAACAATTGAAGAAACCTAGCATAACAAAATGGACGCCGCCCTCATCTGGGTACGAGATTATACGTCACCGTGTTCCGTGTTTATTTATTTTGTGGATTTAAACTCATCAATAAAACAGGTTTTATACAATTTTTACTATTCTTTATTTAATTTTCTTCACCTTTTCGCGGTTCGAGAAAATTAAAACCTTTGCAGTTCTACGTATCATCGTAAATCTTCTGTCGATCTGGTACCTGTTTCCTTCATATTACGCTTTAACTCACGCGGACAATCCCATTAATCTATTTACATACATGATTGCAGCTTTGTGTGAAGCTAAGTAGGGCGTAACGTAAGGGTTACTGGAGCCCTGAAGGAGGCCAGCTTATGGACCTTATTAGGGACAAAAATTACCTACGAACGAGTGGGTGTGGAGCACACGATGAAGCGAAACAGCTCGATTGGACACCGCGAAATGGGGTCGCGATGGAGATCACTCGTGGCGAAACGTGCGCAATTAACACGGTGCCTTTGGCGGCAACTTCATACGCGATATTTAGACGCCTGCAGCTCAAGGGGGCTGACTATCTGATACAGGGATCTTCCTCCACGGTCCCGAGCGCTTCAGGACATGGCCGCAAACGGTCGCGAAATGGCGCCGCTGACGAGACTTGTGACGTCACAGTGTCACGTACTTTGGAGTGCGGACGTTGGATATAGTCTGTATCGAATGGCGTAATTTATATCCAAAATAATTATCACGTCACGCAATTTCTATTTCCCAGAGTTACTAACAAATAAATATCGGGATTTAAACGACAAATAATTCCTAGAAAGTTGCGATTCTGATTGCATTGATGAAAACTTGAACAATTTTTCTTACTTTTTACATGTCTTCAATGTTATAATTGTAGGCCTAATATTTCACGAAAGATATGTCGTAGTTTAATGGAAAAACACGTCTCGTTTGAACGTCATAAATTTGTAATGAGCCTCCAAAACTGGAATAGTATACAGTACCTTCTAATCTGCCTCATTTTTTTAGGGCAACAGGCTACATGAGGGTGATCCACTTTGGGCAACTCCCCTTTAATAGCATAGGAAGGGATTTGAAAGGGGGGATGCGGAATGGTAGAGGAAGGTATCCAAGGGTTAACTTGGGCCCCCGGGCTATATTTTAAGGATCCTACCTGGCATTCGCCTAAAAGTAATGCAGGGAAAACCCTAGAAAAGCCTGCATCAGGTAGGTCGGGCATTGCGTACTTGTCCCACGCCCTTCCGATAGCGGGAGAGGAGTTTGCTGTGGGGACGCAGCATTCCCTTCTCCGTGCCTCGACCAGTTTAGGAGGCAGCTGGCCGACTATTCCAATGGGAATAGCGAACAATTCTTACGGTATGCCCAAGGTCTGTGACCCCCGGAACATACACCTCTCAAACCAGGCCGAGGGTATTTTAGGAAACTTTTAACGAGCCCAAACAACTTTCATCCTATAAGAAAATCTAGGATTAATTCTTGGCAGCTTTTGGTTTTAACTAAATAATTTTTTTATAATATTTTCTGAATAATCCTACCTGGCATTCGCCTAAAAGTAATGCAGGGAAAACCCTAGAAAAACCTGCATCAGGTAGGTCGGGCATTGGGTACTTGTCCCACGCCCTTCCGATAGCGGGAGAGGAATTTGCTGTGGGGACGCAGCGTTCCCTTCTCCGTTCCTTGACCAGTTTAGGAGGCAGCTGGCCGACTATTCCAATGGGAACAGCGGACAACTCTTACTGTATGCCCAAGGTCTGTGACCCCGGAACATACACCTCTCAGAACAGGCCGAGGTGCCTCAGCATGTGGGGAACCTTAGTTCAAAAACGGAGAGGAAAAGGCATCCCCAACGGTAGCCCCTTCGTATCTCTCCTACAAGGTTCTTGTGTCAATTTCTGAAGAAGATGAAAACTGAAACAATTCACCTGCAAGAGTTTTCGGAGAAATTTCTCTAACGGAAAGAAAATTTAGAGTTAATCTGAATTCTTTAGTGAATATAGCGTGGTGTAGTGAAGTGAAGTGACAGTGCTCCGTTATAAACTAAAGTAAAACTCCTTAGTTAATCTCTAATTTCAGTGTTATTCATTTCAGGGCTGTAGAATATAATTTTATTTAATAACGTTTTCAAAAGTATTCTTTTAATTAATATAATCTATATACATTTATGTATAGCTGAAACAATGTATCTGAATCTACCTTATATATATTTAAAATAATTATATTAATTTACTGTAATTTATTTTATTTTACTTTATTTGTAATTAAATTGTAATTTCATGCATCTACCACAAGGAAAACGGCCCATTTGTAGATTAAATAAGTGCATACACATACATTTCTCGTTTACCTCATGGTAATGGAAGCCACGAATAAATCTCCATCAGTAAGTGGCAAGTAATCTAATAAACGCCTGTTCAAGTACCGCCTTTGTTTGTCTTCAAGAATCCGGGTCAGTAGTGGCCGGGGCGTTATTGGAACAAAGCGAATATAATAGTTGAGAACTGGTGATGCGTTCAGGGTACAGTGGGTGACTTGCGGAGTCACGAAGGTATCCCTCTCTACCGCAACAACGGTTCACTCTGCATTCAAACAAGTAGTTCTCACAATGCTCTCGCACGAGGACTCAAAGAAGTACGAGGTAAAAACGCAGTGAAACCCACGAGACGAGGGGGGAAAGGTTCAAAAAGAGGCTGACGACTCAAACGAACATCCTGTTCCTCCACAATCATACGCCATGGCTTTGGCCCCGAAAACCCAATCCACGTGTGACGCTTGATGGACGGCAGCGTCAATCCGCACAATCTGAAATAGCATGTTAATTAATCGGAGAAGAAATTGGTGGGGCACATTAGTCGACCACAACCACTTGACAGATCAACCCGGAAGTGTAAAGATGACGTAAGGAAACCCTGGGACGACAACTGGTTGGATCGATTTTGGACTCAGTCGCGTTTTCTCTCAGAAATCACCAAAGCAGTGACAAAATCCGCATACGTAGATTAAAAATCATAAATTTAAACATTCAAGCAACCTGATGTTCTCAGTCAATATGGCGACACGTTCCGCACGATCAAGTCCTTCAACCGCGAAGAGCAAGAGTCCGAAACCCGGGGCGACGTTGGCTCTCACCCAACGAAGCGAATAATAAATGCCTATAAGGTGAACGAGAATCTGAATGGAAGGGAGACGGAAGACGTTTCGTATTGAGAGAAAGCGGAAATAATCAGCTACTGCAAGACATTGATGCAGGAACAGGACCACTCTATGTTTTTTTACGATTGAGTGTGGAAGCGTAACATGTGACTGGTGAATAGGATGAGTTAGAACGAGAAAATACCTATTTCACAGGTCAACTATTGGCGAGGGTTGAATAAATCTGTTTCGATTGATCAACATTTGGTTGGGACGCAGTTTTCGTTCATATTACATATATCAATAATTAATCTTTATTTTGGTGTTTTCAACCTTTCTTCGCTGTCTTCTCAGCCAAAACAGTTCTCTGCAATTACTTGTTTGTCTCTTAGTGAAAGGGAACCCTATAAACATCTCGAGCCAATGTTCTGCTCTTCCGTCAGCAAACGTGAGTGCGGGTATTAAATATCCCGGTTAAGAAAAGTGTACTCGTTGGCCGTCGACGTGCTAATGAGGTTGTCACGGCCGATTCTCTTGTCAGAGAGCTGTGAACAACTTTCTTCTGTTTGTCTGATAGACACGTGCGACGCCAGGTCGGAGAAACTTGCCACCTTACTGTCATTTCAATTCCAGTATATAACAGGTATAACGTCATTGCAAGGAACAAAGTACTCCTTTTTAAAATTTTTTTTTTAAGGAAACAGGCTACATGAAGGTGATCCACGTTGGGCAACTCCCCTTTAATCGCATAGTAAGGGATTTGAAAGGGGGGATGCGGTTGGGTAGAGGAAGGTAGCCAAGGGTTAACTAGGGCCCCCGGGCTATAGTTTAAGGATCCTACCCGGCATTCGCCTAAAGAAATGCAGGGAAAACCCTAGGAAAACCTGCATCGGGTAGGTCGGGCATTTGGTACTTGTCCCACGCCCTTCCGATGACGGTAGAGGAGTTTGCTGTGGGGACGCAGCTTACCCCTCGCCATGCCTTGGCCTGTTTAGGAGGCAGCTGGCCGACTATTCCAATAGGAATAGCGGACAACTCTTGCCGTATGCCCAAGGTCTGTGACCCCGCAACATACACTTCTCAAAACAGACCGAGGTGCCTCGGCATGTGGGAACCTTAGTTCAAAAAAACCAGAGAGATGTGAGAGCATCCCCAAAGGTAGCCCCCGCCAGAGCTCTCACCTGCGAGAAATCCTCTCGCAGGCTTACTTGGGGACCTCGACCAGTTTAGGAGGCAGAAATATGATTTATAGTTTTCTATAAACCGCTTAGGAGAGACAAGGTAATTTGAAGTCCACAGAGTGAAACGTTGAACCCATGTTTGTAGAAAAAAAAAATACACGATGAACACCTGAATAGATTTATAAGCACTCTAAGGTTTTTGTTCTCCTACGATTTCCCCTAAATTTATCCTACGAAGTGTATGTATTTAACATCAAGCAGATCTCAGTACCACGTAGAACATTATGCTCTCAGGGAAGGTCACATGGATGACATTTATGTGGGGACTAGTCACGTATTGTATGATTAAAGCGGTCCATTGTTTACTACGAGATGTTATCGTACTCCGGCCTTTACTTCTGATCTAATTTTATAAAGTGTGACGTTTCATAAATAAAGATGGAGTCCGTCAATGTTCTATTCTTCTATATATACATCATATTATCGTGTTATTTGTGATAAAAAATTAGTCTTATATTTGCAAGCAATACAGATGCACACAATTTTTAATCAAGTAACAAAAACGAATTAAATAAACAGGGCGAAACATCGTGAGTCACACAGGAACAGTCTATTATAAGAACTAACAAATTTTTCCATTAGTCATTGCTTCTATTCCTTGATGAGTTGTCAGAATTACACTTCACAGAATTCCATTTCAATTAAAATAAACTTTTGTAAATAATATTATGGGACTTGTCACAAATATTCATTTAATTGATTTGGCGTAATAAGTAATGATGGTTTCTGTACAAATCACGTCTCGTTCCACGGCCATGAAGATGTCTGTGGAATATGACATGATGCTAACGTGCAGATAAAGAATGAAGGTAACGTGTCCTACAGTGAAGGAGTTTGTAGCTCATTCGTTGGTTCGCCGGTCAACCGTTCACTATGTCTTAATTGTGAAATATTAAAAAAAAAAGCGTGACCACAAAGCACGTCCTCTGCACAGTGCCTTCAGCCTCAGGCACATCCTTACGAGCTTCATCGCCGACTGTGGTCAGCTCCAAATGGTCGTCACTATATTTCCTTTTTTTTCATTGTTACTCGTCTCTTTTTCTGCGACTTACACCTAATCGCGGCGCAATCTAGACCACGGTCTGGTATTAATAATCTGCCCTAAGCTCCGCACAAATTATTCGCCTACGTATGGACTAGTAACGAGAGAAATTACCATCGATATTGTAACTGCGTACTCGAGAAACTGCACCTGCTTCTCCGTTTCTCTCTTTGCGCTTCTTAGAGCCGGCTTCATTACTTTTCATATCATGCATCCTTCACGGAAGGTCGACCAATCAAATGCGCGCAAAACATGTCGTATACATGCCGTTAATGGTTTGTACGTGAGAAATGCGGCGTCTGTTGCTCACATGAGGAAGCTCCAGATCAACGACAGTTGTTGCGAATCCTCTTAATTTTACACAAATTAACATCCTGACTCCTTAGAAAGTGTTCAGTATGAAAATATCTTTATCAAAGATATAAAAATCTCAGGAAAGAATTTATATCATCCTTGGCCGTCGCCATTTTTTTAAATATAACTTATGAAACTGAAAAAACCAACTATTTGCTTAAATAAAAAACTACCAGACTGTGAAAATTCATGTAATATATTAGGGAAATTGAAATGTAGAAAACGTTTTACATTTTATTTCCTGAATTTTTTGATTAGTTTCTCTGGCCATACGCATCGTGGTGTTACTAGTACATCATATATCAAGCTGCAAAACATTTTCTATTTCTTAACCACCATTTTGGTTTTTTTAAATGTCTAGATATATGTATGATACATATATTGTAATTTTTAAATTGAATAATACTTAGATATATCAAAGATTGAAGTCTTTCCCGGTAAAGTTGTTCAATAAATAGTTCTCGGAATTCACACGGGTTTTGCATATTTATATTTAGACGTAACGTTTCGACGACTGAAAACCTTGAAGATGACGACAGTGCTTTCAGTCGTCGAAACGTTGCGTCTTAATATAAATATGCAAAACCCGTGTGAATTCCGAGTACTATTTATTGATACTTAGAATTGTTTCGTTACCCTGTATTAAAATTATAATGAAAAATATATTCCGAAAAAATAAATTTTTCCTTTCCATAGATATAAATTTCAAATTTATATAAAATCTTTACGGAATTTTTTGTTCTCATTGACCAGAATAGCTAAAACTACGTTCAAAAAATAGCCTTTTTTAGGGCAACAGGCTACATGAGGTTGATCCACGTTGGGCAACTCCCCTTTAATAGCATAGGAAGGGATTTGAAAGGGGGGATGCGGAAGGGTAGAGGAAGGTAGCCAAGGGTTACTAGGGCCCCCGGGCTATGGTTTAAGGATCCTACCCGGCATTCGCCTATAGAAATGCAGGGAAAACCCTAGAAAAACCTGCATCAGGTAGGTCGGGCATTGGGTACTTGTCCCACGCCCTTCCGATAGCGGGAGAGGAGTTTGCTGTGGAGGCGCAGCATTCCCTTCTCCGTGCCTCGACCAGTTTAGGAGGCAGCTGGCCGACTATTCCAATGGGAATAGCGGACAACTCTTACCGTTATGCCCAAGGTCTGTGACCCCGGAACATACACCTCTCAAAACAGGCCGAGGTGCCTCGGCTTGTGGGAACCTTAGTTCAAAAACGGAGAGGAAAAGGCACACCCAAAGGTAGCCCCTTCGTATCCCTCCTAAAAGGTTCTGCCTGCGAGAGAAAATCCCTCGCAGGTTACCTGCGAGAGAATCCTCTCGCAGGCTGGACAAGCAAGTCCAAAAAAAAAATAGCCTAATTGGTCACCAGTTAATACTATTTCCTTAGCAAGGACCAGTTACGAGTACATAAATAAGAATTTATTTATGGATGGAACAGGAAAAAGTTTGTTGTGTAGTTGACTTATCATGCCGTTTCTTATATCATCGTCACTAATATTTGATTGTGTAATGAAAAAAAAATGTTGTCACCAACAACGAATAACGTTATTTTTAGTTTCTGTTCGCATCGTCCAGCGATTGGTTAATCGTCTAAAAGTCGCCCGAAGGATATTTACTTGCTTGACCTTGTTCATTTGTCCTAATGAAAGACTTGAGCAGTATAAAACGTTATTGATTCCCCGAAGCCAAGTCCCGAAATAAAAACAAAAACGTCTTTAATCCGGGTGAACGGAATGGCAACGAGGTTTTCATGTCGCCCTAGATAGTCTTTATTTTGTGCCAATTCCAATGTGCGGTTATACGCCTGATTTGCCATAGCCAATGATATTGCACTTACAAGTGCTACGAACTTCAAGGGAAACTCGTTTACATGGGTGTTATTTTGCTTTAATTCTTTGATCATGTTGTTTCTTTAGTTTTGTTTCAGGAGAATAATTTGAGTATTGGTAACGAAAAACTTCATTTCAGTCATTTTCTTGTTTCATCCAGAAAAAACACGGGTCTCGACGCTTATTTATAAATAGATGCCCGATTAAATTAACTTCGTCGCTGGAAAACATTTACTTCTACTCTCATAAATCAATTTAAAATGGAATTTTTTTAAGGGTAACAGGCTACATGAGGGCAAATCCCCTTTAATAGCTTAGGAAGGTATTTGAAAGGGGGCATGCGGAAGGGTAGAGGAAGGTAGCCAAGGATTAACTCGGGCCCCCGGGCTATGGTTTAAGGATCCTACCCCGGCATTCGCCTAAAAGTAATGCAGGACAAGCCGTAGAAAACCTGCAACAGGTAGGTCGGGCATTTTGTACTTGTCCCACGCTCTTCCGATGGCGGGAGAGGGGCTTGCTGTGGGGACGCAGCATTCCATTCTCCGTGCCTCCACAAGTTTAGGAGGCAGGTGGCCGACTGTTCCAATGGAAACAGCGAACAACTCTTACCGTATGCGACCCCGGAACATACACCTCTCAAAAACAGGCCAAGGTGCTTCGGCTTGTGGGAACCTTAGTTCAAAAACGGCGAGAGGAAAAGGCACCCCCAAAGGTAGTCCCTTCCGTCTCTCGTAAAAGGTTCTGCCTACGAGAGAATAGCCCTCGCAGACAGATTTGACAAGTTATGGAAATTTATGATTCATTGTTTCATTTATGTATTAATTAAAAAAAATATTTTTTTTAGGGCAACAGGCTAAAGAGGTTAATCCACGTTTGGCAACTCCCCTTCAAGAGCATAGGAAAGGTATTTGAAAGGGGGGATGCGGCAGGGTAGAGGAAGGTTGCCAAGGGTTAACTAGGGCCCCCGATCTATATTTTAAGGATCCTACCCGGCAATTCACCTAAAAGTGATGCAGGGAAAACCCTAGAAAAACCTGCATCAGGTTGGTCGGGCATTTGGTACTTGTCCAACGCCCTTCCGATAGCGGGAGAGGAATTTGCTGTGGGGACGCAGCATTCCCCCAAAGGTAGCCCCTTCGTACCTCTCCTACAAGGTTCTGCCTGCGAGAGAACATCCCTCGCAGACCTTCGGTTGCAACTAATTTTAAAAAACCTGAAGGGCCATCATAAGTAGAATTAAGGAACATCAAGCATCTACAAGATAAATTGACATATTTTGGATACAGATAGTAAGTTTTAAACACAGTTTATCTTCCGAAAAATCATGTATTAAGCACGATGCTCATTCAAAACCTTTAAAACCGACACAGATTCTTTAAGCGAGGATTCATAAACCTCTAATTTTTTTAAAAAATATGTCCAAGTCGTTTTGTCTAAATGGTTAAATTTTGCAAATTAATTAGTATTAATTTTAGATACTACAATCCACGATGACTGTTAATTTCTTTGTATTTTTATACCTATAAATTAACAACCTACGTCTCTTTTATGTGTGATGAGGGACCATATTACGATTGATACATGTATTTTGAATTAAAATTTGCTTCGATTTTGAATTCCTCATCTGGATTGTGCTTTTTTTTAAAAATTATCTGAAGAAATCAACCATGATTGCAGAAACGTTGCGTGGAATTAATTTACTACTTATTTTTTTTATGTTATTTAGTTACATATTTATGAAATTTTAAGTTTTTTAGGTGTCAATTTACTCAGGAATTATAATTTCCAAATATTTATGACTGAACACTGCTACGCACTCTGAAGCCAACCTATTAATTTTCCTCGACTTTAATTGCGACATGTTGTTTGTCTGTGATTTACTACACAGTGGAAGTAATTTAAAAAATCTGAGGTGAAACAACAACAGATTTATAAATAAGGAACAGGAAATTTGTCGTTATATAAAGCTTATACTATACATAAATTAAATAATGACGTTTTATATATATAAATATTTCGGCCACGACAGTCCAAATTTTGTTAAACTTCAATCAGAAGATGTCGCAAAGTTTGCAACGAAACGTAGTTTAATTTTCCATAACAACTACCATTTTTCACTTCAAACTGGCTGTTGTTCATTTATAAGTTGTCCCAATAGTCAGACATATTTCATTAATAAAAGATATTTTTTATATGCTTAGAGTTTTACAATAACTGCTAATGAATTAAACTTTTTGGCAAATAATTAACGTAACGAAATTTAAAATAATTATGTTTCCTACTCTGAGGCTCTGGTTGGGGTGGAATATCTTCCAGTATCGTGTTTGTTCTTTGTGTTTGCGAAATAGGGTGATAGTTCTCACAAGAGAATGATTTCTAAGAAATTATATTCCGCATTGAGCTGAATTTGGCGGTTCAGTGTTACAATATTTTGTTGTGCAACGTAAAAGTATCTTTCAAAGGATATGCATAAATAACAGTAGTCCTTAATATTAATTATGAGTAAAATTTCTAAAAATGACAACAAACAAGAACAGCGTAAAATATCGTTTGAAAGAAGTCCTGAATTTTTATAACTTTACATTTACAATAAAATTTTTACTGGAACGAACTCGTAGGACACACAAATACCTTAGTTAAAAAAATGAAGCTACATCACCCGATTTTTCAAGGATAAGAGAAATGTTAACATTGGTTCACAATCGTAAAAGATTCCTTTTGTGCCATGAAGACAATTTTTCCAGAATTATTAAAGCAAAAAATATATATAATAAGCAGAAGAGAAATAAGAGGTAAAAAAAGGTAGACTTTCAATAAATAATTAATATTGGAAAGAAAATGTTTTAAAACTTTAACTGTAAATTAACAAGTACTCAAAAACCAAATTTCACTGAAATATAGACGATTGGAGTAGTATTCGGAATTGGACACCTGAATATACTGGTTATATTAAATTCAGGACTGTTTGCGATCTAGAAATTTAAAGAGCAGAAACACTGAATGGCTTATTTTATGAGAATATCGATCATTAAATGAGGGGCGGGAGGGGGGGAAAAAACGCAAAAGGTGTTTAGGTTGTGATAAGAAAACGAGGCAAGTCTGTTCCCAGACATAATATTTTCACTACATAAAGAAAAGACGCTCGGGCTGTGTGTATACATTCAGAGGGCATTCATATGCAAGCGTGTGTGTTGTCTCGCCAGCAGGAAGTGGCGTCAGTATCTGGCTGTCGGTCTCTGCGTGAAGAAGTGGAGTGAGCGACCGCCGGCCGGATTCTCAAACTGGTGCGAAATGGCGGAACAGTTTAGAAAAAAGTGATATTCCATCCATCAAACCCAAGTGAAAACCAGTATATCAGTGGCCACATATGTACCCATGTATATTTTTTTTTTACTGTTTCAAATGAAACGGACACGCGGATCACGGAGAGTCATTCGAAATGTGTTTACAACAATGGCGGGAGAAGGCGTGTGGATTAACAAATAAATTCCGATGAAGAGGATTGTTTTGTTAATAATTGCATTTTAGTCGAACAACAGTTAGATATTTTGGAAGTTAATATTTTTTTAATTTTTCGCAACGGAAGTGTCGACACAACTTAAAATCAGCACCAATCAGAAGTCGCCAGGGCAACAAATAAAAGGGGTAAAAAATTTAATCAAAGGACTTTAATTTACACCTTTACGATGAAATTTATTTTTTGACGATGTTCCTACTTAACTATGACCAGGGCGATCCTCACCAACGCATTACAAGTCGTTCAATTTGATCGAGAATATGATTACGGTTTCAGGCGGAAGCTCTTTAATTACTTAATTTTGAATAAATACATTTGGAAAATTTTCGAATTATAAACGAGGGGTGAAATGATTATAGTATATTAAATATATAATAAAATACTGAGTCCTACATACAACTTTTCTAATGTCTATAGAATAATAAATAAACATCTGTCGCAATCGAGTTATCAGAAACCGGTATCCTAATTTTCTGAGCAGCAATATTAATTAGTTAATACCTTAATATTTATTGAAAAATGTATCTTATATATGTTTAGAAGAATTTCTTGGCGAATCCTCAAAATTCTTCCGCTGCAGAGACTATTAATTTTTTAATGATTGATTTAAGTTGCGCGTAATTCTCACGATCACTATACGTATTGGACAGACTTCTTATGGTTGTTTCCTGAACACTGTGGAAGAAGGAAAGAGGAGTGCGTGTGTCCTTACCTTGCACGGAGTCTCCGACTTGCAGTCTGAGCGCGTGGGTGTGAGCGTAGCGCTCCAGCGCCCGCAGCCCGAACTTGAAGAACTTGTCCATCTCCGAGTCCGCGGACCGCGGCGTGGACCAAGCCTCGAGTTCGTGTCGGGCCTCGGCGCCGGCGCCGGGCGTCACCGCCACGATGGACGCGGCGTCGCCCAGGGGCAGGTCCTGCACCGCCCCCACGTAACGCCACGCGTAACGCAGCGCCTTGGCCTTGACGCACGCGTAGGCGGTGCGCGTCGCGGCGCACTGGGCGTCGGCGTCGGCCACGTAGACGTCGTCCTCCCGGTCTGCGGCCGCGGCGGGGCCCAGCAGCGCCAACAGCATCAGCAGCGCCGCGACGGTCATTGTGTTGGGCGGCCGGCCGAGCGACGCCGCTTATAAGGCACGGGGCAACAAGGTCACGGGGAGGGATGGCCCACTTCTTCCGCGCCCGCCACAATCCTAAAACCATTTGCGGGCCAAACCAAGTCCGGTACAAAAACTGCGCCGCCATATTAACACGTGCCCCATTAGTCAACCGCCATCACTGTTATCTCAATGAACAATTTACCGTATGCTTATCCTTTTAAAGGTGGGCTTCATAATTTTTAAAAAAAATTATAACTGTCATTTTATATAGGGCAGCTCGCCCAGGAATTCGTTTGAATAAAGTACGTAATCACTAAGATTTTATTCAATTACTGAAACATTAAAAAATTTGAAAATTAACAATAAAATATAATAAACATAACGACCCTTAAAAAATCTACGTCAGCCAACGATCGGAAACTCCAAAAAAGGCAACATGTGAAAATATTGTCTCTCAGAATCAGACATACCTGAAAACCCTGCAGAGACACAAAAGATTGTCTAAACATTCCAACCTCGTAACAGTCAATAATAATCACAAGTGTGTTATTTCTACCTGAAAAAAAAAATTGCGACAAACGCTACTCACATTTCAATTTCTTCGCGTTCATTTACGTCATTCTAATCACGTACGTGATAGGTGTAACGACGTAAACGGTTGGTTATTTAACCTGTTTATTATTATTATTATTGATTTGTTTACAGTCGCATCAACAGCCCTGGTTATTAGCGACTCCGTATGGGAAATCATATTTTCTAGTCGGGAGACTGATTTGCCGAGAGTTTCTCTCACGCGCACAAACACCCAAGCCCTCGCCGGGACTCGAACGCGGGACCTCTGTGAAGTGAGGCAGTCACGCTGACCCCTACACCACAGGAGGTCGTATTGCATCTTAATTGTCTACAGATGGATATAATAAATTTTTCTTTCTTTAATTTTCTTTAAATATTTCCGGAATTGTATTTTTAATTAATTTAATTATTTAATCATGTGTAAAATAAATTAGAAGAAAGAAACATGTACCTCATTTAAAATCCAACAGTTATACTGGGGTTTCGATCCGAAACTGATTTGTTTATTTCTACTTTAAATCGAGAAGATTTTCGATACTTTTGAAGGGAGTGATACAACTTTCTGTTGCTGTAACATATGTACGATTATTGCTGATGATGTTCAAATCACCATTGACCACTCGAAACAATTAAGTGTAGTCTCTTACGAAGAATTGTAAAAGGTCATATGACCCGTCGATTTGATCGTGGCAGAACCGATATTAATTTTTTTTCCTACAAGAAGAAGTGATTTGATTGAAGGAGAATTTGGGTGAAGAAAGTGGTTATAGCAAAACTTGTTTTGATATTCTCTCAAGTAAGTCCAATTAACCTTATCACCTACCACTTATTTTTGGCTTTTAATAGTACTTATTTTAGCCAAACTAGAAATCATTAAATAAAATTCAACGTGGTGATTAAGTTAATTTTACGCCTAATATAAAAGGTGGTATGGAAAAACATCAAGCAGAACCGTTGCATTAATTTTTTTTAAAAAAAATAATATAACTATTGTCAGTAAATTGAAAAAAATTGTTTAATAATTTATATTAGGATTGTCCTTACAACTGCTAGTTGATAATGGCGCTATTTTTACGTAATAAAAGAAATTGAAAAAGAACCAAATGCCCGACCTACCTGATGCAGGTTTTTCTAGGCTTTTCCCTGCATTACTTTTAGGCTAATGCCGGGTGGGATCCTTAAGCTATAACCCGGGGGCCCTAGTTAACCCTTGGCTACCTTCCTCTACCCTTCCGCATCTCCCGTTTCCTATGCTATAAGAGAGGAGTTGCCACTATGTTGATTACCCTGTACATAGCCTGGCTACACCTACAAAAAAAAAGCGTTGACAAGGGGGTCGAAGTAGAAAACACTCACCTTACGAGAGCTGGTTCTCGTTACAAAAGAAAAACCCAAAGAAATAAAATAAAACATGGGCATACTTTGCGTCCTACGTATTTTTTCATCTTAAAGTCATGATTCACAACCAACAGCAAACAGGCCTCCCCTTCCTTAGTCATCCTTTTTCGAAGAGAATTTGTACTTTTTTCTGCTGTTATAGGGACGTGAACTCAGGGTAACAAGGAAAGAGACTATAGGAAAGCAATAAAAAATTTAAAGAAGAAAGATTATTTGAGATTGTTGGCAACACTCAATTTTAACGATGTAAGCAAAAGTGAAGAATGAATATTGAAATTCACGTTTCAATGACTTTACATTGAAACAAGATATTTTATATTATATATATATATTGTACTATGAGTACCATTTTTTTGTTAATGAAAATGCATCTTAGATCCTTACAGTTGTAATGATAAATTTAAGCAGAGAGAACACAGAACATAAGTGGGAAAATATTGTTTCGCTATCTGATAAATAAGAGACATTAATGCTTTGCCTACAATAATTTACAACTGGTGACTTTCACAGAATCGTTGACAGAATCAATTAAATTCCATTAGTTCCACTAACGAAGTATTTTATTGACCTACTGTGTTCAGATGCATTTAGTTTTTTTTAAATGTTTTCTGATTTAAATAAAAAATGAAAAATATTACGTCTGATTGTAAATAATGAATAAGAGAGATAGCCAATACAGACAAAAATGGGTAATATAAATACTACACAACGTTTCTGGGATCCTTGTTCCTTTCGTCAGGTGCTAAGAAGGGCCTAGAGAAACACAACTGCACTGGTCAGTTGACAAGACTCAAAAGCGACGAAAACGTAGTGCAATGGATCACTGGCAGAAATATATATTGTAATGCCAATTAATTATGCCATTAATTGTTTTTAAATAATTTGAATTGTTAGCGAACAGTTTGAATTATAGCGGTGAGAGCGAGCAAAGCAACAATGAGCGGCGAGGTCTGTTCCAATTATTGAGGGTTCGGGATGGCGATTACGCGCGCAAAAGTATAGGCAGTCTTCAGTCTACCACGAGAGGAGAGACATTGTAAAAGTAAGTCTAAGTCTACGGCGAGGAGCGAAAGAGAAAAGTCGAAGTCTACGGTCAGCCACGAAAGGAGAGACATTGTAAAAGTAAATCTTCACCGAGCTACTTAGAAGTTTTCAACCCAAACCGATAAATAATGCGGTAAAAGGCAAAAATCTGCAACTCATAAGATTCTTGTAAGCAAGCAGGTAGTTGGACCGAGTAGATGTGCTAACAATTAGCCAACGGAAGCAAGGGTTTGCTTCATTATAAAGAACTTGAACAATATCGTGCTGAGGGAAAACGATTAGGAGGATCATCCGAGTTCCTGGGAGCCTAGTAATCGCATTTCAACTTCATAGGTGTAGAATCTGTGAGGAAAATTTAGAATCTGTGTAACAATTTTGCAATATAGTGAACTTTTGAACCGGTAAAAGAATGCTGGGACCAGCCGAACAATGCGTAAGTAACCAAAACGCTAATAAAATCTGTAAACGCTAACTAAAAGCGTAAAGTCAGATTTCGTTCGCTTTTCTTGTAGCTTTTCTTTCATTTATCAGCACATTATTTTGAAGTAAATTTTAAACTGTATTGTTAATAAGATCAGTCAATAATTTTCACTGTAAATCATCAAACCCAGTGAAGGCCCTCAGAGATTAAGAGATTTTCATTTTTATTGTAATTGTTTGTAAATTTAAGAAGCCACAAATTAATAAATAAATTTTGCTTGTTAAAAGAATTGATTATCTTTTTCATTTAAATAACCCTAATTCTTGATTATTACATTTAGGCACCACAACGTGGGGCAATTAATTGTAACGCTTTTCGTTTGATTATTACATATATTGTCGCCCAACGTGGGGCTCGATTATTGATGATATTAGAGATCTAAATTTCGTTTTGTGTTCTTCAATTCTAGCTATGAAAAACATTTTAGTCTGTCCTATATAACATGAGCTACAACTTTTACAATTAATTTTAAAAACATTTTGTTGATCAAATAGTTTGATCCGATAGTCTTTTATAAATTCGGTTAATGTGGAATTAATAGATGTAAGAATATAGTTGGAAAAATTATTAAAAATGAAATAAAAAATTAAGAATATAAAATGGTTGACTCTGTTTTTTTTATATAGAAACGAATTGACATTATTACTTGATTTTTTATACCCATATTTTGTTGATAAATTTAATTACGTTAGTCATTTTTTGAGAAAATAGGACAAGTCAAAGTAACGTTACACACATGTATATTAAAATATGCACACTGGAACATAGACAATGAAGAAAATACCACAATGAGACAGGATATGTCGTGAAAAATACGGACTATACGAAATAAATACAGACACGAGACAATAATAAATAAATAAAAAAATTTTAAGGCAACAGGCTACATGAGGGTAATTCACGTTGGGCAACTCCCCTTTAATAGCATAGGAAGGGATTTGAAAGGGGGATGCGGAAGGGTAGAGAAAGGTAGCCAAGGGTTAACTAGGGCCCCCGGGCTATAGTTTAAGGATCCTACCCGGCATTCGTCTATAGAAATGCAGGAAAAACCCTAGTAAAACCTGCATCAGGTAGGTCGGGCATTGGGTACTTGTCCCACGCCCTTCCGATAGCGGGAGAGGAGTTTGCTGTGGGGACGCAGCATTCCCTTCTCCGTGCCTCGACCAGTTTAGAAGGCAGCTGACCGACTAATCCAATAGGAATAGCGAACAACTCTTACCGTATGCCCAAGGTCTGTGAACCCGGAACATACACCTCTCAAAACAGGACGAGATGCCTCGGCTTGTGGGAACCTTAGTTGAAAAACGGAGAGGAAAAGGCATCCCCAAAGGTAGCCCGTTCGTGTCTCTCCTAAAACGTTCTGCCTGCGAGAGAACATCCCTCGCGGGTATTGCCTGCGAGAGAATAGCCGTCGCAGGACAGGATTCATGTGGGAACTTAAGTAAAGAATTATTTATATGAAAACAAAAATAATTTAACTAGAAGAAGTAAAAAGAATTATATACACGTGGAAACAAAAATTTCCATAGTTACAATTATTGTGCGAAAACTATTCTTGGTTTTATTCATGAATTTATCCTATATATTTATTCTTTTCATTTTCATTCGTTCGAACAACGCATTCATCTTCCCGCTCCTAAAAAAACTGACCCAAAATTTAATAAAACACTTAAACCTAAGTGGACATTAAAGGCATTATGTTCGACTAAGGTTTTTTTACAAGATTATATATATTTATTCTTAAATCACTGTCAAGGTTTTTCTTACTATATATGTTACGGCAGTGTTTACTGGCGCTGGTTTCCTCTGTGGATGTCCCACTGACTTCTGTTCCTAATACTCTTTCCTTTGCAGATTCTTTTCTAGCACTTTCTCTTTACTTACGCTGCCTGTCAATTTAGAATCAACATTCGCATCTGAGACGATCTGCTGTTCCATTTTCCACCTGTCCACCTGACCATGTAACCATTTACCTACCGCATCTTTGAAACATGATTTTAATGTTGAAAACCGTGTCAACTTATTTTTTAGTAAACTAAAAATGTTTATATTACCGGTTTAATAAAATTATATATCGGTGTGTGTGTATCGGTGTGTGTGTCTCCTAAGCGTTCCTAAACAATATACTTCGGCGAGTTGTGCGCACGCTCTCGAAGGTTTCTGTCGGCCTCTCAAAAGCTTTAGGCAGCTCCCAAGAAGTAAAAGGGGGTGAAATGTTAAAGCATGCTAAAACGGCCGGTATTAGTGTCGATTAATCACTCTTCTGGGTCTATGTGATTTATAGTTTGTAACTAGATGCTTTTAGTGTATTATTTCAACCCCTTACAGCACCACTAAGGGACGGAGGGGAAGGGATTCACATAAAAATAACGCGAAACAACCGAAATTGGTGTCTAATCCAGGGTTATAGAAGCCAATGAGTTTAATTCTGACATTTAGCATAATCGGTAGTTCAGCCCCTAGGAGTGGGAGTGTAAAAGGGCGAAAACAAATTCTTAAACATTCTTAAACGTAGTAGAGCAATTTCGACAAAACTTTGTTCGCATGTTACTTACGATCCGGGGACAAACACAGAGTGGTTAAGACAAACATATCACTTCTAATGGTGGGGGTGGATGGGGTGGCATTTTTTAAAAAAAACATTCTTAGATGGCCATTATTACAGTCGAATAAAACGTTTACGGGGTCGCTGAATTTAATAGTGTCATTTTAAAATTTTTAAGTGTCTAATTTCAATTCCAAAAGCCAAGGGAGAGAAGCACCCATAGTTGGTGGTCGAAGTGGTGTACACAAAACGTAATGCAGAATAGACCTTGATTGGTGGCGATTCCAAGGTTATAGGAGTCGCTGAGTTTAATTGTTGTACTAATCATGGTCGTTAATGAATTTATATGTTTCTCATCATGAATGTGGACGTGATTCACAAAGACTGCCTGGTAAAGTACCGGGTGTATTATTTATTTTCTTAGAGTTCCACTTAAGTTTTGGTCTCTAAGTAGGTAAAGGTTGATTTTTTTTACTTCTTTAATGTACCAGGAGTACTTTTAGACTTTAATAAGTTAGTCAGTATTTTCACTTTTAATTCGGCGTATTTTTTATGTATTAGGAGAATTCCTGAGTTGTTAAAGTACCTTCAGTCATCATCCTGATTTATCTGTATAAATAGTTAAATGTTCCAAACACTGGCGCTTAAGATGACGGTTTAATGAAATGTTTACCGAGAAGTTAGTGTTGAATGAATTCCTTTTCTGGGCTAATTTAAATAAATACGCGGGAAACGCCCTGCACTTAACTAGCTTTTTTTTATTTCGAGAAAAAAAAACATATGAACCATCTTCCAGAAATACGATGAGACATATTATTACTCAATGTTCAGGGGTTACGAAGCGCGGTAAGTTGAACTTTCTGAACACACCGATAGTATTTAATATTGATCATAGTCCGAAATAGAGTTGGAGTAGATCATAATGACGTTTTAAGAATTTTATACATTAATTTTTTTTGAATATGAAACTGATGATGGCGAGGGTCGACATCTAAATACATGATCAGAAGAAATTAGCTACTTTATGACTGATAAAAAATATGGGGCTATACAACTAAGAATTTAGTTTACTTGTTGAAAGCTGTCTTGATTTTCTCTTTGTTTTCTTAATGTTTTCTTTCTCGTGTTCATTATTAGAAACCCTGCATCCTATAACATAAAAATGTCTAACTTTAAATCGATTCTGAATTAATTTAAAAAATATTATTATTATTTTCTTAAGTATGCATCGATTCCCAGCCGTTCTCTCGTATTCCACGGTTTGTTACTCTCCTAACAATACCTCTGCTCCCCAATGCCACCCATTGTCTTTTTCTTCAGATAAATGTTTCTGAGTCATGGCGTCCTCATCCCAGTAACCATCCTTCACTGCCCGCAACACTTCGACTTGCTGATCGAACATGTAGGGCTTGTTGCGTTCCTCATGCTCCTTAAACCTTTACTCTCGTTGAATCTTCATCACTATCAATCGTCTCTCCAGCTTCCATCACGTTCGTAAAGTGGTGGCGTTTCCGTAAACGCCTAATCTGTTAACCGATATTAAATTTCTCAGCGATAACCAAAATAATTTAAAATAATAAGATGAGGGTTGAGACTAAAAAAAAAGAGGCGGACGTTAGCAACGATTTTCAGAGTTGTGTTGCGCGGTTGCCGTCTTCGAAACCCTCGAACTGTATTAATACGAGCCCAACTGGATTTCCCGCTCATTCATAGTGGGTTAGCAGTTTAATATAATCGTGTGTTCACGGTACGCTGATAAATGTCCCATGCGAAAAGAGATCTGTGAAACTTAAAACGTTGGCCGCGGAGGCATAGCCCGGGATCGACTGCTGCGAGGGCTATTCTCTCGCAGGCAGTACCTGCGTGGGATGTTCTCTCGCAGGCAGAACCTTATAGGAGAGACACGAAGGGGCTACCTTTGGGGATGCCTTTTCCTCTTCGTTTTTGAACTAAGGTTCCCACAAGCCGAGGCACCTCGGCCTGTTTTGAGAGGTGTATGTTCCGGGGTCTCAGACCTTGGGCATACGGTAAGAGTTGTCAGCTATTCCTATTGGAATAGTCGGCCAGCTGCCTCCTAAACTGGTCAAGGCACGGAGAGGGGAAAGCTAAGACCCCACAGCTAACCCCTCTACCGCCATCGGAAGGGCGTGGGACAAGTACCAAATGCCCGACCTACCTGATGCAGGTTTTTGTAGGGTTTTCACTTTTAGGAGAATTGCCGGGTAGGATCCTGAAACCATAGCCCGGGAACCTAGTTAACCCTTGGCTACCTTCCTCTACCCTTCAGCATCCCACTTTCAGTTGCCACCATGTGGATTAACCTCATACAGCCCCCCCCCCCCAAAAAGCATATTATTTTATTGGAAGATAAACCCATTTTTTTTAGCCAAAGAGCTTAGTTATTTTTCCAATCATCCTAACTGTCAAAAAGACAATCGTTTTTAATTTACTAGACAAGGCCTGTCTTTTCACTCTCTGACTCTAGTTGATATTGGTTATGGACAATATTCAAGACCTTTATCAGCAACATTAATTATAAATCCTCTAAATCACTAGATTTACTCATCAAAAATGCAATGACCCTATTAATCTACGCGATAAACATAGCTGATATAAAATTTCTTGTGATGAATGCCCTTCTGTGTATCTTCGTCAAACTACGAGATCTTTAAAAAAATGAGATTTAGGAAAAAAAGACGAACAAAAACGTCCAGTGGTTAATCATTATTCCCTAAATAGCCACATTTATTTTTCGTTAATACTATAATTGTAGATATCGAATATCATGCAAAATAATAAATCATTGCTGACGACCTGTGGTGTAGGGGTCAGCGTGACTGCCTCACATTAGAGAGGCCCGGGGTTCTAAAATAAAAATAAATAATTCAAATTAAAATAAGAAAATGTGCCATTAGTGTCCAAAGCTATACTAGACGACTCAGTAGAGTCTATGTTACTCTCTTCTTAACATATTCAGCATCTATTTAGGTTGATATCGTCATACGGTTTAAGGTTCACCTCATGAGATCCAAGACACGTGACAAGGACTCTGATAATAGTATTATTTTTAACTGTTTGTATTCTTAAGTTCTGTAATTTAATGGCCAAAAAAAAAACATCGGGTTTCAAGTCCTCATGCAGAAAAGAGAAAAAAAAAATGAAAATTATGAGACGGACGAAGCTGTGAAACGAAATAGTTGTTAACAGGATTACTGCTCGTTTCTTTCACTACAACACCTTTTCCTTCTCGTCAAATTCTTAGGGAATATCTTCACGCTACTTTTTTACTTTGCCAGCTTCATTCTCATTTTATTACAAATATCAAAGTATTAAAAAAGTGTCTTTCGTGTTGCGCAGTGTTTAGTTTGAATTTTCCCAACTATCTCTTAGGGATCTTCTTTTATTATAGCCAAATCTCACGTTTCCCACGAAATTAGTTCTCTGTTTTCCTTTTTTTTATTAATTTTCTTCAGAAGGTTGTTATGCTTTAGACGGATAATTATATACAAACAAAATTCCACTGTTGCTAGCCAAGAAAAAGTAAGCCAGACAAGAAGTTTTGGTTATCAAAGAGCGAAGGTTTTACCGGTGTATTTAGCAACCGGTCGAGAAGTTGGAACCCCAAGAACAATATTAATGTAGTTTTCATTTATTTAATCACTGTTATATTAGTATATTTAACATTCCTTTAAATATCGTACGATTATAAGTACAAAGATTGTGCTTTGTAATTGTAATATTGGTTTTCCTGTAATCTTATAACATGACGTGTCCTATTTCCTCGACCGAAGACTAATGGAATTAATAATAAATCTAAAAAAGTTTTGGTTTTGGTTAGTCATGTGCGAGTCTTCAATATTGAAGATAAAATACAACTAAGGAAGGACAAAAATGTTGTGTGCTTCGTCCGGGGCAACATCCATCACAGTAGATAAAAACATACCATATTTTTCAGCCAAGAAAAATAAAAATAAATTTGCTGCCTAGAGGCACAACCTTTACCAGATCTTCAATGTTCAACGAAGCGCAACGCGAGCAAAACCCGGAAATTTATTCCGAAGGCTTAAGAAAATGAATTTTTATTGTTTAGGCGTTTATCTGCAAGTCTATCGTAATGACGAAGAATCCTTGTTAATAGAACGGAATATATCATATATATATATATATATATTAATAAAACAACACAGCCTGATTTAGGTCCTCACTGCCTTTGACAGAAGCTTTAGAATAATTTATTCGTAATCATCTTAAAAAATGAGCACATTGACATTGAGTCCTTTGTGGTATTTGAGGTCCTGAAGCACCTCCTCCTCTTCTTTGAACTCTTTGTTCATCTAACCCTACTATTCCCATTAAGCTTCGTTGATACTGTCTCCTAGGTCCGTTTTGCACATTAAACAACGAGCCAGACATTGTTGAAGAAGCTTCAACTAGAGCTTTCATAGCGTGTCCCTTTTAGGTTAATTGCTGGATTAAACGAATTACCATCGTACCATGTAAAATATGTACATATTTAAAATTTGTATTTTCTATAAATATATTTAACAAAGAAATAATCTTATGATAAAAGTTTTTTCAAATCAATTTTTTTAAAAAAAAATAGCGTTCAAAAATAACAACAGCCATCATAGCGGTAATATTGCGTGTATATGTGGAAGCATAACCATATAAAATACAGGGGTTAAAAATCTTTAGATTAATATCAATTAATATCACGTAGTGCAGACCTCAAAATTAAATACTGAATACACGATATAATCCATAACCTGACTTATCAGTGATATAAAAATTAAAAGCGCTACTGGATGAATTGCAAATCTTGCTAAATTCTTAACCCAGTTTTGAAACATCTGCCTAAAAGACAAATAATAAAACCATTGCTAAAGAAAGCAATAACGTAATAAAATAAAAGAAACAGATAATAAGTGAATAAGACCAATGATTGTAACTAACTAACTAACTCCTTGGCTCGACAGCCCATGAAGGGCCTTGGCCTACCGAGACGGCTGCCAGACTGTCATCTTACATGACACATTCTTTATTTAGGAGTGACACCTGGTCAGAGTGTCGATTCTCCCACAGCCTTAACCCCAGTCTTCTTGACCAGGACGAACACAAACATCCACGCCCATGCCGGGATTCGAACCCGGAACCTCTGTGATGCGAGGCAATGACGCTGGCCACTACATTATTGCTGTTATTATCATCTTGAAATTCCGACGGTTATTTTACAAACGTAAACAAAACAAAAACAGAGACCATTTCTGACAGGGGTTGGTTGGCCAATATACGGTGGTCATGTGGCTTCAATGAACCGACTCTGATGGGATAATATTCCGGCACATTAACACTTGCAGGCTCAGGTGAAAATGCCTGGTAACGGTCAATGGTTGTAACACTGGATTATATAGATTATTTAAAGTAATGAATGACAATAATAATAATGAGTGTGGGTCCTTAACCGATTGCAAAATTAGGTGAAAATAAATTTCCGGAGAAAAGAAATCAATCACAATAAAAGAATAACTTACAGGTATATTCACGATGTTTGTTAACGCTTTATTCTGAACTTCATATTTGTGTCACGGGTCAAAGCTGCATATCGTAGTCGTAATGGTTTCAATATTTGATTATAAATAATTTGTTTGTTGGAGATTAAAATTTGTAGTTTATTTTAATTATGCAACAGTATTGTCTAAAGTTTATGCTTAATTCCGTTTTTTTTTCTTAACATGCTCTTTCCACTTACGTTTTGCGTCTAGAGTCGTGCCTAGGTAGTTGGCGTTGTTCTCATAGTGCCATTTACATGGTTTTATTTATCTTTATCCTCCATTGTTTAGCCCAGTCAGCTATTACATTTCTGTCTTCTTGTAGTCATCTGCACATGTGGCTACCACAGTTCCTTCCAATTTGGAGGATATCGCTAGTATATAAGAAGTATCCAGGACGCTACCTTGTGGCATTTCCGCTCGTATCACTTTCAGGTCCATTTTCTGGATTAATTCTGAAAAATATCTATATGATTTTGATGTCTCTATTTTGTATTTGGAATTTTTTTTGTTTAGTTTATGTACCTCGTCTTCATGCCATACTTTGTCTAAAGCTTGCGAAGAATTTAAGAAGATTGTTGAGATGACTTATTTTAGTTTCTGTTAGTGGCTCGAGCTGTAATTTATCTTTTATGAGATGAATGGCAGTATAGTGCCTGAGTGTAATCCATTTCGGGATTGGTTTAAGCCACGGCGTGACTGGTGACTCTTTCTGGTCGTAATATTTCCAAGTAAGTTGATATGAAAACGTAACAGATTGTTTGATTGAATTCGTCTCCTTGGCACGTGGACGTGCATCTCAATTTTTCAAAGGCAAACTACCCGGGAGAAGAAACAATTCTCTGCCGAGACACAAAGGATACCGCGGTTGCAAACATTTGTCATGATGACTGTCAACTGCATTGTCGGACGAGAGGCGCTAACGGAACGGAGGCCTCCTTCCTCCGGCAATCTCTGTTTCACGAAGACTAGTGAAGCATTGCACACATGACCCGTCGGCGGCAACAATTTCAGATGTGAGATTGCAATTGTCTCCTTGGTATTGCAAAAGTAATTAGCCATCGAGACAAAGGTTTTGGTTCTAACAGCGAAGTCCTCAATTTTAATTTCACACTTATTTTCGTCTGTTGTTTGGCGGTTGAATTATCTAATTTGTTGCCTTGTTGCGAGGGATGTTCTCTCGTAGGCAGAACCTTGTAGGAGAGATACGAAGGGGCTACCTTTGGGGATGCCTCTTCCTCTCCGTTTTCGAACTAAGGTTCCCACAAGCCGAGGCACCTCGGCCTGTTTTTGACAGGTGTATGTTCCGGGGTCACAAATC
Organism: Zhengitettix transpicula; assembly: GCA_037074705.1. Taxonomy (NCBI): domain Eukaryota; kingdom Metazoa; phylum Arthropoda; class Insecta; order Orthoptera; family Tetrigidae; genus Zhengitettix; species Zhengitettix transpicula. The sequence continues at coordinate 226,801,827 of CM073590.1, read as the reverse complement.
TTGGGCATACGGTAATAGTTGTTCGCTATTCCCATTGGAACAGTCGGCCAGCTGCCTCCCAAACTGGTCGAGGCACGGAGAAGGGAATGCTGCGTCCCCACAGAAAGCCCCTCTCCCGCTATCGGAAAGGCGTGGGACCAGTACCAAATGTCTGACCTACCTGATGCAGGTTTTATAGAGTTTGTCCTGCATTACTTTTAGGCGAATGCCGGATAAGATCCTTACTTAACCTTTGCTACCTTTTTCTACCCTTCCGCATACCCCCTTTCAAATCCCTTCCTATGCTATTAAAGGGGAGTTGCCACCACGTGGATTACCCTCGTGTAGCCTGTTACCCTAAAAAAAAGACTGACGAATGTATTACGTAGAAACTGGAACTTACCCGACAGCCAACCCGAATGGCCAAATTTACACTTCGACGGAGTCCTTGATGGTTTAGCCGTAGGACAATCATTGTTAGCGTTTGGCCGACGAAGCCTAATTGAATGTAAATTAGTGACTGGAGCGGAGAGATGGTCTTTCAGATCAATCGATGCCTTCGAGGCAAATATCCGTCTTATTAAAAAAAAAAGGAAGGCGAGACTCGACACAACAAAACATACAAGTACGACTGACACATTAAGTGATGGTAATTAGGGCGAGCGAAGCATCTGAGAAGAAAATTTTAATTACGAATACCAATGTTTCTTTTTACTCACTTTTCATCATGGACATGTTACTGAATAAGAAAAATAGACTTTGAAATATGGATATAAATATCTTCCAATGCAATCACGAAATTTTTACGATTTTAAACGTTTCTTAACGGATGTTTTATTTCGCTCGCAAAACTGTTTATTGAAGGCAGACCGCAATATATATATACACATAACGTTCAAGTTAACTGGGCCAGGATTAGTGATAATGAAACAACAGAGCCTGATTTACGTCCTCACTGTCTTTGACATACATACATCATGGCGTTAGAGCCCTTGCAGGGCTAGAGCCTGCCTCACTATCGAAGTTTTCCTCCTCCATCCTCTTATGTCCAACTCCTTCATATCTTCCTCTTATTCTCCACCCATTTCTTTCTAGGTCTGCCTACACACCTTCTTCCTCCTGGTCTTCCTTTCCATATTCTTTGTAGTAGGGTTCCCTCCTCACTCCTTTCCACATGCCTTGCCCATCTAAGCCTTGCACTCCTTATGGAGCTCACAATTTGGGGGTAATCACAGAGTTCTTTGTTAGTTCTAATTGTCCATTCCTCGTTTTCGTACTTAAGCTCATAAATTATTCGTAGTATTTTTCTTTCCCATGCTGCTGTTCTGAATTCGTCGCAGCCCTCAGCATACACCAGGTTTCTGCTGCATAGGTTCACTACTGGTTTAATTACAGTTTTATAAATCTTTACCTTTCCCTTTTTTGAGAGGTGCTGAGGTTTCAAAAGAGGAAGTAGGGCCAAGTTACATCTGTTCCCCATTTGTAGTCGTTCTCTAATTTCTTCACCTATTATACTACTTTCTGTTACTACTGAACCCAAGTATTTAAAAATCCGAACCCTATCAAAACTGAAGTTCTCTATGGAGATGTTAGTAACATTTTCCCTTCTTTCCTCCTTCCTAGATGCAGTCATATACTTTGTTTTTGTCATATTCGCACTCAGCCCTAATTTAGCTCCTTCCTGTTCTAATTGGGTGAACCTGATTTGTAATTCTTGGGCTGAACTGCTGATTAATACAATGTCATCTGCATATGCCAATATTTGCGTCATTCTGCTGTAAATTAACCCGCCAGGGTTTAATTCCACTTTTATAACTGCTCTTTTCAAAACAATATTAAACAGTATAGCGGAAGGTGTGTCACCCTGTCTCACCCCTTGTTTAATATCGAATTTGGTGGATACTTCTCCTTTCCCTGTCTTTGCCACAAGCTTTCGAATTATTTATTATTAATTGACATATTTAAATGAAGCATAATCAACATGTTGAGAAAGACTCAAGACCAGAAATTACACACATTAAAAACAGCCAAGTCAGTACTAAAAACAATCATGGATCACTCCTCCATAGCGTCCACATCACCTCCAGTACTCTTATAGACTTTGCACACTGTAAGCAGCGCCACATACTAACATAAACCCAAATATTACTACATAAATTTTATAAATTACATAATATATTTAAAAGTTTGGCATAACATATGCCAACAATCCCAATTTACGTTTTGGAATTTATAGTCAGATCCAAGTTCTTAAATACCTTCTAAAAGGCGCCTTTTTTTTCTTTATGCACAATTTTTACATCACCACAACTACAATTACAGGAACATTCGCTGATGATTCACTTGTCATGGCCGTAAATGAAAATCACGTAGCAAGAATTTACAAGACCACCTTAATCTGCTCCAGGTGTGGATGGATAAATGGATAATCAAAGTTAACAACTTAAAATCGGTACAGGTAACATTCGGGAACAACAATACCGTCCAGTAACCATGAACTCCCGGTATCGACCGACACATGTGAAATATCTTGCAATGCATCTCGACTCGAAACTAAATTGGAAAGTACAAATAAAAAGAAACGGATGGACATACGCCTTCGTGAGCTAAACTGGATGATTGATAGAAGGTCAAACCTATCTCTGGAAAATAAAATAATTATATATAAAGTCATCATCAAACCGATTTGGACCTTCGGCATTGAATCAATACGGTCAAGATACAAAAATCGCAGTCGAGAATCCTCAGAGCCATGGATGATGATCCTTGGCATGTTAGTAACCTAACTCTACATCATGATCTACGAATGCCATACATCAAAGATACAATTCAAGAGACAGCAATGAAACACATACGAACCCATTTCTAGAACACAGAATCAACAGAAGAATTGAAGATTGACCTGAAAACGTGGTAACCGGGGACCAATCATTGGACAGGACCTCATCAGGACAGTAATGAATTCAATTATGTAAATTAATTCTAAGCCAACAAAAATAGCCCACAGAATGTAATTATGATTGCAAGTAAATAACATTTTAAAAAATTAGGTCTATAGATGCTTATGAATTTTTACTTCTGCAGTATTTCAAATTATTCTTATGACCACACATTATTTTCTTTAAATCTGTCCTAGTTTGCCCAAAATAGAATTTATTACAATCAGCACATTTTACTTAAAACACTACATTTGTTACGTAATCTAATTATATTTTTTCTTTCGTATTTTGAGCTAATTTCCCTACTTTAATTTCAGGAACCCAGGTTTACAATACTGTAAGTTACATATTCAATAAATTTTTTTATTAATTGTATTATAAATTATCATGATGGAATTTTTAGAAACACGAATTTAAAAATTAGGACATTTATTTGACTTTACAACACCTTAAGAGGTCCTAATAAATTAGATGTGAAACTTTGAGAATGTTTTTTTCTATTATAATGTTTAAAAATATTTAAATTGATAAATTTATAACTAAACAGGTTGATGTTTTCATTTCTTTAAATAAGTTATAAATCCAGATAAGTTTCAGAAATGAAAAACATTTACGTCTGATTGAAAATAATGCATAAGAAAGATAGCCAATTCAGACAAAAAGGGTAATATAAATACCACACAACGTTTCTGGGATCCGGGTCCCTTTCTTCAGGTGCTAAGAAGAGCCTAGAGAAACACAACTGCACTTGTCACGTGACGAAAGGCACAAGGATCCCAGAAACGTTGCGTGGTATTTATATTACCCTTTTCGCCTGAATTTTCTACCTATCTTATTATAGTTTCAGAAATGTTATACATTAAACTTGTATTACATTGACTTGATGTTCAAATCAAGACTGATTTTTTAAGCAATAAAGTTGCTCTTCGGAAACTTTATACCTGCTCGCTCAGCGGTCAGGGTTGATGAAGGTGGGCGGGGGACAGGGAGCGCTCATGGCACGGCCGCTCAAAATACGGCGCGCTTCACAGTCGCAGTCTAGTCTGCGCCGACAGAGCGTTGGAATTTACATTCGAGCACTGTTTTTTTGCAAACGCGGCACCTTTCTCATGCCTAAATCTTTAAACACGTTCTTTGGACTTATTGCAGGTAGGTCGGGCGCTTGGTACTTGTCCCACGCCCTCCCGATGCCGGGAGAGGGGTTTAAGTCACTATTTTTCTTTGTCTCAGTTAAGCTTTCACAAAACACTCTCGATTATGGTTTGAAACAGCTGACACACAAATTATTTACCTGATGCAAGTTTTCTAGGGTTTGTCCTGCATCACTTTAAGGCGAATGCCGGGTACGATCCTTAAAGCCTAGTTAACCCTTGGCTACCTTCTCCTACCCTTCAGCATCCTCCTTTTCAAAACCCTTCCTATCCTATTAAAAGGGGAGTTGCCACAACGTGGATTAAATTATTACGTTTCACATTGATTTATTCGGTGTAAGAGCAAAATAAATTAAAGCGGTAATTGAGTTAGTGAATTAAAATGAATGTTGAAATAAATTTTTTCTAACGGTTTTAAAAAGTGTTTAATAATTTATCAATCTCACTTTAGATCCTTCGCAACTTTTTCCTTCACTCAGTTCATTGACGTTTCATATTTTCGTGATGCAGTTTCAGTCACAAATGTCTCATTTAATTTTACTGTATCACTGTTTCACCTTTACCAGCGGACAAGGAAACATTACCATGGTCTCTTCACAGTTTCTGAACTTCTCTGTGACAGCAGCGGTTGTTGTTTTTTTTAAAAAAAAATACGTGGGCTGTATTAAAATTGACGATGTTTTTGGGCACGTTGATTGCTCGGTCGGGAGCCTCACGTGTGATGCATAGCAATGTTCTTTATTGGCTCGGCCATTATGTAGATCGCGGTTAATACAGCCATCACTCAGCTGCAGCTTTTAGTCCACATTCGATACGCCTTAAACCGATCCTCCTCCTATGAATTTGGTCAGGAGCCACAAGCGAGACGCAGATCTAGGACAAGTCATCATCAACTTTACGGAACGATCACTTTACTAAGTCGACGACAATGTGTTACGTTTCCGACACGAACGTGGCTTCAATCGATACGGGTGTAAAAATCGTAGTTGCTCACGAAGAACGAGTTTCTGTGAGACGTAAATCAGTCTTCGCAGTTGAGATATTTTTAATCTGTTTCCGACTTTACTGGTTCGTCCGCCATGTTTATCAGCGACCATACATTTCAATATAAATTCACTTTGGAATGCAGTTGGCCAATTTAAGTTGAAGAATCCGTGTAATCACGAATGGACCTGAAACTAAACGAAAAAACAATCCATTCGCGAGGACGTTCAAGACAAGCCGCCAGCAAATTAGACGAAATACTTTTGTAGTCGTGTTAAGTCCACGGAAATTCATTATCCCACTTCAGAGAACCTGATTTTTTAAAAAAAGAATTGAGGGAACATTAGAACCGTAGTCGTCCGATCGCCCGCAAAGGTTTCTGTCGGCCTTTCGAAGCGTTAGGATACTCCCGAGGGGTGAACACCTGGTGAAATTTAAAAATATACTACAACGGGGCCGATATTAGCGTCGATTAATTACTTTTCAGGGTCTACGTCATTAAAACTTTCTATCCAGATGTATTTAATGAATAATTTCAACCCATGAAAGCACCAATAAGGGAGGGGAGTTACATAAATATTACGCGAAACAACCAAGAATTGGTTTCAAATCCAGGGTTAAATAAGTCCGTGAGATTAATTCTGACATTCGCTATGTCAGCTAAGTTGTCGTCCAGCCCCTAGGTGTGGGGGTGTGGCAGGATGTGGGTGAAACGCCGCTACATTACTTTTGTAACGAGACTGGTGTTGAATCTGGGGTTATGGAAGTCACTGAGTTTTATTCTAATATACTGGTTAAGTTGTAGCTCAGCCGGTCGGAGTGGGGGTGTATCACGTGAGGGGTTGACACAAAATTACGTTTACAATCTTAACTGTGTAGACCATTCTTTATACACATGTTACTTACGATCCAGGAACAAACACGGAGGGATTAAGACACACGTACCGCCCCTACGGGTGCGGGTAGAGGGGGTTGGAATTTAAAAACATTCCTAAACGGCAATTATTAGAGTCGAATAAAAATTACTTTTCCCTTCAGGGAAACTCGGTGCAAAATAAATCTATAGTATTTTCTCATTGAAATGAAACCATTAGTCAGTCTAACAATAGAGAAAATTGAAACCCGATTTTCTTCATTATTTTTTTTTGTAAAGTTGTGTATAAATATACAATATCTATCAAACCCCATGATAGCAAAATTATTCAGCGTGGACTTGGGCGTTTATTCTTAGATTAATATTGTTATGTTGTTGACGAATCGTTTAATGGTGTTTAAAGTTTGGGACAAATAAAGAAGTGATAAATACTATTAAATTTTTAACTTTTTGTCAAATGGAATATAAACTTCCATTAACCACTTAGCTTAATTCGATATTTCAACTCAGCGAATCCTATAGCCTCGACACTGTTGATTTAATTTTTGTTGAAATCCCCGTACGGTGAGAGGGTTTCCTCCCTTACCAATCAGAGTTGAAATTAGACGCTTTAAAAGTCTAGAATGCAATATCGAAATCGATTTTATCAACTCTAATAATTGCCGTTTAGGAATGTTTTTAAATTCCAACCCCCTCTACCCGCACCCGTAAGGGCGGTACGTGTGTCTTAATCCCTCCGTGTTTGTTCCTGGATCGTAAGTAACATGTATATAAAGAATGGTCTACACAGTTAAGATTGTAAACGTAATTTTGTGTCAACCCCTCACGTGATACACCCCCACTCCGACCGGCTGAGCTACAACTTAACCGGTACATTAGAATAAAACTCAGTGACTTCCATAACCCCAGATTCAACACCAGTCTCGCTACAAAAGTAATGTAGAGGCGTTTCACCCACATCCTCCCACACCCCCACACCTAGCGGTTGGACGACAACTTAGCTGACATAGTGAATGTCAGAATTAATCTCACGGACTTATTTAGCCCTGGATTTGAAACCAATTCTTGGTTGTTTCGCGTAATATTTATGTAACTCCCCTCCACCCCTCTCTTATTGGTGCTTTCAGGGGTTGAAATTATACATTAAATACATCTGGATAGAAAGTTTTAATGACGTAGACCCTGAAAAGTAATTAATCGACGCTAATATCGGCCGTTGTAGTATATTTTTAAATTTCACCAGGTGTTCACCCCTTGGGAGTATCCTAACGCTTCGAAAGGCCGACATAAATCTTTGCGGTCGACCAGGCGACTACGGTTCTAATGTTCCCTCAATTCTTTTTTTAAAAAATCAGGTTCTCTGATGTGGGAGAATGAATTACCGTGGACTTCACACGACTACAAAAGTATTTCGTCTAATATGATGGCGGCTTGTCTTAAACGTGCTTACGAATTATGTATTTTGACGTTTACTTTAAAGTCTATTCGTGATTACATGGATTCTTCAGCTTAAATTGGCCAACTGCATTCCAAAGTGAATTTATATTGAAATGTATGTTTGCTGATAAACATGGCGGACGAAGCAGAAAGTCTGAAGCTGCAATTCAACTGGGTAATAGTAAATGACGAAAAGGAACAAATTTCAGAAATACAAATTATGACCTTCTGTTTGCTAATCCATGCGTCATAAAACACTGAAGAGGTTAGCGAAGTAAATTAATTTGTTTCCTCTCCGTGTTCTGCTTCGATATGGCCACAGCACGCGAGGGTTACCTTGAAGTGTTAAGAAGGTTTCGGATCTCACTAAGGAGTACGGGACTGAAATACAAGAATAGAATATATGTAATGTGTGGATGTTTTGATCGTAGTTAAACCTAGTGTGTGCTTATTACTGTAAACTGCAGAAATCACAGTCACGACCAAACTGTAAATACAATAAGCATGAAGACTCTTTCCGTCACCTGAGCACGTATGGTTATATTTTTTAGGGATAAAAATGCCCATTTGAAACGTTTGTATCTCATAAAAATGCCCATTTGAAACGTTTCTATCTCATAATACGTTTAACATAGATATATAAATACGAGGAAAAGCCACTTCAAGCATTCTCATCATCCTCAAGCATTCTCATCATCTACACGGATCAGGTAAGTCAGCTCTCAGTTACGCTTTTTCATGTTTCGTCACTACTTTCGCTATATATTTGTGTTAGTTTGACGCTGTTCAGAACTACCAATGAAATAAAGAATTGAGTTACACAGACGACCAAGTGTTTAACGAAAATATGAAGGTAACTGTAAAGCATCTCTGAAAGCACGGTCTCTGACGCACGATTTGTCGTCGACACCTTCTCCAGCTGAACTTGGACCATGGGGTTGGAATCCTTCGGGTTTTAGACTCACCCTGTCTATCACGATGGATGACCCTGGTTAGTGGGTAACCTTAATCTGATCCGTATCTTAGTTGTCCCGCGGTCATTGATGGAAGACTCGCAGCTAGAGGATAGCTCCTCGATACTCGTAGAGGGCCAACAGAAGATTGGGACCAGCGTCTTGTAGAGACGAATCTCAGTCACATTAGCAAGCTAGACGACCTTAGGTTAACTGCAGTGTCACTACCCACGAAATAAGCATCGGTCCGTCACAGGCGAGGTCCTCGTCTTTAAACATACTACTGTAAACGCCTCACCATGATATCGAGAGCCGCTCCCTCGCCATTGGCTCTGCTTTCACTGCCCTGCGCTCGCAACACAAAGGCTCCTGAGGTACCTGTCCACTCTGAGCTGGCACGAAACTTACGACTTTCGCAATCCCTCTGTGGCACGAACATTGTGAATAGTCAGCTTCTGCCTCCACCCCACGGAAGGTGACTGAGGTGACCGCGGACCGACATGTGCAGTTAAAGGCATACCAAAGAGGAACAGAAGTAAAATTGAGCAACATGTGACTGATTCTTTATTAAATATTCAAATATAATATATCCTCGAGAACGGTCATAATAAATTAAATAAAAGTATAAATTGTTACAATAAAAACCCAACGTTTCCTCCCTTAATGTGAGACCACATCAACAGTATTGTATTACAATTTATAAAATATTGTTGAAGAATTAGTAAAAAATATAGGGACCTTAAAGCTCATAAAAATTGGTTGCAGTAAGTGTATTGACTCTATTAAGCTACTGTAGGTCACTATATCGCTTATGATGTACTTATCTTGTGTCGGGGGTAATCCACGTTGGGGAACTTCCCTTTAATAGCATAGGAAGGGATTTGAAAGGGGGGATGCGGAAGGGTAGAGGAAGGTAGCGTGAAGAGGTAAAACTTCAAAAAAGTGACACTATCGATGTCGGTTAAATCAAGTGTTGACTGAGGTATTAGAGACAGTCGTGGTGACCCACACGAAAGCAACTTACTTTAAAAGAAGAGATTAAAAATCAATCAAAGGACATAAAACTATACAAGTACAACCAAAGTACAATTTAACACTGTTAAGAATTGGGTAAATATCCTCGTTGATATGTCATTGGTAGAGCTATTTTAAAATCTGCGAGTGTAGAGCAGGTCTGTGTGGGAATGGTGTCAATACTGGAACATTATAAATAAAACCTATATATTTAGCTAAATTCTAGAAGTATCATAAAACTTGCTTAGCGTAGATATTAAAAGAATATTTACCAATATAACGAGAACTATTTGTATTTTTAGAAAACCATTCAAACAATTACGTATTAAACAATTCAGTTTCTTGCATTAGAGTTGTTTAAATATATCAAAATAAAATATTAATTTCGAGAAATTTGTATTAATTATTCCAGTTCGTGTTACAAAGTGTCTGCTTCATTCGTGCTTTGTAGTTGTACAGTGACATAACGCCAATATTTTTATGATGTATTTTTGAATGTGTAGAGAACTTCTACAGCGCGTTGTACTCGATTAAAGCAGCGCCGTATTTAAGACTGTCACGTGACCCTGCATGTGTGTGTGTGTGTGTGTGTTCCACAGGATGCTGACCAAATGCCTGCTGCTCCTGGCGACCATCGGCATGGCGTCCGCTGGCGTAGAGATAGTGAAGAATTTCGTGCCAGCGTCCTCCAATTTAGAAATATTGTACACCGCATTCTTTCAAATCGTCGCTCAAGTTTCTCCTCGCTCTGATTTAGAAATACTCGCGGATGTCTGCCTACTAATACGCATATGCTATGCAGTGGTAAATATAAGGAATTCAGAATTCTAAAGATACTACTTTTACGATTGGACATCTTACGTGGTTCTGTTTTATGTTTCAGCTTTCGTTGTTTCCAAATACGTCAATGCTTGGCCACATCCAACAGTGGAATACTATCTTTGTTCAGGTAATATTTTACATTTAGTCGGCGTAAAATGTTTCCCAAACGTAGTGGCTCGGGCTCTGATTGTCATGAATTCGGTATTTATACATGAATGTTGTAATATATTTTTTATCCTACTGGTATAGAAATAATAGACGTGATCTTAGATGAGTTGATATAGTAACTACCTCACAAAACTGTCCAATAAAATTAACACTCGGTCAGGGATTTTTCAAAATGACAACGGATCAGATGCCGAAAACTATCATCTGTTTTTTGCCTAAAAAGTTATCTCCAAAAGTCTTTATTCATTCTTCTCACTGGGAGAGGAGAAACTTGTGGACTGTCTGCCGAACCAGACGTCTACGACTGTTAAAAAGCGCGTAGTATGAAGACCGAGACTGTAGGGAAGGTTTTCTGGGGATCCCAACCACATCTCAGAACCACACTAGACATGGAGTTAGCAGTCCGTGGACGGAGATTATCATGTAGATAATAGTAAAGGGTGTTTGAATACAATGGCGCATCTCAATAGCACTGTGCATTTATTATGGATCGAAGATGTCGAAGTAAACGAGCAGTCAGACGAGAATGTCAACGTGACTTTACTGGAACTTGTGCGTATTTCTGTGCACTTCTGCGCCGTTCACACTGAAGGGGAAAAGGGGATGGTCATCCATGGGTTTACTCTGTTGACTGCCGTCTGCTGTCCGGTTTAAAATGATGACACCACGATTCGTCGTCGGAGACAATAAGAGGTCAGAAGTGCTTAATCTCGAACGTGATCTCGTGAAGCTGCCATTCCGTGTCTTTGTTTCTACGTGCACTCATGTGGAGCACATTTTTCTGTAATGCAGGTGTGTCAGCAATATATATATATATATATATATATATATTGTAATAAACAAAGAAATCTTTAATGAAGAGAGTTTCTTAAACAAAAAAATTATTTAAAATTTGAAGACATCGTAAATATAATGATTAAAAAAGTGGTCCTAAATTATATGAATAATTAACAAAATTAACTAAGCTTTAAAAGAAATTTATTATTGTTGATAAATTTACATCGTATAAGACCTATTTTATCCAATTAATAACAAATATTTTAATTTTTATTCTGCACTAGCCGGGTGCTCGGCGTTGTTCGTGTACTTATTTATATAAACTCGAAAAAGTATTTAATTGATTACTTAAATATATTCCTTGAGTATTTCAGGATATAATCGTCACTCAGTCTTCATACATTACGAAATATTACATTGATGAAATTGTTAGCTAGACTCACAACTAATATAGCGCGAAAATTAACTTACATTTTCCCCCAAGGATGGTAAAGTAATTCGTATTCTTCTTTATTATCATTCGATGGAGTATTGCTGTATAAAATTATACTTTTTATTTAAATAAAATATTTCTGCTTTAGTTCATTCCTAATAAAGGAGATATTTCCTTTGTTCATCGTAGTAACGTCTTTCTCTCGCGTGACGTCATTGTCTCTTGGCGCGCAGTAATTTAATATTTAATGATCACGGTTTTTACTTATAATTCTTTCCACGTGTATGCTAGGCGTTTCTCACCCTCACAGTACCGGTTCTCGATTTTGGCAGAATACGTATACCAATTTTTGTTGCATTCTGTCCACGCGATAAAATTTGTATAAAGAACAACGTAAATACATACATACATAGATACATACATACAAATATACATCCTTTTTTATTATATAGATAGATGGTGACATTTTTGAACATACATTTCTTATATCATTACAATCAAATTCGTCGAATCTCTTATCTCAGGGTCACTCCTGGGTTTGATAATTAGAACAAACGCAATGTATAAACTGACAATTAACAATTCAAATATAAAAAGTTAACCTAAAACAATATGAAAATAAATGAAAAGAAAACTGAACAAAATCTGACTATACCTTTTTAATTATCGTTTACAAATTTGTATCAAAGTTTTGTTACTCACGGATCGTCTGTCTGGTACCAGATCTCTCTCTTGTACCTTGAAAACTACCACACTAAAAGGCCATTTTTACACAGACTCTACACTTTATTGAAAATTTTAATACACACGATTGAAATACTCGTCCTCTGCTATCTGGAACCTCGGATGAGCCGCGCCCTTTGGTCAGCTAGTGGATGCCGGTCTCCTCTATGCGAAAACTGTTCAATCAGCATGAAGCAACCATTTGCTTCACCGTGTGAAAATTATTATGTAAAACTCTCCTCTACTGTATTATATCTCCCCGTCGAGTTTTAACTGTTTCATCTCTCGTACGCAGATTTTAGACTCCTTCACCTTTCATCGCCGATTCCAGTCTGCCGTTCTCCAAGTGCATACTGATTTTTCCACGTGCGCGGTCTCCATTGTTAAACAAAGGAAAAACCCGCCTTCATTGTCGCCTTTACGTATTCGCACCGCTAACAATTTAATTATATTAATAACAATTAATGGCCTGTTTAATTGGTATTACAATATATATATATATATATATATATATATATTAATTTATTGTTTATAGTCGCGTCAACATAAAAGTCATTGGCAACTTACCGTACTTACTATATTAAATTATTACAATTAGATCATATTAACTATACATTTTATACTTAGTCTCAGATTCATTGTCTATTTAGATTAGATCTTGAATGCCGGTTTACTTGCTAAACTTTAGTAGGTTATTTATTGCCGCTGCTGAGGCACATATCTCCCTTCTCGAGTACTTCTGAATTGTGGCACTTCTAGTCCTGTCGTGTTTTGGGCAGTCGTAGAGGACATGCTGGATCGTCAGGGCAGCCTTGTATACGCTCACAGTTAGGTTGCGGTGACCTAGAGATTAGATACTAGTGCGTGAGGTTAGGGTGGAGAGTTCTAAACGTAGCAACAACCAACTGTCTCCGTGACAGATTACGAGCGTAGGATATTTACTTGACGATGTTGACTTCCTTGACAAAAACCCCTTCATTCCTTCCTCGTCTAAACTTGTACCACTTTTCCTGCAGTATTCTGGCATAGGCTGTCCCCCATCATTTTCATTGCATATTGGACTGTTGTTTTTATTATTCTGTTAGGATGCTTTCATCTTTGCACTTTTGTGCGACCTTTCGTTTCCCTCTATTCCTGTGTGTGCCAATATCCACCCTATCACTACCGTATTATTACTATTTAAAATAGCCATATGTTTTTTTCTGATTTTATTGACGGTACCATTCCATATCTTTTGTTTGGTTATTGTATTTATTGCTGCCAGAGAGTCTGTTTGGATTTAATTCTTTTTGTTTAAGACTATGGATCGTCGATTTATTCTTTCGACGTGTGACCGCAACTTATAAACTCAACACAACACAGAGTAAAAGAAAATACGTATCCGTAAATCTTAACGCATCTCGTTGAATAGAATAAATGTTTTTCCCTTCAATTCCCAGGAGCCAAATGACAAACAGAGCCATCTAAAGGGAAACAGTTCTTTATAAGTACTCGTAACCTCATCTGCAAACTTTTAACTGTAATTTTGCTTCATTTTGTTTTTCAGGTAGTGTCGCAGTTAACCGTAGTGCAAAGAATACAAATTGTTGGCATTGTCGGCCCTGCCCTACTGGTAAGTACACGTACTCATCCTAGAAATGTTTATTACATGCCAATAAGTGAACACCGAAGTCATTTAAATCTTCTTTCAGTATTTTGGAATTCCCATAAACTTTTAGTCGCCTCTGCCTGGGTTACTGCCTCTTGTGGAATATTCAAAAGAAGTTATCAACAGAGAGACCACACGCATATAAAAAATTTTTTTAAAAATGATTACACAATTTAAGTAAATTGGAATAAATGACGCATTGCTAAAATTATCATCCAATTATTTTTCCTTCCCCATGATTTCTGCAATTAATTACTTTTATTTTGTTGAAACTGAGTCAAAAGATGGTTGATAGAGAAAAAAAATACTGCAATAAAAAAAAACTACGTATATGTAAATAAATCAGTAAATTACCGTTATATAAATATTTCAAAACTGAACCTGTTGAAACAATGAAACTTTAATCTGAAATTAATGCCCCATTCTTTACCCATCCGACGATTCACACGTTCAATAATTCACTACCATTTTGTTGTTTAAAAGTTTTGAATTTTCATTTTTAGAACCACCGGAGATCTGGCATTGAGAATGTAGAAGTTTGCATTTGCGAGTTAGGAGTGTCTACAGTTGCACGGAACTAAGTTTCCTCGCCAGCTCTCCCAAGATTATCAATTTTTTGTTTCTGCTGAAAGTATTTATCTTGTTTGACTTTATACAGATCTTTCACTCTATTTGTTTCCTTTCGTTATAAGCTTTTCTTTACTTCTTTCTCTTTATGCGATCTTCTACTTTCTCTTCCGCTCTATCGACCTTAATCTTCGTAATGTTATAAATAATATTTTTACTATTTTACACTGACAATAAAAGGGAGAATTTCTTAGATTACATAAAAATAACATATCGATCAAATTTATTCATTTATAGTAATTTATTTAACATATTTATTACGGTTATAACTTATTAATTCACTACAGTGACGACTCGTGAAGCTATGAGCTACGTCGCCCCAAGCAAACGTTTTCACGAGGATAACAACGTAAAATAATACATGAGTGATAGTGTCACCAATACTCTGATTCTGCTTCATTATTTCCAATAGTGTCTAATTTTTAAACGCGGAATAATTTACCATTTCTAACCCGAAAGTATTTTTCATAGTAAATATTTTGAATAAAGTTACTTTTCGGAACAAGTCACTGGGCAGTTTTGTATTCAGGGTCGTGCGGTAGATTTTCGCGCTATGAAAACTCTTAAATTTTCTTCAAAATAACCTTAGATTTTGAATTTTTTTACTGTACCAAAAATTAACGATTAATATTTTTGTTTTGAAAATATAAACTATAATAAAATAAGATTTATAATTAGTGAATAGTTCGAATTTATTTCTATATCGTTGGTGATGTCGCGTGATGCACTGTCACGACACAACACGGGGGGGGGGGGCGTCCCTTCTGTTTCCTTGTGCTTTCGGCGCTGTAGCACACAACGCTAGCAGTTTGTCGAGCTTTGCGGGTGGTGCAGTAGGGTGAAAAGGTAAAGTTCGCATGCGCAGTAGTGACTAAATTGCCGAATCCGGTGCTGTAACTGGAATAGCACTGGCTGTCCAGCTGGCTGCTTTAGGAGCAAGGCGGGTAGTTTCACCTTCCACATCGAAGCATAGATCGTTCTGTTAAAACGCTATCAAAATGAAGGTTCTTAAAATTAAGAAAAACTATTTCTTCCTAAATAAATTTATGTGATGTAGCACATGATCACGTACTCACGAACCGCCACTGTACAGCGGACATTCGCATTTCCAACAGAACTGTAGTTGCCACTTACGCGGCCAATAAGGCGATACTTGCGAAACACCAGAAATAGTATTGCAATGATTGCAGGAAAACCTAAATGAATTTGAACCCTGGTTAGCTAAATGGAAAATTAAATCTGCACATATCACATTCACTTTAAATAGAGGAACCTGCCCGCTAGTCAACGGTCGACAACTGGCACAAACAGAAGACACCAAGTACGTTGGGGTGGATATGGAAAGGCGCCTGACCTGGAGGAAACGTATCTTCACAAAGAGGAAACAATTCGGTTTGAAACAGAGGCAAATGTACTGGCTTATTAGCAGATGTTCTCAGCTAACGCTGGAAAACGAGAAAACAAGCCGATTTGGACCAATGGTATCCAATTATTTGGAAGGGCAAGTAATTCAAACCTGGAAAACGTAGAACGTTTCCAAAATAAAGATATAAGACAAATAGTAAATGCTCCATGGTACGGAACTAACATCCAAATAGAAAAAAAACCTGCACTTCCATCGATTAAGAGATTTTTTTATGATTTACTTTTATTTTGATCAATTCGTGGCACTTAACTGCCATTCATAATGTTAACCATTCGCAGAGAAAATTACCGTAGTTTTAAAAATGGTTGAAACTAAACATTAACAAACTACAGAACTTGGAATCTGCACAATTATGCGTATAATTCGGTCTTATCCTTAATTAAGAACATCAACATGAGGTGCACTAAGCTGTTCATTTACAAAGGCAAAGTAAGTTTAAAAAGGACATTAATGTGCGTGGAAGCTAATCACATCTAAATAAAAAATATATTCTATAACTTATCTTGCACCTTGTCACTGGAACCAGGAACTTATTACTCCACCTCTTGTACAATTCACATCTAAAATATATGTTTTTATTAAAACAATATATACAAATTGAACGACACAAAATGTTTTTCTGTTTGATGCAGTGCAGCAGAACTATAATGAAGGTTAATAAATATAAATAAAATTAATTCATTAGTTCACTATTAATTTTCGTGTGGTATTCTTACGTAATGACAGTGTTTTGTTCTGTACCGTATCACTTTTAACAGAGAGGAGAAATGGTCAAAGTACTTGTGGGATTGCAAAAGTGATGACGCCATCTTATAGTCCTGAATAAAATCTTACGCCAAAGGAATAATTTGGCTGACAGTGAGAAACAAGTACACTTAAAAAACGTTTTCAGTAATACATTTCATTGTACATGTTACTAGACCTAAATTAATCAATTATTATTAGGGTGGCCTGCTGATGTGAATGTAGGATGATAATAGCAAATATTGCCGGAATTTATTTTAATACATATTTAAACAAAACAGGAAAATTACATTGTTGCTGTAAAACATGGTTGTTATATATATATATATATATATGAACACTGATGCCTGTTTTAATCAGACGATTAATTTATTTTTTTAAAATAAATAATTAGGATCTCTGGTTTTTGAGAATAAATAAACGTGGAAATTCACAGGTCACCATTTTTTGTAAATTTTTTTGTAGGTCTATCCAGGCTATGTATAGGGTAATCCACATAGTGGCATAGGAAAAGGAGTGAAAGGGGGGATGCGGAAAGGTAGAGGAAGGTGGCCAAGGGTTAACGACGGCCCCCGTGCTATGGTTTAGGGATCCAACCCGGCAATTCACCTCAAAGTGTTGCAGGGAAAACCCTAGAAAAACCGTCATCAGGTAGGTCGGGCAAAGTATTTCGTCTAATTTGATGTCACTTGCTTGCGACTGTCATATTTTGACGTTTAGTTTAATGTCTATTCCTGATTAAATCGATTCTTCAAGTTGAATTGGCCAACTGCAACCGAAAAGGAATTTATATTGTTTGCTGATAAACATGGCGGACGAACCAGAAAGTCTGAATTCAACTGGGTAAAGTAAATAATCAGAAGGAGAATAAATCAATTTTCATTAATTACAATTTAAGGCCTTCTCTTTCACTTCCTACCTTTGTTCTCGTTGTTTGCTAATCCATTCATCATAAAACACTGAAGAGGATCGCAAAGTAAATTAATTTGTTTCCTTTCCGTGTTCTGCTTCGATATTGCCACAACACGCGAGGGTCTCTTTGAAGTGGTAGGAAGATCTCAGGTATTGGTAACGGATTTAATTAACAAGAATAGAATATATGTAATGTGTGGATGTTTAGATCGTAGTTAAACCTAGTGTGTGCTGATTTATGTAAGCCGAAGAAGTCACAGTCACGGCCAAACTGTAAATACAATGAGCATGAAGACTCTTTCCGTCACCTGAGCACGTATGGTTATATTTTTCGGGGATAAAAATACTCCTTCCGAACGTTCCTTCCTCATAATACATTCTACATAGGTATATAAATACGAGGAAACGCCGCTTCAAGCATCCTCATCATCTATACAGATCAGGTAAGTCGGCTCTCAGTTGCACCTCTTACTCTTTCATCACTACACAAAGACTCTAGAGGTTTCTGAGCTGGCACGAAACTTACGACAATCCTCCTGTGGCACGAACATTGTGAATAGTCAGCTTCTGCCTTCACCCCACGGAAGATGTCTGAGGTGACCACTGACCGACATGTGCAGTTAAAGGCATACCAAAGAGGAACAAAAGTAAAATTAAACAAAATGTGACTGATTCTTTATTAAATTTTCAAATATAATATATCCTCGAGAACGGTCATAATAAATTAAATAAAAGTATAAACTGTTGCAATAAAAACCCAACGTTTCCTCCCTTAATGTGAGACCACATCAAGAATATTGTATTTCTATTAAGAACAATTTATACAATATTGCTGAAGAATTATTAAAAAATATAGGGACCTCAAAGCTCATAAAAATTGGTAGCAGTAAGTGTATTGACTCTATTAAGCTACTGTGGGTCATCATATCGCTTATGATGTATTTATCTTGTGTCGGCTTTGGTAGGAGGAGGCGTGAAGAGGTAAAACTTCAAAAAAGTGACACTATCATGTCGGTTAAATCAAATGTTGACTGAGGTATTAGAGACAGTCGTGGTGACCCACACGAAAGCAACTTACTTTAAAAGGAGAGATTAAAAATCAATCAAAGGACATAAAACTATAAAAGTACAACCAAAGTACAATTTAACACTGTTAAGAATTGGGTAAATATCCTCGTTGATATGCCATTGGTAGAGCAAGTTTAAAATCTGCGAGTGTAGAGCAGGTCTGTGTGTGAATGGTGTCAATACTGGAACATTATAAATAAAACCTATATATTTAGCTAAATTCTAGAAGTATCATAAAACTTTCTTAGCGTAGATATTAAAAGAATATTTACCAATAAAACGAGAACTATTTGTACAGTGACATAACGCCAATATTTTTATGATGTATTTTTGAAGGTGTAGAGAAATTATACTGCCCGTTGTACTCGATTAAAGCAGCGCCGTATTTAAGACTGCCACGTGACCCTGCATGTGTGTGTGTGTGTGCCACAGGATTCTGACCAAATGCCTGCTGCTCCTGACGAGCATCGGCCTGGCGTCTGGAGGCCGGACGGTATTGGACCAAATTGAGATAAACGACCACAATTTAAAAAATATGATCTACGGCATCCGTGCGCTCGCCAGTGCTTTCATCCCACTTCCTGAAACACATATCGACGTGATTGCGTTTTTGTCAGCTTATTCATGCCTCTACTATAAGGTATTCAGATCCTCAACGATACTACTCTTAAAATCGGTCAATCAATAACTTCTTTTTATGTTTTAGTTTGGCTTGTTTATAAATGCAGATGCGACAAGTTTAAAAGAAACGTGTCTTGCCATCTAACTTAAGGTAACATTTCACACTTGTTGGCCGTAAAGTAAGTTTCCCCAAAAGTAGTACGTCGAACTCTGATGATCATGAATTGGCCATTAATTGTAAAATGTTATAACATCCATTTTTCATCCGACTGCTAGAGATATACAAGTCTTCTTATAGAAATGACTCTAAAAATAAGTCCACAAAAAATAAAGTTCTGACAGGGATAATAAATGTTAAAATGGATCAGATAATTTTTTTAGTGTAACAGGCTACATGAGGTTAATCCACATGGTGGCAACTTCTCTTTAATAGCATAGGAAGGGATTTGAAAGGGGGGATGCGGAAGAGTAGAGGAAGGTAGCCAAGGGTTAACTAGGGCCCCCGGACTATAGTTTAAGGATCCTACCCTCGAGTAGATGTCTCTGTAGTTGGAACAAGGAAGGTCGACGGTGCCGATGTACGACGCGATTATGCCCCACGTGAACTCGTTTTGCGACTTTGTGTTGTTAACTTCGTTCACTAATGCTCTCCAGATAGCTTTGTTTCTTGTTGGACGCACTATGTTTTCGAAACCAAATGGTTCGATGGGTGGTTTGGAAGAAATGAAAGTTGATATTAGCCTAAAAAATTCCAAGGTACTGCTCATGGGTATCATCATCACTATAATGGAATTGGCCACGTAATGGATTATAATGTCCAGCGGCGTTTTAGGGTACAGCGGTGCAACGACAAAAAAATCTTCCATTAAGCTGGTCATATACGGTCTTGCTTGTTTCCCATAGGGCACGGCACAGGAGCGGAACTGAGTCGAGCAGTTGGCCAGGCCCTGTTGGTCGCATAGAGCAGACAACTCTTGAAGACTTCGGTCCATAGCCTCTTTCATCATGAGTGTCAGTGTTTTTGCGAAAGAAATCATCAGGCACGTCGTATTCTGCAACATTCTTCGTAAAGTCAACTGATATGCATAGTGAATATCTTACATACTCTTCAATTTACTCGACTACGCTTTGAAAGAACTAAATCAAATTGTACAAGTTACAGTTATGGAGCAGCGGGATCTTTACCATGGAATAGTTTGTTATAGGATCTGGCGTATCCCCAATCGAGTTTGCATGTTACAAAAAATTGGAATGGACTAATTGTACTCACGCTGGGTTCGACTGTGAGGTCCTGAATGGGCGTCTCCAGATATTCAGAGCAGTGGCTATTAAGGTCGTCGGTGATAGACTGGACAGTGATTTCTGCCAACTCCCGTGAGAAGTGTAACAGCGTCAGATTTTTCAAATCATTTAAGTATCCAGAAATCTGGAAAAGACGATAGAATACAATTTAAAATAGATATAATTGCGAAATGTGGCCACTTTGAAGCTGTCATCATTCCGTGTCCAGATTGACAACTTGTCTAAAGACTTTATGATAACCTTTCTTTCAGTGTATCTGTTTTTCCCCTCGAACTATAAATATGGAAAACTAGACACGTCACTATATGACGTGTTCAACATATCGCCACGACATCTGTAGATCAGCAGTTCCACGTGGACGACCGACGGAATGACAGGTCTCGGTAACGTTAGTTACAATGGACAAAGACTGTAATCTGTGCGCACCTGTATCTCTACCAAAGCAAACTGTTTAGTCGGGCGAATTGATCGGATGCAACCCAACCCGATTCAACTATCGGCCAACAGTTTAGTCTGTAGCGTGCAGTGACCCTTCAGCTGCGCTCACCAGCGTCCACTTAAAATTGACGTTTTTCACCATTGTTGTTAGTTGCACGAGTCGACCAGCGTCGTTTCCAGTCAACGTACTCAGTCAGTCTCTAAACGGATCAGAAACATGTTTCTAAGATCGTCCTCCGCTCTCGTAGTCGAAAGCAATGATCATCAAACATCAAATTCACGATAGGTTGATACTGTCCCAGCCACCATAATATTATCACGAGTTTACTACAACAAAAGGAAAATGGGAGTTTTAATATGAACGGAAGGTTGTCGGGGTCCAGATCTAAGATCTCATCAAAGCTTCCAGGAGAGTTGGATGGCGTCTCTGCGATCAATCCTTCAGAAGACAAAGAAGTTGTAAATTAGAAGATGTATTAACTATAGACAAGATAGTAACAGAGGAAACCTTGGGTGTCCATCCCGAGTGATTGGCAAGTGTCGACATAATCTGAATGTCAAGCGTCCGGACGCGTTACTAACTCAGGTTGCAACAAGTGCTCTCCATCCACTCTGCTTCATAATTGATTGTTGTTACTGTAGCGTTTTTTTATTTGATTAACCATCTGTGACTTACCTCCTTTATGTCTTCTTTCAAGTTCGACTGAGTGTCATTAAAAGTACTCCATTCATAGTCATCATAATTGGAGTTCAGCAGCGGAAATTGGTGAGACCACGTGAATATGGAAAATCCGTACTGTTCAACGAATAATTCGTCCAGCTGCAACAGAAAAGAAAAAAAATGCTCTTCTGTTTGTCGCCAACTTCATTTCCAAGGTCAGTGTGACAAGCAGATGGAACGCCATCAACTCTCTAGTTTGTACTGATCAAGCATCGCAGTGGTGGACCGAATCTGAAATGGTGACGAAAATACACGAAATGAAACGCGTCTGACAAGGTTAGTGATGGACGTGAGAATTCTGTGAGAAAGATCCCGTCTTTTGCTAAGGATTTCTCCGTAATAGTTTCGTAATATTGATACGAATCTCCCGAGACTCGTCTATATTTGGGCGCCAAAAACTTATATTTTCCGCAAGAACTTCATTTAACGAGCCATGAGATAATATATTTAAAATGAAAAATGTACGTCTGATTGAAGATAATGAATAAGAAAGGAACAACAACAACAACCAACTGAACTTGAGCACGCTTCTAATAAGAGTGTCTACAATGCTGTGCTCTGACGGACATATTGTTAGACTCCCGCTAATAAGTACCACGACAATGTGTACGTTTTCATGTTATAACTAGCGAGGTGTAGCAAGACGTGTGTACGTATAAGATGCGCTTTAGGAGCCTTTGTGTCGGCAACTCGGTAGTGTAAAAACTATTGCGACAACATTGACCCTGCAAGGAAATATTATGTTGAGTTCAGGATATGTTGTCCACTAAGAAACTCATCCATAATGGGTAAACGATGACGAGTACAGAGACTTTGCTGATGTATGTAAGTCTCCTTAGTAAGAATATAATGATGTTTTATAAATACGATAGCTCCAAGACGGAGCTCCCTCTGGACTACAATGCTTCCTTCTTCTACTGCGCTTATGAGAAGACTTCTGAAACCTCTACAGCTATATATATATATATATATATATATATATATATATATATGAGTAATCGGAATGGAGGAGTTGACATTGGAGCTCTGTGGATTTACCGTCGTCGTTGGCTTGTATTGGCGTGTCACTGTCGCCGTCAGCATCAGCACACACAGGACTAAGGCGCCCGCCATCTTGAGAGCAACTAACAGCACACGCGCTTCCTTCCTGACTTGCTTCATCTGCGGTTACTGATAGCACCACAGGGTTACCACTGCGACAATACTTGAAAAAATTACGTTGCTGAGCTCAGAGAAAGAAAAATTTTGAGAATTCAACTGGTCTTAGAATATATATTGTAATATACTACATGTGGCTTATAAGTTAAATAATTTACCACATGTTTCATAGCCAAATAATGTGACATACAATTTGAAGATATTAAAAGAAATTTAAATTTGACTAAACTTCGAAGAATTTAAAACACATTAATTATATTATCAAATTTTAATAGCAATAATTAACGTTTAGGTTTGAAATGAAGAAACTGAAATTTAACAAACAATGGCGAGGGTCGAACGCAATTACGTCAACCAAAAAGACAAAAAAACAACCAGCAAGAACAACAAATAAAACATCCAACACTAGTTAATACTTTCACACGTGGTCACATATCATCCCATCCACCGATGTTTGTAGTCAGTATCTGAATACACTGAATATTTGCAATGGACTGCATGATATGGCCTACAATTCAAAATTTCAAATTTTTCTTAGATAATTGGTGATAGTGTGCAGTGTTCATAAACGGTACGTGCAGTGTTTAATTGTTAATTTAATAAAATTAGTAAAATACATTGTAAACTTTGTGTAATTGTTGTGACATTGTACAACATTTCTGTTTATTCAACTCAAAACATTTTCTTTCCTATTACGTTTCATTTTGTAATGTGCAGTTCTCTACTTCTCACGGGGCCCGATAGAGCGACTAAAGATGAGAGTAAAAATTCATATTAATAGCCGTGGTAAAGTTGTGTAAAATTTATATACGAAATTTATTATATATTTTAAATAAATTATTTATATGTTATACTATTCAAAACTTTGTTTTATTATTCAAAACCTACGAATGTTAAGAATTTCTACTAAAATTTTAATAACTTCATTAATCTGATTTAAATTGTGAAAATCATCATAAACTGTAAGTAAAATTTAAATATATTTAAATACTTCAAAAGTAAATTGTAGTGAATAACAACCTTAAGTGGCCGCCCTTGTGTCCGCGGGCCTGAGAAGGAATACATTAAACGTGCACGTGTGCCTGCCCGAGAGGCCAAAAGAAATCGCGGGTACGTGTCCCTTTTTTTTGTATCGTTTGGGGGGGGGGCGGAGTACGAATATATACGCCGAACCCGGGTGAAAGTGGACAGACGCAGGCAGATAGACAGAGTGAGGACTGAAAGTGGAGTGATAGAGGCGAGACGGTGGAGAATTTGGCGAGCGGTAGCCAACAAAAAGGTTTTGGAGAGACGTCCATCGCGGGGAGGCAGGCCGAAGAAGATGTGCCAGTGATCCACTGCAAGTTGGCTGACGCCACAAGGTAAAGTAAGGATCACCATTTCTGTAAAGTGCCTTCAAAAGTTGAATTTTTTTACACAGTGCGGAAATAGATTCTGTTCTTGAATAGCTACCGAGCTGCCCACATTACCCTGTTGAGAAGGAGGACCTTTTAATCAAGCCGGAGCTAATGATAATTTTATTTTGCAGACTAATGTATATCTGCTGGCGCCCAATAATATTTTTTTTGTATTTTCATGTAATAAAGTTTATTTTATATTTAGTAATAAAGGCTAATCATTACAAAATATTACAATAAATTTAATCTAAACGCGTGCAAATTTAATTATTTGAATATCTAAAAGATGTGTATATTTATACATTTAAATAAAGAAATATCAGTCAATTTTAATTCAGAAAAAAAGAATTTTTTAATATGCGACCTCATCAGTTTAAAACTACAAAAATACCAAAACAATTTCAATGACTAGAATAACATTTTTAAGAAACTATTTGGCACACAACAAAAAATTTTGATGGACAGGTCATTCAGTGCTGACTGCCGTGGTCGAAGTGTACAATTGAAAATAGAACGACCAGTAAAAATTAATATACATTGCAGGGGGCTGTTAACAATGGAAAAAAATTAGAATTTTAAATTATAACTATATATATAAATTAAACATTACGAAAGCAAAATGTCGTAAATTTTATTCAAATTGTTTGTATCGTTTTTTATGTTAATAGCTTTTTTATGGGAACTGATATATAGCATTTCACTCAATAACCTCGAAATGTAATTCGTTTCCTCGTCCAAGATTGATACATTACCGGAATGTAATTTGTGATTATTTAAACAAATATGTACATTGTTTTTATGTTCTTTAACCTAGATTTTAATGAACGCTTTGTTTGGCCTATGTAACCTGTGCGGCTTGACACTTCAATTTTATCAATTACGTTATGCTTATCTAAATTTTCGATTTTGTCCTCAATATTTTCAATTAATTTGTGTTGTAAGTAAGCAATGTAAGGTAAAATTATGAAACTACATTTTTTTGTTGCCAATTTTAGTATGTAAATTGTTATTGCTATATTTGATATTATTTAATCTGACCTTTACATTCGACATTTACTTCGATGCGAAGAATAAAGAAAGAATAAACGTACAAAGCTATGGAGACACGCTGCTTAATAACAAGAGATGGTCATTCTTCAACTCAGCATCTTTGATCCAAACAGTTATATTATTACAGTTGTATACATACATATATATAATAACCACCTATAACAGTCACAGAGTAATTATTATCATTATTATCAATTAATAGAGCTTTGAATACATTTTACATTGTAATAACCAGCTCAGAATGACAGGAAGTCTGTCCTTAATGTTTGTCAGATTTGTTGACAAACTGAAACTAGGGACGCTTGAGTGGTGTGTACATTAAAGATAATGATAAAATTATGGGTAAGTGACCTGTTAGCGGATGGAAGGACAGATAATTAGTGCAATTTTGGCAGCTTTTAGAAATAATTGTGTGACCGACATAACCCTAAGAAAAACATCGTAACAGATGAACGACGCAATTAGATTAAAAGGAGACTTTAATATAATTGGTTGAGGGGCTCTCAGAGTGGATGTACAGTAACAGATGTTGTTGTTGGCGAACTTGTAATGCAAAAAACTGTGAAAAACAAGGGAATATTCCGGGAGTCGGGATATATAAATAAGAGAGAGATAAAATGACGCAAGTTAGTTAGTGTTGGTGGAATTCGAGAGAGAGAGGATGTCGTCGTCGAGAGTGTTGGAGTGTTAATCTTGGTCGAGTTACATTCAAGTTTTAGAGGAAGTCAAGTCTGAGTCTGAGTCAGGAGCAGGAGACCGTCGAGAGAGAGAGATTTTAGCATTATCATTTTGTGCGGACTGGAAACGGACGCAGGGCCGAGAGTAATCAGATGAACATCGGCCGTCAACAGTTGTCATCGTGAAGGTTTGACTGCCATCAAAGGAGTTCGAATTCGTCGTGAGGGTGACGTCGTCCACAGTGTGAGTGCAGCCTGGGGTACTTTTTAGCATATACGAAGTGAGTGTGTGGACCCAAGAACGTGTAAGTCCATTTTCTGAATTTATAATTGTAAATTGTAATTAAAGGGTAGAAAGTCAGATTTCGTTACTTTCGTTTATTTCGTTAATTTAGTTTCATTTCATTTTTCATTTAAGTGTAACTGCATCTGTTTAATTGTAAATTTATGTTGTTTTCCTTGTTGTCTCTAACGAATGACCTGAAAAGGACTTTGGACTTTCAAGAGAAGATTTTGTGCGAGGCGGACAAAGGAGAGGAAGCCGTAAGTTAGTAGACGGAGTGTGACAATGCGATTGTCACAGTTCGAAAGGCGGCCGGAACGAAAATTAGAGGAATGGGTTTCTGTCACTGCGCCGTGGCGACGCAAGTGAAAGACAAGGGAGGAAGATGGCATATATATAGAAGAATCGCCTATTGTAAAGTCAGTTGTGGTATAGCACGGGAGAGAGACGGTCAGCGAGCAGCTGTGATCTAGCACGAGAGAGAAGACGGAGCAAGCAGCAGAGTTGGTTGGTGTTAGCGTGAGAGGAAAGACGGAGCAAGCAGCAAAGACAGTTTTTGCTTAGCACGGGAGAGAGACATTTGTGTTTTAGCAAGGGAGAGAAGACGGAGCAAGCAGCAAAGAGTGGAACAGTGGTTATTTAGAGTCAGTGAAGTGAATATCAGGACCTATAAAGTGAATGTCTAAGGAACGAGTCAAGGTGGACCTAGGAAACTGTAAGTTAGAATATACCATATTAAATAATGTAAACGTCGTTAAAGGATAGTAGTCAGATTTCGTTTCCTTCTTCGATAATAAAATTTAGAGGCAAACTATAGGTTAAGTTTATTGTGTTTGATTTGAAAACGTAAATGTTTTTTTTTTTGATGGTTTGGATTCTGTTCTTAGTCAAACCCAGTAAAGACCCAGGAGAGCAAGGGTTCTCATATTTTAATGTTAAAGTAGTAAATTCATTGGTAAATTCTTTTCGTATTTAATAAATTTATTTGTTGTTCATAAAAATTATTCTTTTTTTATTTCGACCCATTTATATGTTTATTACAATTTGGCTACCACAACGGTGGATGGAGATAGGAGTAATAGCTGTTTATTTTTATTGGCTACCACAACGTGGGGCAAATCATTGATAAATAAATATCGGCAAAATAGCTGGTTATTACAAAATACCAGGTTATTTATATGTTGTAATAAACAAAAGGAGGCATTATTTAATTTTTGAAGAATTTCACCCACGTTGTGGTGACATTTATGTAATAATCAAATGTAAGCCGTTTATTTATTTTAATTTTTGAAGAATTCGAGCCCCACGTTGTGGGAACCATTTATGTAATAAACAAAATTGAGCTTTATTTAATTTAAAGAATTTGCCTCTCGTTTAAGCGCCATTTATGTAATAATCAAATAGTAGGTCGTTTATTAAATGAAATAATAATCAAAAATTAACAAACAAAATATTTTTATTTTACTTTGCGGCATTAAATATAATTACAACAAAATTTGAGATCTTTCTCTCAGCGCCTGTACTGGGTTTGACAATGGACACAACAAATTGATTTAAAATCTTATTAACAAAACAGTTTACAATTTACCTAAACAATATGTCGATAGAAAGAAATTAAAAGTAAAGAAATTAACTCTGATTGACAATTAAAAGAGAACGAAATCTGACTTTATCCTTTAATTAAAGTTTACAATTAATCATTAGTTTTAGTTTAGTTACTTACGTAGTGTACAGCTGGTACCAGCATCATTTTTGGTTTCGGAAGTACACTATGGCAAAATTATACACTGATTCTAAATATCGCTTCACAGATTTTACACTACTGAAGTCAAAGGCTCCCAGGATCTCGGATGATCCTCCTGAATGTCAGCTATCTGATGTCTGCTTGCCTTACAGGAATCCTATGATTCGTAGATTTATTAGTCTTTTCTGATTTGGACTTAAACTGCAACGTAGCTCCTCGAAGATTTATTTTAACTGTTTATTCTTTCGGAGCGAAGTAACTTTTCTTTAGCCCCTTGCTGTAGACTTAAACTGTCAACTTTACTATTCCTCTCCTTGCTGCTCACCAGAAAAACTTCATCCGTCAACAGCAATCTTTCATCACCAACTCTATCCTGGCTGGCTATAGACGTAAACTAAAACTGACTTCCTTTCCTGGCTGGCTATAGGCATAAACTGCTAGACTTTCATGCGCGCAAACGCCATTTTGACTTTTCAACAAAAGCGGCTGAACTTGCTTTGTTCGATCAGACCGCTATAATGGATTTATCAAACAATTCAAATTTTATGTCCAAACAATTAATGGCCTAATTAATTGGCATTACAATATATTATATATATATTGTAATGCCTGTTAAGTGAGGCATTGTTTGTGATTGATAGTCTGGACTGTTGGAGGGGCATTATGGAACTTATTTATTTAGGTCTAAGTTTTTCTTCGTCTCGGAAGTGCTGGTTGGGTGGTCTTGAGAATTCGAAACCGTGCACGTGCGTGTGGGGGTGGAGAAGACAAGTAATTGCGGGTCCTGTCTCGATTGTCGGCTTTGACATGACAGAGTAGTTAGCCATTTGTTGACTATGGAACTGCAGCTGCGTAATATAAATCTTGTGATAATGGAAGAATCTGTCAACTGGCATTTGCGACGAAGTTTTCGAACAATGGAAAAAGTAAAAGACTGGGAGGATATAAGGGAGGAGATAAGCTTTTGAGAGTTAGTTGTTCAGAGCTCACCGAAGCTGGAGAATGTGATTAAGAGAGACATTGTTTAAGCAGACTCGTGGTACGTTGGCTGAGTTGACGGTGGCATTAAGGTTGGCGGTCAGAAAGGACAGAAAAAGTCGTCATAGAAATATTGCTGTGCAAAGTTGTCATGTAGAGCTTGCAGAGTAAATGAGTCTTCGCAGAAATACAGCAGAGTAAAGTCGTCGAGATATAACAAACTTTATTTTTCAAACCAACAGTACTTAGTAGAATCTGTGAATTTAATAGAAGCTGTGAAACCCCCACCACAGTGTTCGAAAGGTGAAAGTATCCTGGGCAGCCGTAAGTAGCAAGAGAACAGTAATTTTTCTGTAAACCGACTTAAAAGATAATGTCAGATATCGTTTTTTAGTGGTGATAAAATAAACTGTTTAAATTTAAAATCCATCTTGTAGTATAAGTTCGTCGATAATTAATTTCGTCTATGTCTAGACGATTAAATATTTCTTTTTAAATTAAATCTAAATTTTGTGTTCTTTTATTATGTTTAAATGTTCTGCCGTTATCAAACCTAGTTGAGACCCTGAGAGTATTTTTTTATTAAATTCTACTAATCTTTTGTTAAATGAAATTGTTTGTTTGTAAAAGTAAAATAATCTTTTTATGTAAGCCACCCTTTATTAATTATTACAAAATGTCACCACAACAAGTGGCAATTATAAATTAATTTTAAAAACTTATAAAAATGTATATTACAATATATATATATATATATATATATAACCATCTCTAATAGTTATCGAGCAGTTTTTCATATCGTTATTATTCAGAGATCGTTTGGATATATTAAAAAACGAACATATAAGATCAATTTTGACAGGAATACAGAATAATAATAATAATAACCTAAATCACTGTAGTATATAATAAATCCTCTTCGTTGATGTTATTTCCATATATATGAAAGCTGTTATCGGATTTAATGCTACGATCAATTATTTTTTAATAAATTAACCTGGACTACACACGACTACGAAACCAGTAAATTATTCAACGTTTCCGTTTTCTGTTCTGCTTTAGATGGTAAAATTTTCACAGCACACGAGAATCTCCTTAATTCGTGTTTCGTTAGTCACAAATTGGTAACGTACTGATTTAACAACGAAAGAATATTTGTAACGTGTGGGATGCTTTTTCTGATAGTAGCTAGACCTAGTGTGTGCTGATTTTTTTAAACCGCAGAAGTCACAGTCACGGCCATAATGTAAATACAATATACACGAAGGCTCTTTACGTCACCTAAGCACGTTTGGTTATATTTTCCAGGGATAAAAAAAATGCCCATTCCGAACGTTCCTTTCTCATAATAAGTTATACATAGATATATAAATACGAGGAACCGCCGCTTCTAGCATTCTCATCACCTTTATAAGTCAGGTAAGTCAGCTCCTGACTGCTGTTTTGTCACTACAAACTGTTTTAACCAAAATTCAATACAACTATAACAAATTTGTTATATAACATATATATATATATATTGTAATAAACAAAATTTAATAGTTATGTAACTATTTAATTATTTGAAGAATTCGAGCCCGATGTTGTGATAGTCAAATTGTAATAAACAATAATAGAAGTTTTTAATTAATTCAAATTTAAACTATTTACCTCACGTGAAGCGCCATTTACGTAATAATCAAATAGTAACATTTTTAATTTAAATTAAAGTGAAAAACTTATTAACAAACCAAATATTTATTTAATTTGTGGCAATAAAGATAATTTGGGATATTTCTCTCTCTCTCAGGACCTCCACTGGGTTTGATAATGGACACAACAAATTGATTTAAAAATCTTATTAACAAACAGTTCACAATTTACCTAATCAATATGTCGATAGAAAGAAATTAAAAGTAAAGAAATTAACTCTGATTGATTATTAAAAGAGAACGAAATCTGACTATCCTTTAATTAAAGTTTACAATTAATCATTAGTTTTGGTTTTGTTACTTACATCTGTCCAGCTGGTACCAGCATTCTTTTTGGTTTCGGAAGTACACTATTGCAAACTTTTACACTGATTCTACAAGTCGACTCACAGATTTTACACTATTGAAGTTAAAATTGATAGGCTCACAGGGACTCGGATGATCCTCCTGAATGTCAGCTATCTGATGTCTGCTCGCCTTACAGGATTCGTAGATTTATTAGTGTTTTACTGAATTGGACGTAAACTGCAACGTAGCTCCTTTACGATTTATTTTAACTGTTTATTCTTTCGGAGCGAACTAACTTTTCTTATGCTCCTGGTTGTAGACGTAAAAACAACTGACTTCCTTTCCTGGCTGGCTACAGACGTAAAGCTCTCTTAGACTTTCCTGGCTGGCTATAGACGTAAACTGCTTTTACTTAGCGATATTTACGAGGTATTACTTCCGTGAATGTTTTTACTTTGTCTTAAATTCACAACTTTGTTTAATAATACATTAACGACGGCTAGTCTCTGCTCTAGTATTATTTGTTCCGTCCTCTGAAATGTCCCGCCACCAACTGACTCCTAGTGCTCTCGAGTTTCAGCACGCATACGCCATTTTTGACATTTCGACAAAGCAAGTGAGCTTGCTTTTCCATTGTCGCTTTGTTCGATCAGACCGCTATAATGGATTTCACAAACAATTCAAATTTTATGTCCAAACAATTAATGGCCTAATTAATTGGCATTACAATATATGTATATATATATAATATGACCGACGATATAAACGAGTTTAATATGAAGTGAAATTGTGCCAAATGTACATATATACATAAATAAGCCCGGATTTTACTCCATCTTGGTTGTATTCGCGTTTTTTGTAACGACCCTCCTTGCCGAAAATGGTAGAAATTAAGTACAAAAATAGGTGGAGAAACATAATTATCCGGCGCAAATATCGGCCATTTTTGATAATTTCACACCAATCCACCCCCTCCCCCGTGTCTTACCCCCACAGTGTTTGTTTCCTGTTCGAAAGGAACACTTGCAATCAATTTCTTTCAGGGTTGCAGATTTGCTAGCGGAACATACACACATTGTAACCTCATCCACCCCAACTCGTTGCTGTAGGGAAAAAAAAAATCTTAACCGGCAAATTGAATGTTGTAATTAAACACAGCGACGCCCGTAATCGACTCCAATCACTGTTTTTTTACTTTTATGTAACTCCTCTCCACTCCCACCCCTAACGGTGTTGCCATCCTATGCCGAAAGGGGTTGAATTTATACACAATCAACATCGAGCAAAACAATGAAAAAATATTTATTCTACGAAAGCATAATCTGTTTTAGGCCGTTCGAAAATTTCATCCATCTTACAACGTTTGCCCCTGGGGTTGGTAGCCGTGTTTTACCACTACCGTGTTTGTTTCCGGTTTGAAAGAAACACGTTTACAAAAATTGTTCATATTTGCGCCATCCATTTTTTTTCCATCCCTTTTTATTATATAGGTACAATAGTGATATGTATCGAAAACGGTGAGAAGAATTAAAAGTATAAATTGTTGTAATAACAAGTTTCAGATTAAAGTAACTGCCGAAGTAAAATCCATCGTTTCTTCCCTTTTTCTGAGACATCTTCAAGAGTATTGCATTTCCATTGAGTATAATCTACACAACATTGCAAATAAAGGAGTTCAAAGCTCTTACAACTTTTAGACGCTCTATCGTTCAAAATGGCAGTTTCGACAACATATAAATTATTAAATAAATACGACATAAACTGCAGAGAAGGATCACAAGTGTCAAGATCGCATAGAAGGTATTTTTTTGTTAAAGCTGACAAGAAGGAGGCCTTGGAAAAGTCAGGCAGAAAGACCGACAAAATGCAGTTAAAGCCCCCCTCACGCGGTCAATATTATTGTGCCAGTATCGATTTTCTTCAATATATAGATCGTTTCGAAAATGTGTTGTAACAATGTGTTGTATTGCCCCCAAAAATACGGACGAAAAATAAAACGAATTAAAATTTATTGTAAACATTATTGTATGTGTAAGGCAAATATTCTCCTGTATGTTTATTGCAGGTTTTTGAGTTTTGTCAACTGACTTGTGCAGTTGTCTCTCTCTATGCTCTTGGGTACTATAGTAGTTAAAGGAATATTCACCAATAAGACGTGAAGAATTAAAGCCTGCGAGAGGATTCTCTTGCAGGTAACCTGCGAGGGATTTTCTCTCGCAGGCAGAACCTTTTAGGAGAGATACGAAGGGGCTACCTTTGGGTATGCCTTTTCCTCTCCGTTTTTGAACTAAGGTTCCCACAAGCCGAGGCGCCTCGACCTGTTTTGAGAGGTGTATGTTCCGGGGTCGCAGACCTTGGGCATACGGTAAAAGTTGTTCGCTATTCCCATTGGAATAGTCGGCCAGCTGCCTCCTAAACTGTCGAGGCACGGAGAAGGCAATGCTGCGTCCCCACAGCAAACTCCTCTCCCGCTATCGAAAGGGCGTGGGACAAGTACCCAATGCCCGACCTACCCGATGCAGGTTTTTCTGGGGGTTTTCCCTGCATTTCTTTAGGCGAATGCCGGGTAGGATCCTTGAACCATAGCCTGGGGGCCCTAGTAACCCTTGGCTACCTTCCTCTACCCTTCCGCATCCCCCCTTTCTAATCCCTTCCTATGCTATCAAAGGGGAGTTGCCCAATGTGGATCACCCTCATGTAGCCTGTTGCCCTAAAAAAAAAAAGACGTGAAGATTTCTCTATTTAGGAAAATCTTCTCTTTTCAGAACGATTCTACAAGTTACTTTTTGAATTTACCAGTTTTTTCTTGCATTATGGTTGTTTAAATAATAAAAAAATAAATTAATAATACTGACAAAAGCAGAGATGACATAAATACCACAGAACAGGACGCTGCAGTTTGATGTTTGTCAGCTGAATTAAAGCAACGCCGTATTAGAGGCTGCATGTGTGTGTGTGTGTGTGTCTTCCACAGGATGCTGACCAAATGCCTGCTGCTGCTGGCGACCATCGGCCTGGCGTCCGCAGGCGGCGAAGCGTTGTTGAACGACATCGTGCCTTCTAAACATGAAACTTCCGTTCCCCTCAACGCCTGCCTTAAGTACATAAGTAATTACATCTATGACGATGAGGAGGGCACGGTGATGACCCTCGTGATAGGAACAGTGTCGATGGAACTGGTAAATATAAGTGATGCAGATCGCCAACGGTACAACTCTTGCAACCTTTCCAAAACGATGTGATTTGTGCTTCAGGTACGCATGTGCGTTGGTGCCGCTGTGAGTGTCATCGTCAAGGACTGTCGTGGATTCTTGCGTAAGGTAACGTCTCACAGTTATCAACCGAAAAATAAGTTTCCCACAGGCAGGAGCACGGAGTGTGGTTGTTGTGGAAGACATTCACAGTAGGCTGTCACAGTATCCTTCTTAGTACGACTGGTAGGGAGTTTCTACAGGGAAAAATAGTCCAGAAAAATTAAAATTCAGGGAGGGGAAATGGGTATTAAAACGGATCATAAGACGGAGAGTATAATCTGTGTGTTAACTGTATAGTAATTGTTTATTCATTCTTCCCACTGGGAGACAAGAAGTCTTATGAACTCAACACAACAGCCACACTAGAGTTCTTCTGGTATCTGCCACCAACCAGAAGTAGCGAAAATTGATTTTTATGTAGTTTCCTGTGCAACCCGTTCTTTGACATTCTGATTCACATTTTTTTTTCAGGCATTGCATTCCGTAAACATTCACGTAAAAATAAGAGTTCTAGAGAGGGTCGGCGCCCTGCTGGAGGTAAGGACATTTCCTCATCCAAGTAAGGTTTACGATTGGCCCATGAGGGAACACAAAAGTAATTTAAATCGTCTTTCAGTTTTTAGGTATTGACGTAAATACGGAGGCGCGTCGGCCTGGATTACTGTCTATACAGATATATTGAGCTGGAGCAACCAAGACGAACCACATGCAGAAAAAACTTTTTTTTATAAAAATTAATGCAATTCTAGTACATTGGATTAAATGACGCATTTCGCAAATCTCTTACCCTGTGGATTTTTTAATGATTTACTTTTATATTGATCAATTCGTGGCACTTAACTGCCATTCATAATGTTAACCATTAGCAGATAAAATTACCGTAGTTTTAAAAATGGTTGAAGCTAAACATTAACAAACTACAGAACTTGGTATCTGCACAATCATGCGAATAATTCGGTCTTATCCTTAATTTACCTCACTAACATTTATTTTTTGAATTATTTTTATTTTCCACCTGGTATGTAGGGGGACAGGTTCTGAGATTATGTTAAAATAACATCCTGTAACCTGCTTTCACTTCCAAGATGACAGACACAGAATTTTATTGGGGTCCAGCTTTATATAACTTACTTTCTGGCGTAGGATTGTTTAAGAACAACAACACGAGGTAGACTAAGCCATTTATTTACAAAGGCAAAGTAAGTTTGGAAAAGGACATGAATGTGCGTGGAAGCTAAACACATCTAAATATAAAATATATTCTATAACTTATCTTGCATCCTCGTCACTGGAACCAGGAACTTATTACACCACCTCTTGTACAATTACTCGTTTAATATATTAAGCCGAGGCACCTCGGCCTGTTTTGAGAGGTGTATGTTCCGAGGTCACAGACCTTGAGCGTACGGTAAGAGTTGTCCGCTATTCCCATTGGAATAGTCGGCCAACTGCCTCGTAAACTGGTCGTGGCACGGAGAAGTGAATGCTGCGTCTCCACAGAAAACTCCTCTCCCGCTATCGGAAGGGCGTGGGACAAGTACCCAATGCCCGACCTACCTGATGCAGGTTTTTCTAGGGTTTTCCCTGCATTTCTTTATGTGAATGCCAGGTAGGATCCTTAAAATATAGCCCGGGGGCCCTAGTTAACCCTTGGCTACCTTCCTCTACCCTTCCGCATCCCCCCTTTCAAATCCCTTCCTATGCTATTAAAGGGGAGTTGTCCAAAGTGGATCACCCTCAAGTTGCCTGTTGCACTAAAAAAAACAAAAAAAAACAATTACTCGTTTAATACATTTGTATTAAAACTATATATACAAATTTAACGACGCAAAATGTTTTTCTCTTTGATGCAGTGCAGCAGAACTATAATAAAGGTTAATTAATATAAATAAAATTAATTTATTAGTTCACTATTAATTTTCGTGTTGTATTCTTACTTAATGACACTCTTATGTTCCGTACAATTTACACGCCACTGAGCATTAAATTAGCCAATTATTATTCCTCTGAGGATGTCCTGAGATTAAGAACACCTGATCATGTGAATAAAGGATGAAAATAGCAAATATTACCTGAATTTATTTTAATAAATATTTAAACAAAACAGGAAAATTACATTGTTGCTGTAAAACATGGTTGTTGTTGTATATATATGGAAACTGATGCCTGTTTTGATCCAACGTCAATTTATTTATTTTTTAAATAATAATCAATTTCTCTGCTTTTGGAGAATGAATAAACGCAGACTTCACAGGACTACCATTTTTTTATAGGTGTAGCCAGGCTATGTATAGGGTAATCCACATAGTGGCAACTCCCCTTTAATAGCATAGGAAAAAGTGTTAAAGGGGGGATGCGGAAGGTAGAGCAAGGTAGCCAAGGGGTAACTAGGGCCCCCGGGCTATGGTTTAAGGATCCAACCCGGCAATTCGCCTCAAAGTTATGCAGGGAAAACCCTAGAAAAACCTGCATCAGAGAGGTCGGGCAAAGTATTTCGTCTAATTTGATGTCGGCTTGTCTTAAACGTGCTTGCGACTGACATATTTTGACGTTTAGTTTAAAGTCTATTCCTGATTAAATCGATTCTTCAAGTTAAATTGTTAGCTGATAAACATGGCGGACGAACCAGAAAGTCTGAATTCAACTAGTTAAAGTAAATAATCAGAAGGAGAATAAATCAATTTTCATTAATTACAAATTAAAACCTTCTCTTGCACTTCCTACCTCTGTTCTCGTTGTTTGCTAATCCATTCATCATAAAACACTGAAGAGGATCGCAAAGTAAATTAATTTGTTTCCTTTCCGTGTTCTGCTTCGATATTGCCACAACACGCGAGGGTCTCTTTGAAGTGGTAGGAGGATCTCAGGTATTGGTAACGGATTTAATTAACGAGAATAGAATATATGTAATGTGTGGATGCTGGGATCGTAGTTAAACCTAGTGTGTGCTGATTTATGTAAACCGCAGAAGTCACAGTCACGACCAAACTGTAAATACAATGAGCATGAAGACTCTTTCCGTCACCTGAGCACGTATGGTTATATCTTTCGGGGATAAAAATACCCATTCCGAACGTTCCTTTCTCATAATACATTTTACATAGGTATATAAATACGAGGAAACGCCGCTTCAAGCATCCTCATCATCTATACAGATCAGGTAAGTCGGCTCTCAGTTGCACCTCTTACTCTTTCATCACTACTTTGCCTATATTTTCTGCTTGTGCAGACGATGATCAAAACTACCGATGAAGTACAGAGTTGAGGAACATAACGACCAACTCTCAATAAAAATTTACAAAATCTCTTAAGGTCGTCCCCGCGTGAGGAGCTTCTACCAGACGATTTTTCCTCGACGTTGATGAAGATGTCTGTTAACAGACGAATGCTGCTGTATATATAACGTAGTAATGAAAGACACCTTTACTGAATTGACGGGGTTATATCGTATTAAGAGTTATACCTACTTTACCAGGATAATTAACATATGCAATAATGTCCTATGGCCAAGAATGTTCAGAATAACTTTATTAAAAGTATTATGAATGGTTTGAGGGTAAAGCTGAGGGAAGGGAGTCCTTTTTAAAACCGATATAAAAATACCGACAATGTTCTTTACACTGTCAATATTATTAAATCAAGGACGATTTTCTTCTATATGTTGATAGTTTGAGAGATAAATTTTAACAATTATATGGATCTTTATCTGCATTTTTCCGTCTTTTCTTCTATTTGTTTTTTTGAGTGCCACAGCCACCGCAATTAGAATAATTGGCCCGTGTGAGCCATGATTCAATTTACCACCTTCAATAATGTTCACCGTCAAAGGGACTTATATTGATCGTAGCGCCCGTATGACGCGGGGGAATTACACAAAAAATGAAAGGCGGTAAAAACCCGAGATTGGTGTCCAATTTGGTGTTATGGAAATCGCTGAAATTATTTCTGATATTCTAGTTGTCGATTAAGTAGTACTGCAGCCTCTAGGGGTGGGGATGGACGGGAGTGTAAGAATGTTCCGAGTACAATCTTAAAAAACGTTGTACACATGTTACTTACGATCCAGGAACAAACACTGGATGGGTAAAACTCCCCTATCAACTATAGTGAGGGAGGTATTTTAATCTCTCTGAAAGTACCGGGAGCTTCTTTGACGTACCAGTACATTTCATAACTCGATTAAGCTAATCAGAGTCATCATAATGAAGAATTTAACTTTCTGTCAGCTTGGGTTGGGGAGAAGGCGTAAAGAGCTAAATGTTTTTTTTAAAAAAAAAAAGTGACGCTCTTGATGCCTTTTAAATCATATGTTGACCGAGCGTCGTATTCAACACTTCTTTGGGATAACATAATTAAATACCCGGGCAACGTTGAGCAGTCAGCTAGTTATTTAAATATATTACAGGAGACAAAGCGTGGACGGACAAGTCAATCAACTTTGATTGACAGATCACATATTAGAAAATCAAAACAAAAACAACGGATGTAGAATAATGTTTTTTTTTTATAAATACAATTTTCTAAATTTGAAATAAATTACATGCAACGCTGTTTACGGATATTTTATACACCAAAACAAATTTAGAAGAGAATCAGTGTTAAGAATGGTATAAAGTCTTCTCTGTCACTGGTAGTTAAGTTCAAAATCTTCCAGTGAAATAGACCATGTTAGTTTGGTGTTAATTCTGATATATATATATATATATATATATATATATTGTAGTAATTATCAACTTGGAACAAATTAAAATGGCCACACGTTGATGTTCCCAAGATGTAAGTAATGCTTATTAAAAGAACAATACTTAATAAGATTTAGCCACCCGTTGGTGAAGCCAAAATGTAGGAAAATAGAATGAAAACAATTTAAAATGAAATTATATTAAAGTTAGCCCGCGTTGAAATACTTTAATTTTTACATGAAAGGATAATAATAAAATTTTATTCAATTACACAAACTCATTATATTAAAATAATTATTCGCCGATCTTTTACATTTATTTCATACAAACTAACAAATTTTCTCTTGATCTCTGGGTCCTTTCTGGGCCTTTAAATAAAGAATATTTTACTCCCTTTTCAAACAATCAAATTACAAATTAATATTTTACAAATTTTATTAAAAAAAATCGAAATATGACGATGTTATATTTAATCAAACGTTTACAAAATAATTTAAATGATTTATAACTCACAGTTATCCTTGGTACCTGGGCAATTGAATCATTTCATCGACACGAGTTGTTCGCTATTCCCATTGGAATAGTCGGCCACCTTCCTCCTAAACTGGTCGAGGCACGGAGAAGGCAATGCTGCGTACCCACAGAAAACTCCTCTCCCGCTATCAGAAGGGCGTGGGACAAGTACCCAATGCCTGACCTACCTGATGCAGGTTTTTCTAGGGTTTTCCCTGTATTTCTTTAGGCGAATGCCAGGTAGGATCCTTAAAATATAGCCCGGGGGCCCTAGTTAACCCTTGGCTACCTTCCTCTACCCTTCCGCATCCCCCCTTTCAAATCCCTTCCTATGCTATTAAAGGGGAGTTGCCCAATGTGGATCACCCTCATGTAGCCTGTTGCCCTAAAAAAAAAGACACTCAATTAAAAATAATAATAAAACAGGCCATTCTTACACTGAGTTTACACTTCACTTTTGATTTGCAACATTGGCGGCACCTCGTAGACGAACTTTTCTACCAATTACTCCGCTGTGACACAGAAATTCCTCCTCGTAGAACTTTAAGATTGTTTTTCGTAACCTGTAACACTCAGAAATCTTTCTGAGTCACCATCTGCGTGAATGCCGGCCAACTTTACTTTTTCAAAATGTCTATTTTATTTAGGTTACAACCGCTTGCTGTCGTTTATTATTCCTGACTGCCATTTAACTTTACTTTTAAATATGTGAAATCGTCTTTCTGACACGACCACGTTCTGTCGTTTCTGACCGCCGACTGTAAAAATTCACCAACCCCGCGCGCCATGTCTAACAATACCTTCGCCTGTTTCATTATCGTCCATTCTTGTGTCTTTGTGTCTTTTGGCGATAACAATTCCAGTTCAACAGTTTATAATTATTAAATATTAATTGCCCTTTAATTATTACTATATATATATATATATATATATATATATATATTAGTAAATATTAATTTAATAACTATGTTACGAAAAATTTATAATTATAATTTTGTATTAATATTTAGTTAAAATATAGTTTATATATATATATAACAAATTATATATTTATTATTTAGATTATTTGGGTATTCCATTGTAGATAAGTGAGCAAGAAATAGTAAAAAAAGGCAAAGAAAAGTAAAAAAGAAAAGCAAATAAAACAAGAAAAACAGAAAGAAATAGGCAGGTGAAAGTGATGACGAGAAATACCATCTACAGAAGAGAAAAAACATGTAGAGTTACACTTCAAGCGAATAAAACAAAAGAAAACAGAAAGTGAAAGGCAGTGTGCAAGAAACAAGTTAGGTCAAAGAGAAGACATGAAAAATCGTCAGGAAGTTCAGTGAAATATGTAGAAACGGTTTGAACAGTACAGAAAAAAACTCTGTTCGTCTTCATGTAGAGATCAGGGCAACATGAGAGTCCAAACCTACTAATTTCGGCCTGGTCGTACCAGAACATAGAGTCCACCAGTTTGTTTCAAACGTTTCATTCGTACTGTATAGTTTTTATCATGTGTTATGACAGCAGCCACATATGTGTGTGTGTTCCACAGGATGCTGACCAAATGCGTGCTGCTCCTGGCGACCATCGGCCTGGCGTCCGCAGGCAGTGAGATGTTGGACAGAGTCGTGCCTCAGGGACACAAATTACGCCCTTGCGCCGACACGTTGTACGTCTTCGTAGGTCTTTTTGTAGGATATGATGATGAAAAGTGCTCCTTGATTTCCGTAATAAGTATTAAATTAATTCTTAACGTGGTAAGTATGAGGAATTTAGATACCCAAAGATACAACTGTTACGATCGGACGTTCGAAAAAGGTGTGATTTATGTTTCAGATATTACAAATTGGTGGTGGCACTGATGTCAGACTGCTCGCCAGAGAATGTGATGGATTCGTGACTACGGTAAGATTTTATGGTTCTCTGTAGTAAAATGGGTTTCACAAAAGTGGTAGCTTGAGCTCTGATTGTCTGTAGAATGTTGGAATATCCTTTCTTTTAACGGACTGGCAGAGAAATAATTAGCGGGATCTTAGAAGAGTTCTCAAAGTAACCACCGGACGATAAAGTGCAGAAAAATTAAACGTCCGGCAGGGGTACTTAACATTAAAACGGATCAGATGCCGAAAACTATCATCTGTTTTTTGCCTAAAAAGTTATCTCCAAAAGTCTTTATTTATTCTTCTCACTGGGAGAGAAGAAACTTGGGGACTGTCTGCCGAACCAGACGTCTACGACTGTTAAAAAGCGCGTAATATGAAGACCGAGACTGTAGGGAAGGTTTTCTGGGGATTCCACACACATATCAGAACCACACTAGTCATGCAGTTGGCAACCCGTGGACGGAGATTATCATGTAGATAATTGTGAAGGGTGTTTCAATACAATGGCGCATCTCAATAGCACTGTGCATTTATTATGGATCGAAGATGTCGAAGTAAACGGGCAGTCAGACGAGAATGTCAACGTGTCTTTACTGGAACTTGTGCGTATTTCTCTGAACTACTGCTCCGTTTATGTTGAAGGGGAAAGGGGAGGGTAATCCATGGGTTTCCACTGTTGACTGCCGTCTGCTGTCTGGTTCAAAATTCGTCCCCTGAGGCAGTACAGGTCTGGAGTTCCTAAATCGGAACGGCGTGGGACAAGTACCCAATGCCCGACCTACCCGATTCAGGTTTTTCTAGGGTTTTCCCTGCATTTCTTTAGGCAAATGCCGGGTAGGATCCTTAAACCATAGCCCGGGGGCCCTAGTTAACCCTTGGCTACCTTCCTCTACCCTTCCGCATTCCCCCTTTCTAATCCCTTCCTATGCTATTAAAGGGGAGTTGCCACCATATGGATCACCCTCATATAGCCTGTTGCACTAAAAAACAAAACAAAAAAATAAGCACAGAGAATTGAATACTTCCCAGAGAGCTCTGGCGGAGGCTACCTTTGGGGATGCCTTCACATCTCTCTGGTTTTTTGAACTAAGGTTCCCACATGTCGAGGCACCTCTGCTTGTTTTGAGAGGTGTATGTTCCGGGGTCGCAAACCTTGGGCATACGGTAAGAGTTGTCCGCTATTCCTATTGGAATAGTCGGCCAGCTGCCTCCTAAACCGGTCAAGGCACGGTGACGGGAAAGCTGCGACCCCATAGCGAACTCCTCTCCCGCCATCGGAAGGGCGTGGAACAAGTACCAAATGTCTGACCTACCTGATGCAGGTTTTTCTAGGGTTTTCCCTGCATCACTTTTAGGTGAATTGCCGGGTAGGATCCTTAAACCATAGTTTGGGGGCCCTAGTTAACCCTTCGTTACCTCCCTCTACCCTTCCGCATCCCTCCTTTCAAATCCCTTCCTATGCTATTAAAGGGGAGTTGCCACCATGTGGATTACCCTCATGTAGCCTGTTACCCTAAAAAAAAAGCAAAGAGAGTTTTTTTAGTAGCAACAGACGAATATAAAAATTCTTTATAAAGAACAAAACATATAGATTGCTAGTTAGACTATCTGTGCTTTCCTTCATGACGTCATTAATAAGCAGCTGCGCTCTATTGGTCCCTACAAATCTACCACAATCACAGCCAATTACCGGAAATAGCGAAAATCGATTATTTACGTAATTGTGTGCAACTTTTCCA
The DNA here is from genome assembly GCA_037074705.1 of Zhengitettix transpicula. Classification (NCBI taxonomy): domain Eukaryota; kingdom Metazoa; phylum Arthropoda; class Insecta; order Orthoptera; family Tetrigidae; genus Zhengitettix; species Zhengitettix transpicula. Next base: position 226,758,741 of record CM073590.1, on the reverse strand, counting down.
TTATCAATTTGCTTAATTTTTTTTTCCAGCTGCAAGGACTTGTAAACGTTTCCCTACGATTATCTATTCTACCGGTGATCTCCAATCTACTGGTAAGTAAACGTACTCGTCCTACAAATGTTTATGATTTGCCAATGAGTGAACACAGAAGTCATTTAAATCATATTTCAGTGTCTAGACCTTAAAATAGGCAAGTAGTCGCCTCGGCCTGGATTACTGCCTCCTGTGGAATAATGAACTGAAGCAATCAAGAGGAACAATACGCATATAAATATATTAAAAAAATTATTAATACAACTCAAGTAATTTGGAATAAATGACGCATTACGAATGTGTTGGGCCAGTTTTTTCCTTCCCCATCCTTTCGTTAATGAACTACTTTTATTTTGTCGAAAGTGAGTCAAAATACTGAGAGACAATTCTAACCAGCTAATCGATGCATGCGTAAATAAATTATTGCTGTATAAAAATTTCAATATTGAAACTGTTTTAACAATGAAACTTTAATCTGAAATGACTGTCCCATTTTTTACATATCCCATGATTCTCACTTTCACTAATACACTGCCTTATTGTGGTTGGAAAATTTTGAATTTACTCTTTTTAGCGAAATCGGGTGATCTGGCATTCTTAATTATTTACAACCGTCCAAGGTGGACGATACAAGTTTTCATATGTCGGAAGTCGAGTTGAGGGGCCTCTAAACGAGCAATTTCTTTTCGGAAATACCGGCCGGGCAATATTGCTATGAATCCAGTAACATTTTTGGCAATAGATGCACATGGCCCGGAAATATTTTAGTATTGCCGGGCAATGTTGCTAGATTTTTAAGTACTGGCCGGCGTGTTGCCAGTGACATCGGTCCTGAGTCGAAGATACAGAAACATTTCCGGGCCACAACAGTTCCCAGACCTCACCTGGAGGACTCTGTAGTCAATCAGCTGTGTACACTTTGTTCTCTGGGTAAAATTATTCTTATGAATTGGTGACATGAAAAACCTATTTACCGATGAACTTCGCCGAAATCCATCATTATTGGACGTGAAGTCGATGCACTGTAGATGGAGATGGATGGATGGCAAGTGTGACGCGTGTATTTTGGTTTAGTTTTGCTTTGTCTGGGAAGTGTTGTTTGCTGTGGTTTGGAGAATTCGAAATCGTGCACGTGGTGGAGGAGATAAATATTTCCATCCAAGTAAATTTTCGTGTCCTGTCTCGATTGTTGGCCTCAACATGACAGAATAGTTGGCCATTGTTGACTACGGAACTGCAGCTGCGTGCTATAACTCTTGTAACAATGGAAGAATCACTCAACTGGCATTTCGACGAAGTTTTCTAATAAAGAAAAAGAATGGGAGGTTATAATGGAGGGAACGGAGATAAGCTTCTGAAACTGCAACAGTTGTTCTGCGCTCACCGCAGCTGGTGGATGTGATTATGAGAGGCTCCGTATTGCGTTACGTGTATATGTTTTAAGTCTCACCGATCTACAAATGTCATGAATTCTGCTGTAAACTTTTCCAAGTTGTTGTCTCTGATATAGTCCGAGGCAGAATCGTCGTGTGATAGGGGCCACAAATTGTTAGTGAAGAGTTCATCGAAGCCACACACTTTAGTACGACGGCTTGCCAGCAATCAATCCCGGAGGCCGACGCCTTAGCCAGTGGTCAACCCCTGAGTCGACGCCTTGCAATGGTCCTGACTAAAGTCATCACTGCAGTTAACCCGTTCTGCCGGCTGTGAGATACGGAGACGTCGGTACGAGAGCTACAGCAAGCAACACAACACAGAATAGCAGTACGCATTTGGTACGGGCAGCAGATCTCTTCTATGTAAAAACCACAGGTGCCTGAGATAAGAGTTTTTCATGCTTAACTGTAATAAACTTATATAAAAATTTCTTTAATGGTCAATAATTTTTGATTTAACGTAAAAACCCAGCCCACAACAGCCAACAACAGTTATGACGTACGGGAAAAATGAAAATAAGAAGAAAAGTTAAGTCTAATTTTTAACAAATAAACAGGCCGAGCATTTTCATATGTTAATAAATTCATTTAATCCTTCCACTAAACCTACGCATACTTCTCGAACGATGTGCGAAACTGAACAATCGGATACTCTGAATAAATACATCAAAGATTTCTCGGAGTCTCCTGTCGCCAAGAATCGAAGGGTGATCGGTTTTGCTTCCCTCATCACCGTGTCCTTTCTCTCAATAAAGGGTCCAATTTTTTAAGCAAATATTTAAAGTCGTTCTTCGACATTCTGGTGATGTTTTTAAATAAGTAATTGTCAAGAATTAATTCGTTGCTTAAATTGTGAAGTGTTTCTCGTATGTTTAAATAAGGTCGAATGTAGGTTCTTCTCTTCTTTCATTACTCGAAATTTTCTATTACTATTTATTCTGTGCTAACAAGCACTTCATTTTCGGCCATTTTTAATGTACTACGTGTACGCCGGAAATGCTTCGGCTGCACCGTATATTGCCCGAGTATTGCTGGCAACAAATTGCCCGGCCATACTTGCCTGCAACACATAGTTGCGTAGTTTCCTAAAATATTGCCGGCAATGTGTAATTTTTGTTGCTCCTTTACGAGTCCCTTTGGGAGTGTCTAGAGAGAAACGTGGGTTGCCACGCCCCACAGGGGGACATATTGAGTGTTCAGTGCGGGCAATTCGAAAATGAGCTCTTCTAAAATTTAACTTACACAAAAGGAAAAATTGTTGGTATCCCAATTTGAAATATGCATTTGGTAAGTTTGGTGATTTTCATAGAGTCATGTAAACTACAATTTACTCAGAGAGTAGGCCTATGGTTTATTATGTCTACTGAAGGAATAGTAAATACTGTGTTGCTAAATGCTTGTCTACTGCAGTCTAGCGCCAACTCCGCGCGTTAAATGAAATAAGAACTTAATTTCATACAAAAGCTAGAATGGGCGATAAGTTTAGCGATCTCAGATTAAAATAAATGATTACTTTGTTTATACACATTACTATAGAAGAAATACGCAAGCTTAAATAACGGTTCTTTCGGGAATGATTTAATTTTTTAATATAAAATACTAAATATATTGTAATATATACTAATGATATGGCGTTAATTTAATTTGCCCCACGTTGGGCGCCATTTTGTAATAAACACTAATGATGGGCTTTTTAAATGAAAACTTTACAAACAATATTTTTATTGTGGCAATAACTCAAACAATTACAAATTTATAATATTGAATTTCTCAGTGTCTTCACTGGATTTGATAATGGACAAATCGATAATATTTATAATCTTATCAACAACAAATTACAATTAAAAGAAAAGAAGTTTACTCGTCAATTAAACTAGAACATTTAAAATGAGACCAAATTTAAAAGTGAAAAGATTGACTCTGATTAACAATTTTAATCAAAAAGAAGACAACGAAATCTGACGGCTACCTTTCAATTACGTTTACATAATTAATTGTTTCGTAAATTGTTACTCACGTCTGCCCAGCATTCCAGCGTACCTTTATTTTCGAGAACACTATTGTGGGTTTTACACTGCTTCTAAACTCACAGATTCTACACCAAATTTTTAAGCCAAAATCTTATATGATGTCAGGAACTCGGATGATCCTCCTTTCGTCATCTATCGGTTGACCGCTCGCCTTAGGTGAATTCTGCGATTTGTCGATTGGGTAGTCTTTATTGTTCCTGACTTAAACCAAAACTTTTGCTATTTCTGGCCGGCTATGGACACAAAAACTGCTTTTTCTTAGCAGGTTTCGACGTTATACTTTTATGAATATTTTACTTTGTCCTGCTAATTGCCAACCCTGTTGAATTCTCCTTCCAAAACTATTATATCTCGACGAGGTCCTTCCGTGAACTGTATCTCACCATATCTTCCTGAAAACTGTATCTCACCAAATCTTCCTGCCAACTGTACTCTCTTCTCGCAATTTAGCGCGCATACACCATTTTGACGGACCTTCCGACAAAGGAACAGAGTCGGGTTTATTATTGTTGTTTCAAAAGCTTCTGCCGCTACAAAGGATTTCTCAAACTATTTATATTTTTATGTTGAAACAATTAATGTCCCAATTAATTGGCATTACAATATATATACTGCGATAAATTTATTACATTTATAAGTTGATAATAATACGAAGAAGTTGGGGTTATATCTTTGGGTTTGCTTTTAGTTTTTTGTTGTCTTTGTTTAGTTGCTATGGTGATGGCAAAGCGTGGTAAATAAATAAATTAAACCATACTAAATTTATTTTTTAATACGCACGCCCTGCTGTATATTCAATATAAAAGTTTATTATTATACGTCACATAGGAGGGCATTAGAAATACTTAGGTGGGGCATGGTAAAAAAAATAAATGATTATAAGCGCATGCATCATCAGCATATAACCTAACATTAACATCACAATTTTGAAAATAACAACACATATCGTTTATATATAAATTAAAAATATGTGGAACCTCAATATCACAGCCAAAACCCACCGACTCCATTCCATTTATAATGGCCTCCTGCTTTCTATTTGTCAGGTAACTGCATACAGTACACCTCTTACTCCATATCCCCACGCCATGTGATCCTTCAATGATGTGTCATTACTTTATAATTCTCCAACGGCTGTTACTGATTTATGTAATCCATTAGTCCTCGTTTATGGCAATAAGTACGCTCCGTCTCCTTCCCCTGTCCTGGAGGCCACACGAATTACTTGGGATCGTAACCACGTGCCCTGAAAGTATCAATCTAGGAGAGAAAGCCTGATCGGTTATGCGTGGAAGCTCCGTTATACGAAACTACACAAGGTGAATTACTAGATTCGAAAACACCTGGGACGTAATAACAAGGAAGCTGGCATCCAACTACGAGAACGAATTGGCAACTGATTTTTCCATGCGTAAACACTTTGGATAAAAAAAATTATACGTACTTTTCCATTGTCCGAGATATTCTGTCAAATTAGAGGAGTCTCTTCAGATTCAGTGAACTAATTGGGGCTCTCTTTCCGAAGCTTTGATTCCTTCACATACAAGAGGTGGCAAAAACAGAGAATTACTTTCTGTAGGCAATAGATACAACCAAAACTATAGCATACAAGTCGTCACAAATAATGGCATATGCTGATTACGTGGTAATAATATCAAGATCAACTACAGCAGAAATGAATAAACATGCCAAAAGGGTTGCTCTAGAAATAAACTTTAAAAAAAAATGATGATTCAGTCGCGCAGGCAAATTGGGAAAAAAGGATGGGTTGACATAGACGGAGATGAGATAGAAATAAACACTGAGCCTACGAAAGGATTCTCTCGCAGGTAACCTGCGATGGATGTTCTCTCGCAGGCAGAACCTTGTAGGAGAGATACGAAGGGGCTACCTTTGGGGATGCCTTTTCCTCTCCGTTCCCACAAGCCGAGGCACTTCGGCCTGTTCTCTGAGGTGTATGTTCCTGGGTCACCGACCTTGGGAATACGGTAAGAGTTGTCCGCTATTCCCATTGGAATAGTCGGCCAGCTGCCTCCTAAACTGGTCGTGGCACGGAGAAGGGAATGCTGCGTCCCCACAGCAAACTCCTCTCCCGCTATCGGAAGGGCGTGGGACAAGTACCCAATGCCCGACCTACCTGATGCAGGTTTTCCTAGGGTTTTCCCTGCATTACTTTTAGGCGAATGCCGGGTTGGATCCTTAAAATATAGCTCGGGGGCCCTAGTTAACCCTTAGCTACCTTCCTCTAACCTTCCGCATCCCCCCTTTCAAATCCCTTCCTCTGCTATTAAAGGGGAGTTGCCCATTGTGGATCACCCTCATGTAGCCTGTTGCCATAAAAAAGAAACAAAAAAAAGATAGAAATAAGCGGTGATTTTAAATATCTGGGATCCAAATTCCACAAGGATGGAGATGAACGGAATGAAATCAGTAGAAGAATGAACCTAGCAAATAATGGATTCTCGGTGATTTACAGATGGCGAAAATGTTTCCTGCTACATAAAACAGAGGCATAAGCAATTTTAAATGCTACGGAAAGCTTGCGGGAAGGAATGCCTAAGCCAAGTGAGAATTGGCGAGCGTGTAGCTCAATTCAAAATGGGCTGACAGTCACTTGAAGATGGCCTCAGTGTCCATCTCAGACGAATATGTTGAAATAGTGGATGACACCATCATGTTTTGTTATAAGCTATTTCGGGTATTCCTACAGCTACCGCATTTATATATTCATATATTTATTATTAATATTTCTTTCTTTTTTTACCTTGACCCACTTAAGTATTTCTAATGCCCCCCCCCCCCCTATGTAACGTATTATAATAAATTCTTACATTATTATTATTATACTTTATACATCAAGGTTCAATTCATTTGAATATACAGCAGGGCATGCATATTAAAAAAATTAATTTAGTATCATTAAATTTATTTATTTATCACGCTTCGCCATCACCATAGCAACTAAACAAAGACAACAAAAATCAAAACCACGCCCAAAGATATAATACAAACAGTACAGAGTTGTAACAAGTTGATTGTGTGTCTTGCTACAAATCATATAACGAATTTTTTTTAAGGTTGACATTGCAGTAATGGTCGTTCTTGAAAACTGGATGAAACCAATCCAAAGCCCGTCGGCTCTGAGTGGTTACTAAAAGTCATCTTTGCATGACATAAAGAAGAGCTACGTCTTCCACTTTGACGTTATTTCTCCCTCAAGACACATTCTAAACGGTTTATCCTGAAAGGTTTTGGAATCCCGCGTGCGTTTTAATTTATATCCCAGAGTCGCCGCCGTGCGTTGGGCAAAGTTTTGTTTTACTTGCTTCGCAGGAGCCCAGACGTCATGTCCGCTGCGCAGCCTGGAGAAATGAATGTGCACGAGTGGATGATAAACAACCAGCAGGTGCCCCGGCCTTAATTCAAGAGTAGCCACATTCCCCTGAAATTACCACTCTCCAGATAAGCCAGCTTTCGTACTTTCCCGAACTGATTAATTCAAGCGATTCTTCAACGCATCGGCTCCAACCGACTCAACAATAATTCTCAGTCAGTTGGCAATGGCCTGTCTCTCAGATGTAACACACCTACAAATGTAACAAAGGGACCAGTCTGAAAGATGAGAATAAGGATTTCAGTTGAAAAGGCAAGTAACGTTTATGCTTACTTTAACCTGCTTCAACTCAAAGGCTGGAGTTACGTAAATTTGTAAGAACGATGCTCCAGAAAATTGAAAATTAAATTAAAGAGCGATGAATTGATTATAGAGATAATTACGGTGAATAAATTCATAGTTTTCATAAAGGAATCATATAATATTGGCGGGAAACGTGCAAGTGTCTGCCTTAGTGTACAGACCTTGAAATTACCTTCGAGAGGAAGGTTCCATCGACACGAAAGTTCTAAGTACTTGTGAGAAGTGAAGATCTGAAGCCGCTAAACCGTCCTGCAAACACGTCCATCATCTCAAGTGGGCCGTAAGTTTTGTTTGCATCGTGGCACACATCTTACAGAATAAGTGGGAAAATATCCTTCCTCTGGTGAAGAGATTTGGCGCCTAGTTTACATACCAACACACGGAAGCGGCAGAGCCTCGTGAGGAACGAGGATACAAAGGTACCGGAAAGCGGCGCTGATTACATATGAGTTATATCTGTAGACAGCGGTAGAGAATGACCGCAGAGACGACAACGTCGAGTTTATCTCAACGTGGTGGTCAACCGCTGGAATTATAATAAAATATGTCAAAGATTGTATTTCCTATTATTTGATTTAGCAGCTACCGGACGTTACGTACCGAACCATCTGTTCGTCGGTCTACAATCTTCTTTCCTTCCGAACTTTATTTGCTATTCTTTCCTCTTACAATACGGCCTGTGGATCTACTTTTTCCTGATTTAACGAATCTCACCGTTGATTGTCGAGGAAATTGTTCACTTCAAGATGATTCTTTATCGGTCTCAGGTCTTTTTTTTTCCTATCCGACCATTCTTAGATTTCGAGCCTCTCTGACTGTTAAACACGACCGTCTCAGACCCAAAGCAAACAACAGATCCAAACAAGTTTCATCTTTAAATAAAAAAATATTATGTCTGAATGAAAATTAATAATAAGAAACCCAAAATTAGTGATAATATAAATACCACACAATGAATAATAAAGATATCCAATAAAGACAAAAAAATGAAAAGGGACAAGGATCCCAGAAACGTTGTGTGGTTCTTATATTACCTTTTTTTTTTGCCTGTATTGGATATCTTTCTTATTAATTATTTTCTATCAGACGTAAATTATTTTCATTTTAATACCTCTCAATGTTTCTGCGATCCTTGTCCCTTTCTTCAGGTGCTTCCAAAGGCTTCGAGCTTTGTCAACTGACGAGTGCAGTTGTGTCGCTCTAGGCTCTTCTTAGCACCTGAAGAAAGGGTCAAGAATCGCATAAACGTTGTGTGGTTCTTATATTATCAATTATTTTGCCTGTATTTTCCTATCTTTCTTATTATCAAGTTTCATCCTTGTTGTCCTTGACAGGAGACTCGTTTAAAATACTTTGATATTGCTCAGTTGTAATTGATATCATTCAACGATTACTTATCACAAATATACAAAATTCTCCAGCTATACAGTAAATCCTGTGCGGAACGAAATATGAACTCGTCCGCCCTTATTGTTCAGGGACACCCGGAACTGTGACATCAGTAATGGGAGGCGCGAGAAGATTTGAAGCGCCTTAAGGACTTTTCGAGAATAACCTGTTGAGAAATCAGGATAAGACAAACTAATCAATTACAGCGTACTTAGTGAGTGAATCCCAAATATTTCATGTATTATGTGAACTCTTAAGTGTTGACTGAAACAGTCAACATGTCCGTACCATGTGAGTAATAAATAGTCTACAACTGTTTCCATATGCACTGTAAATGGTGTAAAAAATAAAGAAGTTTCGACAGTATTATTTCCGTTTACGAAACTCAGACCTCGTTAAAAATATACTTCACTAGTTAATTGTTTTAATTACAGAGTGATAAATAATAGCTCATGCTGACTCTTCCCGATCTTGGAATCCATTAATTAATACACAGAAAGGTAAAGTCAGTTTTAAAGAAAATTGTTGCACATCCTTGAAAGAATTAAAAAAATTTGTAACTATTTTCATTTAAATAACATGAAATCTAATAAATTTTTTTAGGGCAACAGGCTACATGAGGGTGATCCACTTTGGGCAACTCCCCTTTAATAGCATAGGAAGGGATTTGAAAGGGTGGATGTGGAAGGGTAGAGGAAGGTAGCCAAGGGTTAACAAGGGCCCCCGGGCTATATTTTAAGGATCCTACCTGGCATTCGACTAAAGAAATGCAGGGAAAACCCTAGAAAAACCTGCATCAGGTAGGTCGGGCATTGGGTACTTGTCCCACGCCCTTCCGATAGCGGGAGAAAAGTTTGCTGTGGGGTCGCAGCATTCCCTTCTCCGTGCCTCGACCAGTTTAGGAGGCAGCTGGCCGACTATTCCAAAGGGATTAGGGAACAACTCTTACCGTATGCCCAAGGTCTGCGACCCCGGAACATACACCTCTCAAAACAGGCCGATTTTCTGAAATAATATATAGAAATGAGAATATAATGCGTCTGTATATTATATAATAATTAGATGAAATAGCCAAACACAGACTAAATTGTGTGGTATTTATATCATGTTGTTAGTTTTTATGTATTTGGCTATTTCATGTAATTATTATTTATAGACTGTAGGTAAAAAAATTCATGTACGTAATGGACTGTATAAACGTTAATTTTCATTCAATTTTAGACATTCTTAGAGACATGTGCAACTCTCCATCTCTATCTGATACGCCGTCGACACCATTAGAATACATAGTTCTAGTATTATAACGAATAATACACATTTCCTCTCGGAGCTGTCAAATCTAAAAGAAAAAGATGTTTTGTTTGAATAGCACATTTTTTTCTTCAGCGCCCACAAAATTAAGGTCTAGAGACGTTAAAGACAGTGTGAAGTAGGGCAACTTCTCACGCAGCAAAAACAAAAACAAAAAAATCCAGTGCAGAGATTTCTGTAAACTGTAAGAGTGTCACGGAGAAACACAAGATTACTTAGTTTCTCTTTGCACCTTAGAACAATGCATGATACTCAAATAGCGTCTTTAACTCGATTGACTGTTCAATCAATGAAACTGCATTCTGAAAAAACACTTATATACATTTGTGAGAAACAAAATTTAGATCAGTTAAAGTCTTTCCGAGAATGATGACTGCAGCTCGAGAAGGAAATAAGGTCACGTATCACTGCAATGGCCAAGGCAGCATTTACTAACATTTACGAACAAGAACCTTGTTTTTTTTGTTTATATATATATATAGGTAACAGGCTACATGAGGGTAATCCACATGATGCCAACTCCCGTTTAATAGCATAGGAAGGGATTTGAAAGGGGGGATGTGGAAGGGTAGAGGAAGGTAGCCAAGGATTACTAGGGCCCCCGGGCTATATTTTAAGGATCCTACCCGGCATTCACCTAAAGAAATGCAGGACAAACCCTAGAAAAACTTGCATCAGGTAGGTCGGGCATTGGGTACTTGTCCCACGCCCTTCCGATAGCGGGAGAGGAGTGTGCTGTGGGGACGCAGCATTACCTTCTCCGTGCCTCGACCAGTTTAGGAGGCAGCTGGCCGACTATTCCAATGGGAATAGGGAACAACTCTTACCGTATGCCCAAGATCTGTGACCCCGGAACATACACCTCACAAAACAGGCCGAGGCGCCTCGGCTTGTGGGAACCTTCAAGGAAAATGCTACACCTTTAGCATGGACATAGACATTAATAAACAGGGAGAAGAAATACATTTTTAAAACATTTTGAAATGTGTCAGAGTATAATTGAAAAAGTAAAGTAGACAAAAATGATTACAAAAAAAGAGATTCTACTAAGAGGAAATGAAAAGAGATCCATCTAGAATTAAGATTTTCAAGACAAAAGCAAACTCAATTAGGCACATCCTAAGGAGAAATAATTTAGTGCTTGGCAACATCAAAGGAAGGATCCACGTCGTTCACGAGTAAAAGCTGCTAGGGGCCTTGAAGGGAAAAAGAAGAAGATATTGGGGGATGAAAATAGAAGCTGAAGACAAGGCAATGTAGAGAATGAAACTTACAGACCAAGTCCAAGGACCTTCCAGTAGTAATAAGAACGATCATAATAATAACAACGCTGAACTCAATAACAAGTTAATGTAATTTAGAATTTTACTTCCACTCCTGATATAAACTACACTCCATTAAATTGAACTAAATGAATAACTCTTGTAAATATTTAATATAACGATTTATGTTTTCCAATTTATATTGCCTTTACGTATTAGTTTATTACGGATTTTCTTTTCTTTCTGTATTATTATTTACGATTATTTATAGAAATGTGGTGATATGGTTCGTGATTCAGAAGTACTCATTTCCACAATCTGCTTAAGGAAACATTACCTCGAACCTGTTTTTACTAACTTCCGAATGTGTGCAAAATATAGTTAATCCAGCTTCTCATTCAGGAGGCAGATGTTTTAGTGCATCTATTGCAATAATATATATAACCGTTTTGTGGCACGTTTTGGCAAGAGCAGAAGAAACGAATTAATGGATCCGGATCGAAAAATCTCTATACGACCGGGAAACGAAACCGAAACCTCCGATTGGTACTTGGTGGCTCATCCATCCGAGCTACCTGCGTCGACTCCATGACAGGTACGAGACTTCTCCATCCAATATATGAGGCTGCGCAGAGGTTCACCTAGAATCTTCACGACCTAAGGTTAGGACTTCAATGAAGAATTGATATCACGTGTAAATTGATCAGAGTCGCGATGAATTAATTCAAGAACAATAAATGCTTACAAACGATGATCAGCCGTATAGACAATGATGGAAAAATCTCGTAATATGTTATCTTATTGAAGATATAATATTACGCCATGAAGAATGTGATCTAGTAAATTCTAGCTGATAAGGAAACTAAAAAAACACAAGAGCCTTGAGCGACACAATTTTTTTCTTCTTAGCACCTGAAGAAAGAAACAAGGTTTCCAGGAGCGTTTATATATATATATATATATATTGTAATGCCTCGTAATTGAGGCATTGTTTCTGATTAATGGTCTGGACTGCCGGAGGGCATTTTTGTAATGTATTTACTTAAGATTGGGCTTGAGAATTCGGAGCAATGCACGTGCGGGGGGCTGTCGCAAACTAAATCTGTTAAGTGAGGCATTGTTTCTGATTAATGGCCTGGACTGTTGAAAGGACAGTTTGTAATGTGTTTATTTAGGATGAGTAGATAGCTGGGTGTGAGAGGGTCTCGATGGTCGGCTTTGTGACAAGACAGAGTAGCTAGCTATTTGCTAACTAAGGAACTGCAGCTGCATAATATAAATCTCGGGATAATGGAGGAAACTGTCATCGGGCATTTGCGACGTAGTTTTGGAACAAAGGAAAAAGGAAGAGAGTGGAGGATTTGATAGTTAGTTATTCTGCGACCATCGAAGAATGACTAAGACAGACATCGTTTAAGGGAGGAGGTGTTAAAGTTGCAGTCTGCGAGAGAAATAGCAAAATATTCATCGACAAACATTTTTGTATGCTGAAGTCTAATCTAGGCTAATCACAAAATTAGACCACTGTCTTCGATGGTAGGAGACCAGGACACTGCATCCAGCGTCGAGTAGTTTCACCACGAGCAAGTGATATGTCCTTCACGAACGGAGACCCAGCTTCCATCAAACCAACAGCGTGTGTTAGAATCAGTGTTTTAATCGTAAGTTGAAATTTCATGGTATTAATATGTGTAAACCGAATTTAAAGATACAGTCAGATATCGTTCTTTTCTTTGGTGTTAGTAAATTAAACTCTTTAAATTTAGAATCAATCTTGTAGAATAAGTTCGTCAATAATTAATTTCGTCTATGTTTAGACGAACAAATATTTCGTTTTAATTTAAAGATAAATGTTGGGTTCTTTGATTAAGTTAAATGTTCTGTCCGTTATCAAACCCAGTAAAGACCCATGAGAGACTGAGATATATGTTTTTAAACTTGTATCATTGTTTCAAGTTTTGTTAAATAAATTTTGTTTGTTATAAAGTTGATAATTGCTCATTTAAAAGCCCAACATATTTAATTATTACATTTTGGCTACCACGACGTGGGGCAAATTAATAAGTATCCCGTTTAATTATTACAATATATATATATTTTTCGTCGCTTTTGAGTTTTGTCAACTGACCAGTGCAGTTGTGTTTCTCTAGGCTCTTCTTAGCACCTGACGAAAGGCGACAAGGATCGCAGAAACGTTGTGTGGTATTTATATTACCTTTTTTTCTGTATTGGCTATCTTTCTTATGTGTAATATAATTACTGGAAATTGGTCAAAATTCAGAATATATTAAAATTGACAATGAACCAAAAAACTTAATGTTTCTTCTCTTTGTTTAGGAACGTCTTCAGATGTGTATTATGAAAGGAACAATTAAAATATGTTGTCAATTTGAAGAAACCCATTTAAAAGAATAATAATATAAGACATACTCCATCAAAAAATGGTCAATTTTTTAAATTTAATTTACAACATATTTTAATTGTATATTTAATAATATACTCTAATGAACCCAAATTTAATTACATATATAAAATTATAATATTAATATATTATAAAGCATGTTTTACAGATACGTTGGCAGAGTGGCTACTCATCGTTGAAGTCATCGATATAGAAGTTGTCTTTGGATTTTGTTTCCCACGAATAATGTTGAATGATAAAATGTATTAATATTACCAAATTATATAAATATATGGAGGAATTAAAAATCTACATTATTCGAGTGTCATAGATGTCCAGACTGAAAGAAAATTTTTGTCTGAAGTGATATCATACGTGAACTGGTCTGTGGAAAGTGAGACAAGCTTGAACTTTGTTTTAAGAGAAAGAACTTGTTAATAATTCAGTCATTAAGTAGCACATCTCTGGTTTTATATATAAACGGCAACAACAACCATTTGACCCCTGTATATGAGAATTAAATTATTTTCTTTTGTGCCGCCCAACCCCTATTGTGTATTAAACGACTTAATATAAATATTTTAATCAAGTAGATTAACCAATTAGAGAAATTTATCATTACTACACATATGAAGAGGTGCCTAAACAAAGAGAATAAACGTTAAGTATTTTAGGTAATAGTAAATTTTAAGGTTTATAAATAAATTACGACTTTTGGTCAATTTTCGCTTATAATATTTAATGCAAGTCAGATAACGTTGTAAATTTCAGTTATAATTTATGTAATAATTTACATTTTTTATAATGAGACTACAACTTCAGTTTGAACAAGCGATTTGTAAACACCTGTGGTTTGTGTTAAATATCTTCGTGATGTTGCACATCTTTGAAACAGCCACTAAGGACCAAATAGACACTGTATAAAACTTTCTGTATACTAATGTGACCTACATGCACTAAAAAAAAATAAAGCAAATTACAAGACAGTGAAATGAATTTCCTTATGACATGTGTGCAAGAAACGAGAAAGGACAGGACCAAAAATGAAGTCGGAAAGGAAGTCGGAATTAAAGAGAAGCAAGAACTAAGGCCAGACTAAAGTGGTTTGGATATGTCAAAAGAATGGACGAGGATAGAACAGCAAAGATATGGGTGGAGAGAGAAATAAAAGGAAATAGACCTAGAAGGAGGTACGCAGATCAAGTAATAAGAGAAGTGGAATAGATTGGAGGTGGAAAAATGCTTTCTGGGACAGGTAAAGATGGAGAGGCTTCGTTAATACAGTTAGCCGGAAACTGGGGATGTAACAAGATGATGATGTTGTTGAATATCTTTGTAATGAAAACTGATACATTGTTAGAAATAAACGGAGACTGTGTTGTTCTTTGCACTCTGTTACAAGTCATCAAGGTGAACGTTTCTTTTTAGGAAATACTTCAATAGAGAATGCAACGCTAAATAAATTTAATTAATAACACAGGTGAATGTTACAATATATAAATTAGTTTGAACAGGGTCTTGGAACATTAAAACTATATAAATTTGTTTGAACAGGAAACTATACCTTCATAGAGACATACTTCGTATGAATATTTTATTTTCTATACCGACTTCAGTGATTATATTTAAGAAATCTAATTTATATCTCTAAAACCGCTAGGACCTTGTGCATGTCCCCGGGTTACAGAATGGCCGTAGAACAATTTCGATCCCCACGCCCTTGGCAATGATACCTTCGTGCTAAATACTTCTACGTTCATAAAGGAAACAAGAAGAAGGTAGAAAGCCTTATGCATACTAATGAACGTTTAACGACACGAAAAGTCAACTATCTGTTTCTCCTGATAGGTCAATTTACATTCTAATGGTCCATCTCACCCGTTGATTTGCTTGTGAGTAGCCGCCGGCCAAGGAAGGGCCTCGGAAGCGCAGATTAAATTAAGCTCACAATATCGAACCTCTGCGATTCGACAGGTATTACTTTATGAACCCCTATAAGGTTGTTGCGCCACCAGCTGGTTCCTGCTTATAAAAAAAGTAAAACATATTCGACAAACTCTATTCCTGTCTGCTTTAAAGACTTGCCGAGAAACCTTAGCCTTCATAAAAAATAGGTTGCCATCTGCCAAGAAAAATCCAAAGACAACTTCTATATCGATGACTTCAACGATGAGTAGCCACTCTGCCAACGTATCTGTAAAACATGCTTTATAATATATTAATATTATAATTTTATATATGTAATTAAATTTGGGTTCATTAGAGTATATTATTAAATATACAATTAAAATATGTTGTAAATTAAATTTAAAAAATTGACCATTTTTTGATGGAGTATGTCTTATATTATTATTCTTTTAAATGGGTTTCTTCAAATTGACAACATATTTTAATTGTTCCTTTCATAATACACATCTGAAGACGTTCCTAAACAAAGAGAAGAAACATTAAGTTTTTTGGTTCATTGTCAATTTTAATATATTCTGAATTTTGACCAATTTCCAGTAATTATATTACACATAAGAAAGATAGCCAATACAGAAAAAAAGGTAATATAAATACCACACAACGTTTCTGCGATCCTTGTCGCCTTTCGTCAGGTGCTAAGAAGAGCCTAGAGAAACACAACTGCACTGGTCAGTTGACAAAACTCAAAAGCGACGAAAACGCAACGACAATGGGAGAGCCGAAGGGTTAGCGTAACAATAAGGGAGCAACGACAATGGGAAAACTGAAGGTTTAGCGTAATAACAAGGGATCATAGCAATGACTGAGTTTAATAGTGTCTGCTTGTACATTAATAGCTGTGATGTTTGATTTAATGTGAAGCATCTCTGGAATTGTACTTGGTGTCAATGTCTAAAATCTTAGCATTTTGCCAATCAAATGTATGTTTAGAATTGATGATATGTTTCGATACTACAGATTGTTTATCGATAGGAAGTTTGATATTAGATTTTTCGTCGGTATTGGCTATGTTTCTTATTCATTATTTTCAATCAGACGTAAATTTTTCATTTTTATATTACACAAATGTTTGCAGTACTTGTAATAGTCCATATTAAAATTAATAGTATTGTAATAATTAAAAATATGACGTTAATTAATTTAACTATTTTGCCCCACGTTGTGGTAGCTAAAATGTAATAATCAAATGGAAGGTTTTTTTTATTAAATGAAATTATCAACAAGAATTTAAAACATATAATTATTTATTTCCACTTTGTTGCTTTAACTTACAAACAATTACAATTTAAAATTTTAGATCTCAGGGTCTCTACTGGGTTTGATAACGGACACAACAAGTTGTTTTAAAAAAACTAATTAACACACAGTTTATAATTCACCCAGACAATATGTCAATAGGAATAAATTAAAAGAAAAGAAATTAACTCTGATTGACAATTAAAATAGAACGAAATCTGACTTCTATCCTTTAATTACGTTTACATAAATCATTATTTTTGTATTTTGTTACTCACATCTGTCCAGCTGGTTCCAGCATTCCTTTTGTTTTCTGGGAGTACACTATTGCTAAAACTTTTACACTGATTCTAATATTGGCTCACAGATTTTACACTCTTGAAGTCAACCTTGACAGGCTCCCAGGAACTCGGATGATCCTCCTTTTTGTCAGCTATCTGGTGACCGCTTGCCTTATATGAATCCTGTGATTCATAGATTTGCTAGTCTTTTTACCGCTTGGGACTTAAACTGCAACTTTACTATTCCTGGCTGGCTACAGACGTACACTGCTTTTACTTAGCAATATTTACGATTTTAATGCTTCCGTGAATGTTTTTACTTTGTCTTAAACTCACAACTTTGTTTAATAATACTAGTCTCTGCTCGAGAATCATTTGTTCCGTCCTCCGAAATGTCCCGTCACCAACTGAACTATCGTAGTCCCGAGGATTTAGCGCGCATACGCCATTTTTGACCTTCCGACAAAGTAACAGAGCTCGGCTCCATTCTCGCTTTGGAAGCTCCTGCCGCTACAATTAAATTTTATTAAAACCAATTTATGTCCTAATTAATTGGCATTACAGAATCTTTAATTATACTGTACAGTTCTGGAATTTCAGAGCGGAAATATGAAACTAATTTCTTTGAAGGGTATAATAATCTCTCTGACTGAACTTTCAGAAATCCGAAATAACTAACAAACTATATATCGAGGAGGAGAAGTTGGGGGCGAGGTTAGTTAACCCTTGGCTACGTTGCTCACCCCTTCCGCATTTCTCCTTTCAAAAGCTTTCCTGTGCTCTTGAAGGGTTGCCACTATGTGTAGTGTCTTTGTGTAGTCTGAAACTTCCAAAAAAGCGGAAAAAGTAAGTGTGTTTGGCTCTCTGGAACGGTAATCGTCCGTTTTAGTATTCCTCGTCTCACTTTTTGTTTTTCTTTTATCATAAGATACTTATTTTTCCAATTACCGGTCCACTTAAGGCCTAATGTCCATCGAATCTGCTGACAGCCGGTTTTCGGTTATTAAATTTGTGTCGCTTTGACAAAGGCCTCGATGAAAGCGGCTGCTGCGGGGACGATGAGGTCGCGCCTTCCGCGGATTGTTCTCGGAACCAGTTCTCTGAGGACCATCTCGCACGATGCGGAGGAGAAGGAGGAGGAGGAGGAGGAGGCGGCCAACCCATTTCTGGACACAAAGACAAGCGTCGAACTTATTTGAATGACACAGACGTTGACACACTTGCTCCTCAGACGCCGATTCGACCGTAACACTTTCTCTGGCTGCCGTGTTCAATTCTTCAACAAGGACGCTTTGGACTCGTGACCACAAAATGTATCACGCAACGAGAACGCGACCAAAGCACTGCCGATATTTCTGGTTAATGTACAATTTATGTGTTGAGGAAATGAAACAACACAAAATCACGATAACAATTTAACCTGACCACAGAATGCATAATTTTATATTTAATCTTCATTAATTTTTTCAAGTTCTTATTTCGGATTGGCTAATGTGTTATTTCATCGAGGTAAAATATTGATAATTTCTATTATTTCAAGTCTAAAAATAAAAGTGTTAAATTTGTCGAGCGTTAGGAGAGTAGGAAAAGTGAAATCAGTTACGGTGAGTTCATATTATTTCCACGAATTCCAACAGCTGGACGAAGTTAAAGAGGGCTAATGGAGCGAAGGAGACTTAACTAAATAGAACACCCTTTGTTTCCTAAAGAAGTGACTAACGGAACTAGTTCCTACGGATGTTCACAGTGTAAATTTATATAATCGGGAAACTAGATTAGGAAGCCACTTTTCGTAATATAAAAAAATAGAATTATTCTGTAGAGAAAGAAAAATATATATCATGAACTTGAATCTAACCATTCTCTTAATTTCCTTGATGTCACCGTATCCATTCACAACACTTCAATTCTCACCAATTGGTTCAGAAAACTCTGGACGTGTTTTCAATTATCTTTCTGGATCATCCTCCAAACCAGAAGAGAGCCATGGTATACAATCTTGTAGACAGAACTATATTAATTTCTAACTCCCGAGTTCCATCAACACAATTTAAATATGGTCCGAAACATTTTAATCTTCAATGAGGACCCTTTAAATTTTATTATTAAACACTCAAACAAAATTTTATTTTCGTACTCTCTTATTACAAATTTTTACATCACAAATTTGTCCAAATATTCAAATAATATAAAATATCCATTATTCACAGATCCCTTTCATACTTTCCTATGTTGTTTACCAAATCTCTTGCTCTAATTGTAATTCCTGCTACATAGGACAAACAAAACGTTCCCTTAATACACGTATCAAGGAACATATGTCTAATACCAAACTTCCCATTGATAAACAATCTGTAGTCTCCAAACATATAAACAGTTCTAAACACACATTTGATTGGCAAAATGTTTAGGCCATTCCTCTTCATTATTTGTTAATGCTTCTACTTGGAGTTTAATTATACGAAGCAGTATATTAAGAAACAATAGAGAGGATTCATAGTTGATCTTGGAGCTCAATCAACAAGGCCTGGAGTTCCTTTGTCGTTATTCCTTTCAATTATTGGAACTTGCAAAACTTGAGAAGTTTTGATTAGACCAGGTACAATTCCAGACTCATTTCAGAGATGCTTCACATTAAATCAAACATCACAGCTATTAATGTACAAACAGACACTATGAAACTCAATAATGGCTATGATCCCTTATTATTACGCTAAACCTTGTTTTCCCATTGCCGTTGCTCCCTTATTGTTACGCTAACCCTTCGGCTCTCCCATTGTCGTTGCGTTTTCGTCGATTTTGAGTGTTGTCAACTGACCAGTGCAGTTGTGCTTCTCTAGGCTCTTCTTAGCACCTGACGAAAGGCACAAGGATCCCAGAAACGTTGTGTGGTATTTATATCATCACTTTTTTGTCTGTATTGGCTATCTTTATTATTCATATAGGAAAAGAGTCGGAGAGGACAATAAATTAAGTGTATAGAGGCGTGTAGTGTACATCAGAGCCAAATGTCGGAATGGAAAATGCAAAACAGGAATACAAATATAATATATGCGTTTACTGTTCTATTTTTCCAAACAACAGTTGTCTTGACGGAGAATCTATTATAATAAATTTAAAAATGTCAACAGTCCAGTGAGGTTTGTGATGGTGATGGTGATGGTGAACGTCACGAACGAAGGCAGCTGGCGAAGTTTGATGGAGGGGAGGAAAGTCAGACGTTGCCACGATTTGCGCGGAATAAACACAAGCACAACGATCTAACGAGGTCAAGCTCTAAACGCTGCACACGAGGAGGGTGATTGCACCCGCGCAAGACGCCCAACTGGACCGTCTTCTTTTCACGGTGTTAACTACGGCAAACAAACAAAATATTGACCTAAGTGATATTACAATTGGTTCCACTGTGATGGAAGAAGTATCCACTAATATTACCAAGGATTAGAGCAGTAATAAAGGCAAACAATGTAGGAAGAAACAAGTGTAAGTTTAAAAAATTCAATAAGGATTGGGGAAAATGTTTCTAAGGTCGTACAAATGCAGAAAAGTGTAAAAAGTGACGTTTAAGCAGTGGGAAAGGCTGAAGGCAGACAAATCGAATTTACAGACTTAATATTGAGAGTTAAAATGACAAATTACGGATTGTGCAATTATTATAAATATTTTAAAGGGAAAACAAGTTTGGAACATTCCGACAACAATATTAGCAGTAAACTCTTTGAGTGTAGTTACGTTGTTGGACGATAAAATTATGTAAACCATTAAGACTTTAACGTAGCCATGGTATGTAAAGGAGCCGAAGCTGAAGAACCAAAGTCAATCAGAAAATACTTTTTACAATGTTTAAAGTTATTGTTGAGAATCTACTTGATAAGAAAAACATTCTCATTCCATTTTTCTTCAGTCGAGTGAACAGCGCACACAGTGACCACAACCGTAATGGGAGTTGGTCGATCTGTTTTCCGTGCCAGCGCCTCCGTCACGTACTTCTTTGGTGACACGATCTTTCACAGATGCCTTCACACTACTGGAATAATGTGCGAGAGCCTCACGTAACGTCAACACCTTGTCTCAAAAATTGAATCAATATATTGTATAAAAGCCGACCCTCAAATTTCACTGAATTTCCGACTGATAAAGACCCGCCAAAGATAATATTGACACAGGTGTATCTGCTCACCTGAGATCATAAGAAACGTTCACGAAGCCCCATGGTCATCTACGAATCCCGCAAAACGAAGAAAAACTTTTGGAAACTACCACAGAAATCTGCGCGTCAAGTAGCCCGTGAGAAAGGAAACCAAAAATCGAACTCCCATCGGATACTAAATCGAATCCGTTGGTATTGTAACTAACATTTAAATATTAAACAACTCTGGTTCAGCCAGGAGAGATTAAGTCTAGATGCAAAATTGTCTGCGGGGATGTGTTCGCTTTCAAGAATGCATGACCCTCCGACATTAAGGTGGGACACCATTTCATCTTACCAGCGGTTACGTTGTTCTGGGGGCTAACGAATAATGACAGCATCTGTCACAGTTGACCCCTCTGGTGATTGTTTCTTATTCTAAGCTGACGAAGAGGGGTTTTCTTAACTATGGTTCCTACAAGCCAAAGCACCTCGGCCTGTTTTGAGAGGTGTATGTTCCGGGTATCACAGACCTTGGGCGTACGGTATGAGTATTTCGCTGTTCCCATTGGAAGAGTCGGCCAGCTGCCTGCTAAACTGGTCGAGGCACGGAGAAGGGAATGCTGCGTCCCCACAGTAAACCCCTCTCCCGCCATCGGAAGGGGGTAGGACAAGTACCCAATGCCCGACCTACCTGATGCAGGTTTTCTACGGTTTGTCCTGCATTACTTTTAAGCGAATGCCGGGTAGGATCCTTAAACCATAGCATGGGGGCCCTAGTTAACCCTTGGCTACCTTCCTCTACCCTTCCGCATGCCCCATTTCAAATCCCTTCCTATGCTATTAAAGGGGAGTTGCCACCATGTGGATTACCCTCATGTTGCCCGTTACTCTAAAAAATGAGGTTTTCTTTTACCACATTCAAGGAAGACTCTGTCTCTATTTGGTTAATTTATACAACCGGAAGTTAAATATTGTTCATTGATGCGTACAAAAATTTATTTCCCGGGGAGGCTACGTTCACGTTGCTGCCACAGGGTAGGCGAATCATCGATTCTCTCCATTCCAGTGTCACGAATACAATATATTAACCCTCCGGTAAAGAAGGTCTGGTAATATTGAAAAAAATCTCCATGTTAATGGCAAAACAAATATTACGTTCATTACACGTTTCGTCACATAATTTTTGTAGCTCTTCGTGAATAGAACACACAACAACATTGTTACGTTCGTTGATTATTCGTAATGAAAGAAAATAGATCATTCCATTACATTTGTTCACACAGGTTCTTATTTACAATTTTATTCGCTGTTACGTTTGATTCAAGATGTTCTGACCAAGATTCATTCCAATATTCACGTGTCTCTCTTGTTCTTATTTTTAAGACTTGGGTAATAACTTACACGAAACTTTAAATAAAAGGTAGAGTATAACAAATTAGCAGTTTTGGTAACTTAAACAGCCGACTGTATGGTTTAAGGTAACTAGGAGGCAGGTCACCGCCCTATAAATAATTTTTTCCTCAATTAAAATATTTAAAAACAATCATTGCAGTATATTTTTTTTTTAAAAAAACAAGTTTTTCGTAACATTAAGTGACTAAATCAAAGCTGTTTTCTAATGTAAAAAAACAAACTAAAAACGTTTGTGTCATAATAAAATCCAAATGAATAGGATTATTCTGCCACCTTTATAAAAATGATAATATAACATGAAGTGAAATATCAGAAACATACACTATGAAGTTGAACATAAATGTAAATATATTGTCGGGGTAAATAACAGTGTTCCGATAAGAAGTAGTTGTCTACTAAATAAAATAGCTGCTCATTGCATGTTGTATATTATGAGATAATAATAGTTCTCTAGATGTTTTCCGTGTATAATTTCAACCCCTATCGGCATGGGACGGGAGCACCCTTCAGGGTGGGTGCCATTACCTAAAAATAACGCAAAAACAACCGAGTTTGGAGTCAAATCCGTGATTATGGAAGTCGCTGAGTTTAATTATGACATTCAACAAGGTTTTTAACTCAAAGGGTCGGCGGTGGGCCGGTGGGGGGAGGGGGAGTTACAAACATGTTAAAACGCCCACGATATTCTTCGAAAAAACTTTTTTGCGGTCAATGAGTTCAACCCCTTTCGGCATGTGAGGTGAGCACCCAGGCAACGCCGGGCACCCAGTTAGTAATTTAAGAAAAACTTCGACTCATTGCAAATTCTTCTCCACTATTTAACCCCGGGAAATTTATTCATTTGCAAATGTATTAGATTTTTAGTCGTGTAATGTACGAGTTTCTTGTTGAAATTTATTAGGCTAATTCTGATTTCCATTAATGTAACGCATGATCTGATTTGATTTGTGAGCAGAGGCCCAATTGCATGTCTTGGCGTATGCTAATACGGCCTGAGTAATGCCTTGGACACTCTCTTCTGTAATTTATCACTTTGTACTCGCTCCATGCAGTCTTCATGCAGTTGTGGAGGACGATTTGTCCCTGTCTGCTCCTAACCCACGGATAACCCAGACTGTGACTTCAGGTACTGACAACAAGATGATCACTCATTACTGAATATTTGTCCGTAGAACGAGAAACTAGATGGTTTATTTGAATTTGACAATGTAAAATACTCCGTCAGAAACCTGACAGATTATCAGCTCACTAGATAAAGGCAGTTTCCTTGATCATCCCTACACAAAGGGGAAGATTGTTTTACCTAAGAACAGTAAAGTGCTTAGCTGTGAGTGTGTTATGAGTCCTATTACCAATTACGGTATATATAATACACTGTTGTAGACCTTTTTAGAAGAAAAATGTTTATTTATATCGCCATTTTCTTTTATACAAATTTTTCTCCTTTACGTACCTCAAGTATTCACGGAAAATGCTTAATTTATCAATAATTTATTATATTCAAGCAGTTAAAAAGTTACATTCTTGATATTTTCCATCCATAATTCTATTTTTTCCCCTGTATTTCTTATAATTTCATTTTCTAAGTTTTTTTATATATATTGTAATAAACAACAATAGCCTTTAATTAATTTAATTAATTTGAAGAATTTACCTCACGTGAAGCGCCATTTTGGTAAGAATTAAATGGAAGGCGTTAATTAAATGAAATAATAATAAAAAATTAACAAATAAAATATTTATTTATTTTGTGGCAATAAAGATAATTACAACAAAATTTGGGATCTTTCTCTCTCCCAGGGCCTTCACTGGGTTTGATAATGGACACAACAAATTGATTTTAAATTCTTATTAACAAACAGTTCACATTTACCTAAACAATATGTCGATAGAAAGAAATTTTAAAGTAAAGAAATTAACTCTGGTTGACAATTTAAAAGAGAACGAAATCTGACTTTATCCTTTAATTAAAGTTTACAATTAATCATTAGTTTTGGTTTTGTTACTTACATCTGTCCAGCTGGTACCAGCATTCTTTTTGGTTTCGGAAGTACACTATTGCAAAATTATGCACTGATTCTAAAATGTCAACTCACAGATTTTACACTATTGAAGTCAAAACTGATAGGGTCCCAGGAACTCGGATGATCCTCCTGAATGTCAGCTATCTGATGTCTGCTCGCCTTACAGGAATCCTACGATTCGTAGATTTATTAGTCTTTTACTGAATTGGATGTAAACTGCAACGTATCACTCTTACGATATATTTTAACTGTTTATTCTTTCGGGGTGAACTAACTTTTCTTTAGCTGCTGGCTGTAGACGTAAAAAAAACTGACTTCCTTTCCTGGCTGGCTACAGACGTAAAACTCTCTTAGACTTTCCTGGCTGGCTGTATACGTAAACTGCTTTTACTTAGCGATATTTACGAGGTAATACTTCCGTGAATGTTTTTACTTTGTCTTAAATTCACAACTTTGTTTAATAATACATTAGCGTAAAAATGATGCAGGATAAACCCTACAAAACAGGTAGATCGGGCATTTGGTACTTGTCCCACGTCCTTCCGATGGCGTGAGAGCGGTTTGTGCTGTGGGGACGCAGCATTCCCTTCTCCGTGCCTCTACTAGTTTAGGAGGCAGCTGGCCGACTGTTCCAATTGGGAACAGCGAACAACTCTTATCGTATTTCCAAGGTCTGCGACCCCGGAACATACACCTCTCAAATCAGGCCGAGGTGCCTCGACTTGTGGGGACCTTACTTCAGAAACGGAGAGAGGAAGAGGCATCCCCA
Organism: Zhengitettix transpicula; assembly: GCA_037074705.1. Taxonomy (NCBI): domain Eukaryota; kingdom Metazoa; phylum Arthropoda; class Insecta; order Orthoptera; family Tetrigidae; genus Zhengitettix; species Zhengitettix transpicula. Next base: position 226,733,359 of record CM073590.1, on the reverse strand, counting down.
AAGGTAGCCCTCCCTGTCTCTCCAGAAAGGTTCTGCCTGTGAGAGAACTGCCCTCACAGGCTGGTTTCCCAAAATGTATCTAATGAAAGGATTTTCTAAATTGTTTACTATTTGTATTATATCTGCGTAATATTGGGGTTCGAAATACAGATACGAGAGACATTTTATGTACAGCTGTCAGCAAAAAAGTGTGACACTGGGCGTTCAATGGGTAACTAATGTCAAAATACTTGACGCAGAATCAAATTTGCACATTAGAATCATCTCAGAAATAGTCAGCATTAGCTTAAATAAGTTCTGTATAAATAAACTGTAAAGAATTATTTTTGTGGGCTGGGTTTTTACGTTAAATCAAGAAATATTGACCATTAAAGAAATTTTATATAAGTTTATTACAGTTAAGCATGAAAAACTCTTACCTCAGGTATCTGTGGTTTTTACATAGAAGAGATCTGCTGCCCGTACCAAATACGTCCTGCTATTCTGTGTTGTGTTGCTTGCTGTAGCTCTCGTACCGACGTCTCCGTATCTCACAGCCGGCAGAACGGGTTAACTGCAGTGATGACTTTAGTCAGGACCATTGCAAGGCGTCGACTGAGGGGTTGATCACTGGCTAAGACGTCGGCCTCCGGGATTGAATGCTGGCAAGCCGTCGTACTAAATTGTGTGGCTTCGATGAACTCTTCACTATTAAATTGTGGCCCCTTTCTCACGACGATTCTGCCTCTGAATATATCAGAGACAACAACTTTACGGAGCCTCTCTTAATCACATCCACCAGCTGCGGTGAGCGCAGAACAACTGTTCCAGTTTCAAAAGCTTATCTCCGTCCCCTTCATTATATCCTCCCATTCTTTAACTTTTTTCATTATTAGAAAACTAGGTGGAAATGTCAGTTTCACTGATTCTTCCATTGTCACAAGATTTATAGCACGCAGCTGCAGTTCCGTAGTCAACAATGGCCAACTATTCTGTCATGTTGAGGCCAACAATCGAGACAGGACACGAAAATTACTTGGATGGAAATATTTATCTCCTCCACCCCCACGCACGTGCACGATTTCGAATTCTCCAAACCACAGCAAACAACACTTCCGAGACAAAGCAAAACTAAACCAAAATACTCGCGTTACAATACATAGTGACAGGAATGCTCTAAGCAGAATCTATGACGCATTACTTTGTGGTTCAGTTCTTTGGTTCCTTTATATTTGTTACCTTTCCGCTCGTCTGTATTAATTTCCTTAGATTATCTGACTTGAGGAGGTCTGCCGCAGGGCAGAAGAAACACCGCAAGGTTTACGATTCAATGTTTTTTCTGGCTCCTTTCTCTTGTTAATATTAACTAACTGTCATTAATACTGTTCATTATCTTTTTGTTATATTATTCACCTGTTCTATTTCCTCAAAGGAGGTCTGGAGGAAGCAGTGAATGCACCCGAAGTGTCTATAGCTGGCAAAAACCTGAATCCACTGAGCTGCAAAAAAACGTTTCTGTAGAAGCTTCGAGTCCAACGCTCGGACCGTTGCGATGGTCACCCCCGTGGTTTCTTTACAGAGTTCTTTTTGAACAATGTGTGGATTTTTGCCTTTGTTCTGAAACCTACTTGACGTGATGTCCTCTGGTATAAAGGAGCACATTTTCAAGCTGTGCCAGTGTCCAACCAGTTCAAACCAGCCAGCAAGAAGAATCCAACAGCTGCGTCTGACACTAACTCTTTATATACTAATGCGTTATCGATACGTACTACATTCTTCTGCCTTACATAAACTACCTTCATCCATTCTACACCTAGTGCCACGTGAAGTGATTGTTTTACTTTGTAATGATCACCGTCAAAATTCAAATAATAACATTTACAATATAATAAATTATTTTATCGGTTGCTCCAATATGTTGATATTTTCTATAAGCATTGTCTTAGTTTCAATTAATTTATTCTATCCCTTAATTGCTTCCGAAGTTTTATTTAATCTAAAGTTGAAATTTACTGACATTATTTAGATTATTAAGGGTATTACATTGTCTCGGAGTAGAAAGATGAGCAAGAAAAAGTGGAATAAGGGAATGAAAATTAAAAACAGGAATAAAGAGGCATGTTAAAGAGATGAGAGAAGTGAAGATAACAAAGAAAACAAGAAAAACAGAACGAGAGAGGCAGTGTGCAAGAAACAAGCTAGGTTAAACAGATGAGAAAAACCGTCAGGAAGTTCAGAAACTCTACATATCAGTGAGACAACGACCAAAATGAGGTTCTTTCACGTCATCTCTTTAATCTGACTTGTTTCTTGCACACTGTCTCTCTCTCTCTTTCTGTTTTTCTTGTTTTCCTTGTTTTCTTTGCTTGGAGTAAATCTCTAAATCATTTTTCTGATTTTCTAGGCGATCTTTCACGTCATTTCTTTAACCTGCCTCTTTCTCTCTGTTTTTATTGTTTTCTTTGCTATTCTTTTTTTCTTTTTTTTTAGCCACAGGCTACATGAGGGTAATCCACGTTGGGCAACTCACCTTTAATAGCATAGGAAGGGATTTGAAAGGGGGGATGCGGAAGGGTAGAGGAAGGTAGCCAAGGGTTAACTATGTATGTATGTATGTATGTATGTGGATCCAAGTTGCAATTTCCATACAAGCAAGAATGTCTTCTGACGACCGTCTTCTGATCTCACCCACGTGCCAGAGGCGTCCTTTGGTTGGACTCAAGTGTTGTCTGACACAGCTTGTTACTTAAACAAACTGACCACATTCCTGGAGTTCTTCTATTCTATTCTTCTTCAAACGTAAAGAAGAAAGAAACGAACAGTCATCAGACGCTGACATGGTCTTTACAGTACAAACATCAGCGTGGTTGTTGTTCATCTAAACTTAGAATGCGAACATCGTACCAACGGGGCCCACTACATGATCCTCACTGAACACTTTTCTAAATAGCAAAACTGAAACGCTAGAATTATTTTGGCGAATTCTCCCTTCGAAAAAAAACTATTATGTATTTAAACGAGGTACGTAACGGGTGGGTAAGTTGGCTTCCATGTGACGTCAGCAAGGTATAGGTGGTCACTGTGAAAGTTAAATAATTGGAAGAAGAAGTTTAAACTGTGTTTTTACCCAATGTGGAAAGAGATAATTATCCTGGAGTGGCAGGCGGGAGATGTAAAAAAAGACGTGGTCTCGGAGACTGAAATTTAAGTTGATGGTCGGATGAGAAAATGTTTCAAAACATGATAACAGCCGACTCAAGTTGAAGGTCCGAGTTCGTGGAACATCCCTTGTGTTCATCGTTGCATCCCGAGAATACAGCTTAACGATCGCCATGTTTTTGCCGGTGCACATGCGTTATACAAGATCGACTATAAATTTAATATTTTATTCCATATTGTAGAGCACAAAAACAAATTTAATTTAGAATAAATGTTACATTTGTTTAAAAAAATGTTTATTATCCTTGGCAGAGAAAAGGGAGAATCATGAGTTTTGTCGTAAGTTGCTGCAGACTGGAGAAAATAAATTGAGTGTGATTATTGTCGTCTTCGATGCATTATGAAAAAATAAATAGAAGAATAAGAAGGTGTAGGCTGATCCGCATAGTGGCAACTCCCATCTTATAGCACAAGAAAGTGACTGAAAGGGGGAATGAGGAAGGTAGCCAAGGGTTAACTAGGGCCCCATGGCAGTAGTTTAAGGATCCTACCCGGCAATTCGCCTAAAAGAGATGCAGAACAACCCCTTGAAAAATCTGCATCAGGTAGGTCGGGCATTTGGAACTTGTCCTACGCCCTTCCGGTGGCGGGAGAGAGGTTTTCTGTGGGAACGCAGCTTTCCCTTCTCCGTGCCTCGACCAGTTGACGAGGCAGCTAGTCGACTATTCCAATAGGAATAGAGGACACCTATTACCGTACAGCCAAGAACATACACCTTTCGAAACAAGCCGAGCTGTCTCGTTAAATTTCAATCGCTTCTCTCAATTTACACAGACATAATTTTTTTTAGGGCAACAGGCTACTTAAGGGGAATCCACTTTGGGCAACTCCCCTTTAATAACATAGGAAGGGATTTGAAAGGGGGGATGCGGAAGGGTAGAGGAAGGTAGCCAAGGGTTAACTAGGGCCCCCGGGCTATGGTTTAAGGATCCTACTTGGCATTCGCCTAAAGAAATGCAGGGAAAACCCTAGAAAAACCTGCATCAGGTAGGTCGGGCCTTGGGTACTTGTCCCACGCCCTTCCGATAACGGCAGAGGAGTTTGCTGTGGGGACGCAGCATTCACTTCTCCGTGCCACGACCAGTTTAGGAGGCAGCTGGCCGACTATTCCAATGGGAATAGCGGACAACTCTTACCGTATGCACCAAGGTCTGTGACCCCGGAACATACACCTCTCAAAACAGGCTGAGACTGTGATATTTTATTTATGTTTTTTTTATCAAAAAAGACTGTGAGAGCTGTTCTGTCACAGGTGAACCTTTCCGGAGAGCTGGAAGGAAGCTACCTTTGGGGATGCCTTCTCCTTTCTCTGGTTTCTAGAGCCCACAAGCCGAGGCAGCTAAGTAAATGTAATGAATAGCAATACGGCGGAGGAATATGAGGTTAGCGGTGGTTTTCAGATGGTGACTGGCCCACGAAGACCCTAAGAGAGAGAGGGGGAGAGTGGAGAGATTCGACTTCTGAGTGAAAGGTTGAGTAATACAACATTTTGTGCTGAAACGTTGATATAAAAAAAAGTTATATCATTACATAGTGGAACAAAAAAATTATTATTATTATCAGGTTTATTATTAAAGAGAAAAATTATTATTTTTATAATTTAATATTGTATCTGTGATTTCTTTTGCAAAGAAAATTTCTGTATATAATTTTTATATCTTACGAAATCAAAATGTAATACGTCTAATTCAACCTTGAGCCCGAACAGTGTACTATATTTATTACACTTTTAACTATTTTATAATCAATATCTTTGTGGATTCTTCAGCTGAATGTTTTGCTGTGTCAATAGTCGGTTGTTTTCCTTTTGCTTTCGTAGTCTATTAAAAACAAAATTTGAAATAACCGCTCTCATTAAACGACGACGATACTTCCTCCATTTGTAAGATCATTGACATAATCTTGGAGTATATTTGTAATCATATTGATGATCCGTATTAGTGGCGCTTGTGGAGCGCGTGGTTGCTGGTGCCTCAAGGTAACCATTAACATAAACACTATTTTGGAGAAGTGGGAAGGAACGCGAGGCTCGAACTAATTCAGTCGTGGGATAATCTAGACGCCCTAACCTAGATGGGCAAGTCGTTTAGCTTAAGAGCCGCCATAAACGTGAAACTGCTTGACGATGCAAGGAGAAGCAAAGCAAGGGCAGACCGCACGATGCACAAAAACGAACACTTGGAACAGAGAAATAAATTTCTTCTGCCACTGGACGCTCTCTGAAAGTAGGTCGATATTGTGGCATTGCATTCCGTTTATTTACGGCAGAAAAACTGACTCAGGTGCTGTTGATTTAGGTACTTTTTATTCACAACGGTTCTCAAACGACCATGCCCAAATGTGTCCGCGGATCTCGGTGGTTTTTCACGCGGGAAACTTTCAACTCAAACTCTACCCCGACACTTATTCCAAGCCTCTCCTCTCCTCTCCTCTTAACTTACCATTCAGATCTATAATATTCTGTACTTTTCTAAACTTACTGCCTGCATTCACTTCTCTCAGTTCGCCTTCAACTGCCCAAATGTTCTCTACATTTCCGTTTAAAAACTGTACCTGTTGAAAACTTCCGCGAACAGTTGTGAATCCTGCCCGGGAAAATAATAAGACTTTAGATGTTTTTTTTAATGGTTAGGGGGATTTATATTGAATATTTTTAAGATATTCAGTTTTTATTTAAATAGTTATTTAACTCTGAAAATATTAAATTGTTTGGCAGGGTGAAATTAATTACAGTAATTAATAGTTTTAATTTAACACCTGTTTTTGAGTTAATAAAACAATTGATGTCCTCATACAGACACTTTTTTATATTTTATTTATATTGTGACTTCTTACAGTTAAGTGAACGGACGCACTTTCAAAAACTGTGTGAATTTAATAACTTGTTGACAGTTTTGTTGTGTTAGTTTATTATATTTATTTGGAAAATACCTGAAGAAGATACAAATAGGTATCGATTTTTTTTTAGAGCAACAGGCTACATGAGGGTAATGCACTTTGGGCAACTCCCCTTTAATAGCATAGGAAGGGATTTGAAAGGGGGGATGCGGAAGGGTAGAGGAAGGTTGCCAAGGGTTAACTAGGGCCCCCGAGCTATATTTTAAGGATCCAACCCGGCATTCGCCTAAAGAAATGCAGACCTGCGTCGGGTAGGTCGGGCATTGGGTACTTGCCCCACGCCCTTCCGATAGCGGGAGAGAAGTTTGCTGTGGGGACGCAGCATTCCCTTCTCCGTGCCTCGACCCGTTTAGGAGGCAGCTGGGCGACTATTCCAATGGGAATAGCGAACAACTCTTACCGTATGCCCAAGGTGTGTGATCGCGGAACATACACCTCTCAAAACAGGCCGAGGTGCCTCGGCTTGTTGGAACCTTAGTTCAAAAACGGAGAGGAAAAGGCATACCCAAAGGTAGCCCCTTCGAATCTCTCCTAAAAGGTTCTTCCTGCGAGCTCTCCCCAAAGTTTCGAAACGTCGTTACAATAGAAATTAAAAAAATAAAACAGTGTCTGCCTGCGAGAGAATAGCCCTCGCAGACGCTTATCCTACTCGGACATAAGACTGTGATATTTTAATTATTTTTTTTTTGTAAAAGAAACTGTGAGAGCTGTTCTCTCGCAGGTAAACCTTCCCGGAGAGCTGAAAGGAACTACCTTTGGGGATGCCTTCTCCTTTCTCTGGCTTCTTGAACCCACAAGCCGAGGCAGCTAAGGAAATGTGATGAATAGCAATACGGCGGAGGAATTTGAGGTTAGCGGTAGTTTCCAGATAGTGATTGGCCCACGAAGACCCTAAAAGTGAGAGAGAGAAAGAGAGAGAGAGACAGTCATCAATTGTTTTATTAGAATTATTAATCATTTATATCATTTAAAAAATAAAAAATATTAACTTATTGCTGTTATTAATAATAAAATAATAATCTTTGGCTCGACGGCCCACGAAGGGCCTTGGCCTACCGAGACGGCTGCCAGACTGTCATCTTACGTGACACATTCTGCATTTAGGAGTCACACCTCAGAGTGTCGATTCTTCCACAGTCTTAACCTCAGTTTTAGTGATCAGGGCGACCACAAGTATCCATGCCCATGCCGGGATTCGAACCCAGTACCTCTGTGATGCGAGGCAATGACGGTGCCCACTACATTATTGCTGTTATTATCATCTTGAAATTTCGACGGTTATTTTACAAACGTAAACAAAACAAAAACAGAGACCATTTCTGACAGGGGTTGGCTGGCCAATTACGATGGTCATGTGGCTTCAATGAAACGACCCTGATGGGATAATATTCCGGCACATTAACACTTGCAGGCTCAGGTGGAAATGCCTGGTAACGGTCACCCAGCCGGCCTACAGGTTCTCGTCAGCAGGACAGTGTAAATGTCCTCCACTCCAAAACCCTCTCTCTGAAATCTAGAAAACTAACTTCCTCTCCACATTCAAACTTATTCATAACTTCCTCAAAAGTAACTGATTAACATCACCGTCCTCCACACTCTAAACAAAAATCTGTCTAAAGTAATCATAACCGCCCGAAATTTCACTATCTCCTGCTTCAATACTAACTCATAACATCTCCGTGCAGACTAACTTCCGTCACTCCTCAGTTTTCCGAAATTTCCCTCCTGAATTCTGCTGTTTTTATCCAGTAGGAATCAGATGTGTTTCCCCTAAAATCTTAATATATTAATTAGCCACAACCCCTCAGGGGTTCACATGACCTAATTCAGGGGCGTGAGAAGACACGTCCGCCCTCTTGTGGAGCGTCTAGCCTGAACGTGCTAGAATCTTGTAGCCGAAGATTTAGCCTCACAATATTTTAGTCTGTACAAAGGGGTACCGCTCCGGGGGTGCAATAAAATTAATAGAAACGCATATGCAATGAAACGACTATCGTCCATCCGCACGCAAGACCACTTAATTAACATATACTATGCCAATTTGTTCATGGACAGGCTTTAAATTTAACAGAAATAAGTTATTAGATTTACATTTAGCCTAAGAAAGACTGATTGCTGTAAACCCATGTTCCTTCGAAATTAATTAATAATAATAAACTATCATGCTGATGAAGAGGATAAATAAATAAAACCCTCAGATGCACGTAGAGTAAATCATTATAACACTAGGAGAATAACAGACTATTTTGGAGAAAGAAGAAATATAAAAATATCTGTGAATGACCCATTACATAGATAGAGCCTGCGAGAGCATTCTCTCGCAGGCAGAACCTTTTAGGAGAGATACGAAGGGGCTACCTTTGGGGATGCCTTTTCCTCTCCGTTTTTGAACTAAGGTTCCCAATACCCGAGGCACCTCGGTCTGTTCAGAGACGTGTATGTTCCGGGGTCACAGACCTTGGACATACGGTAAGAGTTGTTGGATGTTCCCATTGGAACAGTCGGCCAGGTGCCTCCTAAACTGGTCGAGGTACGGAGAGAGGAAAGCTGCGTCCCCACAGCAAACTCCTCTCCCGCTATCGGAAGGGCGTGGGACAAGTACCCAATGTCCGACCTACCCGATGCAGGTTTTTCTAGGGTTTTCCCTGCATTTCTTTAGGCGAACGCCAGGTAGGATCCTTATAATATAGCCCTAGTAACCCTTGGCTACCTTCCTCTACCCTTCCGCATCCCCCCTTTCAAATCCCTTCCTATGCTATTAAAGGGGAGTTGCCCAAAGTGGATCACCCTCATGTAGCCTGTTGCCCTAAAAAAAACCTATTACATAAACTGCCACTATACGTAAAAGAGTTGCAACGCAAACACTTTAAAGGAGCTCTTAAATATTTTCTAAGAAATAAAGTAAAATATAATCTAATTAAGTTGTGATGTTAAAATTGTAAAAAAAAAATGCGTCTTTATCGTTTCTCAGTGACATCATCAGTTTTTTCTTTTTATCTCAAGGCACGTAGGAGGTGACGAGACGATCTCTAGCATCGTTACATTCTCACACGTGTGGTGCTTGCCGTAATGTGCGCATTCGGTGTCATCCTGTGACCTGGAACGTTGGAATGATTGACGATACGCTGTAAATCTTGGATTGTTGGCGCAAAATTCGTCAACGCCGACTCACCGTAATTATGGTTTCTTGAGTTATTGTGATGACGACTTCCGTAAATTGGTGCCGATAAAAAGGCTGGTCACAGTCATTCGGCGGTCACAGTAAAAAAGCACAAACAGGTGTACTCGTTCCAGTATACTGGTATCACACACTTTCTCCTTCGTCTCTTAAAATGCGTCTTTTTGGCTTAATCCTTAGTTTCTGCAGGTTCGTTGTCATCCGCCTTAGTCTTACAGATTATTCATTTTATGGATAAAGGTATTACTATATTTCAGTGTCTTTATTACTATGCATGGAAGAGGGTTTGATTGTTGAACTGCTCTGACGACATCCACCAGACTGCCATCTTCAATGGCATAATCTGGATTGGTGGCTAGTGTGCCAACTCCTCAGTGTTTTACTGAATATTTTCTGTTTGTGTAGCAAATTTTATAAACAAAAGAAATACAAAAAAATATTTCTACGGAAAATAAAAAAAAATGTTAATAAAACAAAATAACTGGAAATGGCTTTTTTATCAATTTTAAATTGAATGGAGTAAAACGCAAAATAATATGTACAAAGAAATTAAATTAGATACTTAAGGTATTGTAACGCGTGTATTTAGATTTAAGTTTTTCTTTGTCTCGGAAGTGTTGTTTGCTGTGGTTTTGAGAATTCGAAACCGTGCACGTGCGTAGGGGTGGAGGAGATAAATATATCCATCCAAGTAATTTCGTGTCCTGTCTCGATTGTTGGCCTCAACATGACAGAATATTTGGCCTCTGTTGACTACGGAACTGCAGCTGCGTGCTGTAAATCTTGTTACAATGGAAGAATCAGTCAACTGGTATTTCGACGAAGTTTTCTAACAATGAAAAAAGTAAAAGAATGGGAGGATATAAGGGAGGAGATAAGCTTTTGAAAAGGACAGTTGTTCTGCGCTCACCGCAGCTGGTGGATGTGATTAAGAGAGGCTCCGTAAAGTTGTTGCCTCTGATATAGTTGGAGGCAGAATCGTATGAGAAACGGGCCACAATTGGTTAGTGAAGAGTTCACAGAATTGCACCACACAATTTAGTACGACGGCTTGCCAGCATTCAATCCCGGAGGCCGACGCCTTAGCCAGTGATCAACCCCTGAGTCGATGCCAGTACGTCGGTACGAGAGCTACAGCAGGCAACACAATACAGTAAGCATTTGGTACGGGCAGCAGATCTCTTCTATGTAAAAAACTACAGGTGTCTGAGATAAGAGTTTTCATGTTTAACTTTAATAAACTTATATAAAATTTCTTTATTGGTCAAATATTTATTTTGATTTAACGTAAAAACCCAGCCCACAAAAATAATTCTTTACAGTATCACTGTCAAATTGTATGTTTAAAACAATTTTTTATATATTATATGTGTGGCCAGTGGCGGGTCCTGCGTACGTGCTATAGGACATAAATTAATTTTAAAAACCTTAATAATAATTGTGTTTAACACTACGAATCTATTCTTCAATATCGAATACTTTAAAATCCCCGCCTTGCGGTGCATCGCTCCTAAAGCAACCAGCTGGACAGCTGGGTTACTATTACACTTACAGCACCAGATTGGGCGATTTAGCTACAACTGCGCATGCACACTTTACCTTTCCACACACTCCCCGTTGCACCACCCGTAAAGCTCAACAAACTGCTAGCATTGTGTGCTACGATGCCGAGAGCAGAAGGAAACGGAAGAGCCCGTCGTGCTATGACAGAGAGCGCGGTTGCATCAGGCGACATAACCAACGGAATCGAAATAAATTCGAACTATTCACTAATTATAAGTCTTATTTTATAATAGTTTACATTTTCAAAACAAAAATAATAATCGTTCATTTATGGTACAATAAAAAAATTCACAACCTAACTATTTTAAAGAAAATTTAAGAGATATCATAGTGCGAAAATTTACCGCGCGACACTGAATACAAAACTGCCAAGCGACTTGCTCCGAAAATTAAATTTATTTAAAATATTGCAAAGAATTATTTTTGTGGGCTGGGTTTTTACGTTAAATCAAAAATATATTGACCATTAAAGAAATCAGTTAAGCATGAAAAACTCTTATCTCAGGCACCTGTGGTTTTTACATAGAAGAGATCTGCTACCCGTACCAAATACGTACTGCTATTCTGTGTTGTGTTGCTTGCTGTAGCTCTCGTACCGACGTCTCCGTATCTCACAGCCGGCAGAACGGGTTAACTGCAGTGATGACTTTAGCCAGGACCATTGCAAGGCGTCGACTCTGGGGTTGACCACTGGCTAAGGCGTCGGCTTCCGGGATTGAATGCTGGCAAGCCGTCGTACTAAATTGTGTGGCTTCGGTGAACTCTTCACAAACAAATTGTGGCCCCTTTTTTACGACGGTTCTGCCTCGGACCATATCAGAGACAACAACTTTACGGAGCCTCTCATAATCACATCCACCAGCTGCGGTGAGCGCAGAACAACTGTCGAGTTTCAGAAGATTATCTCCGTCCCCTCCATTATAATCTCCCATTCTTTTACTTTTTTCATTATTAGAAAACTTCGTAGAAATGTCAGTTTCACTGTTTCTTCCATTGTCACAAGAGTTATAGCACGCAGCTCCAGTTCCGTAGTCAACAATGGCCAACTATTCTGTCATGTTGAGGCCAACAATCGAGACGGGACACGACAATTACTTATATGGAAATATTAATCTCCTCCACCCCCACGCACGTGCACGATTTCGAATTCTCAAGACCACAGCAAACAACACTTCCGAAACAAAGGAAAACTAAACCAAAATACACGCTTTACAATATTTACTGAGAAAAATACTTTCGGGTTAGAAATTGTAAATTATTCCGCGTTTAAAAATTAGACATTATTGGAAATTATGTAGACCGAATTAGAAATGTAGCATATTAGGTGTGGGGTCAGAGTATTGGTGACATTATCACTGATGTAGTTTTATTATTTTACACAGTTGTCCTCGTAAAAATGGTTGCTTGGGGCGACGTAGCATATAACTTCACGAGTCGTCACTGGTTAATCGGTAGTCAATGAATAAGTAATAAATATGTTAAATAAATTCCTATAAATGAATAAATTTGATCGATATGTTATTTTATGTAATCTAAGAAATTCTCCCTTTCATTGGAAGTGTAAAATAGTAAAAACATTATCTAAAATATTACGGAGTTTAAGGTCGATAGAGCGGAAGAGAAAGTAGAAGATCGCATAAAGAGAAAGAAGTAAAGAAAAGCTTATAACGAAAGGAAACAAATAGAGTCAAAGATCGTATAAAGTTAAACAAGATAAATACTTTCAGCAGAAACAAAAAAATTGATAATCTAGGGAGAGCTGGCGAGGAAACTTAGTTCCGTGAAACTGTAGACACTCCTAACTGGCAAATGCAAACTTGTATCGTCTCCCTTTTATTGACAGTGTAAAAATATTATCTATAACATTACCAAGTTTAAGGTCGATAGAGGGGAAGAACAAGTGAGAGAGATATTAATAAAATTGAATATTCCTGATGTCTTCGTCATCAACAGTAAATGTTCTCTCATTACTAATTGCTTTGGATAAAACCTTAGTAGACTCCTTAGTTTTAGTTAAAATTGACCTTTACAACAAAAACTTTGCCATTGTTTTCAATATGAACGGCAAATACCAACATAACTCTGATGTTATTAAATAAATACTTTTTGCAAGTGAATAAGCTATATAATTATTAACAAAGGTATTGCGTGTGAGATCTCCTTACGTTCGACTTCTACAAGAAGAAAATACAATACCATAGGTTATTTATTATTCTCTTTTAGTCAAATTATTTAAATTATACAACTGTAGATTCGCCTCAAACAGTTGTGATTTATAATTATAAAGACCATTTAGATAAATGACTCACTCATAATTCACTACGTATAATGTTTAAGATGCTAATAGCTGTTATTTGGCCAAGAAGGAAGCCTGCGAGAGAATTCTCTCGCAGGTGAACCTTCTCAGAGAGCTCTGGCGGAGCCTACCTTTGCAGATGCCTTCACATCACTCTGGTTTTTTGAACTAAGGTTCCCACATGTTCCGGGGTCGCAGACCTTGGGCATACCGTAAGAGTTGTCTGCTATTCCTATTGGAATAGTCGGCCAGTTGGGTCCTAAACTGGCCAAGGCATGGCGAGGGGTAAGCTGCGACCCCACATCAAACCCCTCTCCCACCATCGGAAGGGCGTGGGACAAGTACCAAATTCCCGACCTACCTGATGCCGGTTTTTCTAGGGTTTTCCCTGCATCACTTTTAGGCGAATTGCCGGTTAGGATCCTTAAACCATATCCCGGGGGCCCTAGTTAACCCTTGGCTACCTTCCTCCACCCTTCCGCATCCCCCCTTTCAAATCCCTTTCCTATGCTACAAGAGGGGAGTTGCCACTATGTGGATTACCCTATACATAGCCTGTCTACACCTCAAATATGTTGGCCAAATAAAAACTTACCGAATTCTTCGTTGTTTCCAAACGAGTATTAAATCACCGCCTTAAATTTAACTGACAATATTTCAAAAACTTAGAGGTATGAATAAATTTTTCAAGTGTGATGTTAAATATTTACTATTTAAAACACAACTGCATTGGAATTCTTAGTGAAATATTCATGAGATAAAAACCAATTTTGAAGTCCTCAATATATGTATATATGCATAAAATAAATATGACTATCAATAGGCGAAAGCTCCTGTGGTTTTAACAAATGACGATTGTTGCTTTATTTTTTATGTAATAATAAATATCTTGAGGACTTCAAAATTGGTTTTTATCTTATGAATGTTAAATATTTATTAAAAACTAAATATGAAGTATTTATTAAAAATACTTTAAATGTAAAATCTGACGCTGATTCCTTAAGTGACGGTCGAAACTTAATTTCTTTGTATATTTTCTTCTGTTTATAGAAGCTTCCATCGTTAAATTTAAAACTTATACACAATGTTTTTCACCGGATTTAGAACAGAAAAATGTAGTGATCTCGTATAGATTTCTGTTAAAATATTTGGCCTATTTTCCTCTGTAATAATAAAACTGATAGTATTATGACTTTATACCAGGGGACAGCGATGATTGGTACGGGATCTGAAGAGTCTCCTGACCTTTACGCTTACCTCAGCGCCAAAGTGTCTGGCATGTCGACGATTCATACGAACTGCATTTAATAATAATTGCAGGGAAGAAAAAAATACTCGACCCCCAACTGAGATCGTTATTAAGAAGTATTGAAATGAAACGTGGTAGATCTCACACTGGAGCCACGAATTTGCACTTACTGGAGGTAACTTAAGGGTGGGAATGACACCTCAACAATAAATGGACTATAGGGTTATAAAAAGGCGAACAAAATATTAAAACACGCCCAGAGTCTGCAGGAGTCGAACTAAAAGTTGAGAAGAACTTAGAAATAAACAAATACATTACATTATAGTGCTATAGATAGAATTTTTTTAATGTTTGAGTTTGATTATTAGTGATATTAGTATGAGTTGGCACGTTTCTACGTGCGTTTCATGGCACCAAGGTGTCGCGTCATTAAGCAGCGGAACTGGTCGCCACACACGTACAACGGCTGCACAATACCGAGGTTTTGAAGACGAGGAATTGCCGGGTGACAAAAATTGTGAAACAAAAATAAATGGGAATGGAGTGGAGAGTACTTTCTACGAATAAAAATTTACAACTCGAGAAATAATATTTCACGTCCAAAGAGATTTTCTAAGGTAGTGGGCAAAATAAATAATTTTTTTAACTACGAGTACACAACACAAAATATAACTGAATTACACGTTTATGACTTCAGCTTTCGCTTGAAAGAATAAGATAAATACATCATGCAATAAAGACAGAATAATAATAATTAATACTATTAAATTAAATATGAAATAATACTATTAAAATTAAATTAAAGAAAATTAAATGAAAGGTTTCGAAGTATCTCAGATACAATTTTAATAGAGGAAGAAGCAGGCTTTCGTAAAGGAAGATCGTGCACTGACGATGTTTTCACATTGAAACAGATAATTCAAAAAAGACGAGAATTTAATTTGTAAACACACCTGGCCTTCGTAGACTATGAAAAAGCATTTGACAGGATTAAGAGAAATAAGTTGTGTTTAATAATGGAAAAAAGAGGAATCCCTAGACATTTAATTCAGGTATCACAAAGTCTATATGCAAATACAAGAATTAGAATTAGTAATGGAAAAGAGATATCAGAAGAAATAGAAACGAATCAAGGAGTTAAACAGGGATGCAGCTTGACACCTACATTATTTAACATTTACATAGAGGACATGACACGGGAATGGAAAATAGAGAAAACGCCAACAGGTATAAATATAGGAAGGAATAAATGCATCAACAGGATGCTGATGATCAAGTCATAATTCAAGTTAGTGAAGACAAACTACAAATAGCTTTACATAGACTAAATGTACTAAGTCAAGGCTACAACCTGAAAATTTCCATAAAGAAAACAAAAACAATGGCATTTTAGGCAATTATTCAGCTATACCAAAAATAATTCTTGATGATAAACCAATTGAACATTTCCAATACTTCGGATGCGATATATCATATGAACAAGATAAAGATATACAGAGATATGTGGCACAATAAGAAGAACCCTGAAGGCAAAAACGAGGAAAGAAAAGCAAATATAATTTTATAAAGTCATGGCAGTTCCCACTTCACTATACGGGGCGGAAAGCTGGACGCTTAGAATTAAAGATATAAGACAACTAGAAACATCAGAAATGAAGTTTATAAGATCAGTTAAAGGATGCACTAGAGAAGAAAGAATCAGAAATGAAACAATAAGAGATGAACGAGGCATACAGTCAATAACAGAGAAGGCGATCCAACTTAAAGAGAAATGGAAAGATCATGTACATCGTAAGTCACCACAAAGGATTTCCAAACAAATAATGGTATATAACCCAATAGGAAGAAGGAATGTGGGAAGACCGTGGAAGAGATGCTGAGACCGGAACAGGACTAAGGCCTAATCCTGGATTGATAGAAGATGAAGAAATTAAAGAATTATATCTAATGAAAATACAAGAAAATGAGTTCAACGTTTCGACCCAACTTTGCGACATAATCGAGTACTATATTAATAGAAAAAGTAAAAGTAGACCTGAATTAAATTCAAAACGTACTACGTGATTTTTTTTGTAGCCAAATGTTAATTAAAAGAGGTGAAAAAAATTATATTAGCTGGTTCTAAATATATTAACACATTTCACAATGCATGGACGGTCCCTCGTGTAAGTTGAGCTCGAAATGTATTTTGTATGTGTCGTACGTTCATGAGATGTAATTCTTCAGATTAATTGTATTAAATTCAAAATATTCTGACTTTGTTGTAGCTATGGAGGAGACTATTTTATTCATTCATATATAATGAAGTTACCAAAACAGAATTTATGCATAAATGTAAATCGTATGTAGTGTCTGATACAATCACTTAAAATCATCTCGCTACAGGGAACACAAATACATTACGTCGTCGATAATGTAATCGTCAATATGTTTCTGGTGTACGAAACGTCTGTTGTTCACAGCAATTCACCGAGGAGTTTCTTGACGCCTGCCAAAACATCCGGACTTCCTGTTTCTGGTTGCTGTGATGGTGTGCCCGCAACGACCTTCTTCAGACTAACCAACAGGCCGCTCAGCAAACCCAGCTTCACCTGCAAAAACAACAAAGCGTAGCTAATTCTGCAGAATTGCTCTTCAATACCCTTACTACATTTTGTAGCGACCCATTATTATTAAACTAATTTCAATTATATTAATAATTATCAAAATGAAAATAATGAATAATTATTCAAACAGCAGTTTGAATAAAATCCAACATCCTACTGTCACTCGTCCCCAAACACCACAAGCCAAATTTTTTCTCGTAGTCCATTATTGCAAATTTCTACACCACAAATTTATCCAAATATGCTTAGAATAAAAAATATTTACAGATCCACTAATATACCCTTTCCTACTTGATTAAAAACGAGAAGAACTCACTTGACACCTACAACAGTAAGCATTGTGTTGTTTACCAAATCTCTTGCTATAATTCTAATTCCTGCTACATAGGGCAAACAAAACGTTCCCTTAATACACATATCAAAGAACATGTCTAATATCAAACTTCCTATTGATAAACAATCTGAAGTATCCAAACATATCATCAATTCGAAACATACATTTGATTGGAAAAATGCTAATATTTTAGACATCGACACCAGGTACAATTCCAGACTCATTTCAGAGATGCTTCACATTAAATCAAACATCACAGCTATTAATGTATAAACAGACACTATGAAACTCAATAATTGTTATCACCCCTTATTATTACGCTAAACCTTCGGCTCTCCCGTTGTCGTTGCGTTTTCGTCGCTTTTCAGTTTTGTCAACTGACAAGTGCAGTTGTGTCGCTCTAGGCTCTTCTTCGCAACTGACGAAAGGAACAAGGATTCCAGAAGCGTTGTGTGGTATTTATATCAACCTTTTTTTGTCTTTTTTTTTAGGGCAACAGGCTACATGAGGGTGATCCACATTGGGCAACTCCCCTTTAATAGCATAGGAAGGGATTTGAAAGGGGGGATGCGGAAGGGTAGAGAGAGGTAGCCAAGGGTTAACTAGGGCCCCCGGGCTATATTTTAAGGATCCTACCCGGCATTCGCCTAAAGAAATGCAGGGAAAACCCTAGAAAAACCTGCATCAGGTAGGTCGGGCATTGGGTACTTTTCCTTTTCCCTTCCGATAGCAGGAGAGAAGTTTGCTGTGGGGACGCAGCATTCCCTTCTCCGTGCCTCGACCAGTTCAGGAGGCAGCTGGCCGACTATTCCAATGGGAATAGCGGACAACTCTTGCCGTATGCCCAAGGTCTGTGACCCCGGAACATACACCTCTCAAATAGGTCAAGGTGCCTCGGCTTGTGGGAACCTTAGTTCAAAAACGGACAGGAAAAGGCATACCCAAAGGTAGCCCCTTCGTATCTCTCCTAAAAGGTTCTGCCTGCGAGAGAACATCCCTCGCAGGTTACATGCGAGAGAATCCTCTCGCAGGCTATAATGAATGACTCCTATAATGAATGACTCAGGAGTTGTCTGTATTATTCATTAATCATTATCAATAGACTGCAGAGGCCATAACCATTTATAAAACATTCAATCTCATTAGCATGCGCAGCATAGTTCGTAAAACAAATTAAATAGCCTCAAATACCTTGTTTTTCATAATCCGGTCCAAACGGAGCGACGTGACTCCAAAAACTAAACGTGAGTGGGAGGAAATGAATGTATGATGTGGAGCGACGCCGAGCCACTTGATGGTGAGTGTTGAGAACGTGGTCCAAATTAGTCTCACTTTTATCAGACGTTTGGCTTTGTTTGAAGTATCATTTTTTTTAGTTTTGTATTAATAGTTTTTCGCTATATTTTAATTTCCTTATTTGCAAGAGAAAGTTGTTTAGACAATTTAACCGAACTTAAAAGCAAAACAAAAAAAAACAAAGTAAATATTTGAATTATGTCATTTTTGGATGTTATGCAAACGGATGACATACATTCGGAGCGATCGTGAATTGCCTACACGATTGTGACATAGTGTCTTAAGTGTGTGGTGGTTTCTTATTCCAGCCTTGATGTTCCCGGCACTTACTCCAAACTCCTCTATTTTTCCCCTTATATAACCTTTTTCCTTTACAACTTAGGCTTGTAGAGGTCCTCGTATATCTTAGTTGACGTCCTGTCCCTACCGATGAGGCTTCCAGTAAATATCTATGCCGACCTACCTTTGCCCAATAATCTCTCGTTTTGTATCGAATTAATTTTTCACTGTTGTCTGGTCATAATTTCAATTTCAGAGATTATCCAATATGGCTTGACTTCTGGTTGTCGCAACGTTTCGCGGGTGGAAGTGAAACAACGACGCACTGGATTTTGTCAGCTGGAGTCTCAGGAAAGAAATTACTTACGGCTTCCTTGAGGCATGGGATCACCTTCAAAATGGCTGCCCATAAATTATTGTACTGCAAATTGCACCAAGACGCCGCCTTGCACTGTAAAAAGGAAAAAGAGTTGACACAAGAGAGACGGAGAATTGAGAAAAATCATATGTGCGAATAAACAGTTCTTCTTACCTTCGTTATAAGTCCCTCGACTTCTTCGGCAAGGGTAACGTATACCGCATCCTTCGTGTTGCAATTTAAGATCTTGAAAAATAGGGGAAAACAGCAAGTCATGACACCGATAGGAATAAATACAAACACTTAAAGGAATAAAACTAATTTTAATGGATCATTTATTAACAAATAAACAACAGAATATCTTATTCCTTGTAAATTAATTTAAGGAGACTATGTAGAGAGCACAATCAAAGAACGCGTATTTTTCTTTCCATTAATGAGTCAGTAATGAGAAAAAACTTTTCTATGCGCATAAGGGACAGGATCCGTGGCGGCTCGTACTCCAGCACATAATTAAATTTAGGAAGAATGATTTTTTTTCTTAATTTTTAGAACCTCTATAATACTTGTATGTTTAACTGATTGAATTTCTTCTTCGATTTCGAACTGTCTTCCTTGCGTGTAGTCGCTCCTGCTGATGCTCTCTGTGCTCAAACGTCCACAGCACAGGATTGCTCGCTGTAATGAGGAATGCGCATGCGCAGTACTTGCCCGCACCACTCGTCAAACTTCCGCCTCGCCATGCTCACATGTACGTGTCGTGTTACACAGCACAGTAAGGGGACGGCGTAAGAAGGGAAATTAAATTAAATTTGAACCATTCAGTATTTAAAAATTAGTTTATATTTTCAAAACATAAATAGTGTTCTTAAATTTTGCCTAATATTTTTTTAAAATCACAATCAAAGTTTATTTTAAAGAAAAAAAAAACCTTAAGGGGCTGCATTTTGAATTCTTGCATCATAATGAGCAAATCTATCGCACGGACCGACAACACTATCATCCAAAATTAACGTTGTTTAAAAATATATACGAAGGATAATTCTTTCGTGTTAGAAATGCGTGTCAGCTTGGTGCTAAATTAATCCTCTTTTAAAAAATAGGCAGGTAACTATGTAGACGTAATTAGTAATTAGCGTATTACGGGTCGGGGTCATTTGCCACAGAGTACTGGTAACACTATCGCTGTTGTATTATTATTACTATTTTAGGTTGCACCGGCGCCTATGAAAAATAAATAATGTTCGTAGTTGCTCCTGCGCTGTTATAGAATCTTTGGTAATGTTCACATCATTGTATGTTGTTGACGAGTTTGTAAAGGAGACTCTCTGATTGATTGTTTTTTTTTGTTAAAGATGTATACACGCTGTTTTCTGTATATCAAAGTAAAAAATTTGAAATAAACCTAATCTATTAAATTCACGGCACAAGGTTGTTATCGTCGTAAAAAAAATTGAGATGAACTGGTACATAAGTTAAAAATATCACGATCCGCCACTGGACGGGATTAAAGGAAATTGCCGAAAACGAGGCATCTTTAAAGACGTCCTGATAATTTGTGGTAAACTTTAATTTATTTTATTTTTCTTCTTCTGATTTTAACGACATTTAATTTTGAAGGGTTAACCACTTGTAAAGAGATTAGGATCTTTGATAAAAAAAATGATACTTGAAATATTTAATCGTAATATATATCGTGTATATATAAAAATTTAGTATAATAAAAAAATTATTTACAAAATTTATTATATTAAATTTATATATATATATATATACTAGCTGGGTGCCCGGCGTTGCCCGAGATGTCATTTATCTATAACCATCGATAAGACTCCAATTTTGGTTACTTTTGCGCTATTTTTATGTAAAGCTCCTCGCACCCTATCCCTAAATGTGCTCACCTCCCATGCCGAAGGGGGATGAAGTCATTGACTAAATATATCGGCCGTTTTTACATGTTAGAAGATGACCACCCCCACAAATATGCGACAATGAAAAAGAATGTATTCCACGCAAAAATCGGCCGATTACATTGTCTGAAAATTTATTCCCCCGCCCAACAACTCCCAAACCCGTCGCGTTACCCAGGTTGTCACAATTAGATTCAGCGACATTTATAGTCTCGGAATTGATTCGAATCTCGGTTGTTTTTGCGGGATTTTATTTAACGTACCTCCACGCCACCCCTAAGCTTGCTCCCCTCACAGGGGTTAAATTATACACGAACAACATCGGTATAAATACTTTAAAAGTAATTAACCCCAGGAAATAATTATCGCAAATATCGACCGTTTAACATGTTTGAAATTTTTCACCCCCGACCACTCCCGCTTCGGGGACTTAAACGGTCAAGTTTAATGTCATAATTAAACTCAGTGACAATCCCGATAGTTTCTTTTTATGTAATGCTACTTCACGCCAACCCTTAAGGGTGCACCCTTCCGAGTCCGAAGGGGGTTGAAATTATACACAGAGAACATGTAGGGAAATTTTATTAATCTAATTCATCCCGAAATATATTTAATCGACGCAAAAAACAGTCGGTCAACTCATCCCAACCCAGCCGATACCCGCGCGTTGTCCAGATTGTCATAAATAAATTCAGCGACATCCATTACCTTCGATTTGACTCGAATCTCGGTTGTTTTCCCGTTATTTTCAAGGAAATCCCCTCCACCCCCACCCCTATCATGCCTACAAACAACATCGGTAGAAATACTATCAACGTCAATGGTCCCGGCATTTATTTATTTCACGCTAATATCGATGATTTAACATGTTAGAAAATTTCCATCCCATCCACTCCCGCCCCTTGCGGCTAAATGGCCGATTTGATGCTATAATTGAACTGGGCGACATCCATAACCTTGGATTTGACTCCAATCTCGGTTGTTTTATTGCAGCGTTCGTCCACCTAACGCCTAAAAGTGCTCTACTGATAATCCCGAAAGGGGTTGAAGTTATAATCTGTGAAAATCTAGAGAAATCTCATTGATACGGAAAAATATTTAGTTGCAAAGTTGATTAACACGTTTGACAATTTCCACCCCCGACCACGCCCGTCCCTGGGAAGTTAATTGCTAATTTATAGCATAATTAAACTCAGCGTTATCCATAACTTTGCTTTCTGACTCCAGTCTCTACTACCAATATAATTAACCCAGAAAAATATTTATTCAACGCAAATATCTGCCGTGTTTGCATGTTCCAAAATTTCCACCCCACTACACTTGCATCTGAGGGGTAAATGCCAAGTTGAATGTCATAAACTCAGTGACATCAATAACCTTCGATTTGACTCCAATCTCGGTTGTATTCGCGTTATTTTTCTGTAAAGCAACTCCACCCTAAGGGTGCCCTTTTCCCAGGGCGAAGGAGATGAAAATTATATTCAGATAACATCGGTAGAAACACTATCAATATCTTTGACACCTAAAAATATTTATCCAAATCTAATACCGGCTGTTTTAGCATGTTTAAGTATTTCCACCACCGTCCACCCCCGCTTCTGGCGGTGGTAGACGCGTCTCACCCCGACAGAGTTTGTTTCCTGGTCGCAAATAACACGTGTAAGAAATTTTGTTAAATTTCCTCTCCGGGACAGATTTGTATTCTACACCCCAAACGCTAAGGGTATAGAGATAAAAATTTAGTATAATAAAAAATTTAATTACAAAATTTATTATATTAAATTTTTATATATATACGATACATATTACGATTAAATATTTCTAGTATCATTTTTTTTATCAAAGATCCTAATCTCTTTACAAGTGGTTATCCCTTCAAAATTAAATGTCGTTAAAATCAGAAGAAGAAAAATAAAGAAATTGAAGGTTACGACAAAATGGCGCCCAAACGTTTTGGCTCGGAAAGGAAAATTACACCATTGGGTTCATTGTGAGAACAAATTTCCTTCCTTATTACTACAGTTGAGTGAAAATCGGTTTTCTTATTTCTTTTCTATGTTTTATTTGTGTTCCTATTATATATGTGTGCGTGTTTTGGCAAGTCGCAATATTAATGTGTTACGTATGTGATAGAATTTCTTCTTGTTGCGTCTAGTTGCGAGGGAAAGTCTCTTATAAATTTCATTCAGAAACAGTCGTTTTGCAATTTCTTGGGTTTTGTGTTTTTTTCTTATGTTTCTAAGATCAGGAAAATTAAAGGGGGTAAACGGTGGAAACCCCGATTCTCGATCGGAAGGATCGAGCATAGACGAACTCAATATGGAGCCAATCAAGCCTCGTAGTGACGATGTGCGGGTATCACTGCACATTCCGTCGATAGTCCTACTTCTAATACGACTACTACAGATATGGATAGATTTTTTTAAATTTTATGCAACAATTCCGGGAAAGTATGGAAACTAAATTAGATACTCTGGATGCCTTTGAAGCTGAGGTTAGAGCGGACTTGGCCGCAATGAAATCGGAAATGAATGAAAGATTAGACCAAGTCAATGCGGAATTAGAATCAGAAGTACGGCGGGAGAAAGATGTCGGAGCAAAGGAGCCGTCATCAACCTGAGAGAAATGTACAGAGGCAGCACACGCACAGTAAGATCACAATAACCAATTCTTCTCACGTGGCGCGGGATTCGGGGTTTAATTCTATTTTAAATTTTTAGAGAGTAAATTTTGACCATTAAGAGTTTTTTTTAACGGCGCGACGTTTTTCATTATTTTCGTAACTATGGTGTAATTTTTCATCCACCACGTTTCAACCTGAGACGGATCCATGTCCGCTGGCCGGAGCAAAATAAATCATTATAAATTAACTATCGTAATAGAAGGGAACGCTGGAGGGTGAACAGCATTCACAGTACGTAGTTAAAAGATTTGGACACGAATAGAGTAGAAAAGATTGTACAACCATGTGAGTTATGATGTCACAGGATACCATCTGGACTCCACGACGTACATCAGCCGTGGGCACTTTACCACGCTCTCTTTACAAGCATAATTGGAACAACAATCTCTTGATACAGCTGCAGTTTGTCTCAGTAGAGAAGGACTCACCAGGTGGAATAAGATTTCGAGGATGACCAGGATGGCACCGAAGACCGTGTAGGTTTTGCAGACGATCGTGTCGCCTTTGCAGAGCAGTTCGTAGAGGACGCAGATGGACTTCTTGAGCCAGGGCGACCTGAGCGAATCGACGAAGACCGTCACATCATACTCGTAGTTGGCGGCGACGGTGACGTCGGTCGTTCCCGACGACATGCGCGCCAGCACCGTCGACAGCGTCGCGACGGCCAAGAGTATCCTCACCCAGGCGTCCACTCAAACACAACACAAACAATTAGCTTCAATGTAGCGCGACGCCTGAATTGCGCTGACTGCAATCAAAAATCCCGAATGATACGAGCAGGTTATGACGTCACGTCACGTGTACGAGGAAAGGGCGTCACTCCAGGTTGCCGTTTAAGAATAAATCGAAAACCAAGGTGGTTCGTAATGAAATTGTACCTTTCATACACTTAAATTACTAGTACACCCAAAATTAGGAGTTGGCCAAATATTCGTGTTTTAATATGTCAATTACTGGATGGAATAGTTTGTCTGTTAAAAAAAAAAGAATGTAGCTTAATTTTTGTCAATGTAATTCACGACGAATAATTAATACGAATAGGACGGTAACATGAAAAGTAATATATGTATTGTAATGCCAATTAATTAACACATCAATTGAAAAATTAAAAAATAAATTGTTTGAGAAATCTATTCTTGACGGCGGTATAGAACACAGCAACAATGTAGCCAGGTATTGTTTCCTTTGTCGGAAGAAGCAATGCGCGCTCAAAATTGCGAGACGGTAGTTCAGTTGGCTGGAAGGTTAGGTCAAGTACAGGTCGCATTAAAATATTGAGGAGAGAGTACACATTATGTTTTCGTAGAGTTCAGTCTGCATTTTGGTTCCTCAGCGATCGGGTGGTCGTAAAAGAACTTTTGGAACTTGGAGATTAAATACGTGGCGAGAGACGAGGACGAAAGCGAAAGGCGAGAACGAGAATCGAAATAAACTTGCAGGAAAGCATAGACAAAAAATTCACACAAGCCGAGCAGAAGCCAACCGAGTGAGGGAGAGACGAAGAGGAGGTTCCTGGTTCCTGATTTTGATACAAAAAAAAATACTAATTTTAGAATCAGTGAGTTTTAGTAGAAGCTGTGCAAAAACCCGTCATAGTGCTTCGTAAGTCAAAAGTATCCTGGAATGCTGGGCAGCCGTGAGTACCAATATAAAACAATTAATTATGTAAACCGGATTAAAAGATTGTCGTCAGATTTCGTTCTCTTCCTTTGATAAAATTTGTTAAGCAGAATCCATCTTTTTAGTATAATTTAGTCGACAAGTAAATTTTCGTCTTTGTTAATTGACGAGGAAATCTTTTTATTGAAATTTGTGTTGATAAGATTTCTAAATAAATGATTAGCCATTATCAAACCCAGTAATGACCCTGAGATAAAGTCTATTTGTAATTATTTGTGTAATTGTTTCAAGTAATGAAAATATATACTTAGTTTGTTAGTAAATTTAAATAATTTTTCATTTGAATAACCCACTAATTTGAATATTACAGTATTGTAATGAACAACTAGATGGCGATTAATTTTCCCCACATTGGTGAAGACATAAATGCAATATACAACTGTATGCTTTAATTAAATAAATAAATTAACCTCATTTAATAAGCTTTAAAAGAAATTTATTATTGTTGATAAATTTTAAAATGTACAAAACCTATTTTTCATGCCGAATTTCATCCATTAAAAAAAAACAAATACTTTAATTTTCATTTATTAATTCCTGGCATTTATGAACATACAGTTCTTATATCATTACAAACAAATTCGTCGAATCTCTTATCTCAGGGCCATAACTGGGTTCGATAATTAGAACAAAATGATTGTATAACCTGACAATTAACAATTCAAATATAAAAGGTTAACCTAAAACAATATGAAAATAAGTGAAAAGAAAACTGAACGAAATCTGACTATACCTTTTTAATTATCGTTTACAAATTTGTATAAAAGTTTTGTTACTCACGGACCGTCTGTCTGGTACCAGATCTCTCTCTTGTATCCTGAAAACTACCACACTAAAAAGCCATTTTTACACTGACTCTACACTTTATTGAAAATTTTAATACATGCGATTAAAATACTCGTCCTCTGCTATCTGGAACCTCGGATGAGCCGCCCCCTTTGGTCAACTGGTGGATTCCGGTCCCCTCTAAGCGAAAACTGTTCAATCAGCGTGAAGCAACCATTTGCTTCACCGTGTGTAAATTATTAAATAAATCTCTCCGTAAAAATATTTGCTTGCTTTCATGTAGAAATACAGGATCTCGCCATTCGTACTTTATATCTGCAAATTTTACTGTTTGTTGCTGTAGGTGAACTGAACTATATTATGTCCCCGTCGACTTTTAACAGTTTCATCTCTCGTACGCAGAATTTTCACTACTTCACCTTTCAATCGCCGATTCCAGACTGGCTCTCCAAGTGCATACTGAGTTTTAAACGCGCGCGGTCTCCATTGTTGAACAAAGGAAAAACCCGCCTTCATTGTCGGCTTTACGCATTCGTACCGCTAACAATTTTATTATATTAAAAACAATTAATGGCCTGTTTAATTGGCATTACAATATATAACAGTTGTTGTAGTGATGTGACGAGTCAATTTTGAGACCGACTCAAGATCCAGGTTTTGCAGACGATGGATAATAATAATGGCGAGTTAAACATGTCGACGCGAACGGAAAAAAAATTATATGGATAGAAGCTTGACAAGAAAGGCCCAAGTTTCTCCTTTAGAATTTTCCTGTCCTTGGTTCTAAACCAAGGCAATGCCGTAACACCAAGGCTGTCTTGCGCATACGGTACGAGTTGTTCTCTGTTCTCATTGGAACAGTCAAGTGCCTCTCAAGTGTGGTCGAGGCAAGAACCCTGTTCTCCTGTTAACGGAATGGCGCGGGGTAAATTTCCAAGAGTTCCCTTGCTTACTTTGGTCTCCCGTTCCTATGATATCAAAGGGGCGAGCCATCAAAGTGTTACTTTAAGAGGCGGGACTGAATTGAAACTTTCTAAAAATATATGGAAATAGTTACAGATACATTGTAAAATGACATCATTTTAACAACCCGCAACAAAAATCTAACTAATAGAAGCCGGCGAGAGAATTCTCTCGCAGGTGAACCTTCCCACAGAGCACTGGCGGAGGCTACCTTTGGGGATGCCTTCACATTTCTCTGGTTTTTTGAACTAAGGTTCCCACATGCCGATGCACCTTGGCCTGTTCTGAGAGGTGTATGTTCTGGGGTCGCAGACCTTGGGCATACGGTAAGAGTAGTCCGCTATTCCTATTGGAACAGTCGGCCAGCTGCCTCCTAAACCGGTCAAGGCACGGCGAGGGGAAACCTGCGTCCCCACAGCAAACCCCTCTCCCGCCATCGGAAGGGCGTGGGACAAGTACCCAATGCCCGACCTACCTGATGCAGGTTTTTCTAAGGTTTTCCCTGCATCACTTTAAGGCGAATTGCCGGGTAGGATCCTTAAACCATAGCTTGGGGGCCCCTAGTTAACCCTTGTCTACCTTCCTCCACCCTTCCGCATCCCCCCTTTCAAATCCCTTTCCTATGCTATAAGAGGGAAGTTGCCACTATGTGGATTACCCTATACATAGCCTGTCTACACCTACAAAAAAATTAATAACTCATTTAATAAAGAAGGAGTTAGTTAACTGAGAAAATTTAGTGCACAATGTTTCAGCAATCCTTGTTGATTTCATCTGGCGATTCAAAATCACGGGAGCCGCAAGAACAACACTCCACATAATGAACTCAAGAGATTGCAGAAACGTTGTGTGGTATTTATTTTATCACTGAATTTTGTTTTTTTGATTGTGCACATCTTTGTCCAATTTGTCTTCAGACTTTTTTCAAAAATCTATAACTATGAATCCGTAGTTTCACGTGTAACAAAGACAAAAGCACTGAAAGAGATGCTGGAGCACGTCATACGTGTATCTCTTTCAACTGCGGGTATCGAGATTGGCGAACAGGCACACGAACTTCCAAGTCAATCGGGAGACGAGTGATCACTCATCCAGATAGATAAGTCCTAAAAACTCATTCTTGGTGGAGAATACTTACTGTTGTCAGTCGCAACGCTATCAACACCTTGAGAAAACAGTTTCCGTAGGTTTTTATAGAGAATTCGTACGTGCCCCAACGTGGATTCACGGAACACTGGCTGCACGTATCTCAAACACTCACGTACTCGAACCCATACTTTGTCGTCATTATCCCCAAATTTTTGAACGATACTTATGTAATATATAACGTAATAGGAGCAATGAAACAGACGATAATAGCAAACACTACAGAATAGCGCGATCCATACGCGTCAGGATAGTTTGATCTCAAAATTCCAGTAAATGTTCCCAGATTTACATTAAAATGATCGCTCTAAATCATTTTGTTATTATTAAGAGATCATTTCTTTCATGTCAATTGTTATTACCGTTTCCATTAATTGAAATCCGAAAAAAATAAATCAATATAGCCATGTGTCTCAACGCCCGAGAGGAGAAATGAAGCAACAGAATGAGCCTGGATAGATCTTCCTCGTGGAAACTTTGCACGTGAAAAGTGTCGGGTGTAGAGAAATAGACGACACCTTCGCAAAACGAATCTGTGTCTAAGTATTTTCTTCGGATTTTCAAAAGACAGAGTTTTCCAGCTGCATATAGATTACCTGGAGCGACTGCGTGTGAGTTCTGAGTGAAGGCACGCTGCCGTCATGGTTGACGACGACGAGGACTACAAGTAAAGGAAACAGATAATCGACCCAAGAACTGGAACCGGTGAAGTTACCAGCAACAGATCGTGTAATTTAAATTTACTCCCTGAGCACGTTCAACGCATGGATGCCATCTGGTGATAAACTCGGGATCAGGGCGTCGGGATTATGAGCGCGACTACAATCAGGAAATAGAATACCGGACCAAGTTATGCACAATATCAGTGTTCTTGGTTGCGGGAACCATTCCCGTCAACCTACTGGAATGAACGGGTTCATACCTGATGAAACCTCTAAAGAAGCGACGATCTCGTCACACCAAGTCAATGTTTCTATGTGAGGACTGAATTACTTTAATCGCTGTTCTCTGACACAGTACAGCGCATTAGTGAGGATAGGCGTCTCTTTAATTGATTTATGCTCATATTTTAGTCAGTTTGTTTAATCACGTGAGCAACCATGTTTTGCTGATTTCTCCAACATCAGCGGAAAATACCGTTGGGTGGCAGTCCGGCTGGGGATTATAACTGTACCTCCATCGGGGGGGTTTCCGGTGCAGAGGGTTTAGCTGATGAAACTTTCTACATCAGATTGCCTAGGACCTTTGATTGGTCCATAACAAATGAAATGGACCAACAGAGGGACAGTGTGTGTGTGCGTAAACGTTTAGCGCAAAATACATCCGAAGACGTACCGCTACCCCGTGTATACCTGGGCAGGTTTTACAGGGCGAATGAACTTATAGCGATTGACTGCAGCTTTGGTTTAGGTTTGCAGTTTTCTTCATAAAGGAAGTAGGGGTGTGGTTCCCATACCTGAGTTTTTCTTTCCCGTTACCAGGAAAGAGGCGATCTACAAGTATCTCACCCTCAGGGCTTGAGGCTTGAGGCTTCAAATACCGGCATGGTCGCCCCCCACTCTTGGGTTTCAGTTCCCCAGGCCGGTTTGCTAGCACCACCTCATGGGATTTACATACGCAACCCACTGCCACGTCGAGTCCAACCTCATTTCGTGAGCTTGAGCTGCCATCTCTAGATGGAACGGCAGCTGGGCTTACCGCTCACCCCGACTACCAGACTTTTTCGCTGATGGCTCTGGTCTGCCGTGTCGTGCCTGGCTCTGTTAGGTCGCATTATCCCCCAACCAAAGAGACGTACGCAACCCGGGGGCCACCGCAATGTAAAGCTTGCACTTCTAGGTATTTGAGACACCCCATCACCGGCGCAGTCTCCTTCATGGGTGACGAGGCCAAACGGGAGGGCCCCGGTTAGTAGGTGCTCGCATACCTAGCTTTGTAGCTTTCTTCCCTTCAGCGTCACGACTGGTCCTAAACCAGTCATTCGGCCGTCGGAGCAGTAAAGCTACTGGCTATCTCCTTGCGCCAGGTAGGTTGCACTCCCACCCAGCAGAGAATTACAACCAGACGGTTTCGTCGTCGGATAACTGAGGCTGGCCATCCTCAACACCTTAGTCCGAAGACTAGACGACCGCCTTGAGTGGACTCAGTTACTAGTGAGAGCCATGGCTGTCACCGACCCGTCTCTGTCACACTCCCGTGCTCATATAGGATACTAGGTATTGCTACCCGACACCAAGGCACAATGAGAGCTGCGCGCCACACCCCCTTATATTCATGCTCTCCCCCCTTCATACCGCTATCCGGGAGTACACCAAATTGCCAACCAATGTTGACTGGTGTACTAGTTTCACCTGACTAGTCACGGTTCGACGTCTTGGCGTCTCCCACACATACTACTGAAGGCAATGAGTCCATTGCCCAGGTCCGACCCTGGGATAGGAAGCAATGCCAGCAGTTTTACGGGTCGGGCGCAGTGTGGTCTCCCCTGGATCCCACATTTCCAGCTAGCCGGAGAGCGGCCCCCGGGTCGCCATCTAAGCAGGTTCCAGCCGCCCGCCCGGACCAATAGAGGGACAGTTGGACACACAGGTCGCGAGAAGTGGATGCCTGGAAGGCATTCTGACTGGAGAGTTGGTACAGAGCAGTCGCGATTGTTTTTGTGCAAGGATCAGCTCAGCGAGACTCCACCAGAAGCGCCAAGTCGATGACCAGTTGCGAGGGACGTCGCTGTGGTGCTGAGACCTCCCAGTCTGGTAACCAATATCGCCATATATCACGGTTGCGTAGTGCAATTTTCATACAATTCGTTTTCTCGGGTCCAGATTGCCACAACAAGCCCTGGGTTCCATAACTGGCTAGTCGGGGCAAAATTTATATAATTGTACGTATTTATATTTTTAATAAATTAGTTATGTTTGTAATGAGTTGTTGTTTTCCCAATGTTACTTCCTCCTACCGCAGGTAAGCCTTTCCAAGAATTGGACCTCAGGAGACATTCTACGGTGCGGTAGTGAGGGGGGTGCCACAACAGAAATGTTACTACTTAGATCAAACCAACACTAGAATGATAGTCTGGATGCATTCACCTGCTGGAGTCCACGAGGGCAGGAGGTTGCTTTAGAGGACTGTGAATCACACCCGAGGAATGTTAAAGCCGTGTTGAATATTGTAATTTAATGATACTAATAAAACAAGACTTTCATAAATAAATAAATGGCTGTAGTTCCGTGATTGATCGATCAACTTCTTTCCCTACAAATGCAGAGTTCCATTTCAGGCGATGAATTTCACAGTTTAATTAAATAATTTTGGAGTAGGTTTGGTTTTGTGGTTTGGAGGAGAAAATATTGGGATTTTATCAATTCAAGATTTTACAATTCGACGTAAGTCCGTCTTTGAATTTTCTTCTGAACTCGGATCAGGACAAAAAATTGGATGGTACTGAAATTAAGACATAAGGGTTCAGTGCTAAAGCAGAAAAATTATTTCTTTATCGAAAATGAAAATTTTCCACGTGATAGTTAATGAACCAAAGAAGTGATTTCATCTGGAAGGGACGGAGTAGGTCGCGGTGCCGATTTGTTGTCGTTTCATCCGGTGACGGCTGGTGCATATGTGCTACAGCACATAAATTAATTTAGCATTAACTTTTCTTTATTTTAAGAACCTTCATAATAATTGTGTTTAAACAGTGCGCATTTCTATTACGACATCGAAGACTCCAAACTGCCCGCCTTGCGACGCAGTCGCTCCCGCTAATGCAGCCAGCTGGCCATGTCTGTGATTCTCACGGCTGTAGCACATGATTTTTGTCTTTAATGAGAGATGACGCATAGGTAGTATCCCGTGAAGCCCAACAAACTGCCTATTCTTTGAGCTCCCAAGCAAACAGTGCAGTGCTGTGAAACGACACTAGAGGCGGCCGCATCAGGCTGCATGAGCAACGAAATCAAAATAAATTTGAACCATTCGGTAATATTAAAAAATCCTATTTTAACGTAATTTATAATTACAAAACAAAAATAATATTGGTTCATAATGGGTAATATTTAAAAGCTCACAATCGTAGGTTATTTTAAACCCTTTAAGGGGAATAACAGTGAGAAAATCTACTGCACGACCCTGCCGTCATTCGTGACTAGTTACAAAAATTAACTTTATTTAAAATATGTATGAAGTAAAAATACTTCAGTGTTAGAAATGCGTGTCAATTTGGTGTTAAATTTTGTATTAAATATATTTAATATTATATTGGAGCAAAGAAGAGCGCAGTCCAATTACTAAATAATTTATTTTATTTGAATCTAAGTACAAGCCAATAGCAAGACGGCCACAGGAATTTCTGAACTTAACATTATGGCGCCGCGTACATGCCAAACTACAAGTCAAAGGGATTAGGAGGGTCGCTTGAGAAAAATTCACCCAGCGGACATTAACACTGAAATATTCCGAAGTGCATAATTCATGTGAATTAAAATATTTTAAATTGATTGACGGAGAAAGATCAGGGAATTTTGATCTATCCCTGTGGTGGAGGAAGAAATAGTCGGGCTCTGGAAGGCAGTATAAGATCACATATCAAAAATAATGGTTGGTTAGCGAAGACGGAGAGGAAAAGCGAATTTGGTCAAATCTCAGAGAAAAAGGTCAGAGTGGAAGGTTAGAGAAGAGCATCCTGACATGCTTTGTTCCTCGTAGAAGCCGGAAATTAGAAATATTTGTGCGAATTCCATGCACAGTCTACAAAAACAGTGCAAGTCCAACGCACGAGGTAAATAACAACCCTAGAGAGAGCGAAAGCAGCCTCATATTGAAGGACACCCTCAACCAATGAACCGACTTCGAGACAACGTGTCGCTGAGCAGGAAAGAAGCCTGAGAGAACCTTGCACACGCCGCCTGAAATACCGATAATCAACCCTGAGCCACCTGGTACCTACCATCCAGGCTCCTGGCCGAAGAGACAAAAACAATCGGGTGTTTGTGCATTTTGACGAGATTTCTGCTACACGACGCCCACGAGTCATAATACTTTGATTTTGATCTTGCAAATACTACCTTGAGCTAATTGCCGTAACAACCCAAATTTTAAAAACGTTTTTAATTGATTTTAAAATTTAGTATTCAAATAAATTAAATGTTTTTATTAATAATCTATTCCCTTCAACCAACCCAATTAATTACATTACAATATATTACAGGTCAGGCCAGAGATTTGGTAAAATTAACGCTGTTATTATTTTACAGAGTTATCCTCGTAAAAAAAATGGCTGCCTGTGGTGATGTAGCACATTACGTAAAAAACTCACGAGCCGCATCTGGAAACTTTCAGACAGTAATATTTTTTGAGTCAGCGGAGCTATGATCTCAATCAATGGTTGTCTTCATAAGAAACAGTTTTGATGTATAAAAGATTAGTCCTATGTTTTGTGAACGTAGATTAAGTTGTT
Source organism: Zhengitettix transpicula (assembly GCA_037074705.1). Taxonomy (NCBI): domain Eukaryota; kingdom Metazoa; phylum Arthropoda; class Insecta; order Orthoptera; family Tetrigidae; genus Zhengitettix; species Zhengitettix transpicula. The sequence goes on along the minus strand of CM073590.1, from coordinate 226,699,487 downwards.
GAAAATTTAAACACTGTCAGTACATAGAAAAGACCAGGGTAATAGAATATTACATTTTGGACGAGTAATTTTCCTGAAACTTAAGGACAATTAAATGACGCACTGCTGCTCTTAGCAAAGAAATTCATCGGAATTATTCATTTTTGCATTATATTTTTCACAAAACGACTCTGAAAAAATGGACAGATATTACTCCTGGAAACGTGTCATGACAGTCACTTCATCTATTTAGAATGAAAAGAAATTCAGAAAGTAACAGAATACACCAGTTTAAATTAGTTCTGCGGTTTCCACACGTGTACATTAGCGATGAATCCAGGCGAAACTGAAGATGATGAGAGCATGTGGTTGACGGAATGTGGTGGTTTAATTGCTATTGTACCTCCATGGAAATTCCAGATTCTTTTCACTGCTACTACACCAGGATAGTCCTCGATCTTAAGAAAACACTTGGCGTTTCATGGACTAAATGTAATATTTAAATCAGTTATTAAAAATGTGAAATACTTTGCGTACAAACTCTACAGGAGTTACAAATATGGCCTCTGCATTGTCCCACACATCCACAGATATTATAGTATTACACTTATCTTCCCCATTCATTACCAATTCTTCACACTTTGCGTTTTTCACATTACTTCATATGGAAGCTCAGTATTGGAAGTTTACAGCATAGAATTTATTTTACTGACTTTTATAGTTTGTGGATTATGCTTGGAAGTTTGTCTTAACTATGTACATTTCATTTTCACTAATGTTCTTGTAGCTATTATCTTTTTCTTCAAATTAGGTACCTTGGCGTTGATGTAAGAAGTTCAGTGTTTTGGGTAACATAATTATGGTGGATAAACAGTTCCACTCAGGTTAAAGTTTATCCAGTATATTTTGTTGTAATTTAGTAATTATTTTGAGGAGATTGCAAGTTTGTGATTAGGATAAATTATAGAACTTGCAGGCTTCTTTATCTTCGAACATGTGGATACAGATAATCTGTGGATTACTTTTATAATATAAATTGTGTATGCTCAATAAATCAACATTATACATATAAAACCTTAGTCATGTGTAATCATTTTGTTGCTGTTAACACATTGTAGTTCAAAAACTAAGTTATAGCTTTTCTAAAATAAAAGTTTCCTACCCACATTTATAGGCAAACTTAGCCTAAGGAGTCCAGTGTGTATAATATACCATACAGAAGTTTAATAGAATACTTCAGCGAAACCATACATACGTTCCAGGAAAGATTCACAAAACATGAAAAGTGACCAAACCAACAGAAGAGGAGTTGAACATGCGGTAATAACAAACAACATTGGTAACTATTGATCCCACACAGCTTCAAAAGGTAAAGTGCAAGGAGGCACTTGTCAACTTTTCATTTTGCATTGTCCAGGCACGCCGAGGGAGCGGAAATCAGACACCCTACTGTCTCAGCACTTATCTTAAGATGGCGGTGACAGCTAGTGGAACATGAGACTACGAGTTCACCTGGATGGAACAGGACTAATCTGGCCTTGGAAAAGAAAGAATCAATGCTGTTAGGAAAGTATCAAACTCATTGAATGGGAACTTTGGATATGGCTAATAAATAGCCTTATACAGTGCAGAGTGTTAGGAGCCATACAGGAATGTTATATTATGAAGAAAAAGTACAGAAAAACTGCAATACATTCAAGACATGGCAGAGAATGTAGGCAATAGAAAATTCAGGAATTAGAATGTTGTTTCAAATAAGATAGGGTAACTATGCTCAAACCATATTTTGGACAAACAAGCTCATATAAACCTCTACTTCTAGATCTGATTGACTTAACCTTTGAAGAGGATAGAAGACATTTACTACTACTTTATGTTAAATAGTTTAATTCTATATACATTTTTAATATTAGGAATATTATATATATATATATATATAATGTATTTTGAACATAAGCATTTGTAGTTAAATTGATAATTTATTTATTCACATCTCTCCAGTGCCATCACTTTGTTCTAAACTCTTGCTTAACAATGGGATGTGTTCTGAAACAAATATTTTTCTTATAAGCAGAACAAAAATGTGGACATACTTTAGAAAAATATTTGTGTCAAATAGGAGATTATTAATGAACTTTTGCAATATTTTCTTCAACAACTTTATTGATAATCTGTTTAAACACAGCCCCCAATCCATTACAATAATTCACATTTCAACCCTAAAAAATTCTGCAACTGAACATTGGAGGTACTTAAATCTTAGTCAAATACTCCTCACATGTTATATTAAAATAACAATCAGTAAAAAAAACCTGCACTTTGTATAATCAGTCATGGTTTTAACAATTTCTAACCTATTGACAGGTTACAGTTTTCAGTACGCACGAAGGTTACCTGGCTTAAACAATGTCACGAGATGTCATACCGCGGCAGAAAGTAATTTTGTACGGTAGTTGTAGGTCACCGCACACCTGAAATGGCAAGACTGGATTCACAAATGCAACACAAACCATTTAACTACCACACATACAAAAGAAAACCCTACATGAAACAGGTGATTTTGGTGAGCAAAAAATGTAGATACTTTCCAAAAAAAGTCTTTCATATCCACAGAACATACCACTCCACAATAATAAATATGCCCACTTCTTTCCATAATGTAAACACAATGCATATCTTGATAATATGAGAGATGAGAATGGATAATTCTGAATCAGGTACAAGATTCTCACATAACCATTTATAGGAATATTTTTAAAATATTAAAAGAATTTATAAATATATGTTGGACCATGCCCATTCAAGTCTACAGCTTTAGAATTGTGACCGGCGCCTCAACCTTAGTCCAATCTCATAATATAAAATATTTATAAGCTTAACAATTAAAAGAAATTATACATAACTACTAATCCAGGACATGCCATTTCTGAACATACAACCAGGTGTCTAGTTAAACACATTTCACAACCCACGACCGATTTAGCCACAAGGAACATTAAACAGTAACTTCTGTGAATTTAGAAAATTTTCATCTGAAGTGTTGTGTTCTGATTAAGGATAGGGATAGCACTGCGTTTTTTGCACGATTACCCTCTTGATTTAAGATGCAGTTAACGTCCGTAGCCAAATTCTTTTGCATCATCAGCCCTGATGTCGCCATATTCCCATATACCACAACGGCTGCTCCTCGCAGTGTCTTCAGCTGCTGCGTACTCATTCATCTGAAAATTGATATCAAATATGCAAGTTTGTGTATGCAGGAGCATATAAAATAATCAAGATTAAGCAAAAATAAAATAAAAAATAATTACAGCTTCATTTTAAACTTTGCATAAGTCAGACAGAACTGGTCATGTTTGTTTAAAAGTAATGTTGAGAAAGGAATATTATAGAGCTCTGAATAATTGTTTTTTCGAGCATTCTTGTAAAGTAGCAGAAATGTAAGGGAGAATATAGATAGATAGAGAATTTAGATCTGGTTGTGCTACCAAAATAAATAATACAAATGTCTCAAAAAATATAAATATTCAAGGCATTATTACAGACATGATACAGATCAGCCAACGAGAAAGGCATCTTGTCAATGGTATACAAAAAGTGGGCATGAACTGGGAAGGTTTATTGAAAATTCCAAACAAATGTTCTAGGAATTTTGGAGTATTTCAGCGACGGGCTGGATGGTTTGCAGTTGGAATAAGATAATCATCGTGGTTTTTTACTTGATCTATTAAGCATTATTAAAGCTATATTGTTGCTCGAGCCACAGAATTATTAAAGAATAATAAAGGTTGATCATATAAGAATTAGTCCATGTCTTCCTTAATTGAATCGAAAACATATTCACAAGCTTCCAGCAAATTACCCTCTACAAACAATGGCTAGAATTTTTGACAATTGTTAACTTCTCTATCTTAATGTTTCACAAGCAACTAACTATTTCTCTGTACATCTCTACTGACAAAAGTAGTGCTGGTGCCACAAGCTCAATAAATGCATGAATTCATATGGTCCAAAGTTTCAACCTTAACTTAACTAGTGAAACTGAAATTTCATGCACAGTTATTCTTAGTGATTAACTTCAATTGTCACTGCCTTACTTACAGTCAAGGGAAGTAGACCTGTAGATTAAGTGGGAGGCTTACAAAATTTATAGCTCGTTTCCAACCACGTACTAACTTTCAAATTATTAATTAACCTACTTTCTATCTTCACAAATCAAATTAATATAACAATTTAAATTAGTATATAGAGAGAAATGTTTTCAGTATAATCTGCAACAACTAATGCTATAAATAGTGTTATTCTTGCTTTACACATTAATTATTACATTAAGAATAATAAAATGAACAGTAATATTAACATTCCAACCAAAAAGTAAGTCACATTGTGGCATAAGATAAATTTCAATATTAAATTGTTATATTCAAAAAAATATTATTACCAAAGATTGAAGTTTATATTCTTTTCTCTTATCCAGAAGCAAGAAGCCATCTTTTACAAGTTCTTTTCCAACATCCCTTTTCTGATCTCCCTCAACCAATGTTACAAATTGAGCATTATTCTTGTATTCGACATTGAGTAATAATGGAACACCTTCTTCCTCCCTTAATGCTCGAACTGCAGCTTTCTTATCATCTTCCTGAAAAAAATCTCATTTCTATCAAAACGTTATATACTTGTATTAAAATATACACAAATAAATTTTTTTAAATGGTGATACGGCATTGTCAAAACCCGTATTAATATCCTCCTAAATGAGGCTTGCAAGAGGAGGAATCTTTTCAAATTGTCATGTGTACTCATCAAGAGAAAGACACATTTAATGAATCAGCTGGCCATGGATGTGCATTCTTTCTCCTGAAGGAGTCATGCCTCCAAAAATATGAAGAACTTCCTGCTTTTTCAGAGACGTGACACCAAGCTTCAATTTCAAGTAAGCAACCACCCATCTCTCTTTCCTTTATATACAAATTGTTTTAATTACATATGTATTTATATATAAGGTAAAAGTGTGACAAGATCAAATTAATAAAACATTTGGATAGGAAAGAAACACTATAGTCCTTTCCTGAAGAAGGGGACTCAGGTCCTAAAAAATTTGAAATATTTTCTGTTCGGCCCGACTGGACCAACTGCCGATTCCAGATAAGTTGACTATGTGTAGCAGACTTACCTGAAATCAGCAGTTGGTCCAGTTGGGCTGTGCAGAAAATTTTTTTGAAACTTTACTCATCTGGATAGGAAAATTTTATTTTGTCCTAGTTGACTTCGCCACTTGTTGAAGTAAAGTATGTCAACTGCCCCCTGTCTCTCTTTCCAATCCAAAGGAGTCAATTTGACCATGTCACATTTCCTTAAGCCATGCAACCCAGCTAAGGTGGGGAGGTGTGGGTTTTTCAAGGATGGATGAATATGTTGCAGAGGTTAGGAGCAATTCTGAAAGCAACCCTTGGGCAGTATTGTTGGGAGGATGTTTCTGGCCTATGTCAAGGATGTTCATGTAAAGGGAGACATTATGGTAACCAACATGGTATGCCTTACTTAAATACTTCAATTTGAGTTTAATAATTAAATATAACTAAAACCAAAGTATGGCATTGAAGTGCTTTAATGGTTTGCTCAAGAAATTAAGAATATTTGGCCAAAATACAATAATATAAGTAACCATGAAAGCACTTACATCAGAAGGCAGCGTGGTAAATGCCAATCCATATTCATGTGCAAAAGGTTTTTCTGATGCCAAACCTGAAGGTAAGGCAGTACAATCTGTGACATTCAAAATTTCCCTATTGCCATAGTCAATGTAGAACACAGAGACTTTTGGCCCAGTCATTTTCTCCACTTTAGCTCTGTACCATTTGTTATCAGAGCTGAATTTTGCAGCACATATCTCGCCTTTCTTTGGTGTGTATGCCCCAGAAAGAGGAGGATTTGCAGCAAATTCTTGTTGAATCTTTAGCTGAAGTTGCTCTATATTGGCTTTTTGATCAGTAAAATGGACATAAATTTTCAATTCATCTGTGACATACACAATTTCCACTTTCTGATAATTGACTTTTCTTTCAGAAACTCTGTCCTCTTCTATTTTCTTATCCTCTTCATTTTCTTCTGTATAATCTTTCCATATCTGAAAAACAATAATAGGCTGACACTTGGGGGGGAAAAAACTTTGAATACGTTCTAATATTAAACTGTTCTTCAAATAACATTCTTTAACTGTAATTCACTAAATGCCTGTAATATATATTTTTAAAAAGCTATGTTTGAAGATTTGTGTGTGTTAACAAGTATCAGTAATAAATTGCTTCACAGCAAAAACACCCATACCTTCTCTCGTCTCGCTTTAGCAGCATCCTCTGCACTTTTCAGAGCTTTACAATATTCAGACTTTTCTCCAGTCGGATGAACTGAAGCCAAAGATGCTTCTACTAGGGCTACAGCCAAATTTACTCCTTCAACCCATAACCAACCAATAAAATTTCCTCCCTTTTGGGTCTCGATAAGAATTTCTACTTCTCTCTGCAAGCACTTCTCTTCAGTGAACTTTCGAGCTTCATCTGCAAACGGCACATTTTGTACTGCGGTGTTGTTCCCTGTTGGTCTTGCATTCCTCGGACAATTTACTCCTGAAAATTTTAAAATTATGTTGCTAGATAGTTAAAATACATGACACTAAACTCTACACTTGAAAAAACAAAAGATGGTATAAATATTGGAAAATTTGTTTCAGGCACTTAGAGATAAATTAAAAATCCACATTATTCAATGCATTGAAAATGCATGGGCAAAATATAGTCTCCTTAAAATAGTAATAATGCTATAAGATATCTTGATGAAATTACAAAGATTCAAAACAAAAGATTATCATGATAATAAAAATTGGAATAAGACATGAAGAGAGAAATTTTGTATGGTGAATAATTTAAATTAAGGGCAAAAACTGTAGATTTTCAATGTAATGTTCAAGTAATCATTTGCCTAAAAATGCTTTGGTTATTTAGCATTCACAAAAACTGCCTGAATACCATTAGATAAATATATAAAGTCTATAGTGTTTTTAAATTCAATGGTTTTTTTTGCTAAGCTTTGGAAAACACCAGTTTAATTATTTAATATACCCAATTGTTTACTGTGAAGATGCAGGAAATGACTTTCTTTGAGTGTCTATAACAACAATTTATATTTATAGAAGAACTGAACCATCATGCAGGTTTTAGTACACATTATTTACTAGTGTTCAAGAAGAATAATTACAACTTCAACAACAGCACCAGAAACAAACTCGTAAAGATCTATAAATTAAACTTGTAGTATAAATAATGAAAATTTATTTATTTATCATAACCTTCTTCAAGTTAACAAATTAGAGTAAAGGTAGTGTTAAAAATATATTCCAAGAAAACCGATACCATAAAATACTATAAGCAGGTATTTCAATAAATTTTCACTTTACCTCCAAGTAAAAATGTTAACAGCCAGCTTTCCTTAGGAATGTAAAGTCGCAATCTTGAGCCACTGGCTACAAAATCAACTATCGCTTCAGTTTTTTTGCCTTTCATAAAGAATGGTAAGTATACTTTTGCTTTTGTCACATCCTTAAAAAAATTAATGGTTAAGTTAATATTTAAATATTACTAGTACTAAAATAAAGAATATTTATATTATATTTCTACATACTGCTGATATATCAGTAACTCTATGAGTGGGGATATCCTTCTTTGAATGTAGCCCATTCCCAGATTTTGCAGCTTTTGTTTCTGCAGCCATTAATTCATCATAGTGTGATGAGCGCTGATCATCATCTTGACGGTACCTGACTACAGTTGCCAATCCTTTGCTAACCAATGCTTCAGCAACATTTCTGAAAAATTAAGTGAACAAATCATTCAAATGGTACACAAAGCTATTTATAAAGCATGTTAATACATGAATAAAGTCTTCTTGGGCTTCTAACAGAGTAAACGATTGTATTCAAGATGTTCACTGCCATTGTCTTTATTCATTCTCTGCATCAAGAAAGACTACATTCATGTTAATGCACACGATCATTTGTGTAGAATTTTAGAAGCAAATCCCACATCAGACAAATCCAACATTAACTGTATCCTAATGGTTAGCTGTACCGTGTATTACATATAAATAATTCCAAAGCTAGAACAGAAAAGACCAAGTGGTATCTTATAAAAATTTGATATACTTATTTGGAAACTACTACTTTACTAATACCTTAATAACCAGTTTGAGTTATGAATTTATCCCTGTATCAAAGTTACTAGTTAATTACAGGACCAAATCCTTCACAATTCCTAAATAAAAAGCCCATCCTTCAAAAGTGTCAAAAGTGATATGTGTAAATTTGTATAAACTGAGTAAGTTGTGCTAGTATTTTTTTTCAATTTAGACAGTTCAACTTACACTCCACCAATAGTGACAGTGCAACAAACTTTCTTCGGCAAGTTGTCCCTTTCCTCTTGAACATAATCAACAACAACCTGAACTTTTTTTCCAATTAGCTTTTTACGTAGAAACTCTCTGGCTTCAAACATCCAAGGAATGTCATAAAGAGGCCTGAAACCCTTTGGTCGAGGAGTTGGAGCTGTTTGATCTCCTGTCTTTTCATCTATAGATCTGAAATGTGTAAAAATATGCTAAATTAAAACTCGTCAAATGGTAAACACTTAAAATATGTCCAAAAATTTGAGGTCTGAACTGAAATTAGTTTTATTAAAGGCGTTAATAAAATACTAACTTTGTTTCTCTGGGTGGCCTAATGCTAGCCAAAAATATTTTCCTCTTTGTTCCATCATTCAGTTTCACATTAAGTGCATCACCATTAATAACTTCACATACAACTCCGTGGAAGCTCTCTTTATCACCACCTGTAACCTATAATTTATAGAAATTAGATTGATTAAATCACCAAAAATAATCTTTTAGAGAAATGCCATACCGGAAGATAATCTTTCCAAAGGCGAAGCCTCTTTTCCTTGGCAAACTTTTCAGCTGCTCTCAATTTTTCTGCTCCACTTTTCATGTGAGCCATGGACCAATCAACACAACGAGCAAAACCTTGTCTCAGTAAAACTTCTGCAATGTTACCTTTCTGTAACACAAAAGAGTATTAAATTTATAATCATATTTATGTAAATATATTTATTAATGTGAATAATAGTTATAACACAAATAACAGGATGACAAAACATATCAAATAAAACAAATGTGCATGTGTTTATCTATTGCTAAATATTTATTGGTCTGAAAAATAAATTTAATTGCAATATGTTGTATGCCTTCTGGTAAAATGCATGTCACACAAACTCATTAAACTCTGTGTTCAAACTTCTGCTTATGTCCTGGCATAATTTCATATCATATACTACTTCATTGGTGCTTCTCAATGTTACTTTCTGTTGTAATAGATTATGGCTATAGAAAGATGAAAGTTTCTATATTTCAATAATTGGAAAATTTAATAATAAACCATTCTTACTGAATTATTCTAATTTAATTTTGATCCTTTAATAAAAAAAAAACAAGTCTCGTAAATGTTTAATCAAAATTAGATTTTTCAAGAAAGATCATAGTTTTTTAACCACTAAAGAGTAACCTGTCATATCTTCCAAGAGGGAAAACTTAATTCGTAATGATTGTCCAGCAAAGTGGTTCCACCAACATAGGGATGAGAAAATTTCTAATGTCAACTGTTATATGCAAAGTAATTGACAGTGCATTGAAGACTTTCAATGCCTCCTTAAAAAAAGAGGATTATGTAGCACTTTAAAATGATGAAAACTAGTATTTCTAAAGTGACAATGTCTCAGAAATTGCTGAATTCATGTAACAGGCTGCCTAAAAACTGATGAAATTAATGACATCTTAATAATGATGATGGTAGTATAATGCTGAAGCAGTGCGCAGATAGTCCTCTACCCATAACATCACCTGGGAGGCATGCATATGTCTTTATGTAAAATGTTAGATTCAGAAATTTTTTATACTAACATGGAGCTCTCTTTTCTTTTATAGCTCAAATATTTATCTTGCCTCTTGCCAACTGATTGTACCATCGTTAAATTTTTTTCCATAACGAAACATAAGTTTCAGAAAATGGGAACAGCCATGACTTGATAATGCAGAAAGTACTTTTTTTGTCTTTCCAAAGAATATATATCAGCACAACTGACCAATATTGTGTATTTTAGCATTATATTATTTTCTTCCTTTTGATATTTGAATTTAATACTTTCTTCAGATGGGGTTTGGAAAGGAAATATAAAAAACAGTAAGGCAGTTATAGTTAACCAGGTATTATTTGTTTTTAATTAGGAAAATTTAGAATTTTGGCTTGTAATTTTCTTATAGAGGTATATTCACTTATTTTTTATTCAATTCGCTTACCCTAATACAAATTCACATTCGGGCTAGAGCAATGGAAACATCCTAAGGGATATGGATATTACTTACTGCTAATGTTTCCTCAGCCAATTGATTGAATATATGCACATTATTGGAATGAGATGTTTCATGCAAGGTATTTGAAAACATCTTCCATATTTATTTGTGGTAATACCAACTCCTCAGTGGGATATTTAAATTTTCCTAATGAAATGAATTGGAGCCAGTCAGCTCACATTCATCATTCCCCAAATAAGTAAACTTAAATGTGAAATGATAAGCTATGTAACCTGCAAGGTTCTAGTGTCATAGTTTCTTCTGACGTTATAATGTTGGGCATTGAAGAGTCAACAGCTCATTAATTTCACGTTCATCAAAAGAAATCTTCCTTGTATGTCAACTGAATCCTGTCCTCAATTCCATTCTCATTAAATATATATTTTTACAATTTTTTGACACTTTTAGTTAAATATGTATCCGCATCCAAATGATACTATCATCTGTATTTCTGTTTTGAGTAAAAATACTGACAGAATGCTTACCCGGAATATACCACGTAAGTCTATGGGTGAAATCCAAAGCAGGATGACCCCCCCCCCCTTACCTTGAATGTATGAAAAAAATTACAGCATGTCCTAATTTAAACAACAGGTTAGAGGGCACTATTTTGCTTTTCTGTGTTAATTTTTGTAAAGATTTATTGGATATATTAACCTTTTTTTGTCTGTATTGGCTATTTTTCTTATTCTTTTTGGATATTAGTATCCCCTTCTGTAACTGAATCAACTTTCATGTTCTTTATGGAAGATTTGACAGATTGCACAAAAGAACTTTGGCTTTCAAAATCTATGCCAAATCCATTGATCTCAGGATTCTTAGAAAAATTTACTGAGCTTATGGTTTGATTTATTTAATGCCGAAAATAAATTGGTATTTCCTTGTCATCCAAAAATCCATTCATTTCACACTATTTCCTTCACCAATTTGATTTGAAAGAAGTTGTGCAGCAGGTTTCACTTTTGATGTTCTGTCCCTCAAACATCTAAATAGTACCTTGAAATCTTGAATGCAATTTTCACATCCGATATTGAATATGAAATTAATTATTCAAAGCAAGATCTGATAGTATATAAAAGTGTATTTCTACATTACAATAATATTATCTTTTCTACGGCAAGCATTGATCCGTGTTTCACATAAATTAGCAACTTTCGGAAGGGAAAAATACTTTATGCTCGTTTCTTTAGTAGCTGTTTTTTTTGCAACAATTTGTACAAACATAAACAGTGCACGAAGGTGGTGATGTCTGTTACCTTTAAATAGAAATGTGCACTGTGTTCCACATAAAACAACTTCCTTCCACTAAAACAGAAACAAAATTCTGACATTCGACATTAACAGAAACAAAATTTGGACATTCGACATTAACAGAAACAAAATTTGGACATTCGGCATTAACAGAAACAAAATTTGGACATTCGAAACAGTGACAACCTCACATCCAACGTAATGTCATGTGAAGAAGAGAACCAAATTCCGTTCAAAATCTGTCTCACTGTTTACTTTCATGGCAGTCAAGGGAGAACGACCTATCACAATTTTGTTAAATCTCATACCTAAAGTGGTCACAAATTTACCGACTAAATGTAGTATAATTTTCTATAAATAAAAATCTTTTTTCAAATTGGCTGTTTCTTAAATGACATCTTATTAAAATTAATAGTGCAATGAGTCAAATTATTTTTACTTATAATAGTATACTCGATATTTTAGACCAAACAAAGGCACAGCCTGTGGACAATAAGTGAACACTAACTATTAAAGACTTTTTACTGTGGAAAACTTCAATTTTGTCATTATGAAGCTGAATATTTTCATGATTTAAGCAATACAATCTTATAATTTACACATTTTTCTGGCTGGTCTGCTGAAAACCAAATAAGTACAGTTTTACAATTTTATAACTCACGAGTTTTAGCAAGACATGTCTATGTAAGATGCGCAGTGGCCCGTTCATAGTGGGGGTAGTCCAGAGCTCAGTTCAGCACAAGCCTTTGTTTCGGCAATTTGGTAGTGTAAAGACTATTCTGAAAACATTGACGCAAGGAAATATATTGTGTTCAGTTCAAGATATGCTGTACACTAAAAACCTCATCCATAAAAGTGGTTATGATGAGTACAGGGTGTGATAAAAAGGCTTTTCTGCTGTCTGTATGTCCCCTTTGTAAGAATATAATGAATGTTTTTAAGAATAGTAGTAGCATTCCTCCAAGAAGGGGCTCCACGTAGACTAAAATGCTCCCCTCCATTTTCTCCCTTCTTCTACTGCTCATCTGACAGGTCTTGCTATACCTCTCCAGCTATACATAAATATAATTGATATGAATCGGAAAAAAAATAATATTAACAGCACTGCTTAACCTTAGCATGATGATTTGGTTACAGTGACAGACATTTATAATTATGAATACACACTGAGAAGTCAACCAATATGAAAAGGAAGATAACACCTCTTTGAACTACACATGTCCAACATTACTACACAAACCTTCATTCTCCGGCAAACCATAAGCACACCAAGATTACAAGAATAAATCAATTATATACATTTGCAAGTAGTCTGGTACAAATATTGTGTACTTACAGGATACAGGATACTGCCAACAAAGTTATTATTGGACACCGATTCCAAAACAATCTCCACATCTCGTTGCAACAGCATGCTTTCAACAACATATCTGGCTTCTTCAGCAAATGGTTCTGGTTTTCCATCATTGTCCGTTTTACACCCAGGACACTACAAAAATATGAATACTTTTAAAATGTCAGCCAAAAATAAAAGCCAGTTAAATATAAATAAATTGTAAATCATTATCTATTATTTTTATATAGTTACACCTGGACCTGTTCTAGACTATATACTCACTCTTATTCCGGAGATCATCAGCATTATACTGTAGAAATCGGGAAGTAGTAATGCACGCACTGTAGATCCATCCCTTACATGCTCAATGATGGCCTTGATTGGTTTCTTCTGATATTTATCAACAAATGTTCGAGGATTTTCTATGGTTCGTTTTATGTCCCTCACATGTTCCTGGAAACCGATTGAAAGATAAACCCTTTATCATAATACATTTTGCATTTCACAGGCTTTTCGTTATTGAAGAAAACTTTATCAACATATAAAGCATTTTCTATGCAGTATGACTCCAAAATTTTATGGAATAATTTGATTTTTGGCATAATATGTCAATAGTAGTATTGTATTTAAATCAAACTTAGAAACTTGCAAATTAGACCAAACTATACAATTTATCATTTGTTTAAAACCAATATAATATTCTAAATTATTTTCTTTTAGTAAATCTTCAACATTCTTTAGTTACTCCACTTAAAGTGCTACATTCAGAACAAAATGTAGCTAGTTTTCATAAAACACTCATTATTTTGAATATGAAGTTTGTGAGCCATTTATCAGTTCCTGTCCATGTATATTAAATTGTGCACATCTAACATGAATTCCTCTAGCCAAAACAAAACTGTTGAAATTAACAAGATTTTCCACAATATTGTTTGTTGATTTACATAACAGTTATTTAACCAATGAACAACATAATTAGAAGTATTAAACTCACTTGGTGAGAATGAAAATACATAACTTCTTTATCTGTAGCACAGGGGGAAATTAATACTTAATTTGCACTGTATACTTCTCAAAAGAACTAGAGGTATTTCTCATTTAACATGAGAAGATCTGCATTTTCTATTCATATCAGCTCAATATATCTTTATTAAATTTTAAAAAATCTCTTTTGGCACCAAAACAATTACATCATTTTAGTACACAATTGAGCTTAACTTCAGCTCTCAAGTTGAAAGAATTCAATGTTAGCCTCATTTCCATTTGTTTTATATTTAACTTCATCTTGGCACAAGGCAGAGAAGGGGGGGGGGGGTTCCAATTCCCACACCTAACAATTTTTAACCTCTGAAAGTATAAATTTTCTCACCAGAACATCAAATGTGGGTCTTGTACCTCCAAAAAGACTCCCAATGCCAACTTGGGCAGAAACCATACCTGGGTTCTTGTTTCTTGTAACCATATTTGGTTTATAAGGAAACATTTTGAAGCCTCTATGACTAGCTTTACATGGATTGAAATTTAATTTTTGTTTACTAAAAACAACCACAATGAAAGTACAAATAGCAAAATTACCAATTTATTATTCTAAGAAAGAAATTAAACTAGCAAATAGAAGGCTTCTCATATTATAAAGGCCTGGTATCAACTAATTACATGATATTTAATGGCAATGGAAGGTTTAATTCTGTTGTTATTTATAAGAATAAAGTGAATTATGAGAGTGAAACAAGTAAGAAAAGAATGGGTAATAGGCTAAGTTTGGAAAAGTAGGAAAATATGTTCATCTTCAAGGAGGATGTCACTCTCACAAAAAGCCACAAGAGACAATTCTCCAAGATTGCACTTATACTAAAGTTTAATAAACATCTGCTTTAAAGATCCAAAATATTGATTTGTCCTATACAACTTACTCATTTGATTCTTTCCTGTCCGTATGTGAATTACTTCATATCCAAAGATGCAAATTAAATATTATAAAAATATATCTGAATATTGGATAACAAAAAACTTCTGACAACATATTGACAAATTATTCTGTATAACAAATGAAAAACTATTGACAAACACAATTGTTATAACCAATAGAATTTCTATAATTTGTAATGATAAGGCAATATTCAAAGCCAATATTTTTTCATCCAGAAAAAAACAATAATTGCTACACAATTTAGTTTCATTACATAAATAAATTATATGTACTATTGATTTAAGGGATAAAATAATTAAAGTAACAAGAGCCACTGAATACAATTTAGATTCTACTTTTCACAATTCAGCAATAAGAAATTTTCTAAGAACAATCTGTCCAGTTAAAAAAAAAAAATTACCTGTGCACCAGATGTTGCCCATTTCCCCTTTTTAGCAGATTTTGCTGCTTCTTCAAGTTCTATTAATCTAGCATGATCTTGTGTAGATCGTGCACCTTCACGACGAACAGTGGCGAGGCCCTCCTCAACCAATAATTCTGTAATATTTACTCCAGAGGTATCTAAAAATCAGTCCAGTTGGAGTTTTCAGAATTCCTAGTATATTATTCATTGTTGAGAATAAATTAATCTAACAACCTTGCTGCAAATGTAAACTTAAAATATATAACTTAGTACGACTATCTAACATTCAAATTACTGAACTGTCATGAAATGTATAAATTTGTATTGCCTGCAAATGTATTTTTTATATAACAAAATAATTACTTTATTTAATACACCATTACTTTTGGCTCTCTTCCTTATTTAAGTTTAATATACTACTTCCATTGACAGATTACGCATATTCCATTACATGTACCGATTTATATCTAGCCAATACACGTACATGTACATGATAAATTTGGTGTGTAAAAATCATTGTTTAAAATTGGCAATTTTTATTTTTTTAAGTTCAAATAATTAGCTGTTTTTACTTATAATGTATTCCACTAGTACACATGTATTTCATTTTCACACAATTCAATTAGCCTGTAATTAGCATGACCAGAAGATAAGTTTATCTATTAAAAATCAAATACCTTTCCCAAGATAAATACACCCATACTCTCTGGTTATGTTGGCATTAGTTTTTTCAATAGTAAAGGCCACCTTTTCACCCACAAGTTTTTTACGTAGAAACTCTCTAGCTTCCCATGCATACGGTTCATCCTTGATTTCTTCACCACTGAAATTTTGAATACTTTATTATATGATTCGCAACAAATTTTACATTTCCACGAAGTAAACATACATACCTAGGAAGACGACGGCCTAATTTTGGTGCAGCAATATTGGACAAACTCATCTGCTTTTCTTTTGGAGGTCCGCCAGAAGGTGTACCTCGGATGATAACAGTATCACCCGTGAGTACCTAAAAAAGTTCAATATGACAAAATAAGTCACTAATGTGAGATTTATATCCCATATGCGAAAACATTTCAACCATGCTTTCTGCTATTCCATATCACAAATGCGTTTAGCGTTAATTGTAATGAAAATTTGAAACTGAATGTTTTTAAAAAGATCGGCGTCTTTCCTTTAACCACTGGGAATGGTTTCCTTCCTATTTTGAGACTTACTTGCTTTACAATACCCACGTAGTTCGTCTGTGTTGCAGTCATTCTGGCACAACCATGCAGGATCGTACTGAAAAGGGTCGCAGTCACGTGACGTCACACGCGTCTTCCTGTCGATTCTCCTCTGAATTTACTCGGCTCTGACGACTGGAAACTGTTCTCAATGTTCTATATCAGTCACTGTAACGTTACTGAGCGACATACGGATGTGTTCATAGTGGCAGTAGTGGACGTGACATCGGGCTGTCGTGTTGATGATGTGGCAAAGAAACTGCTGATACATATACCATCTAGCGTCATTTTCTCAAAGTACTTGGAAACCAAAATAAACATCAGCAGCGGTGGCGGCGGTCAGTTCCTCGTAAGTGCATCTCTCTGTTCGCTGTCCGGAAAATTAACTACTTCTGTGCGATGTTACATCAGAAAATGATGCGGCTTTCCATAACTTTTTTTTTCTTTGTTTTCAGTTGAACACTTTTAAAGTCATTTTCACTGCTCCTTCGAGATAAATTTTGCCATTATCAAGCGGTATGAGTTTCGCCTTCGAATAAATGTTTTCGAACGGCCAAGGAAATAATATTTATCAAAGATAATAAATATGATAAAAGGCCTGAGGTGTGCGATGTACGTTGATTTATCTTAGCCATCCAGGCGAAACGTATTGTAAAAATAATATGAAGCAATATTGGAAGTTTTAGAATGCTCATACATTTCGAAACAGGATGATACCTTACAGTTACACAAAACATTTTACATTTAATAGCTAAAATTGGTACAATCACCAGTACTAAATGGCTTCAATTTGCCGTCAATTACAAAAAAGCCGAAAATCTGCTCAAGAGCCTAAAAATAATTTTTTTGAAATTAGAAAGTGTAAATAGTTCGCTGCTTAAAAGTTTGTTCCAGTGGTAATCAAAATCCTACAAACTAGACTAGACTTCATAGACCTACGTAAAATAGCTGTTCGATTTACACAACAACAAAAATACACGTATGTTTTCGACAATTTTTTTTTATAAATGTTTCACGGCAAATAAAGGATCATTCAAGAAAAAATTATGAAACTACAAAAATTTAATGATATACTAAAAAAATTGCAATCCTATAATTATAATAATTTTGTTCGTATATTTTCAAAGGACTTTATAAAAAAAAGAGTTGTTCTTATATGGGGAAAGAAGAAAAAACTGCGACCTATAAGAAATGTTCGCTTATACTACACTAGTTTTTAATTCGATTCAGAACGAATCAAAAGTTCGAGTTCTTATTGCAGTTGTTATTTAGCACTTTAACAGGTAAATATATTTAAATACAAACATGCAACAAAAATTGAGAAAACGTGTATATATAAAATTTGGATTTAAATCAAGTGACATGCTATTGTAGTAATATGCTTATTGGTTGGAAATCTCGCCAACGTTTCAATCGTTTATTTATGTGACTAAATTGTATTGTGATAATTGCGATATCATTTCAGTTATTAACGTGTCCGAATCGTTTCATTAGCTGTTGTAACCATTTTTGAAGTACTTCTTGAAGTAATGAAATAAAAGTAAAGTAAAAATTATGCGATTTGATAAGAAAAATCCTGTCTCTTCTCTCTGTGTGATTTACTTAAACACAATTTATCGAATTTTACTTTTGAGTTAAGCGCTTACATTCCAATGTACTTAGAAATAGAATGTTCCATCTCGATTTCCGAGAGATCGATATTGACGATTTCGTGGAGGGGAGAGGATTATTATTACATCGTATCATATTCCTATTTTGTTTGTGTGGATAGAGGGTGACATGTCATTATTATAAGTACTTTTTTTGAGTACTTGAATGTATTATTTTTAAAAAAAAAATCGTTCAAATTCCATTAATAAATTCTAATGACAAGTCCCGAACGGAAATTACTAGGCAGTCTAGAGAATTACTGTAAAAACTCCCCCGATGGTGGGCTTAGAAGTAATAGAAAGATCCGAATCTTTTAACCATCTCGCTTTACACTCACTAGCAATAATTTGAATAAAATTCAATTTCGGTTGGTAGGGATTTATAATGTAAACGTGAAATTATTTTGTCAAATTATTAAAATTTGTATACTTTTGAATGGGGCTACATATTTACAAAGTATATGGCTTAAATGTATCCAGTCCCTCCGACTAATCTAAAGTCGTCAATGCAGCTACACTACTTTCAAATTATACCATTGAAAATAGGTTAAAGTTTTTTGAACACTTCTGTACACCCTTGGAATCGTTCGATTGATTTCAAATTTAGTTTATATGTGCTTCTAAGCACACTTTAGAGGTCATTTTAAATGTTGGGGCCCTAAATGGGAGGGGTTATGATTGAGTGGCGTAGCGTGGGTTTCTGCCGCCCGGGGCCGCTCCCTTAATTAGGTATTTAAATCTAAAATGGTCCAAAATTTACAGAAATTATGAAATTTTGCCGCCCCGACAAGTTGCGCCCGCCCTTACCACGCTAAGTCACTGGCACTATATCCTAATCTAATTATTATAGCGCAAAGATTTTGGTTATTTAACGTATATAAAATTGACCGTTTAATATAAAGCTAATTAGCAGGTAGATAAAATAAAAATTGTAATACTCACAGGTTGTATGTACACGAAGAGTCGAACATGCAGCCCATCGGTTTATCTAGTTTAAATACAATTTTTCAACAAATTTCAATAAATTAACAATCACAAATCTCAACACGCACTTAGAAAACCCTGAAATGTAGCAGGTTAATTGATTCAGTGTGAATTGGACGACTGTTGTAGGTGTGAACAACGTTGAACTCGTCTACATTATACAAGTCTAGCACAAAATAAAACACGGGGAATCACCCGCAAAGTAACTAGTTAGTACAGATGGTGCTACCAGTCACCAGAGATTCATATACTCATTTAAATAAAGGGGATTTCCCAGTTAAATAATAAGAAGTTCTGTGCTCACTTAATCAGTTCGAATTGTAGGTGCGTCAAAAAATATGAAAATAAATGGCTGAAAATTTTAGTTTAGATTACAATATATTATTATTTGTAGTTAAATTTTGCCTTCCCAAAAAAGTGCCGCCACGCTATGGGTTAAGAATAACTTTTTGATTTTTTAACATGCAAATGGACTTCTAAAAAAATCCATATTCCAAATTTCAACAATTCTGTTCAGCCGTTCTTACATTTTTTTTATTTTTTAGGGCAACAGGCTACATGAGGGTGATCCACATTGGGCAACTCCCCTTTAATAGCATAGGAAGGGATTTGAAAGGGGGGATGCGGAAGGGTAGAGGAAGGTAGCCAAGGGTTAACTAGGGCCCCCGGGCTATATTTTAAGGATCCTACCCGACATTCGCCTAAAGAAATGCAGGGAAAACCTTAGTAGCATTTCTTGATACAATTGGTACATTTTGAGGTATAAGACAACACAAAGCCAAGTGTAGAGTATTAAGCATAGCACATTTTGTGTAGTATTCAGGGCGGTGGTATCGCGATTGCAGTGTTTGATTTGGTTGAGCAGCATTTAAATACTCCAGTCTAGTCTACAACTACGTAACAAAAACAAAGGATTGGAGACTTTCATGTAGAATTGGAATGAAATTAGAAGCAATGTAGAATAGATGAAAACTGGTTGCACACCTTTGGGCATTAACATGAAAAATCTTTTCTGGCTAAAGCTTGTCATCACTCTTCATGTCTCAACTACGTACAATTAACATCAGTGTTTTATTTTTAATAAAAATCAACAGCAAACTTTAATATTTTCTTTTTTTGTTGTTTTAATTCACGTTTAGGATTTCTGAAAATTCATTAGCGGACTCCAAGAGAATGTATTTATCCAATTGTTTCAGCTTGGTGAAAACTGTGGAAATACATAGGGCAATAAAATAGTTATAAAACAGAATGGTCCATTTGGGGTGGGGGAAGAAGCAAATTTATCCCTGGAGTAGACAATTATTTGAGATACCAAGAAACTAGAACAGAATGTTTCACTAATGATACTAACACAAACTCTGTTTACTATGTCAATATTTACAAGGTAAAAGTTGAGTGTCTGCTAAATATGACACACATTATCCACACCTGACAAATTACTTCCCCAATATAAATAAACAAATCTCAAAATTCAATACTGATTTTATAATTCATAAAAATCAATTGTTTCCATATGAAAACCATATTCGATGTTTTTAAATTTAGAGAATATAGTAGATTCTAGACTATTTAATTTCATTAAAAACTAAAATTGTCCATAATAAAATCAGTAATACTATAATTTAGTTTCTGCTACAAACAAAAGTTGAGAAAGATGCAATACACAAATTTCCCCCACCCTACTACATGCATGTTCTATACATGAATTTTGTATTGGATGTCTAAAAGTGCAGAATAAGTTTGTAAATTGTTCTGTCAAATAATTGTTTCTTTTACTAAATAAGTTCTAAATGGGTACTTAATGGAAAAGTTAAGGCACAATAAGATTTATCTTAAAATATGTGAAATGTACTACTAGTAATGAAACCCAAAAAGTCCTCAGCAAATTGATGTTTATTTCTTATTACTAAAAGTATTCTGAAACACCAAGTATAAATTTTTCCATTTTTCACTAATAAATTATTAAAAGAAATTTAGAACATAAGAGGCCAGAAAATAAAAAACAGCAGCAATTTATTGTCCAGAAGGATGTTTTTATCTGTATGGATGGGGAGAAAGTGGGTATTTATATATTCAACTTGCCTTTCCACCACATAAGGCCTGATGATACAGTATATTGCATATAAAGCTTTGTTTGCACTTGGTAAGTAATATAGTCAAGTGGCGAGTAGTTTAGTAACTGAGCTAGTAGCAACTCACCATAAATTGTTCACACCTATAGTTTACTAAACTGTACAGTACATTAGTAGCTAGTGTATTTGCAAGATGAACAGGCAACACAACAAAGTAAATAAGCTAATAATGCTTATCACAATGGCTACTTTAAAAGAAACAGAAGAAAAATTCATAGTATGTCGAAAGAAACTCATATTTTATGGTGTCACAATACACAGAGAACATTACAATTTGGAATTTTTTCAAAAATAGTTATATTAAACAATTGATTCAATTTACATAAGACATCATTATATTATATTTACACGTTGAGCTAATAGGAAAATGGTTGCACTTGTTTCAAATGAAGATTTTCCTTTCTGCTGTTGAGAATAATAAGCTAAATATTATTCTATTATGATTGACTTTATAGTAGCTGGGTTAGGTAATATTTAACATATCACAATTTTACAGAAGCTGGAGAATTTTTTTTACATAAATTAAAATAAGTTGTTTGCTCACATGAAACATTACTCAACTAGTGGTATAATTAGTATTGCACATCAATTATTCAAACTAATTTTTCTCATGTAAGGCAGTTTCATTCTTTGTTAGTGCACAAAGAACCAAGCTACATAATTAATTATGTATTAGACACTAAAGGCATAAATTGTTAATAACATTATACTAAATGTAACAAGCAACCAAAGAAAACAACCACATCTGTCATTTTTGAGCCAATGAAGTAATTTGCTCAGGCATTCACAATACAAATTTTCAGCACTGCACACGAAAATTTGACTAAGAATAAATGATTTAAAGCTAATAATTATATCAAGTAACTTATTTATGAAGGACAGCTAATTCAGACTTTTTGTTAGTTACACAAAATTGCTTGTACATATTTTGTGAATATGTATTTCAGACTTTATTATATATATATTTTGTGGCTCTATGAAATCTACTTTTTGAAGAATATATATCATAAACAAGAATAATATAGAAATAATACAAATACAGCATGTAACCAAATATAATGGAAGCTAAATTGAATGGCAAATAATTATGAAAACCCATTGTAAGTCAAAACACCATTTCAATTACTTTTATAAAAATATAAAATTACTTGAAATAATCAAAATGTTACACGATTTTCTATAAAATAAAATTATATATAATTAATTACAAGTTATGTATTATTTTTTCTTATATAAAAATGAAGAATGTGATATTTTGTACAATACCACAATATTTATATATTATTTATAAAAAGTGTCAATTTGGAGATGCTTGAAACATATTCTTCATTTAAAGATGATATTTACATTTGTATCATCACAACTGACTATTACAGACTGGTTTAATTGCAAATTATCACAGAAAAAAAATCTAAGAAATCTGTCTTAAAGTACTCAGCAACTTGTGTAATCACATTCAAATAATTAGCAAAAAATATTGTATCAATCAAAACATTCACTTAGAGCATAACACAGTGTTCTAAAATTGATTAAAATAAACTTAACAAACAATCAAAACATAAATAACTTCAACTAAACAAACAGTGAGTATAACCAAACACACAAAAAAATGACAAAATATTCTGAGCAACAATACTGAAGCAGATGAAATTATGGCACTTCCATTGATACAGACATTCTGATGCAGGGTTTAATATTTAAGAAAGATATTTATAATGTGCTGATTTTTCTTTAAAATGAATTTGACAATATTATCAATTACTTCACTCACTCATTTTCAAAGAAAACAAATGGCTTTTGATTACAGTTAGTTAAGGTTTAGATTGATTATTAGTTGCAACTGCTATCAAATTAAATCCCTAACGCTTAATAAAATATTTTCAATAATAATAAAATTTAAAATATTATCTACAATTATATTAACAATATTTTGATTAAAGTTTGTGCTTTGCACCGGTCTTCAAACAATTCAACAGACGTGAAGGAAAGATTTAAGAATTTTTAATGTTTATTCAACATCAATGGAACTGGTACCTTTCCCTTCTGCCACTTAAGAAATTATGCGCTTCACAGAAATGAACACAACCATGGTCACAGAAACCATTCATCACCTCAATCTATCACAAAACTACACTTGAAGAATTTCCTTGCTTCTAATGGGGTGGCTCCTGCACTTGGACCAGCTGTTGTGGGACAAATTCCACCACTTCCTTGTACACTAATTCTGAAAATATAATCTCAAAATTATTAAAGTTACCTAAAACAATTTCAAATTAAAAATAATTTTATGCTAATAATGAAAATACTGTCTAAAAATTGAGGAACAAAAAAAGTTTATTTTTCAGAAGACAGAAACAATAAATCCAGACTGAACAAGACCTTTGCAGAAAATTACAAGAAATATAGCAATATAAAAGTTGACATTGGAATAATTTTACAGGCAGTGAAAAATTCACCCTCTCCAGCCTAACCTATATATTGCATTCAGAAATAACTACCAGAATTTGTCAAGATATTTCAGGAGATATTTTTTAAGAGGAACTGGAAAAGTATTTTGCAGGAAATGAATAAAACATTTCCAACCTTTAGCACAGGATTTAGTCCTAAATGAAACATTTATGTGTGATTGAAAATTAATAATAAGAAAGATAGCCAAATACAGACAAAAGAAGTGATAATATAAATACCACACAATGTTTCTGAAAGTCTTGTTCCTTTCTTCAGGTGCAGAAAAAACACAAGAGCCTAGTAAAATACAACTGCAGTAGTCAGTTGACAAAACTCAAAACGATGTGTGGTATTGATATTATCACTTCTTTTGACTGTATTTGGCTATCTTTTTCATTAAATGACTTTAATGTTATATTTCTACTGAAAGTTAATATAAAGTTTTTTTCATGAAAGTAAAAACATTTCTCAATTTATTAATTATAACCTTTTTGTAGGATAGAAAAAATAGCATATTTTAAATTCTGAATTATATCAGACACAATTAATAATCATTACTATGCATAATTGTTGGGTTTTCCATTGCCGTTAATAGATTTTTAAGAATAAATAGAAGTTGAAAAGTAAGTCTTAGCAAGGGTAAAAAAAGGGCCAAAGACAAGAAGTATAGCAAGAAGAATTAGGAAACCAACATTTATACTAAGAAGAATTAGAAAATCAACATTAGAACTGTAAACAAAATCTGTTCATTTTCATGCTAGAAAACATAGGGATGAGAGACCAAACAATCTATTTGGTTCATCCCAGCTTTCTGCACAATGAATGCTGAAGCAAGAATTAACACACAGTTGTATATTCTAGGAGAAAGAGTGGGGGACAGAGGATCGTTTAGAGACTATATAGACCAGGAAGCACTGTGGGAAGGGGTGAATAGTCAATTGTAAAGATCAGGTTCAGAACGAGAGGAAAAACCCTGGTATTCAGACATACAAAACAGTGTCTCAACTTTCCTGCAGTTTTTAAACATAAAGAGATCCAACTACCGGAATATGGGCAGAGATATATGAGTTGAGTGGCAGATTTAGTTTTCTTTTGGGTGTGTAGGGTTTGCTACAGAATATAGATGTGTTTTTGATGTTGAATATTTGGTAGTTTTACCAATCATTTTCCAATTATTGAAATTTTGAAGTTTCCCTATGTTTAACATTAATGTGTTATACTACCCTAATAAACATTTTTCTAAGGGTTTCGCCAATGAAGCTTTTTCTACACTTGCAAGGAACTGAGTAAACAACATAATTTTTAACATTTATTTCTATGGGCGGTTTTGTCCTCTAAATTTTGCTGCCAAGAGTATGGTGTGATGTGAAAATCATTCTTAATTATAACTTACTACAAATTCTGCAGATTTTTTTGAATAATTATGGAATGTATGGTAAATATATGACAGGACTTAGTTTTAGCAAGTGTTTTACGAGTTAAAGATTGTTTTATCACTTTTTGTAATGCTCTTTTTATAATTTGTGAGAGATAACTATTGTTTTGTAGATTGTTGAAGATATGTTTAATCTCATCAGAAACAATTTTTTTTTCAGAGCAGATACACAAGGCTCTATGGAAAAGTTCATGCCTAGTTTGGTGTTGTAAACATCTTTTGAAGAGAAATTTAGATATTGGATGAGTGTGTGGGTTGGATTTCTCCATCAATACAGCTAGAAAGATAAGCTGCTCCTGAATCTCTATTTTGACTATGAATCTTAATTTGGGATGGAAGTTGTTTATCTGTTGTTAGAGTGTTAGGATTTCTTTGGTACTAAATTGCTGAACCAAGTGGGTCCATGTCCACAATAGTTGTTCAGACTCTCATGCCTAAGAACTGAATGCCTTCTACCCTGAAGAAGAACAAAGTTTGTTTACTGTTTGAAAAGTTGGTTTTATTCTGGCTTCATTTTGTTTACTATTTTGAAACATTGGTTTCCTAATTCTTCAACCAATCTAGGCAATGAAAAACCTGACAATAATATCAACAAATGATTCCACACTGCTCCCACAAAATTTAAATTCCAAGAAGGATTAATAATAATATTAAAAATACCCTACAGCATTTAACTGGTGATATGCTCAATTATTAATAAATCATTTATGCTCAATTATTATTGGCAAAAACTTTCATACAAGCTTTGGAGACTTTCTAGCTCTCAGCAATCAAAGAATAGCAATGCATTTTTAAATTAACTAAAATATTTACTGTCAAATACTTTATTTGAATCAATTGGTAAGAATAAAATAGATTCAGGGTCAAACTTTACAAGATGAGACAACCAAGTGATAACCAAATAATGTATGTGGCTATACACTACTGACCTTTCCATTTTTCCACAGGTAATTCCATGTCTTCAAAACTCTGATCATATGCTGCTGAAACAGGTTCATCTGATGGATCAGCATACTGGCATAAGTATCTGTGAGCAAGTGCTTCCTGTGCAGTTATCCTCTTATCAGCATCAAGCTCTAACATCTTCTCCAACAAGTCAATAGCTGGAAACAATATGAAACCAAATAATAATTTATGGGTCTAATTTAGTTGAAATGAAACAAATTTTTCTGTAACATACAAATTACAATTGATAGCAACTCTATTTACAGCAATTGTATGTAAATTGTGCAATTTAAATTTTTATTCCGATACAAAATGGCATTATTATTTATGGACTCATAAAAATGAAAAATTATCAAATCTTAGGCAGAGTAACGAGCAAGAATATCTGTAAGAAATATTTAACATTGTTAAAAAATAAATACTTTGCAATCATGGTAAATTCAGTATCTTGCATCAAAGAATATGTATGAAAGAATACTACTACTTACCTAGAGGATTAGCCCCTCTGAAAACTTCTTTAAAGTCCTTTTTCTTTAGAGGAGGTAAAGATTGAATATAGTTTCGGGCCTATAAAGAAAAATACATTGATGACGCAATATGTACAGTGATTGTATTTAAGTGGCAATAAAGGATGATATGACATTGCAAAAATAATTAATTAACAGGAAAGAGAGAGGCTGACTTACCTTAAATTGAGAGTTGGCATCGCCATGTAAAATAGTAATGAGCCTGGCAATTTTTCAATCCTTCAAAACAGAAGACGACTAAAACTCATGCTGGCTAACCATGATGTGATGTTGTCAGAATTAAATAAGTTGGTATAGAAAGAAAAAAGAGAAATTGAGTGCCTTTGTTTGGCATTGTATGTTTGGAATTGGAATGCAGGACAGGAGGAAGTTCTTCAAATTTTCAGAGGCATGAGCTGCTCTTTCAGGATAGTCACCCTGTGAGCTGGCTGGCCACATATTGTTACACTGCATGGCCAGCCGGCACAAGAAATGACTATCCTGAAGATGGAGGCTAATGTCTCTGAAAATTTAACAAACTTCCCCCAGTCCTGCATAGTGATGCCAAATCTCAAATCAGGATAAACCACTCTCTTAAGTAACTAGTGATAGTGTGACATTGTAATATTAATTATTGTAAACAGGAAATTTGGCTTAGCCATGCCACATTTTAAGGAGCATGTTCAATTTTCAAGTACTTAAACCCCATAACACTACTTCTTGAAGAAGGAGACTGAGAGACTCCGAAAATTTGAAGAACAACCTTCAGTTCCTTATGGATACACCGCACTTCACTTTCACGTAAGCCACAACCTCTCTCTTTCCTTTCCATACCAATATTGCAATTCTAAAAATATAATTGAAATCCTTAATATTTAAGTTAGCAAACAAATACCAGATGATTTAATAGCTGTACAGATATTATAACAAAATATTATTCAAATTGTTTACAATATTAAAGTTAAATAATTGAAATAATTTTGTATATAAAATTAGATAGCAATATTAAATCACAAAAAAATGTATATACAATACTGGAGTTAGGGCTTTTATTACCTCTTCACTTGTTATTTTATCAATGGTCTCCTTTTGTGGTTTTCCACAGAGCACTAGAATGCGTGTTAAATGGTCAATGTCTGCATGAGTCATTTGTTAAGGAGCTGTGGAAAGCAACTACTACTTCTACTTTTTATAAAATATTACATCACTAATATCCTTCTGAGACTTGCATCCATTCCATCAGAACACAATGTACTCTTTCAAGCAGGCATTAGTGTTAGTTTCAATTGTAAAATATACAAAAGTTATACTTAAGTTGAGTTAGTGTAAAACAACATTCTGCAACTTAATGCAATGCAAGCAAAAGATATCTAAACATAAGGCCCTGAAGAACCAAGTAGATCTGTTTATATAACAATACTGCAACACTCAAACTTGTGCTCTGAATTTCAATCTACAGTTCACATATTTTTCTCTGATCAAATCCAATTCTTATTCAACTTCACAGTTACATGATTATATTCACCATGATAAGTACTCATTATTATTACTGATGGCAACCATTTCAAAGGTTTATATAAACAATACAACTTCATGAACCATATTTTCTCATTTTATCTTGATTGTGGGAAGACTGCTGACAACCAGTATCTTTTTAATATAATATAAACCAGAACTATAGATTTATTTGAATTTCTTATTTTGAGAAGTGTCCTGAATGTAGAATAACATTATACAATATATGAAATTGCATAATAAGGAAAGAATGAACAAGTTTGTCACAAAATTTCAATTTAGGAAAAAATAAAGAATTTTCTTCATACTAGTTTTTGTATGCAAGTGAAAGGATTAATGGCTTCTTCAATTGATAAGTACAAGCAATTGGGGTTCTTAGTTAATTTTAAATATAACCTAATTATAATTTTCAGAAGAAAATTTTAAATTTAATGGATAAAAAATAAGTCAATTTTAAAAATGATATTTTTTGTACATAACATACATAATTACATTTTTTTTACATTATCAAAACATCTACCTCACAAATTCACTTATTATCAATGGCCCAGTTTCTTTAAGAAGCCAATTTACAATCAAATTAGTTTGTATGAATTAATAAACATACTGTGCCACTGCCAGTGTTTTATTCTATTATTACTTTACAACACACACAAAATTTTTGTTCTCATTAGGTAGCATTTTACTTGAAGATCTACAAACTCATTCAATGCTTTTACTTGTTATTATAAATTTGTTCAAAATTGTTTTTAAAAATGTTATTGTAGTCTATGCATATTTTTTTTTGTAAAAATACAAATAAAAGTTAGTTTTTAATTTTTTTTAATTTTAATTACCAGTATTACTATTTGAGACACGAGTTAATTTAAGCATTCTATTTTAAATTTACATATTGATGTTCTGGATTGATAAAAACATTTTCAATAAATAACATTACTCCTTTTATAAAAATTGGGAGTTATAAAAATATATTTTTACAATCATTCTGCATAGTAGTCCTCTGTGAAAGAACTTGACACAAATACTATTTATTAGGTTTTTTCATTGTCTTACATGCAGAAGTGGAAGGTAAGGTAAAGCAATTTCAGAACTAAGTTACCTCTCGCCTCACTTCCGCATTTCTTCACCTTCTATACCTGACTGACCAACTGCATGCTTTGTGTTAACTTCAAATGTAAACAGAGGAATATTGAGGAATTACAATGTCAGAGAGTAAGCAATTAGAAGATCATATTCAAATGAAAGAAAAAATGACATGAAATGATACAAATAAACTTTTTTCCTAGAAATATATATATAAACAATGACTACTCAAATGTACACAGACATAAGCAATGTTTCAATTTGACAGCATAATGGACACAAGCAATCTTAAATTATTTGAACAAGTACTCGTGTAGATTTGTAAGAAGATGTAAAAAGACGGTCATGCGAAATAGTTCCGCACTCACATGTACACATTATGAAATAAATAATGTTAGATGCATTAAAAAAATTTAAGCATTGTGAACATTAAACAATGAGAACAGCAGACAGAAGTACCTAACAAAGAACTACTCACCGATTCACTGGATATTTTCTGCATAAATTCATCATGTGGGGTTCCCAAGATCTCCATGATAAGGTTTAATTGATGGATATCTAAACATTGTGCTAAGGCTGCTCACAAAAAAGTGCAATAAAATCATGCTTGAAATGTTTTCATGTAAGTGCGGAAAAACTAAAACAAACTCAATGCCAGAAATATTAGACAAATTAAGAAACTTAACTAAATCAATATTAAACCATTGTGTGAACTAGATCACCAGGAGCTAGTATAAGAGTATTGCCAAGTCCAGTGAGTTGTTGAATTCTGTTACATGCTTTCTCACTTAGCATATGATGAAAATTAATGTATGTTTATTATCCACAGATGTAAATTTAAAAATATTAGGTTTGAACTCTATGGTGGGTGGATAATGTGAAACTTATTTTGCAAACATACAATAAATAAGGAATTTTTTGATCATGCTGCGAGCGTTTACAAAGAATAAAACAGTTACAGCATGCCTACGTTTTTCATTAATGCAGAAGAAAATTACATCAATCCACAACATTTACTTAAAATTGTGATCAATGTGAACAGCTTGGCTATCTCCAATGTGATGTAATATATTGAATTAATTTCTTTTGAAAATTTTTAAATTACACAGAGAAAACAGACTCTATGTGACCCCAACAGCTAGAAATGAGTATGACAATGATGGAATTAAAAGTATCTGTAAATGGAATCAGAATTCTATGCATATTTTACAGAATGTATTACAGATAATTTTAGAAGGTAATAAATTTAAAAACAAAGAGTAACTTATTTCTTACCTTAAACAGTAGTCAGTAATACAAAATTATAAATATAACCATTCTATCTTACTCATCATTAGATATTAAAATAATTGTTCAGTAAATTGGACCTAAAATCTATAAAACGTTTCGACAGGACAATGATTAATTACTAAATTATGTAGTTTAATGCAACTGCACCTAAACTCCTAGAATTCATTATTCACTTTTTTGGTCTCTCAAAGGAATGTGAATCTGAAAATATACTGGATTAGTTATCTGTTTTTATATATTGTCCATTATTATTTAAATTCTCAAGGTTAGAACCAAAGTTTGTGTGTTCTCTATCTCACAACTAAATGATTGGAATCCATCATGAGTTATTTAGCAACTGAATTTTGATATGCCTAAAATACATAAAAAGTTTAAGGACAAATTAACAGAAAATCATAAGCATATTCAATTAGGTTGACATGATATATGCAGCTAAACAGGTTGACTAAAATAGAAAATCATGGCATTGTTACACCTCACACAAAATTTTTAGTATCAATCAGGATTGTGAAACAATAATAAGAAATTCTTCAACACTAGTACTGTGAAACAATGTCTACAAATAATGGAGTCATTTATCATAATTAATGTTAAGCCAACATTTCTGTTACAAACAAAAATACACCATGAAATATTCAATTGGTAAAGGGGAAATTTATTTCAAATGTTACATCACAACTAAAACAGTGCACATGAATATGGCAGTATTAAAAAGCACCTCTTTAAGGAAAATAGATAATGGAATGTCATTACTTGGATATTGCAACAATTTAATGACCTGAATTAACATCTTATTTATTAAAACTTGCAGTTTTCAGGGTAGTTTTGTGAAACCAATCATCAGATTCTTACTATACATATTTGCACCATCACATTCAAATACTGAGACTAAGTAAATAAAATACAACAAATGTAACTATAACTTATTACGATTAAAAGGATACGGTCTGTGCCGGGGAATAAAGTCCTCCCAGTGAGAAGTTCTGCCATTATACAGCCCACTGACCAAATATCGACTGTCAAAGTATAAGAAAACAAAACAAAAATATTATATTTCAACATTTTTAAAATTGTAACAACTTAAATCAATCAAAATAACTTGCTGTCAACAATTATCCAAGTTATCATTGTTGTCAAGAAAATAAATTATACAATGTCCGAGTTAAAAGTACACTAATTAAAGAAATAAATAGCCAAATAAGTGCTAAATAAATTCCACACAGTCAAGAACTGTAAATATTGAAATCATATCACCTTACACATTACTGCTGATAAGAGTTGAATGGGTAGTTGTGGTTTTATGGATAAAATAAATTTACTGATAACATATTCGTTATGGTTTCAATTCCATTCTGCTATGCATAAAAATTAATAAGTTTGATCGCAATTTTAAATTGAAAGAAAGGATTAATATCAATTTTCCTGTATATAAACAAAGATTGAACCACATTTTGTGAAAACAAGCTAATGAAATTATGGAAAAGGGAACAAAACACTCTATATTAACATTAATCAAATCAGCAAGAGAATGAAAACGTAATAATAGTCATACAAACAGAAATAAGTGGTATATCATATTTAAGGAAGGCAGACTTTGTTTGCATAATTATTGGACACAAGTAGGATAATTGTTGTGTGATTCACTGATGATTTTCTCAGTAATTATTTCCTCAAAATTAATTTTGGTCTGTGGAGTGGTAATGAGAATTTTAAGTGACCATTTAGCTCTGAAGTTGCTGTTTTGGCATGCACTAACAACCTACATAACTGTGAATGTTATGAACATGTGGCTGTGGTTATCATAAGATGCAACCATTAAATTGTGAATTTTTACGTATAAAATTTCATGTAATTGGCATTAAATTATGCACCAAAAAAGAAGAGAAAAGCTTTAATCAATATGATAATGATAATTTTATCATTTGGTCAGACTAATGATGCTTGATGAATTTCTCCATTGAAACAACTTAAACCTGAGCACAAACTTCACAAAGGGAATATGGAAGAAAAGTACTGTCCCCTCTCTGGACACTGGGAAATTCTTATCCAAAGATTGACAAGAGGAAAATCAAGGGAAATGATATATAGAAAACTCACAGATCTGCATTTGCAAGACACTAGACACTTCCTGACTCAGGAAAATTGTGTGCTAACTACATTGATATAGAACATCAAAAAAATTTGGGATACTACCAATATTCCCATGGTTATAAACCATTTGAGAAGTATGTTCACTGTGAATGATTATTCCTTATCACAAATACTAAGAGCCATATCAGGAACAGTAGTAGTATGTTTGATCACTCCTTTCTGGATTTTAACTCTCCTTGTGAGGGTGTATGTGTATGCTCCTGTTTGTTCACATGAGGTTTCAGAACCCACCCCCGTCCTCCCTCCAACCAAGCACAGCCTCAGAGGATTTCTTGCCCACCACTGGCATGCCAAATCCTACACCATGTGTGAGCTAAGGTGAGATTGGCCAAGAATCCTCGCCTTTCCCCCAGGTGAGCTTGAACCTCTCGGTACGATTTCAACTCACCCTGCTGTCTTTCAGTCTTCCCTATAGGATGGCCCAGGTTAGCTGTGTGCAGAGCTCAATTTTAAGGGTCACCAAAAGATAAAGTGTAACTAGCCAGAGGCTGTTTGAACAATAAGTGCAGTGGTTGCTCCCAACCCAGTGATGGAATTGTCTTGTAGCTATCACTTTGAGCTGGCTTGCAGGCAACCACTCAGCAGGGAATTGTGACAGTTTCACAATTAGAGACGAATCTCCAAAACTTTAGCAAGCTAAAGCACCACCATGTGTGTTACAAGTAATGGCATTCGTAACAGACCCATCTCAGGCTAGCCCCCCATTAAAACTTTAGAGATACTAGGTTTGTGCCAGACACCTGCAATATTAAGGGCCACACAACACTCCCTAACTTTTGCAGTTATTTGCTTGCCATACAAAGACACTACTACAGGAGCTTGTTCCACACCATGACACAAAACTTAAGGCTTCACACTCTCTCTGTGGCTGAACATAAGGAATAGCCCAACTGTTGCTTTTACTCTTGTGAGGTTCCTGTCCTCCCCGAACTGACCAGGTTCTCAGAGAACAGTAATATGAACAACCAGAAGCACTAACAGAAAAGTCATTCTTCCATTCACATGGCCTGAAGCACAATGAATTGGCCAAATAGAACATATAGTTGATATTAAAATCTCAGATCAAGATTAAAGATGACCAGGGCTTAAGAATCTTAACCACATTCTACATTCCTTGCACATATGGATTAAAATATATTACACAAACTATTAGTATAGTCCATGATTAAATATCTGTGCATGAAAGGTGCATTAGGTTTAAACAAAAAGTCAAATTATCTATAGCAGTATATGCACTAGTGATGTCATAAAATAAAATTTAATGACATGAGGGTTTTCAATCACTCTAATAAGACTATTTGTAACCTTATTTTACTGGAAACTTTTGAGAACAGAATAACTAGTGATCTGTTGAACAGGGATTTGAGCTTCATTACTTTAGCAACACCTGGGGTGCAGATATAGAATAAGAAATTGTAAAGAGGCTCCAGCAAACAGGTCATACTGCGAGTCATACAAGGCAACGTGTTACACGTTTAAAAGATAATGAAGGGGAAGAATCCATTATATCCCTTTAAATACCACTCCACACACCGGAACTGACACTTAATCAGAAAATGAGGACATAGAAAGTCAATAAAATGTAGAACAATGGCCATTTGTAATTATTTTTAAAATAAAATGGCAACATGATTTAACCAAACTTTTATTTTATAATTTAATAGTAATTTGAATATACCTTATTTGAAATAATAAATAAAATGATGTATTGAAAACTTATGTGAAAAAATTTAATTATATTATTATTAATATAAGTGCCATACATATTAAAATTTTATTATAATATATGGAGAAAAAGGTAACAATAAGATTACACAAATCTACACTCAATGAGAGAAGCAAATACAATTCCAGGAAAAAAATTATTGCAGTGATTACTGGTAAGTGATACATATAAAGATAGAACAAAAATCCTAAAAGAATATTGGTATTATGTCACATAAATACTGGAAACATAGAGGTTGTGTAAATTTTACACATGAAGGCAAATAAACAAGTGCAAGGGTCTCACCAGTCTGGTTGTAATGCATCCAATTGAGCATTATTTCAGGAGCCCGGTACCATCTAGTAGCAACATAACCAGTCATCTCATTCTCTGTTGGTCTAGCTAAACCAAAATCTAATATTTTCAATTCACAATCTTCATTGACTGCAATATTAGACGGTTTCAGATCCTGAAATCAGGAAAAGTAATAAGTCATATTGATTTAAATGTATAAAGAGTGAGTGTAATTCAGAGACAATATTTTATATGCATTCTATTATCTGATTTAACAAATATGTAAATTTTGATGGGTATATAGCGATATAGGTAAGTGATACACCAATGAAAACAGTCCTTAACTATTACAAGAAGTGAAATTTATTTATGAGTACTATATTTATAAACTTGTGAAATATGATACACTTGATGCTCACTAAGCAGGGATTTTAGTAATTTTCAATGGACACTGGTTTGATGCAGTCCAAAAGCTATTCTAACATTTCTGTCCATTCTTCCCGAGATTTTTATTTTACAAAGTTTTCCATTTAAATAGCCCTTGACCAGAACTGTTATTTACATTCAAAGAGTATATGCAATTTCCAGCACCTATTAATAACATATTCAGTAATGAAATTCTGCCTTAAAATAAAAGCAATAAAACCTTAATTTAATGAGCATTTTATTGAAATTAAATGAGTACTCACTCTATGTATTATTCCGGCAGAATGTATGTATTTCAATCCCCTTAAAATTTGATACACCAAAAATTGTACATGATCGTCAGAAAGTTTTTGTGTTCTCACTATATTATTAAGATCTGCTCCCATTAAATGAGTGACAAGATAGCTGAAAAAGGTAAGTAGGTCAAATAATTAAAAGAAAATGGCACTTCATTGAAGATCTACAATTGCATACATTTAATTAATCAAATTATCTTAATACAAATTAGTCAAAATAATTAATAGGGACAGGACTATGGCCAGCAAGCAAATCCGATCTTTCCTGATGAAAGGGGGGGGGGGGCTCAGACCCTCAAAAATTTTGAAATTGTGTAACTCCTCATCCCAACTGGACCAACTGTTGATTTCAGGTAAGTAGACTTCGCTGTCTCTCTTTTCCATCTAAACGTGTTAGTTACTTTTTCCTTAAGTGTTGTATGGGTCCAGGAAGTTTTTCTTGGACTGTAGGATGTGTTGGAAGGAGATTTCCCAAATATGGAGCTCAGCTTCAGATGAATCAAAAGGTGAAGGCTTTAAGGAAAGTCAGAGTGAAGCATTGGTCAAAATTTACGTATTTAAATGTGTTTTGTTTTATGCATATATATATATATATAATATTAGGAGAATCCATTAAGGAACTAATTCACATTCAAACTTGGATAGTGAGGAAGGATAGAAATAAATAGGAGAAATAGGAGGATTGCGCTTTATGTGAATTCATATGCTCGGGCGAAGAATTACGCACATAGAAAAGCATATGTTCAAAGCAGAGAGAAGGATGGAAGAAGAAGGAAAGACGGAAAATATTTGACCCAGGCGGGACTTGAACCCACGTATTCTGCTTAGTACACAGACGCCTTAACCATCTCGGCCACAGGGTCAAGTTCCCAACCAGGCAAATATAGACAGTATTATTGTGGACAATTAATAGTTTTAGTGGAGGAATTTTCAGAGGCTCTCAGCCTCCTTCTTCAGGAAGGAGTGATACACCATTCCGTGCACCGGCCGGCTGCGGAGTTTTGACCGCCGCACGGCCAGTAGCCCATAAACAATCAACACCACCACCAAGCCACTAACTTTCTCTCTCAGGGGAAGGTTGTGGCATAGGAAAGGTTAGGATACAGATCATTCATACAAAGCATCCCATGTATACATGTATGCTTGAACATACAAATACACATGAACATGCACAGACACACACACACACATGTATGCATACTTATACATACATAAGCATGCTCATACATACTTATACATACATAAGCATGCTCATACATACTCACATGGTCTCGTGAAAGAGGGGATGGTACGTAGGAAGGGCACTAATTACAGGATGTTGAGTCCAGGGCTTTGCCTGGACTGCAAGACATGTTGGAAAGATAGTTCCCATAGATGGAGTTCTGCTTCTGATGAATCGGGTAGAGCTTTAAGGATGGTGAGTGTGAATCATTGGTCGAAATTGTTTATGTTGTGGTTTTGGGCGTGAGCAGCTACTGGGAATTGGATTTTAGATAGTTTGACAGTGCTGCGGTGGTTGGCTATACGTTCAGGGAGGGGTATTTTGGTTTGGCCTATATAGAAGGCAGGGCAGAGTCTGCAGTTAATTTCGTAGATGGTGTGGGAGGAGAGGCAGGTGATATTTTCTTTGAATTTTGAATATATATATATATGCAATATTAGGACAATCCATTAAGGAACTGGAACTAATATGGTGACAAAGTCACATTCAATTCAAATAGCTGTTAATTTATGTCAACATAACAGGAAACACAATGTGCACGATAAGTATTAGTGTTACAAGGTTATATCAAGATTGTGAAGAGTGACTGGAGCAATTTATGGGTAGACAGTCATTGAAATGTTGTCATGTTGGTATACCAAGAAATCCAGGGAATTTGATGTAAAAAAAAAAGGCTGATCATGGAGAATGTTGATTAATTTCAATCATAAACTTCCAATTTTATCCTTTAAGGATCGGGGAGTGGGGTCGTTTGTAGTCTAACTGACATTCACAGTCCATTGAAGGTATGCCACACTGTTATTGTTTTGTCATCGGCACATCTGTAATGATTGCCAATGTGAGGAGGGAAGACAACTTCGCATTGTTGAAGTCATTCCAATTTTGGGCGATGAGTGAGCAGTTTGCAACGCTGAGTAAAATAGTAAAAAAATCATGCCTTTGAATATATAATGTTTCACTGCTTGTCAATAAAAGTTTCTTGAAATCTATCAGAGTGGTGATTATGAAAAAGTCACGTGGCACCCAGCTTATCACTGGAATTTACAGAAATCTGTGATCTTAAGGGAAAAAATGAGCTAAGTTGGTGAAGTAAAAGAGGGCCTGTTAGGAAAAACCAAATTTTTGAGAACCTGAACCCCCTTTACCAGGATAATAGGTCTGAACTGCATGCCAGCCAGGCAATAAATATTGACATTTGACATGCATATAAAAACATTCATAGTATGCTCAAAAACTCAGTTATTTCAATAAACAGATACGGAAAATTGTAATGACAAATAAAGGTATTTTGTAAAATTTCAAAGGGATGTACATACCATCCATCTAACCAGTTTCATATAAAGTTTAGTACACATATTATAATCACTTAAATTTTGGTTAAGACCCCTAAAACACTTTCAGTGTGTTGCAATATTCTAATACAGAAGTTAATTTTTTCTTAATTTATATGAAAATACATATACAGTTTTTTGGTAAACAAGAGTAAAAAAATCTTAAAATATATGGAAATAACCTAATACATTTTGTAAAAAACAAAAAAAAACATGTAAAATCTTGGAACTTCAACATTGATACTTACACATGTTGGAAATCGTGCAAGCCTGAAGATGGATGGAATACATCAAGTAGTCCAATTACCTGATAAAAATAATGACTCATAAATTCTCCCCAACAAATTATAACTTAAACAATAAACCTGTGATGTTGACCTGACATCCATCTACCTGATTTTTCATATCAAATTGAGCATAAATGAAAAAAAACTGTTACCATCACAAATTTTAATTTAAAAAAATGTCATTTGTTTATGTCTCTGCATCTCAGAAAGTTTCAATCAAAAAATATATAGTATTTATCTTTAAAACTAAATGTTGTGATTAAAAGTTTCAACAAGACAATATAGTACCTTCAAATGCAGACATAAATAAATGTTATTTTTCAAAATAAATATGTACAATCAAAATAAAATGTAGACCCCAAAATAAACAAATGTGGTTTTCAAAATATTTTAAATTTAGCTAAAATACACAATTAGGACACAAACAAATGTAGTGTCCAAAAACTGGATTCAATTAGAAACAAAAAGATTAGAATATATTTCAGTACATATTCAGAGAAATATTTAATATTTACATTTACTAATATAATTAAGACAATGCATAATGAACACAGTTCAAAAGCAAAAGATTTAGTCACATGGATATTTAAATGTTATGACTGTGTAAGATCATTGAGAAAATATTTTAATTGTGAGGCAACTGTACAAAATTTGTTTGAATCTTTCGATGAGAATTTTGAATTGCTTATATAATTCCAAACAATTATATTCAGCCTAAATCTTACATACAAAAATTTATGTTGAAATATTTGGCCATGTTACTTATATTACGAAAATTAAGGTATAAGGAAAAAATTAAACTTACATTTTCGTGGTTCATGTGTTTCAACATTCGCAACTCCCTATATGTTCTTTTAGCATGAACTGCAGATTGGAATGGTCGAGCCAACTTTTTAATTGCAACCTTGATTCCTAATTTGGTATCCTTAGCTGAACTGGAAAATGTAATAGACAAAATTATTTAGCATTCAAGATATCATACGCTAATTATAAGTTACATAAAAAATGTACAATCTGATTATTTAATTTCCTATTGAAAATAATCCACTAAATTATTCAACATTCTGTTTAAGAAGAGTAATAATTTTTTTCGAGTATTTTTTATACACCAATACTTAACAAAAGCCTAATTTTTAATCAACTTCAATATAAGAAAAAGTACTTTAATAATTTGGTAACCAAAGTATTAACAATTGTTCTTTAATGCAAGTCATGTTAAAAATAACATTTAACAGGAAAGTTGTAGATCGTGTAATATTATCTTGAGATAATTTTTGATAATTTAAATTTTGATTCATTTATAAAAACTAATCAGTTGTTTCGGCGCACATAAACTTCTCATTAAAATATTTAATTGATATGGTTAGGCAATTTCGGAAGGATTTATGCCGAACAAATTTATATGACGATGTGACGTTAATTAATAAGTCACACTATGAAGCCAACTACTTAAACAATGTCAAACATTTACCAAACTTGACCATAAGCACCAGATCCAACTGCAGTGAGCATCTGGTAACGTTCTGGAATCTCCCATTCTGTTCTGTTGATTTCAACTTTGTAAAAAGCCGGCATGATTTCATGTAATACAGCTGACACGATTCCTCTTACTTATTTATGACACTTTTAATTCACAGGGAAAAATTCAATTCTCCATCTCCAGCATAATCCAGAGATGATGCTCTTTAAAAATTCAAAGACCTAATACTTATATCTTATGTTTATAAAAAAAGTTACTTGGCGAACATTATCTTTCTCCTTTCTTGCTTTGAAGATGTAGCATTTCTCTTTCTGAATTCCGTAAATATTATATAACTATAATATAATCAAGCACCCTCTCATTATTTATTAAATTAACATTTATT
Organism: Zhengitettix transpicula; assembly: GCA_037074705.1. Taxonomy (NCBI): domain Eukaryota; kingdom Metazoa; phylum Arthropoda; class Insecta; order Orthoptera; family Tetrigidae; genus Zhengitettix; species Zhengitettix transpicula. The sequence continues at coordinate 226,659,346 of CM073590.1, read as the reverse complement.
TTTGTCTGTTATTTGCCATTATATTTGCCTAATTAGTATATTTTTACATAGCCATATTATATTTGAATTTTAAACTAACTTTGGTTCTGTTGTAAAAATTATTCAAGTTTGAAAATTAAGATGGTGCAAGGCTCTTAAAAAACGTAAAAATTAAAAGATACACAGCAATAAATTACAAAAATAAGTCAATGATTAGTATTGCTAACTTAAGATCACAACGAGGAATAATTAAAAGATTCTAAATTTATATGAATTATGCACATATAGTCTGGATTTGAAATTTCAGACGCAAAAAACATGACACCTGCCTCCTTAAGACGAAATTTAATGAGTTTAATTTCATATTTCTTCTGATGTTCATACTTAAGTGTAGAATTGCCCTATTTCCTGAAGAGGAACAGCGTTTTATTACTATATCACTTTCTTTCACTCAGTAGTTTTGGCTTTACTTCTAATTTTCCTATCTTACACTTCTCAGCGGTATACTGAAAAACTTGGCACGAAATGACGCGGAGATCAGACACAGCTCAAGCTAAATATTTCTGACAAAAACAGAATTATCAAATATTAATTATCAAGTAGTGGTGGGTGTTGATGAATGACAAAACTCTGTTGTGATTAGCAACTGAATTTTATTTCATTTTATTAGTAGCAGTTATGGTACATGTTTATGGAAGCAATTTATTTTGCCTGTTTCTGCGCACTTTTGTTAGTATCTGCTGTTGGAAGATTAGAATTTAATGTGAAAAGACATTTGTAATTATTACCAGCAGTTTAAGTAAGGTTTTAGTATAGAATAGAAATAGGCAGAATGTCTTTCATAATAGTTAAATACAAAAATTCCATTGAAATATCCTTCAGTAGTGTTCAAAAACATATAATTATCTGTTAACGACAATTTATTCTCAAATTGAATGCAAATTTTTAAAATAACAATATATTCAAATACTTTTTAGGAAATGTGCGGCATTGCTACAAGAGCAAAACCGCGGTAATAATCAGTCCAAAGAAACTAGAGTTCGAGTTTCGTTGTCATCAGGACAGCGTTACAGTCACTATTGGGAAGCTTGCCACTTTCGTGGTATTTGTTTATTTGACGTCTGTTTAATCTATTTCAATAATACTTATTTCACGGGAACCAAAAGTTATGGATACTAGTGAAAGTGGCGATGATCTAGGAACTAATTTTATAACAGTGGATTCCCAGCAATATATGGTTCATGAGGAAGTAGATGGTAAATGTTTACTTGCGAAGTGTTTTAGATTCCAAAACCATACGACAGTTTCGCAGTAGATAAATTTAGTAGTGTTAATATCCATTGAAGCATTATTCCTTAGTGGAACTCCTGTAAAGATGTTTTTATGGGAAAGAAAACACCTAGTACATTTTAATGATGCCTTAAAATAAGTTATTGATGTACTTTATACAAAATAAAATATTAATTCTATTGACTTTCACAGATTTACTTCCATCAGTTAATATGCAATAATGCTAATAAATTCTAATATATATTTTATAGATACCCAAGTACATTTATTTACACAATAGAACTATATTTTCAACTATTACATGGGATTCTGTTTCTTTTCTTATAAATAGATCAAATCTATAGAGAATATTTGCAATGTCAGGTTTTCATTGTGGGTGACTAAATGAGATGTAGAAAGTTCGACCTCAATATGGCCCAATATCCAAAATTTAATTATTTCAATATATATATGCATATACATGATTATTTGATTGATACAGTTGTTTTTATTGAAGCATGAGCTGTAATTTTACACACAGTTCTGAAGGTCAACTGATACATTACACACATCCATTTAGCAAATTAGAACAGTGTAATATTAAAATTCACATAAATTGTTGTTTTCAGATGATGGTGATGCGGTCTTGACAGCAGAAAATACTGATGATTCAAATCAGGGTGTATGTGATAAACCTGGTTACCCTCTGCGAGAACAAGATCGATTTCTCCCTATTGCTAATATTGCAAAAATTATGAAACGTGGAATTCCAGAACAAGGGAAAATTGCTAAAGATGCCCGGGAATGTGTGCAAGAATGTGTGTCAGAATTTATCAGTTTTATTACAAGTGAAGCAAGTGATAGGTGTCATATGGAAAAAAGAAAAACTATTAATGGAGAGGATATATTATTTGCAATGACCACTTTAGGCTTTGACAGTTATGTCGAACCCTTGAAATTGTACCTGCAGAAGTATAGAGAGGTAAGAATGTATGTACAAGTACTTTACAAGAATACCTTAAGATTATTTGTAATGTATGTGATATATACATTCCTCAGTTGAAAAATACTTCTTTTATTTATATTACTTAGTCAAACCCTTATTTTGTTATTAAAATTTATACAGTTCAGTGAAATAGTTAATATTTTTTTGCAGAAAAATTTTCCATATGGACTGACAAAAGAAATTAATCACCTAGAAGGAATGATTACATATAAATTAACATTGAATATGTGAATAATTCAATTTTCTTAGCAGGCATAGATGGCATGATAACTGTTATCAGGCAGTGTGGTTATAGTTAGTTTAGATTCTGAGAAGATGAAACTAGATATACAGAATAAAGTATAATACTTTGAAAGTGTAGTGTAGCCTTACAGTCGTATCTTTGATATGTAAGTTGTAATATGTATAATAAATAGCCTGATTTTGGAACTTTCGGAATCATGGGGGAAGCTATGCTCATCTTGAAGTTTTGGTTTACCCAGGTAGAACCTCAGGTGATTCCATAAACTTGCAGGATATTGGTGATTTCATCCTTCAGGTTTTTCCAATATTTGTGTGTGTGTGTGTGTGTTTGTGACAATTGACAACTTGACTATGAACAGTGTTGACATCAATATAATGGGAAATGTATTATAGAATACAGCAACTGTATCATTCCTGTCAGTGACACATCTTTATTTTTCACCAGACTTCATAAATTGCCATGTTGTTATAATATTGACAGTAGTAATTATTCAAATACAATGACAAAACTATTTTTATTAATTCACAGCACTAATGGTGATTGTCATTTTAATTTATTAGAGCAGTTTACTGAAATTTTTGTATACATTTTGTGTTTTATTATTTGGTCTTTAACTGTTATTATTTTTCAGGCAACTAAAGGTGACAAGCCTCTTGTGGCAGAAATGTATGAAGAATTACCTGATGATGCTTATAGTAAGTAAAACACACTATTCTAAAGTTTTCTATTCAGATTATAATTGGTATTGAAAGGAAAGAGAGAAAGATGAGGGCTTACCTGAAATTGAAGTTTGGCATCACCATCCAGGACAGGAAGTCAACCTCTTCCTGAATACATTGCTAACTACCTTACCTGTCCAAAACCCAATTGCTGCTCATGCTCAAAGACACGACACACTGACTCCTTAAAGCCTTACACCCCCCCCTCCTCCGATTCATCTGATGCTAAACTCCATATTTGGGAACTTTCAGCACATCCTACAGTCCAAGCAAAGCCCTGGAGCCATGTATATGTGTGTGTGTGTATATATATTCTAGCTGGGTGAGATGTCATTTATCCAAAAACCACTATTTTTTCGTTATTTTTATGTAACACAACTAGACCCATATCCCTAAATGTGTTATTGGCCAGTTACATTGTTTGAAAATTTCTACCCCCACCCACCAAGGGCATTACCCAGTTTGTAACAATGAATTTCAGCAATATCCATAACTCCAGAATTGCCTAGAATCTGTCTTATTCATTTTATTTTCATGCAACACTCCACCAAACCCCTCCCATGCTGATAGAGGATGAAATTATGCACAGAGAATATCTACCGAAATATGAGTTTAAATGACACCGAAAAATATTTTTTGGACTCAAATATTATGCCAAAATAGAGGTTGAAATTCACCATCAGTTTCATTGACCCAGACAAATATATATTCCACACAAATATAAACCATTTAACATGTTTGAAAATTTACACGCTCATCAACGCCTACTTGGAGGAGTCAAATGGTTATTCAAATGTTATAATTAAATTCATTGACAGCCATCATCTCAGATTCAACTCCAGTCTCGAATGTTTTTGCGTTTTTGTTGTGTAATGCTACTCCAACCCTAAATTACGCTTCCTCCCAATACCGAAAGTGGTTGATATTATACACAGAGAACATGTAGAGAAATTTTATGAATCTCATTGATCCTGAAATATTTTTATTTTATGAAAAAAAAAAACAACAGCCAGTTAACATGTTTTAAAATTTCTTCCACCGACAAACCCCTCACTCCCCTACGTGTTGCCCAGAATAAATAAACTCAGCAACATACAAAAATATGATTTGACTCGAATCTTGGTAGTTTTCATGTGATTTTCTTGTAAATCCCTCCACCCCCACACCTAAGCGTTCTCCCCTCTCATGCCAAAAGGGGTTGAAATTTTACAAACAACATTGGTAGAAGTAATATCAACATCATTGATCCCGACAATTATTTATACCAGGTAAATATCGACCATTTATCAAGTTTGAAAAATTCCACCCCGTCCCTGGGGGTTAAGTGGCCAATAGAATATCACAATTAAAATCAGTGACTATCTCAATTGTATTTATGTTATTTACTTGTAATGCTCGTCCATCCCCACCCTTAAGAGTGCTCTTTTTCTAGGGTGTAGGGGATGAAAATTATACTTGGATAACATCAGTAGATCAATATCTTTGACCCCTAAAAATATTTATCCGACTCAAATTTTGACTTTTTTAGCATGTTTAAATATTTCCATCCCTGCTCCTGTGGGGGGGTGGGGGTGGACACGTTTCACCCCAACAATATTAGTTTCCTGGTCGTAAAGAACATGTGTATGATATTTGGTGAATTGTGCTCCACCAGTGTAAGATTTGTATAAGGAACATACAAACACTCAGCGTTATTTATTAGATATAATATTCCTGAAGGAGGAGGCAGAGAGCCTCCGAAAATTTGAAGAACAACCTTCAGTTCCTTATGGTGACGCCACACTTCACTTTCAGGTAAGCCACAACCTATCTCTCTTTCCTTTCCATACCAATATTGCAATTATTTTTGACAGGATAGTAGGTCTGAACCGGTATAACCAGCTGGGATAAAATAAAATCACAAATTCTCTTTTGACCCAGCTGGCTATGCCACCTGTTGATTTATGGTATGTCAAATAGAATGTTATATGATTAAGCCTAGTAAAATGAAACAACCTAAGGGAATTTGACACTAAGTAATTATGAATTATTAATAGTGTGGGTTATTATGCACGTTGTTTCATGTTAATGTAAATATTTAAACTTTTTTTTTACACAAATTAAGATATCAATAGTTATTTAGATTTTAATTTTTATAGTTTACATTTATTACTATTGACAGTGATTTGATACTTCAATTCACTTATTTAGATTAAAGTGTTGCATTTCTATTTTCCAAATGTGTATTATATTGTCTCAGTTGAATAGTATTTTTAGGTTTGTGCGCTTTGTAAAATTTGTTCTAGGCACCCAGACATTGGCCGGAAACATCCTTACATCTGACCAGGCAGGACCTACTGAAACAGTCATTTACACATATCCATCAGAACAAATACAACAATTCCAACTGTCTTGAACATTTTTGTGCCTTCTACAATATCCAATATATGTGAACTTGATGGTTCAGAAATATGCTCTTGTAATGGTTTGGGTCAATGATTAAAAATACATACATCTACACCCTGCTCTAAGTGCATCACTTTTTAGGCAGTTCTGTTGTCATGTTCCATGTTAAAACAATGGAATTTAACCTTTCACTATTAAGTGTGTGGAGAATAAATGGAAAACTCCTTTTTGTAATGTAAATAAGATATTGATATGAATATTTAATGTAAAATAGTTTATATAGTTTCGAAATATGCAATGTGTTTATGTTGATTCTTGTAGTCTCAATAATTGTAATAAATAAAGCAAACCTTTTTTAATTCCATTTACGTTATGATTAACACGACAAAGTCCAATTTTAACACCTGCCTTGTGAGATGACTCAATTTTCAGAACTATTCTTTAAACAAATTAGTTAACAAAATATCTTATTTGGTACGAGACAAAAATAAGATACCATGGAAATTCTTTAGTTTGCATGTTTAACAGGTTTGTCAGAAATGTTAGTGTATTATGATTTGATCCTACAGTCACAGTAGAAGTTACAGTACACAAAATGCAATACACTGGGTATTATTGTAAAACTGAGTAGAATGAATGTGATATGACTATTAGATACAGTTAAATCTGTAATTTGCTTGAATATTAGGGTTTTGACAAAAGCCTAATTTTTAAGATACAAATTTGATAATTCATTAAATAAATTGCTTTTATATATATATATAATTGCAATATTGGTATGGAGAGGACAGAGTGATAGGTTGTGGCTTACCTGAAAGTGAAGTGCGGTGTCACCATAAGGAACTGAAGGTATTTCTTCAAATTTTCAGAGGCTCTCAGCCTCTTCTCCATACCAATATTGCAATTATTTTTGACAATGTCACATCCTTACTAATATAATATATATATATATATATTTGCCTTGCAATGTATCATAAAAGAAGTTTCTTCGTACATTGGCAAATACTAAACAACCTTACAGAGTTCAGTTTCTTGTAATTGCACACTGAAAACATTTGAGGAGAAATAAAATTTTTGCTGGTGTATTGTAAATGGAATGCCAAATATAATAAAATAATAAATTCCAAATTTACCAGAAAGAATAATTTGGTATTTAATTGAGAGAAGGGATTGCTTTTAAGTGAGATATTCACATGTTAAGTAACAAATTTTACTGATTAACATTTTAATGAATTTGAAAAATACACAATTATAAATAACTTTTTATTAAGACAATTGACAAGTATAAAAATAAACCATTTTTGTTCTGGACAACTGTCTGAGAAATCCATACCAAATTTTATTTTATTTTAGAATGAGAAAAATAAATTAATTTAGCAACATATTTGTTAATTTTTCAATAAAATGCTCCCCACCACTTCAAAATACTGTATGATCTCCTGTTCTCCCAACATTATAATGAAAAAGGGTGTATGCTGTGGAATCCATGTATATTTGGAAAGGGCTTGTTCCAAGAATAGTCACAATGAATTACTTTTCTTTTCTTGCAAGGGTAGATTTAATCCCGTCAAAGGGAATTCTTGGCACATTATTTGGACCATACCACCATAAGGTACCCTTCCTCTGGAGCCAACATCAATAACAAAGTATAGGTAACAAATTATATGATTACACATTACAGTATAGACCTGCAATAATTTTTGTTTCGTAAATGTTTAAAATAAAAAAATAATTTTGGAAAACAATTGATTTTTGACAAACACTTTTTGTCTGGAATCAAGATGAGAAAATATGGATGTCTTACAAGATGGTGTGGCATATGAGATTATATGGTAATTATGAACAATTAAATTTCTCACTATGCAAATACATAGAAAATATTTAATCCATCGGGCATTAAAACTATTGGTAGAAAACATGACATGACATAAATTTCAATTTCCATTATAACTTTTTGCTACAGATACCAAGGTAATACAAATGACAAAAATAAAATAAAAATGTTACAAGTTTTTGATACTTTGTATTCAAATATACAGAAACACACAATTAATCAGACAGTCTCCTTTGTGAAATCCAAACCATTATTTGCAACAATGTGGACAGTTTCAATATTTATTACTTCTTACAAATGTTCAAATCACAATACTCCCTCTCTCTCTCTCATGTTCCAGACATGTAATTATGTAAATACTTCCCCTTATATTTATTAAAAAATGTTAGATATTTCATTTACATTTTTGAGATAACCTTCAGAATAACTTTCCATGTACCAGACATGTTATATTTAATTATTTTAGTTAAAAAAGTAGCTAACAAAGTTTAGCTAATTTGTACAAACACAAATTGGAAGATAATTTCTCAATATATTAGCACACCTTTCAATACACCCTGCTATGGATAAATTATCAAGCTACTGTTAAACCTTTCAGTTTTCCATTTGTAAAAAGGTTTCATCAAATGCTGTAAGTTCTTGTCCTAAATAATTTGCCTTTGTACGCAAGGTCTTAGCAGCTGACGCTGCCTCTTGCACAAGACGCAGTTCTTGTTCTAATTGTTTAATATTGTTGTTAATATCTGCAGACGATTCATCTACAAGGCGACACAGTTGGGCAAATGTGCTCGACAGTTCTCTGAAAGAAATTGATGAATAATTCATAGTTACAATTACTTCAAGTGACAAACTAATGAAAAGCAGGAATGGAAATGACTAGAATCGAAAAATTAATTCTGATACAATCGATATTGTTCTATTCTATTTATAAACAAAATTTACATGTTGTATACTTACTGATGCACTTGGTGACTGCAGTTTGCACTTGTCAGGTCAACAATTAGGTGTAGTTTTTTTGTGGCGTGGTTCACATACTGTCTTTTGAATTCACGTTCCTTTGCTTTGTTTGTCCAGGATAACCTCTCATATAAGTAAATGCAACCATACAATGTTACAGTCACAAGAATCAATCTCCATCCAACAGTCTTCAGTAGCTAAATTTAGAATTAATGGTTTAAAAATGAAAGGAACACAATTTGAACATGCTTAATGAATCAAAATGAAAAAAGACAAGTTAAGAAATTAGATCTATAGAAGAAACCAACAGCATGGCAATTCCAAAATTAAAAGGTATGCAACAAAATTTGACTGCATACTAGTACTGACATTTATAAAGTAGTTGGTGATCTATTTTAACAGTATGCTATCTCACAATGAGTTGTAAGGATATTAAATTGTACTTTTAATAACATTTTCTTGATTTGTAGGATCAAATGCAAGTCTCTATAAGATATGAACATGCTTTGTTAAATTCAGTATGTCTTCTGCTGCAATTGGATTTTACTGCATTACATTATAAGAGTAGTGAGCAGACTATGGGTATCTTACTGAAGTGTTGGGAACATATACACAATAAATTCATAATATTAGAAAAAAATAATTTATTTATATCTGAATAGAAATAATTTATTTATATCTGACTTATTATTCAAATTAAATAAAACTGACATTTTGTCCCTCTTCAGGTGTATAGATTATAATTGTTACTTCTATACACCTGAAGAGGTCCCAATCAGGGATGAAATGTGGTGTTTAAAATTTGAATATTAACATGTTTTCTGATGGCAGCCTGTTATTTTAAAATACAAAATGGTTGAATAAATGAATTGAATAACAATTAGCATTTTGAACATTAACAGACTCATATATCAATTTTTCTGAGGTTAGTAACAAAATTTTCCCTGAAATATAAGAGCAACAACTGTTTTCAAAATTAAAATGCAAAAAACTACCAATGCCCCTTGAGTGTTATCATTCACCTTAACTAAAACCATAATATATAGTTTCCTTATACTTTCCTATATGCCTATGTTGTGTTTCAACAAACAGTACTTACAAAACCAGAGACAAGAAGGCCTCCAACAGTGCCTTGGGAAGCAACTGATCCCATGAGCATTTTAGAAGTAATTGAAGTAAGAAGTGAATCCTCTTCTGCTAGAGGTGAAGGGAATGTCAACTGGGAAATGTCCTGATTTTCAACAGGGGACAATAAATCTCTTGGAATCTGTAAATAAAGGTATTAATTTCTTGTCTTTTTAAGGACTATATAATAATAGTGACAAGAGAATATAATATTTTATATTTCTAACATATGAGATTGTATCAAACTTATTCAAGCCTTACTCTGTTTGGACAATTCTTCAGCATAATTTGTTTAGCATGTTTCCCAGAAAATCGGTTGATTATAGAGGTAAAACCCCAAGAAAACCTGAATTCCAAGTTTTCTTGAAAATCACCACAGAGGTTGTCACAATTTAACCTGTAGAGAATTTCAAATGGTTCCCTTCGAGGCATAATCTTCACCGTTGCCTGTTTCTTTTCTGGAGGAAGGAGTGACGACATTCGATCTGAAAGCATTTGAATTACATACTGCATCAATAATATGAAAAATAACTTAGATAAATAGTGGTGATACAGGTTTCCACACAACAGTGTTAATTAAATGATTGACTTCAATAGTATGTACTCGGTAATGATATGAATATGTTTTCTGTTGATATTTTCAGAGAATTACTGCAATATAAGGGAGCTTAGATCATGGGTTTGGCACTGCTGGTTGGTAAGTACAAATTTGTGAAATAAAGGTAAATTAACAGTTTACTTCTTTTAAAAAAATTATTTGACAGTTGAAAATAAAATAATTCATATACTTTACTCAGATACTTCAAATTTTACAGCATGCTCCAATGTACAGTTCTCTCTCCAATAAATAACTTAATCAGTAACTTAGTATTGTGAAAATATAGAATGATCATTTGGATTTTTACATGGTAAAATCATGAATTTCTAGAATAAAATTTCTAATTGGGACATTTAATATCCTGCATTGAGTAACTGGAAAAGGTTGAGAATTCCAGATCTGGATACTAATAAATTTCACAATGTTCTCAAATAGATTTATGTAATGACAGATTCTTTGAATTTTCTGTGACAGGTAATTTCCAAATGATGAATCATATTTGTCAACCATGTGGAGCTTGAACTATTTATTGCTCACAGAATAATAAATATATATTTTATAATATAATATAATAAATATATATACAAATTCATGCATTTCAGGATTTTGAAAAGATGCTAATATATGTAGAACTCATGACAAACCCAGAAACTTTTATAGAAGAAAATTATACCAATAATGAACTAACCTGTCATTTCCCGTTTACTGTTTTCAATATTCATAGCCAGTGCACTTGACAGCTTAGTCCGTAAATTGCTGCCAAGACCATTTTCAACATGGCCATGTAACTCTTTTTTGTACACATTTAAGACAAGCTGCTCAGAGTGAAATGGTAAATTGAACTCATCCACAAGGGTGGAAAGTCTTCTTATTTCTTCGCTGAGTGCTTTTGATACCTGAATGAATTAAAATGTTATTTATTATAAAGGTAATAAATTACTTCAATTCTATTGTTGAAACAAGTTAGTTTATGGGTTGGTCTTGTGATTTAATACACTAGGATTTTGTTTTACAAAATCAATTCATGAATGTATATCACACTTCAGGGATGACAAAAATGTGTAATTACTTACTTTTTGTTCTACATCATCAACCATTTGATTTATCTTGCCCTTCATCTCTTGTGTAATGGCACGTAATTGCTGATCCACATAGACCTGTTTCTCAAACAGTTCCTTTTTGGTTAAGGATTTTTGTTCCTTCAACTTTTGTGCCCTATCATTCACTTCATCCATTATTTTACTTATGTCAGATGTAATGAGTTTACCACGTTGTGTATGCTGCTCAAACTTTGTCTTTACAGCACTTTTTGAAATGCACTCTTCAAATTTCCTTTCAAAATCTTTAAACTCACTATAACGAGCAGGAAATCCTTCAGCTAAGGCACCAGCTATAAAATTAGGTTTTCTTTAACAAGTTATAAAAACTATATCATTAGTAAGGGAATTAATTAATTTATTTAATCTCGTATTCATTGGTTGTAATACATTTTTCATGCTACTTCTTACCATGAGCAGGTTGTCCTTTTTGTTCCATAAATCTAGCTTGTAATGCTTCCTTTGCAGATACAAAGAATATTCGTTCCTTTGCTTGTTTTGCGGTGCACACCTTCAATTCCTTAACAAGGAAGTCCATAGTGCGATCCAGATGCTGGCCTCGAACCTGAGAACATTTATCTTCCAAAATAGATTCACATATACTTGGATATGTTCAACGAAAAACAATTAATTTAATTGCCACAGTTAAATTACAAATAGTGCACCATCACAAAGGGAAAATAATGAAATGGGCATCACTTCCTTGTCTCAAAATAGGTGCTAAATTTTTTTTGTATAATGTTGTTATAGTTTATCAGATAAAAGCATTTTATGATGCAGAAAAGAAATAATAACAAGCACAGCAAAAATCTTCAATACATAACTCTTTTAATGGAAGTAATTCCCATTAACACATATTAGATTACATTAACTATTCACATAAACACTACTTGAACATAACCATCACAATAACTTCAACACAGGCTATTGTCTGTATATTAATTCTGTAGAATGGTATATTTAAATATTTGTAATGTCTCAGTACTATTACAATTTGCAAGGTGTAAACAAGACATTTAAAAAATCTCACTGAAGCAAACTTGTCAAGTTATAAAATAATTTGTGAATCATTTTGAAATTAATCTTATATTGCATCATCTTTAGGCACATGTTTTTACATTTAAACTTTGCTCCAAAATCATAGCTAATGAGAATATCATAATCCATATTTAGTATGATCAATTGATATTTGAAGCCAATTTTTCAGTACAAACTGCATACCACAAAGGTCAGACAATTTTTATTCAAGGCCTCTTACAGATAATAAATTACAAAATATAATTAGTTACTATTTTGATAGGTGATGCAAGCTGAACATATTAGGAGAACAAGAATGGAATAGCACATTCAAGATCCACAAACAAATAATAATCTATGACATCCACTATGTTAGTTGGATACAGACACTATGTATTAAATGAATTTCTGTTTCATTTCTTGAATATAGAGAATTGATGCTAGTCAGTATGAAAATCCTTTACACAATCACTGAACATAATTATCAATTGATATGACACATGCTATAATATTATGGAATAGTATTACGTTACATAAATTATAATAAAACTGAATAACATTTGCTGGCACATGTCATATTTGTAACAAGAGGAATATTTTAATGTAAATATAATTATAAAAATTAATTAAAAAATATTAGGAGTGGCTAAACAAAAACTTAGTTATTTTTGAATTTTAATATTTTAATTGTCTTGGAGTTGCTAAATATATTAATATCATTAAAATGGACTCCATTCTGTTTAATTGAAAGTGATTTATTAGGTTTATAAAAGTTATGTATTTCTTGTATTAAAATTGTGCACATCAGAGTAAGTCATGAATAGATGATTATTGCTCATCACAAACAGCATCAGTGATTGTATTACTGGCTTTTAAGAGTAAGAATACCCAAATATTTGAAAAGTCCAGTGAATGATGTTCTTTAATAAACTTGGAACAGCTTTAACCACCTTAGTATGAAGAATAAATGGATCAATTGTTTTGGCAAGTCATTTATGTAAATAAAAAAGAACAATGGTTTCATAATGGAACCAAATACACCAGAGAAATGTCAAAAAAGGTATTTTCAAGTTAGCAGAGAAATTAAAATATATGTAAATAAATGGAGACAATTTAAATAAGAATTAAGTAATGATTCAATTTTGATAATGGATGAAGGCAACAGTTTCACCAAGCCTTGAGTTCAGAACTTCTCAATTTTGTAAAAACTTATAGTTGTCATGCAAGTGTCACTAAATTTAATTTCACAAGTTCTACTTTTATTTGAAAAAATATTGCTGTTTGGAAGAGTGATTATTAGAATGGTTTTAACATTACACTTGTAAACATATTTTTTCACATAATTGATATCAACACAAATGAATAATTTAAGGTTTGTAACTCTACAAAACGTAATAAAAAAAATGTACGCACATATTATGGAAAGAAAGTCAACAAGCGAAAACTTTTGCTTGCTTTATACACATTATTATTCTCTCACCTCAATTTTCTGATTGTGCTGCTTAAAAGAAAAGAAAAACTTGCATAACATTTTAAATAAATTCCTGATGATATTCCACAAAAGGTAAGAAATGCAAGTGAGCAATTGAGGTATTTGGTTTCATTGCTATATCAAATCATGAATCATTCACTAAAAATATATTGTAATGAACTGCATTCATGAGTGTCAAACCATGTGTAAACATTTGGATCACTTCTGTGACAGTCAAGGATAAATGGCTTCCAAGCAGTCAACTGTGGAATTGGGCAAAGAATATTTGTACAAGTGTATGCTGAACCGAGTGTGACAAGTTTCTGCATCTTAAAGAGGGACAATTTATTATGTTTTGGCATCATGTGGGATGCAGCAATGGCTAATTATACTCTGAATCCAAAGCCAGAAGGATAGTTTTGAGGCTGTTCATAATCGGGAGAGAGATCTGTGACAGGAGTTACAGTTCTCCGACCTGATACGGAGACAATTGCTGCTTCACTATCTGGAGGTTGCTAGTTTGAGACCAGTGATCTGCTATCGGACTGTTCCAGATAGTGTGTTGTTGCGTGAAATACATGGCCCTAAAACTGAACCACCATAGTAACTGATGGAAAATGCTTTAATTCTTTAGCAATTTATTTCACAGTAAATTAAGACCCACAATAACTTGATGAAAAGGATAGATTCTTATAAATGTGGAGGTGCAAGTTCACTATATTGTAAAATTTTTACAAATTAGATCTGCTGGCAGACAAAATATTAACTTTGTTTGTGAATTGTGTGAATAACTTTATTTTACTTGTGAAACATAAATTTTATGATCTTTCATATTCATGAAAATAATTAAATAATCTGTTTGATACTGTACATTTCCAGTGAGACCCGGATGAGAACACACAATGGCTGGATCCAAAAATTGTGAGTTGTACAACAATTTGTAATTAATATTACAATATACTATTGTGCACAACTTAAGTTTTCCAAGAGAGTATTCCAGAAACATAAGTGAAAGGGACATATATTTAATATAATCTGAAATTATTACTTAATAAATAAAGAAAACAGCCAATGTGTCCAAAAGATGGTATTAATTAATTTTTTTAAAAAATTATTACATTACAATGTTTTGGTTACATTTTATGAGCAATCTAAGATGCTAAATTTGTATTAATTAAAACAAGAATCATTACAATATGATGTTTCGGTTAAAACTGTCGTAGAAGTCCATGATGCTAAATTTATGTTTGTTCTTCTAATTTAGCATATACATATGCACAGAAGCAAAACTGTATATTACCCAAGGAACTTCCAAAATTGTAGACAAAACATCATATTGTAATGATTTTGTGTTTTAATTAATTAATACACTCGCCCACCCCCCTGAAATATTGGCTGTTTTATTTATTTATTAAAGGGATATATGGCAGCTCACCTGTTTGATGGATTCAGATATAAAACTGTTTGTCAATCATGATAATGCCATGTCATATTAAGCTGCAACTGTTGATATGGAAAGTAAGGATATTTTACAAATTGATTCAGTTAAAATTTCATCTACATTTTTAAAATGTGTGGGTTGTCTTATGAAAAAAAGTAACATGTGATCCCCCGTAGGAAATTTTAAAGATCTGAAAACTACCAAATTAGCAGTGGTATATGTTATAATTCCTGAAAAGAAAATCCAAGTATCAAGAAACAATGCAATTCATGCATGGTTGAAAATTGTCTTCCAAGAACTAGTTTACCCCATCTTCTCCATCTTAGTCTGGCACTACTATTTTCCAATTTCTCAATGAAGTGTGATCACATTACATCACATAATCAAACATGTTTCTTTTAACTAACAAATGCCCTTCACAATATGTAGCTACTTTGAAACATGTGAACTGTTGTGTCCTCACCCTTATGGCATACACACCAATTTTATGAGATTGTTATAGTAAATTAAACTAATATAAATTAGTTTCAGGAAATGAAATTGTTACTGACTGTGGGATGTTGTAAGACAAGAAAGAGCATGTATATCTACTTATATGATACTGTTATATACCAGAGACATATACAGAAATCAACTATCAAAAAGACCACATAACAAATTTCAATAATATAATCAAGGAGTAAGATACAGGAAACAGCACTAGAGTAAACTTACTTCAATGATACACACATTTCATTAAAAACATATTTTACTTTTGCAATAAGGTAGATAACAAAACATGAAAACTTACCTCATCTAAGAATTCAGGTTCTGAGGCTGAAGCATCCCATCTATTGTTTAAAATAAAAATGTTCGGTTTTGAGAGGCGAGTAGATACTTTATGAAAGAAATTCTTTTCCTAAAGAATAAAATTAGTAGAATATAACTACATATTGTTATGAAAATTCATTTAGTAATTTATGTAATACAATTCACACAGATATCAATTCAGTAAACCTTTGCAAATGGGTTTAAATCATTAAATCAATACAAATTAATTGTAACAATAAATTAGTGATGTAACAAATAAAGGATACCAATATTAAACATGAAATCACTATTAAATTGAAGACCTTACATTAAAAATGGATATATTAAACTCTCTTATTGATTAACTTTAACATCATTTTTGGTAGTCACATCTGTAATAGGAATAATTACCATAACTACATGAATTATTTTCAAAAATTTCATACAGCATATTTCTACCACTTTAGTTATTAACACATTACCATTTCTTTTTTTTAAAAAAAGGAGTCTTTTCAATGTGCTTTAGGAAATGATAGGTGAAAATTAAAAATTGTACACCATTAGAACATTGGAAATAACATTTATATATAATTAAATTGACAAATTGTCACATATTTGAATCCATTGTTTAGAATAGAAAATATTAATTTTCCATAAATCCTCAGGAGAAGCAAAGCTTCATGGATGTGTAAAATCCTCAATTTTACATTGTTTTGAACCTATATGAGATAATTTAGCATATTATCTAATTTATTTTATAATAAATAATAACAATATAATTATTTTATTTCACTCTAAAATATTTTAATAATTAAGACTACTAATAGCTGGCACTATCTATTCACACAATTGTAATAAGGTGTCAAGTTTATGTATGAATACAATTATTTTCTGCAAACTCATTAACAGATTCAAAGAAGTGGCTGGTAGAAATTTTTTAAGCTCACTTTTGAATGAATCTGGAGAGTTTCTTAATTATTTAATGCTATCAGGAAGTTGGTTAAAAATTGATATTAGGATAGAACTGGTATATTTCAACCCTTTTTGTGCAACTTATAACTCTTGTGTAATTTTTTTATTTGTTGTTTTAAATGAATACATATTGGATCATTTTTATAGACAAATATCAAATGAAAGAAACGAGTTAAACTCACTGTAAGCATGAGTGTAGATTCAGCATTAGCAACCAGTACAAAGACGTCAGCGTCAAGGCAGTGTTTGTCAATCCACTCATCCAAATTTGGAGAAACATCAATCCCTGGAGAGTCAACAAATACAACATCATCCCTAAGTAGAAGGCACTTGTCTTTTGGCCAGAATATTTTCACTAGAGTGCTTTCACTCAGACGTTCCTTACATAAAGCATGACCCAACTGCCCAACATTCTAGAAAAGAATGATGTAAAGGATTAAATCATTGAAAACAGCCACATAAATAATATATACAATTTGCATCACTAATAATTAAAATGTAAGATTTAATATTTTAAAGTAAATGAAGTACAACCATAAAACAAAATATTGAAAATATGAATAAACATTCATATATTCATTCAGGTTAAAGTTTCTAAATGCAGAAGGTTTTCATGGAAGCTGCAAGAAGAGCTTAGTTACTCTCATCTAGTTTTATTTATTTCAAAAACATATTTTGTATTGCAAGGTACAAAAATGTTTATAGGTTTTTATCTCAACAATATTATTCCGTTTAATTTTCAAATAAAGAATAATACCAATGACTTCTCAACTGAGACTAAAGTGGTTGTTTCTGTAAGTACAAAATAAAAGGCAGGAAATTAATAATTAAAATTTTATTTGTGAATTTTGAGAAATTCTCAGAACTCCCAGAAAAGTGCAAGAAAAATCGAGAGGATGCTGAAAATTAAGATTGTTTCAAATTTAATCATTTACCTTAACATTCTGTCGTTCTTCAGAGCCCTCAGTCATAAGGTATGATTCTCCATTTTCTGAACCTTCAACCTGCAGAAAACAATTTGTTGTGTGGCCAATTCCACTGGGCAAGATTCTTTCTCGTAACATTGCATTGATGACTGTGCTCTTTCCATTACTTGTCCTACAAAATTGAAAGAGAAAAGAAAACTGTAATAATTAATTAATAATCCATTTCTACATTTCAATGGATATGATGTATCATCATATAAAGAAAAATTAAGCTCACAATTTATTTTGTATGATTTACAAGCAGACTGCTCAATGGAAGCTTAAGAAAATATTTGTATAAAACAGTGGCATTCTTATGCAAAATTATATCAAGAATTTCATAAAGGGACATTGTGATCAAGTAGCAAATGATGTTGCAGATATCATGGATATGATTTATCTTGACTATAATTATGGTGTTGAACTTAAAATAATTGTATTCAAAGGTACACAGAGCTAAGTTGATGCAAATTAATATTTACCTATATTCATTTCAATTTATAAGATACCAAATAAAAGTAAATTTTAACAATGTAAGATCCTTTGTATGATAAGTTGTCTCCAAGATTAACACTCTCCGTTGTACATAAAAATAAATTGATACAAGCTTAGTGTACTGATAAGCATTTTGAGGAAATACATTAGTCTTTTATATTTATCATTTTTCAAATACATTACTGACAAATCAAATGATTAAAAAAATAAAATACTTGCCTCCCAAAGAAAACAACTTTCATATGATCACGTGCAAGAACATCTCTAATACCCTTCACTTTTTTCATGTAAGCTTCCACCAGGTTTGATTCATCTGGGTCAATAATTTCTCTCTCTTCCTGGAGACCTTTAATGTGAAAAACAATTTTAATTGGAGGATATAAGGAAGACCAGGTCAATACATTTTTTTCATAAAGAATAACAACAAAGGAAACATGAGTTAAGACAAGAAGAAAAGTTTTACCTCGGTAGGTTTTTTTATATTATTGTTTTGCAAAGATATGTTGGGAACAAAGATAAAATGGATTCGATTTGTGGAAATAAAATCAGTCACTCTTTAAGGAGTCTGAAGCCATTTCAATAACTTGTTCTCTAAATAGAACTTTTATTTTGGGGAGGGCATATGCTCTTGCTATGTCAGCATAAGTTATGAATTAAGAGAGGTAAGTCTTATTATCAATATGATTATTTTGTTTTAACCTTTTAAGTATGACATTATCCAAATAATCAGCCTTGCCACTGCTAGTCATTATTCCTTTATCCGATTATATGAAAATTATCTTTGATAAATTTATTTATGAGAACAAAATTATTGTATAAATGGTTGATATTTCCTTTATTGCACAAAGATGACTGTAGCTATGGACAGGGCTGATTATTTGCATAATGTAAATATCATGTTGTCAGATGAGTCAATATATGAAGTATGTAATAATAAAGTTATTAATTTAGTTACCAACAAATTAAAATCCATACTTAAAAGGTTAAAGAAAATAATTAAATAGAACTTTTGTTGTACATTTTACTCTTTGTGAAGGTATTTTCTTGTTTTTAATGCTGTATTAAAACACAGATCATGGAAGACTGAGCATACCAAATAAAAATTAAGATTGCATAATGTAATTGATTCCAATAGTGTTTATATTAATGGAACTGAACATTGTTCAGATGTAGAATTGCCCTTAAAGAAGAAAATATTTATACTTAAGCTGCATTCAAAGAGATAGAAAATGGATTCCAGACAAAGTAGAAATTATTGAGGAAAGGATGGAACTTTCTTGTATTGTACATAAGGGTCAATTAATGTTCAAGAGCAGTGAAACTACTTGAGGTTTTGTACCAGTATTAGAAAAATTACTTACTATTCATGTAGGAGGTAGTTTTCCGAACAAACTCCTCAACTTCCACAAATATATTATTAATTTTCTTCTTTGCTCTAACAAAGATTTGAAGAGGGGAAGCAGAGTCAAGTAAATTTAGTACATCTTCTCTTGGGATAATGGTAGATCCTCCATCTCCTGCCATGGAGATGGTACGGTTTATATATGCAGCCATAATCTAAGTCACTATAAAATTATTCAGGATAGTCAACTGTAAATAAAACAAATGAAATGTTACTAAACAACATTAATATAATAAATACACATTGGAATATTAAAACAAATGTTGGTTTAAATGAAGAGACTAGGAAACTTCAAAAGAACAGTGCATAAAATAATGTGGCTTCCATATACTGAAAATGGATTCTCAAGAACTATCCAATGAATTAATAAAACATCCAATTGGAGACTGTTTAAAAGGTTCTTATCTTCACTTGGAATTACGATTTTGTAATTGTGAACAAAGTTTGATCCCATGTTAATAAATACTTAAATAAAAAATGACAACAATTGTAATGTACCAACAATACAATCAATTATAAGATATTGTAATATAAAACATAATCCTAAATTTATAGTGTATAATACCATGCATAAATTATTGAAAATAATTGTAAAAGAAAGTGAATATGAACCAACAAGAAAGAAAGAATAATAATTATAATACTTTTAAGCAGAAAATGTATAATTGTTTTATGATTTTATTGATTATTCATAATTTTATTATGGATATAAATTTTAACTTATCAATTCCCTTGATTACTTCCCCCAATTTTAAAATACCTTATAACTAGTGGAATGAATAAGAGGTATACTTTTCATGCAAGAGAGTAAATAATTTCTTTAAAAATATAAACCAAAGCACAAACTTGATTTTATATCAGGCAATTAGATATAGACATATACATCTAACACTTAAGTGATATTTTTCAGAAGTATAAATAATTTTAGCCAGAAATTGCATGCTTCGTATACAGGTCTTTTACCTGACAGTGTAGTAATGGTCATGTAATAAGGCAAATAGATGATTGACCCAATGTGCACTTAAAAACATACTGCATTATTTGCAAGCTTGAAACTTTGTAATTCCAAGACATTACAGATTAGTTAAAACTGAGTTCAGACAACATGTAGTGTTAATTCTTGAACGCTGGAATAACAAGAACATACACATACCTAAAATACCTGTTTCTACAGTTAGATGTTTAAATAAACAAAAAGCATGGGTTTTTTGCAAGTAACAGGTTTTACAATCATAAAACAATAAAACTAAATGTTATCTTAAGTACCGAAAAAGTTAAGATGCAGTACAGAATAAGAATATGACAGGAATTTACTGTTTATCGAGCATTATTGCTGGATAGTTTTACTGATGTAATTGGAAGCAATCCATCTATCATATCAACAAGTTAAGTTACAAATTAGTAGGTCATGGTTGGTAATTAATAAACTGAAAAACAGATAACGTCACATTATGTCAATTTATTTTCAGTTGCAATATTAATCATTATTTCACACTGCTACTATATAATACACAAAAATAACATTTTCACAGAGTTAAAAGAACTGCTTTACACAATTTAATTTCACAAACTGGGGTTTGGATTTGTAATCGTCAAATATTATAACCGAAACACGTTATTTTATTATATTAAAAGTGCAGTTACATTTCATTTGTTATATTGCGCACAATTTTGAAACCGAATGGGTAGTAAATTCTATTCGCTTTGAAACATAAACGTGTGCTTCATGATGTAACGTTTCACTTTACTGCAGAATAATTTGCACACACGAATTCAATTATTAATAAACTATCAATTAAATGAATTTCAGCGGCAGTCTGCGTATAGATTAAAACTCATCAAAAATAATAATTATACAAAACTGAACACTTGGAAATTAGTACAAGCTCAAATAATTTTAGGAGTAATCAAAAACGTAATAATGTTAATGAATACAACATAATTTACAGCGTAAACCTAAAAAAAAAAGTCCTCACCTCAGCAGGTAGAACACGGTGCTTTAAATTTTTCATAATTTAATAAGCATTAACACTTTCGATTGATCATAATCGAAAAATGTTGAAATGAAAATTTTTAGCAATCAATACCCTGACAAAATGAATACATTATTATTACTATAATTAAAACGAACAAATTTTGACGTAATGGAATTTGTGTTTTTTTCTATAATTAAGTGAAGTCGAATACTTTTTCGTTTATTGTTCATATTCTTCAATTACAGATCATCAGTTTTTTTTTTGCACAGAAATGTTTAAAAATTTCAATTACCAAATTTTGGTTGTTTAGTTAAAGAACAAGTGTTTGAATGAATGTTTTGAATTAATAAATTTAAAGTACATATCTGTAAAAAAATTATTTTGTTATTGAATTTGGACGAAGGTTAAGAATTAAAGAAATAATAAGAAAGATTGCCAAATACAGACAACAGAAGTGATAATATAAACCTTGTAATTGCACCAGCAATACATCACATTATCTATACTCGAGTAAAGACTCTTGATGGTTACACGCAATAATTAATTTTCTGGAAAGTTTCAATCAATTTTTGAAACTATAATGAATATGAAGGTCGAAATTGAGCAAAAAATAATTTAGAAAAGATATAATGGTGAAGGTACATATAAATTAAAGACCCTAATAGTACGACTAAGCGTCGATAGTTAAAATTATAAAAGTAAACTAACTCGATTAATAAATAGCCAAATGACAAAATAAAAAATAGCGCTACAATAAATACCACGCTGCGTTTCGGCAACCTATGTTGCTTCGTCAGGTGATTAAAAAAAACACGTAAGACCAGAAGAATGCAACACCACACAAACCAGATGACGAACTCTTAAACAAAGCTAGAAAGAAGTCAGTATACTTTCCACGAACGTTTAATATTTTATAATTTTTTCAATGCGTTCTTGGGTCCTTATAGGACACTGCTTAAAACGCAATTTAAATATATTTATAAATATATTAGTTAAACATTGTCTGAGTTTACTGAAATAATATCGTTTAATAGTTAACTTTAGTGTGTTTTGTGCAACTCAGAGCCACAGTTGCAATTATGTACTTTTAAGTTTGAGTATAATGAACTGAAAATATGATACGTCTGTTTAGAAATATAATAATAAGATAAAAAAGCAAAATGACAAAAAAATGTTTTATATTCACAACAATATAAATAAACAAACGCACGGTCTTATGTCTGAAAATTATAAAACATTAAATAAACGACGTTTCGTCCTTTTTTAGGACCTCTTCTGGTTTAATATACAATTTAAAAATCTATATAATAAAAAAGGATGTATATTTGTATGTATGTATGTATGTATTTACGTTGTTCTTTATACAAATTGTATCGCGTGAACAGAATGCAACAAAAATTGGTATACGTATTCTGCCAAAATCGAGAACCGGTACTGTGGGGGTGACAAACCATAGCATAAAGGTGGAAAGAATTATAATTAAAAACCATTATCATTAAATGTTAAATTACTGCGCGCCAAGAGACAATGACGTCACGCGAGAGAAAGACGTTACTACGCAACGAACAAAGGAAATATTTCCTTTATCAGGAATGAAATAAAGCAGAAATATTTTTTTTAAATAAAAAGTATAATTTTATACAGCAATACTCCATCGAATGATAATAAAGAAGAATACGAATTACTTTACCATCCTTGCGTAAAATGTAAGTTAATTTTCGCGCTAAATTAGTTGTGAGTCTAGCTAACAATTTCATCAATGTAATATTTCGTAATGTATGAGTGACGATTATATCCTGAAATACTCAAGGAATATATTTAAGCATTCAATTAAATACTTTTTCGAGTTTATATAAATAAGTACACGAGCAACGCCGGGCAACCAGCTAGTTTATATAATAATTATTTGTATCGGTTTTTATATATCTGATACCAATAGCTTAAAGTTCATGATACTTTAGTAATTCAGTATTTTATACATTTTTGTAACATTATATATTAATGCAATTTAAAACTTTATATTTCTGTCTGAATGGCCGTCATATTTTATCGTGTTTAAATCAGGGCTAGGGTGGAGCAACGGATCTTTTCGTGGAGCAGGAGCGGAGCCGTAGCACTGCTCCGATATATATTTTCCATCATTTATGATTACAATCACTGTGGATAGTAATAATTTCCGCGAGGGACTGGTTGAGGTGGTTTGCGTGGGTATTATTAGTAAGTGGTTACTAGCACAGGATTGCTGGTGAAATGGTTCAGAAACTTTGGTCTATCCACAGGACAGGATGCTGTACGTCCTTTCGTATTAAGCACAACAGAGTCTGTTCATATCAAATAAATGGTATGTTTTTGCCATCAATGTACAATATTTGGATGAAAAAACGATACAACTGAAATAAAAAAAAACACGGGATACTGAGGTAAAGCATAACTCTTTAATTCTGAAACTTGAACAAATTTGAAATTTGACAATGCAGCGAACATGACATTCGCTGTAAATAAACTTGGCACCATAACAATATTTCCCACGATAAAGAAGATGAAAAAACTGATGATATCGAAGAAATTACTGTACATCTGTCGCAACAGTGGATAAAAGATCTGATATTGCCAGCATGGACTAATAGTGACAATACAACTAATTAGGTGTTATTGTATCTTCAATTGGACATTTGTGATCGATTAAAGAATAAAGAATATTTGGGAAAATTACGAAGAAAAAAATATGGGGGTTCAACATTCTTGATCGTATTTTTTTTTTCAAATACGACTCAGACCAAGTAGCTTTTTCTTGGACACAAGACCTGCAAAAGCAAGATAGGATGCAGTAAAACCTATCAGAGCTATTTTTAAAAAATCAAATATTTTGACAATTGCCATTAATCTTTCTCTCATGAAGGAATAGTGTACACTGGGATTATATATGGAAGATTTTGGAGGATATTTTGCGTTAGTAAATTTGTTCTCCATGAAAAAATGGAAAAAACAAGTATTATATATGTACTTGTACATGAAAGAAAAATAAAGTAATTCCTGTAAGAATATTCCAACTGGAGAACGGAGCGGAGCTGGAAACTCGCTCCAAAGCCCTGGCTTAAAACTTTATTGTATTATTAAGAATAGAGACAACAATACATTTTTTTCCGGCCACACATAATTGTCACCTGAGAATTTCATTTCTACTGCAACAAGCGAGACAGCAAAACCTTGCCTCTCAATTGTTTTTTATAATTTATATACTAACTATCGAAGTGACCGGCGTTGCCCTGGTATTTATTTAGTACTTTATTGAGAGGATTAAACTCAGCGACTCCTATAACCCCAGAATCGACACTAATCTCGGTAATGTTTGCATTACTTTTTGTGTAAAACACATTGACCACCAGCCGTGCGGTAAGGGTGTTTCCCTCCCTTGCCTTTTGGTGTGAAAATTAGACACACAAAAAATTCTAGAATGACACTATCAAATTCAGCGACCCCGAAAACAATTTATTAGACGCTAATAATGACCGTTTATGAATGTTTTCAAATTCCACCCCCTCCACTCCCAACCCTAGAGGTGATATGTGTGTCTTAACCCATCGGTGTTTGTTCGTGGTTCGTAACATGTGTATAAAGTTAGGTAGAAATTATTCTACGCGTTTAAGATTGTACACGGAAATTTGTTTCACCCCCTTCCACTCCCACTGCTAGGGGGCTCAACTGCATCCTAACCAGTATGGTAAATATCAGAATATAACTCAGCGACTTCCATAATCCCAAATTCAACACCAGTTTACGTTGTTTACTCATTACTTTTATGTAGCGATTACTCCCATCCCTAGGGCTGAACTACAACTTAACTGACATAGTAAATGGCTGGATTAAACTCATTGACTTCAATGAGCACGGATTTGACACCGAACTTGGTTGTTTCGCGTTATTTTTATGTAACGATCCTCCACTCCCACTCTTAGAACATTTGTCTGTTGCAGATTCCTCTGTACTGTGGTCATAGTCTGTTTTATTAGGAGGTGGCGTCTGCTTCTGAATATGAATCACTCTCTTGTTTCTTGACTAAATTTATGAGCCTTTTATTCTACTTTTTGTCGATTTATCACTTTAGTGTGGATAAAAAGATTCCAATATATTTATGAATGATGTAGAGAATATTTGGTGATCTCTAATAATGGTCCTTGGGTTCTTTGATTCCATAGCATTTAGTGTAAGAGTCTTTAACTGTTCCAAAGGGATAGATGGAGCACTGTTTTCTTCATGAAAAATTTACGTCTGGTTGAAAAAATATTAATAAAAAAATTAAAAATAGTAACTGACCTCCTGTGGTGTAGGGATCAGCATGTAGGGGTGCCTCACATCACAGAGGTCCCGGGTTCGAATCCTGGCGAGGGCATGGATGCTTGCTGCGCGCGAGAAACTCTCGTCAAATCTTTCACCCGACAAAGAAAAATGAATTCTGTTAATTAGTCGCTAATAACCATAGCTGTTGATGCGACTGTAAAAAATAATAAGAAGAAAGATGGCCAAATACAGACAAAAGAAGTGGTAATATAAATACAAGTTTCTGGAAGTCTTGTTCTTTTCTTCAGGTGCTAAGAAGAGCCTAGAGCGACACAACTGCAGTGGTCTGTTGACAGCACTCAAGATTTTTTCGAGGTCAATGAGATGTTGTTTGTGTATATTTTAAACCCTATCAGCGATGGAAGGGCAGCATTCTTAGGTGTGGCGTTACATAAAAATAAAAGCAGAGATTGGAGTCAGATCCGTGGGTATGGATGTCGCTGAGCTTAATCATGACATTCAACATGCCGGATAAGTTGTACTTCAATCACTAGGACTAGGGGGTGGAGAGGAAAAACAAAGTTCCGCGTAAATCTTAAACACGTGGAGCAATTCCGACTAAATTTTGTACACATGTTCCTTTTAAACCGGAAACAAACAAAAAACACCGTGGGGGTAAGACACGACATAACCTCAAAGGGGACGGAAATTTTCAAACATGCTAAGACGGCCCTTATTTACTGAGTCAATGAGATTGATGGTGTTTCTCACGATGTTGTTTGAGCACAAATTTTCGAGATGTCTCAGAAATAACAAGGGATTTTGACTGATCAGACTGAATCAACCCCTGACAACACATTCCTCTCCCATGTTAATTAAATTTAGTGACCTTTTAGTAGATAAAAAACACTTATGATAAGGAAAGGAACACATATAGCTAGGATAGCAACTGACTTGTGGTCTCAGAAGGGCAGAACAATTCTTCTTGCGTTGTATAGTGTGAGTTCAGCGTGCGAAAAAAAAAAACACAGCTAAACTTTACTTCACTGTCTCAAATGTTGTAAGAGGCGAAGGGGACGCAACACCCTGGCTGTTGTAGTGAGGTAATTAATTTCACGAGCAAGCGTATGCATTAAGGCACGAGTTAGGAAACGCAAACAAGAACGAAGATGGGAGCGAGATATGGTAATTCTCACGTCTAATTACCGCGAGATCCTGCGTTGCGATAGCCTTCCGGCTCAATTAGCACGACGCCTTTCACAAGAAGCTTCCTCTAGGTCGCACTCCGCTCGCATCGGTAGGAGTTGACGCCGTCGGGATTCACACTGGGTCGTGCGAGCGGAAACCAATCAAGTTTTCCCTTAACTGTCTCTTCTTTCGCTGACGTTTCCTGTTTCTCAGATCATAGATGATTTGCGTTCGAGAGAATCTGCAGTCAAGGTCTGCGAGGAATATTCTCTCGCAGGCAATTCCTGCGAGGGATGTTCTCTCTCAGGCAGAACCTTTTAGGAGAGATACGAAGGGGCTACCTTTGGGTATGCCTTTTCCTCTCCGTTTTTGAACTAAGGTTCCCACAAGCCGAAGCACCTCGGCCTGTTCTGAGAGGTGTATGTTCCGGGGTCACAGACCTTGGGCATACGATAAGAGTTGTTCGCTATTCCCATTGGAATAGTCGGCCAGCTGCCTCCTAAACTGGTCGAGGCACGGAGAAGGGAATGCTGCGTCCCCACAGCAAACTCCTCTCCCGCTATCGGAACGGCGAAGGACCAGTACCCAATGCCCGACCTATCCGATGCAGGTTTTTCTAGGGTTTTCCCTGCATTTCTTTAGGCGAATGCCGGGTAGGATCCTTAAAATATAGCCCGGGGGCCCTAGTAACCCTTGGCTACCTTCCTCATCCCCCCTTTCAAATCCCTTCCTATGCTATTAAAGGGGAGTTGCCATTATGTGGATTACCCTCATGTAGCCTGTTGCCCTAAAAAAAAAGAATATGCAGTCGAATCACTGATCCACTGATTCCTCTCTTTCTTATCATGCACTTTGCCAGGTATTTGAATTGAGAGAGGATCCATATTAACATACGTAATTCACCTCAAAAGCCGTATAAGAGAAACCAACAACAAGATCATGTAGAAACATCGGAGTTGAAACATTGCATTAATTTTTTTTTCAGTTTGGAAATAGTAAGGAATTTAATTTACGTCAATGCTTTTAATACGTAAATATTTGTGAACTATTATGTGAATCACAGAAATGTACAGGGTTTATGGGTCGTATATCACAGTAGTTATTAATGAATAATTGGAATCACAGTCGTGAAGACGTGTCAAAATACGATGTGTAGTGGTCCATTGCCTTGTAATTGTAGTGGGGTTAGGCCGGAGCTCCGTTTAATACGAACCATTGTTACGGCAACTTCGTAGTGTAAAACCTATTCCGAAACACTGACGTTTGGAAATATATTGTGTTCAGTTCAGGATTTGTTGTATGCCGAAAAACTCATCCGTAAAAGTTAATGGATGATAAGAACAGGGTGTGGAATTAAGATCTTGCCGCGGTATTCGTAAGAATATAATAAATGTTTTTAAGAATGGTAGTGACGTAGTACAAGCTCCTAACTGACGACAATGCGACTTGCTATATCTCACGACCTACACATAATTGAATCTCCTGCCACATACACTTGTGGTTTTTTTCTCTTGTAACAGGACGAACAGGAATCTTACAGGTCTGGATGAGGAGCATCTGCATTGTGGGTGAACTTAGGATTCTGCGATTTTCCTTCTAGACTTCTACAAATAAACTTCTATACAAAAACAATATATAACTTTCACTGACAGCGTTCACCAAAAAAACTGACTAAAAATTCCTTTAAAAATTTTCCTTAACAACTCTTTCAAAATCCGTCTTTTCGGATTCTGTGTAGTAAAGGTCGGCAGTTCCGCGACTCATATCGAATTCGCCTTTCCCTCATCTTTCTTCTTCAAACCGCAATTTGTCATTTGCTTCAAATATGGCCTCCTAGCGATTCTCTCAACATATCCGACCAAACGTTGTCATCAATTTTCCTGTCTCCGTGTTCTTTGTTCGTGGTCGGCCACTGCTATATTTTTTTTATGGCGCCTACCAGACTGCGGTCTAATCTCCTTGTCATCACGTGCAACCTTCGGAACCCGTGCCATACTGGCTCAACCACTGGGAATTACATTCATAATCCCTTTGGCATAAATCAAATTCCTCATGCTGCTTTAAAATTACTGGTTAAACGAGAAAGGAAATTATTTTAATCGCGCAAAAATACCTCCTCTACGCAAAAAGAGTGGAAGCTCGTGAGAGCTGTTGTTAGCTCTCGCAGGAAAAACCTTTTAGGAGAGACGGAGAGGGCTACCTTTGGGGATGCCTTCTCCTCTCCCTGCTTTTGAACTAAGGTTCCCACAAGCCGAGGCACTTCGGCCTGTTTTTAGAGGTGTAAGTTCTGGGGTTCCAGATCTTTGGCATACGGTAAGAGTTGTCCTCTATTCCCATTGGAACAGTCGGTCGGCTGCCTCCTGAAGTGGTCGAGGCACGGAGAAGGAAAATCTGCAACCCCTCAGCATAAGTACCCAATGCCCGACCTACCTGATACAGGTTTTTCTAGGGTTTGTCCTGCATCACTTTTAGGTGAAAGCCGGGTAGGATCCTTAAACTATAGCCCTTTCAAATCCCTTCCTATGCTATTAAAGGGTAGTTGCCACCACGTGGATTACCCTCATGTAGCCTGTTAATTTTTAAAGAAAACAAGCACTCTGAGGAAATTAGTAGGCGTATAAAAGTTGTCCTCATTTAAAATTTTCTGTTCATGTTATGTATTATTTTTGTCAACACGCAATGTATGTTAATAGAAAATTGTTCAATTTTTTATGCTTGGTTTAATCTGTATTGAATTATAATCTTCTATCATTCAAATGAATGACATTTAGAGTGGACGAATCAGTGCTGGCTCACATGTCTTTGGAGAAATTCTTTTATTTCCCTTGTATTTTATCCCCAATAGTGGATGCAGATTCCTGGATAACGTTCTGCACCTGAACAGAATAGCTTGTTCATCGTTAAGCCCCGGCAGAAGCTGAGAAACCTTCCTTATTCTCATAATTTGCGTGACTGGTTTGACGATTGGCCTGACTGCTCTAATTGTAGCTTTCGTCTCCTCGTATTTCCCTCAATTTGACAAATATACACACAAACAGTTGTCTTCTTCTGAAAATATATCAGTATGTGTATATTGTGTCTCTATACTGATATTGAGAACTAAATTTCCGTCTAAAAATTCTACTTCAAACAGTCTGCATTCCTTATTTTTCCATTCTATTTAAAAGCGACGATCTTCGAAGCACTACACTGAAAGTGTTATACAGAGTTATCACTTCAGTTCGCTGTTGCGAAGTTAAAACGACTACCTCTCTGTCTGTAGAATGGTAGCTCCGTAATCAGTTTCTTGTGATCTGAAGGTGTACCAAAATCGAAAGCAGAATTCCATAACACAAAGGCTGTCAAACAAGCGTGACTGCTGAGGAAAGGCTAGAACGTCCAGCCACAACCACTGCTGATGCCAACATCAACTGGGTATTGATGAAGTGACACTTACATGCACTTGAAAGTATCTATAACAGTCTCCTCTGATGAACGAAGTGAAGGAAGGGCTGCACCCGAAACCCTATTTCTCTCAAGGTATCGGAATGTTTGTGGAACAATGGGACAAGAGAATTTAAACGCTGCGTGACCATGTTGAAGAATCATGTCATGGTACGTTTTATTTTCTTTCTATGAAAATTATAGTATATCTTCTCTTTAATTTATTTTATGCTCTGTTTCTGTCCACTCAAAAACAACTGAGTTTCTTACGATTACAAGCGTCATTAATTAATTTTATTTCGAAACATTTCCCTTCCAAAAGTTCACTTCTGCAACTCTTATTTCAATTGACTCAAATTTCTTTATACTCATTCTTGTTTTCGTCATTTTCAGAACTGAAGTAAAGTAATCAGGTTTGGCAGGTTGTTTCAACAGTGTTGAAATATTCGGTTAAGAAGTTTTCAGGTGTTCCATTGCCTATAGTAGAAGAATTATGAGAGAGTGGAAGGAATCTTTCGAAACGTTGGATTCCTTCTTTATTCTGTAGTCAATGTAACACTCAATCATTTCCATACAAATCAAGGAGTTCCAGTTGCTCCCTGAGGAGACGAATGTACGATGAACATTCGTAAATAAGCTGTAACGGAGATGCCAAACGTCAGTCCATCAAAGAAATAACGAGAGAAAAATGGAAGATACTCAGCGTTACGAAACCCTCAGAAACGCATCCTCAAGCAATAAGCAAAATCGGCAGTGTTTGTTGACATAAATAACTGAGAAGTAAGTTTTCCTACCATATCACATCACACACACACAAGCAAATAATTTCTTTATTAAGTATACTTCTGTCGATTCTGCTTTTCATAATTCAGTCCAGAGACTTCAAACAGTCCTGTATTCTGGGAACGCAACTCACTGGAAGATTTTCCAACGTTCATTACTTTAATTGCAGTCATTTCTAGGAGAAGTTCGTGACTGATATTGAATCTCCTGTGCACTCGCTCTTCTTGACCCTCGCAGAGTCCGATCAGAGTTTGCGTGGTCATCTTTGTGGCCTTTCGCTAGTTGACCGCCTTCCTTCCGCCTTTTACCGCGGGCTCTGATCTGGAGAAAGTTCTTAGGGCAGATGTGTTCCTCGACCACGGGAACTCTACCGGCTGCAATGTAGCTGACCCTCAAAACCTGTTACGAGTTGCCTCTTACGTAACATGACAGACTAGTACATCAGCTGCATTAAGACTCCGTAGGCCATATTTCATAACCTATTTAATCAACCATGTTCAATAAGAGTCTATAAAAAAAACAGATACAGGAAAGTGTATAGATCTACATCAGAAGCGAAGAACAAGTTTGTTTCACACAGAGAGAAGTATTTCCTCTAACCAACAACGTCACAATGACTATTGTCTCAAAACAATAGATGCATGTTAGACGTAATCACTCGAATTACCAATAATTTTTGGAGAAATATTGGCATCAAACATGTCTAGTATATTGAACTTCGGTTAAATAAATTATACATCTGGTGAAGTACAAAACTCCCACATTTCAAAGGCCCAGGGGAAAAAAACTACAGTAGATATGATAATGAAATTGCACCATATGCTAGAGCATCTACCAGGAATGAATTTAATAATTGTCAGTACACTTCTACACGTGAGGAATTTGTAGCACGAAGAATATCGAGTCTGTATTGAATTTCTCGCCATGTTTTTCGCAATAATACGCTGTAGAATATCCGTAGCAAATTGTTGTCGGCATGGTTTGTCGTTCGGCATCAGATGCTGCAAAATTTGCACTTTGTAAACATACAAACGGAGTCGCTGGTGTACTTACTACACGTTGTGATGGCGAACGTCAAACCATGCCGACAACAATTTGCTGTAGCAGTACAGCGTATTATTACAAAGAACACGTCAATAAATTCAATATAGACTCGATATTATTCGTGATACACATGTAGAAGTTTACTGATAATTATTAAATAAATTCTTTGAAATGCTCTGGCATATGGTGCAATTTCATTATCATATCTACTGTAGTTTTTTACCCCCTGGGTCTTTGAAATATGGGAGCTTTGAACGGGGCACCCTGTATATTACATACACTACGCGTTTAGATCCAGGAAACTCAGAAAAAAATCTCAAACGGAATACTAAATGCAAACCAACACAAATATAAATTTGAAGGAACGTTCAAAATCGAGATTTTCATATTTAACACGCATTTTCCTTCGTAGCACTTTCAATACTCTGCAGGGGGAGAAATTAGGACCAGCATTCACACAAATATATATTTATAAATAAGAAAGTTAGCCAATTCAGACAAAAAAGTGATAATATAAATAGCACACAATGTTTCTGGGATCCTTGCCCCTTTCCTCAGGTGTGAAGAAGAGCCGAGAGCGACACAACTGCACTTTTATATTTATTATATTATATATTTAAACATATATTTGTTAGTTGTGTATACCCGACGTCGACAAGTTATTAACTACATGAAGAAATACCAATCATGTTCACGTAAGTCCACATTGGAAATATGTAAAAATAAATTACTTACGCACTTCTTGTCTGGTGCCTTCTTCACGCACTGTGTAAATAAATAATCTCGTGTGAAATTTTCTATGTAGTAGCAAATTCTTCCCGAAGGATTTTCCTGTACTAACGGAGAATACCATATTTATTGTAGCCATTGTTTTGAAACAGTAAATTCATTATTCACAAATGCAATGTTCTGAAATACTTTACCATTTCATTCTAGGTTTAAGCGGAACATGCGGGTCCATATACTGCAACTGCGTGTATACATTATAATATTCCTTACAGGTAAAGTTGTTTTATTGCGATCCTCCTACAACCCTTTAATTAATGTGTGTCAAGTGCTATTGATCCAAAGATAATACTGTTATGTTGTTGGTAAAGAAAGTGTTATTAATCCAAAGAATCTGTTGGCAATAATTCCAGTAAGTCTTGTCTTTCTTCCGAACTTCCGCCTTGACTCATGATTTGATTAAATAGTTATGAGAAAGTAGAAACACAAATATAAAAATTTATTCTGTGGGTTTGAGTTGATCTGTTTAAAAAGGCCGCCAAAACATATACAACAGTGTGGTCACTTATATATATATTCGCTAAATAACTGTAAAATAGGAAACAAATCAGGCACACTGTGAGCAAATTAATTATCGATACAAACGATTTTTTTTACATATTATAAAGTTTACAAACCTTCCCTCAGAACTGAAACAATAGGGATGCGAATGAGGTGAAAGACATATTTCTTATTAATTTTAGTAATTTAGATACTCGTGTACTCTTTATTTTTACTGTAAATTGTCACATGGATTTTAATGCCTCTGCAGTGATCTAAAATTAAAAAGATTCCAGAAAATTCCACCTCATTTTCAAAGGCACTTTAAATCCGGATACAGAGTTGCACACTGTGCATATCTCCACTACGGTAAAGTCCGGTCAATGGCTTTCCGTGTGCCACTTTGGCTTCTTTCTTTCGAATTCTGGACCCGTGTGCTAATGTGGGTATGTTTGTCATGTGTGTGCTTACTCTTACGAAATGGGTTACCGAGGACAACATGGCGCGTCTTCTTAGACGGTTATGACATCGGCGACGGCACTTCCACCACGGTTGGAGTTTGCTTATGGAAGCATTCTCAATTACAGAGACTAATACCACATTCCATAAACAGTATAGAGACAAGCGAGGTTTCAAAAGCGGAATTATCAAGTAATTATACGTAAATAATCAAGCGAAAATGGAATAATTTGAGGTCAATTGAAAATAGTCGCATTCTCGTAGCATAATTTTAGTACACAATCTAATTATACTTTAACATGAAATAATTATATCTTACATGAAGTAAGATAAAACGTAGAAATTACTAGCCATTTACAGACTGTCTTAATATTTCAAGTAAATTCTATTTTAATGTTAATCTATTTTCGACAAATACATCTTATAAATAAAATCGGAAGTTTGTATTTACATACATATTTAAAACACGTGGAGAAACTTTGATAAAAAAATTTCACATGTTTCTTTCTACCCGGAAACAAACACTGTGTGGGGGTAAGACACGACTGGGTGGGTGGAAATTTTAAAACATGCAAAAATTGCAGGTTTTTGAGTCGAATAAATAAACTTTGGGGATAATGATCACCCTCCCTTACGATTAGGGGTGCAGGAGAGCGTTACATAAAACTAACGGGAAAACGACCCATATTGGTGTTGAATTGGGGGATTATAGAAGTTGCTGAATTTATTTCTATCATTCAACTAGAGGGTTGAACTCTACTTCAACCCTTAGAGTGGAGGTGGATGGGGCTGAAATTAAGTTCCGCAATAAATATTAAACACATGGAGCAAATTCTATCAATTTTTTTACATATGTTACTTTCGGTCCAGGAACAAAAACACTTTATGGATAAAACACTCCTTGCACCTATAAGGGTGGGGGTGGAATTTTAAAGACAATTTCTCTGGTTTATTTACTTAGAAATTGTAATAATTAAAGTATGTATGTATTTATTTGATCTAGAAATGGCCAGTTAACCAGGTGTTAGATGCATGAAATTACAATTTAATTAAAAACTCAATAAAAGAAGTTACAATAATAAATTAGAGTGTATTAATATAATTATTTTTAAATATAAGCTAGCTTTAGAGACATTATTTCATTTATAAATACATGTATATAGAAATAAGGGATGGTTTGATAAAATACAATGAAATATTATGGTTTTAATAGCTATCATATTTTAATATAATAATAAAAGATAATTTCTAAATAATACAAATAAATTTAAGCCCAATAGTGCTCAGAATGGTTGTCGTCATTATTTACAATTAGAACATTAATAAAAGATGACAATTTGGAAGATTTTAACAATACCTCAGAGGTTTTAACCTATAAAAATGTAAATGATTTTATAAAATGTTTATGTTTGTCTGATATTAATCACGTTGTTTTAGATTATTATCACCATGAGAACTCGAAAGCTATTATGAATCTTAATTGATTCTTACTGTAATTTTTGCTCAGACTGGATGTTGTGTTTTTATTTCAGCTTTATATATAAAATTGGATCGATGTCATTCCATGTTTCTCTGTTGATTGGAACAGAATTCACCATTAAAACAAAAAGAAATAAAACAAACCTAATTCTATAAAAAGGCAAATATTATTGACCCTTGTAATGCGAGCGTAAATATTGTACTATACACGTAAACTTAAAGCGTGCACAAGTCACCTTCAGGTGTTGGGCGTCGATTTTATTCAGGCCCTTAAGATTAACATTACCGGTTTATATCACCTTCTTCTCATCGGTTGAAACTGAACTCTCACGTTCATTGAATGTCTTCTGTCCTCATGCCTAACTAATTGCCTGAATAACCACATTTCTCCTAACGAACTATCTCATTCATCTTAGTCCTTTCTGTTATTCTAATCCTATCTCTCTCCTTTTACAGTTTATTCTACTCCTCCTATGGTATTACGTTTCTTGTTTTTTTTCCTTTGATAACGTACCTCGTCATAACAGTTATTAAATCGGTTATGCCGCAGAACTGTTGTTATATACAAAGCTCTTTTAAAATAATCAAAAACGGCCAAACAACACCTGCGACATCCGGTGTTTCGCTTCCTTGCTCTTCAATAGTTTCAACTATTTTTGGAGCTAATGCCTAGCATCCACATTCGACGGCAATCCTACAGATTAGTAGATTTTTTAAATTCCTCGGTTCAGGAAATAGTATACATCATAAATTAAATTACAAATAATTACCAGAAACTATGGTATGCTTAATTAGACCGGAACCTTTTTTGTTAAATATACCTAAGGACACAATATATGAGTAACAAATTAATTTATAGCCTTAGATACAATTAAATAACACTGACTTAACATTACTTGGTATACAGTTTATTACTTACAGAGTAGGCCTAAGCCTACAATTTATTTTAACAGATTATTATTTAAAGACAAATAAGACATTCGCCGAGCAAAATATATGAGAAACTACACACACGCACTCACAGAACTTTTTTTTTTTAAAAAAACTTTATTTAGCAGGGTCTGTAAGTAAAATTCAATTCACTGCTATGACATAATAAGAGATCATTTGGCTTTGAGTGTTTGGAGAGAGGATTATGTGGAATATATTTTCACACCTCTGGCTTATTGGGTTCAGGTATTTTACGGGTTGACAATTATTTGTTTAAGTCTTTCATGGGTGTTTTTTTTTGTCCTAGGTTTAATTTGTTTGCACTTTTACACTTCACTATATTTTTGAAAACGTTACTGCTTAGGTTGTGGATGTAGGATACATAGCACTTTATTCTACACGGTTTGAAGTTTCTTGAGCGAACTTGTCGGTGCGTTGCTCCAAGCTGGGCAGGTAGGAGTGAGGATTCAACTCGAAGATGAGGTTGATCAGGGGGTAGAGCAGAGAGAGTCTTGCGTAGCACTCATTTAGTTTTTTATGGATGTGGTATCTCCAGTTGAGTTTTGCACCTTCGGTGGACCCCTAGATACTTTATCGCTGAGTCCTTTTGATTCCATGGTATTTCATTATTGTTCAGTCGGAGTGTCGGTAGTTGAGTGTAGCGCTTGAGTGAGAACATCTTTGCTTGGCGTTTAGTAGAGTTAATTTTTATTTTCCATTTCTTATACCAATCACACGTTACATTAATTGCATTTTGAAGGTGTTGAACTGTAGTTTCTATTTTGGCGCTCTGTGCTAGTATTGCGGTGTCGTCGGCAGCGTTGAGTCGTTCACTGTGGAGAGGTTGGTCCCAATAGGCTCCCTTGGGGAACTCCTGCTTTTGTTGTTTTGATGCTTGACAGTGATGCGTTGATTATTACTCTGAACGTCCTGTCGGCCAGGAAGGAGACAACTGTACAGAGTAGCGCAAAGCACGACACACAAACAGTAACGACGGTCAAGCCACTGCGCGTGACGTAGGCGATTATTGTCATTTGAAGCAGTTCATTTCTAGTGTGACGATTCTAAATGAACTACTTTGTTTACCTGGATTTTCCACCTTTATGCTTGCTCCAAAATGCTCGCTTGCAGATGTAAATGCTGTTATCAAAATTTACCGTATAAATTATTACGAAATGTGATTACAATACATAATAAATAAATTATATTTTGGTCTTTACATACGAGACGGGAATTGCTTACGCTCAACCGACAGCAAATAATAAATTTATAAATGAACTAGCCAAGTGCCCGAGTATTTATTTAAATTAGCCCGGAGAAGGAATTAATTCGACAGTAACATCTCGGAAAACATTTCATTTAACCAACATCAATAGCAGCGTCACTGTTTGGAACATTTACCCGTTTACGTTCCCCTTCCCGACCTAACCCTTCGGCATCTAACATCAAATAAACCAGGGTGATGACTAATTTGGGAATTTTCCTAATCCATAAAATAAGAGAGTCTAAAAATTATGCCGAATTAAAAGTAAAAAATACTTACTAACTTATTAAGTCTAAAGGAGGAGAAAAAATACAACCATTAACTACATAGAGACCAAAATATTCCATCTCCATGACGAGGCACATAAAATTTCAGTAAATGTTTCCTTAAAGCGAGAATTAAACTCAGCGACTGATATAACCCAGAAATCGATACCAATCTCGGTCTGTTTTGCATTATTTTTTTACGGGTGCTTCCCTCCCTTGACTTTTGGAGTTGAAAGTATACGCTTAAAAATTCTGGAATAACACTATCAAATTCAACGACCTCGAAAACGTTTCATTCGACGCTAATAATATTCGTTGAGGAATGTTTTTAAATGCCATCCCCACCCATAGAGGTGGTAGGTGTGTCTGAATCCCTCGGTGTTTGTTCCTGGATCGTAAATAGAGTGTGATTGAAGTTACGTAGAAATTTCTTCACGCTTATATATGATTGTTCACGGAAATTTGTTTCGCACCCTTACTCCCCCGCTCCTAGGGGTTGAACTGCATCTTAAAAAGTATGGAGAATGTCAGAATTACAGTCAGAGACTTCCATAACCCCAGATTCGACACCGATTTCGGTTGTGCTCGCGGAAATTTGTTTTACCACCTT
Source organism: Zhengitettix transpicula (assembly GCA_037074705.1). Taxonomy (NCBI): domain Eukaryota; kingdom Metazoa; phylum Arthropoda; class Insecta; order Orthoptera; family Tetrigidae; genus Zhengitettix; species Zhengitettix transpicula. Next base: position 226,620,615 of record CM073590.1, on the reverse strand, counting down.
CCCCGTTCCTAGGGGCTAAACTTAACCAGTAACGTAAATTTTAGAATTAAACTCATTGACTTCTATAATCCAGGATTTTATACCAATATTGGTTGCTACGCGTTATTTTTATGTTACGCGCCTCCTTAGTGGTGCTGTAAGGGGCTGAAATTAAACACTAAAAACATATGGAGAGAAACTATGAATCTCATCGACCCCAAAAAGGAATTCGAGGCGAAAAAGGCCGTTTTTGGATGTTTTTGTATTTTACGCCAGTTTACTCCCTGGGAATTGTCTAACGCTTCGAAAGGCCATCATAAACCTTTAGGGTGCACACAAAGTGTCATTGGCAATCGAATGAATGGTTTAGGAGCGCATAGGGGACACACAGAATGACAGACATTTATATATAAATAAAATATATTTTAATAAAAATCAGAAAAATTATAAAATAAACGAAGTATGGTTCCTTTGTGGAACCTCTGCAGGTGCGAATATAAAATATTTACAAGGCTGAATTTATTTTTTGAAATATTGATATGTAAAGATAATTTTGGGGGATAAATTTATAAGTGTGGGCTCACATGTTGCAGACGAAAATGAAACAGGAACGATACGTTCAGCCCAATTTTTTTTATTAATATGATCTGTTTTTCTATTATATTAAAGTATATTTCTGACAAACTTGGTTGGTTTATTCATCTATAATTGAATGAATTCAGATAAATATAACTATTAATAATAATTAATTTCATACTTCAGTGATCCCGCTTTCCCACGTCCGATGTCTGATACTTGCGAGATCCACGGCGATTACGAAATAAAGTGATGATTAATTTGTTAACTACTTCAACTGTCTGGAGCCTTCTACGCACGTCGGACCTCATGGCGATTTAGCTCGTACATCCAATCTACACTCAAAATACATCGTGGCTCTTGTTGAACGCTATTTAGATTTCTTAACCAACATTCATACGGTCTGAGAGTTTCAATTATTGATGGACTGATTTAACAGTCCACCAATTACTTGGCTTGTAAATAAAATTGATCAGGGTCTCCGCGACTTTCTGAATTTTTTATTTGACATGTTTCCACAAAATATCGAACGTTAATTAGGAATTCAGCTTGTACTAATATTACTACATAAACTCTGGGTTGTTAAATAAAATTTGTCTTTCATTGTGTTCACCTGCAACTGGGGGGGGGGGGGGGGGAGACGATGGCAGCGCTTATCATCGAAACGTCATGGCCAGAAACTTTCCTCTCTCGCTGGGAAATCCAACAGCTGTTTTTTCAAGTGTGATACCGGAGTATTTGTTTACTGCAACCTGGGAGAGCTGTTGTTAGCTCTCGCAGGCAGACCCTTTTAGGAAAGACGGAGAGGACTACCCTTGTGGATGCTTTTGGACTAAGGTTGCCAGAAGCCGAGGCACCTCGGCTTGTTTTGAGAGGTGTATGGTCCTGGGTCGCATACCTTGGGCATACGGTAAGATTTGCATCTTTCCATTGGAAGAGTCGGCCAGCTGCCTCCTGAACTGGTCGAGGCACGGAGAAGGGAATGCTGCAACCCCTCATCATACCACTCTCCAACCATCGGAATGGCGTGGGACAAGTAGCTAGAGCCTGAAAATGGCTTTACTCCGGTAATAAATTGGATATATCGTTTTCTTTGACACGTTCTTAAAATTCGTTAATATTAATTAAAGACCAAAATATTTCTTTAAACAGTTTAAATCTATTTTTAATCTTCTAAGAATAACAAAAAATTATTTTCATTTTAAAATAGTTGTCACATCCGCTGTTTACTCTGACGATTATCTCTCGTAAGGATGACCACTTTTTCTGAATTACGTGTGTCAGCCAATTACCTTCAGTCCCCCTAATTACTGCATACATTTTTTATAGCATATGTTACATCCCATGAGAAACTTGTATCTACCCCACAGTGTACGGGTCCCGAATTTAAAATCGGTTGTTCAAGCGACCAGATTAGCTTCCTTGGATCTTTTCTTCACGGCCATATTTACGAAATGCAGAACTTTCCACACTTTACTCACTCTGTTTTATGCGCTAACACGTTTAACCTAGATTAATTTGTCATGGAATTTCAAAATTTATTTAAGAGATGGAAGATAAACGTTGAAGAATTTAAATTAATGCGTTGCGTGAAATGCATTACTAATTGCAGGAGTTTCCTGGAACAGGACAGCAGAGAAGGAAGAGAGCACTACTCCTCTCCCGCCATCGGAAGGGCGTGGGACAAGTACCAAATGCCCGACCTACCTGATGCAGGTTTTTCTAGAGTTTTCCTTGCATCACTTTTAGACGAATGCCGGGTAGGATCCTTAAAGTACAGCCCGGGGTCCCTAGTTAACCCTTGGCTACCTTCCTCTACCCTTCCGCTTATCCCCTTTCAAATCTCTTCCTATGCTATTAAAGGAGAGTTGTCACGACGTTACTCTAAAAAAATAATAAAAAATATTTATTTTCTTCATTTCATCATAGTTTGTCTGAGTTAATGAAATAATATTTACATAATAATTACGTCATTTTCTTTAAGAGTTATTATTAAATGTTCGTTTGGATTGAAACTATGGAATATTCTGATCTGAGTCTGTATATATCGAAAAGTATTACCAAGTAATTTTAAGAAATATAAACCTTGCCTACGATGACACTTGAATCATTTTTCTTACAATCCATTTATAAAGCATTTTGTATTTTCCCGGACAATTGTCTCAACCATTTGTTCTGTATGGATTGTAAATGTGATCGCAAATGCAATTATTTTTATACACGTAAATGTTTCTAAAATCTAAATGTGTTCGTTTACTTGTAAACAAATAAATACGTTACTTCCAATTGGCCACATATATAATATACTAGCTGGGTGCCCGGCGTTGCCCGAGATGTCATTTATCTATAACCCCCGATATGACTCCAATTTCGGCTGCTTTTGCGCAATTTTTATGTAACGCTACTCGAACCCTAATCATTATAATTAACTCTGAAAAATATTTCTTCAACGCAAATATCTGCCGTGTTTGCATGTTCCAAAATTTGCACCCCGCTACCCCTGCATCTGAGGGGTAAATGCCAATTTGAATGTCGTAACTAAACACAGTGACTTCCATAACCTTTGATTTGACTCCAATCTCGGTTGTATTCGCGTTATTTTACTGTAAAGCATCTCCACCCCAAACCCGAAGGGTGTCCTTTTCACAGGGCGTAGGGGATGAAAATTGTATTCAGATAACATTGGTAGAAACACTATCAATATCTTTGACCCCTAAAAATATTTATCCGACTCAAATATCGGCTGTTTTAGTATGTTTAAATATTTCCACCCCCGCTTCTGGGGGTGGAAGACGCGTCTCACCCCAACAGTGTTTGTTTCCTGGTCGCAAAGAACACGTGTACGAAATTTGGTGAAAATTGCTCGACTGGTGTAGATTTGTATTTTATTTAGAAAACGTTTGCATGGGAAATATAAAAGGGCTGTTTTTAGGGGTTTCCCGGAAATTATTCGATTTTTTCTCGCCTTTTAAACCTTCCCTAGACCTCCACGAACATTTCAAGACTAAGATAAGATAAATCCGTTCAGCCGTTCTCGAGTTTTAGTGAGACTAACGAACAGCAATTCATTTTTATATATATAGATATAATATATTTGTCTGTAAATAATGCTACAGAATTCAGCGACTCATTACTAGCTTTTATTTGCAAGACATGAGTGTTATCACAACTAAGCGATGACCTATAAAATCATAATAAATGAAGCAACTTTCTGAATGCATCTTCCAAGCCATTCATCTTTTGTCTGTCGCAATTCTGTGGTATGATTCGGTTATTCCGCTAATTAGTAGTTTGCGGTTCGCATGCAATTGCGTCGTTGCTACTACGGGTTTGACCGTGTTTCCTAATTGAATTGTGTGCTTTATTGCGTGTCGTTTCTTCAGAGACGACAGACGCGCCCTGAGTCACGATGCCATGACCCGTGGCGAAACGTTGAAGTAGTTATCATCACTGACGACGACGCGCAGTAAATCCTCACAGCTGGTGAAATTACCGGTTATTTCATGAAGCTTCAGTCGCCTGTCTTCATGTGCCATATAGATTAGACGAAGGAAACTGTTACGAAGCTCCAATTCGTCCATGAACGCGTGAATATAAAATTTCATCATGCGTGTATTCATTAAATTAAAACTACACCGCTTTATTATAGCAATTATACTCATGGGACCTTAAGTACACGTGCAATGAAAGAAGAAGTTAACGTAAAGGAAAGTGAACCATAATTAACCTTGAATAAGAAAGATAGCCAATACAGACTAAAAAATGGTAATATAAATACCACGCAACGTTTCTGGGATCCTTGACAACACTCAAAAGCAACGAAAACGCACCGACAATGGGAGAGCAAAAGGGTTAGCATAACAATAAGGGGGCAACGACAATGGTTTAGCATATTGAGTTTCATAGTGTCTGTTTGTACATTAATAGCTGTGATGTTGGATTTAGTGTGAAGCATCTCTGGAATGAGTCTGGAATTGTACCTGGTGTCAACGTCTAAAATCTTAGCATTTGGCCAATCAAATGTATGTTTAGAATTGATGATATGTTTGTATTCTACAGATTGTTCATCAATGGGAAGTTTGATATTATACATATGTTCCTTGAGCCTAGAGCCTAGAGCCTAGAGCGAGACAACTGCACTGGTCAGTTGACTTCTTAGCACCAGAGGAAAGGTACAAGGAACCTAGAAACGTTGTGTGGTATTTATATTACCCTTTTTTGTCTGTATTGGCTATCTTTCTTATTCATTAACTAGCTGGTTGCCCGGCGTTGCTCGTGTACTTATTTATATAAACTCGAAAAAGTATTTAATTGAATACTTAAATATATTCCTCGAGTATTTCAGGATATAATCGTCACTCAGTCTTCATACATTACGAAAGATTACATTGAAGAAATTGTTAGCTAGACTCACAACTAATATAGCGCGAAAATTAACTTACATTTTACGCAAGGATGGTAAAGTAATTCGTATTTTTCTTTATTACCATTTGATGGAATATTGCTGTATAAAATTATACTTTTTATTTAAAGAACATATTTCTGCTTTATTTCATTCCTAATAAAGGAGATATTTCCTTTGTTTGTTGCGTAGTAACGTCTTTCTCTCGCGTGACGTCATTGTCTCTAGGAGCGCAGTAATTTAATATTTAATGATCACGGTTTTTAATTATAATTCTTTCCACATGTATGCTAGGCGTTTCTCACCCTCACAGTACCGTTTCTCGTGTTTTGAAGAATTTGTGTACCAATTTTTGTTGCATTCTGTCCACGCGATAAAATTTGTATAAAGAACAACGTAAATACATACATACATACATACAAATATACATCCTTTTTTATTATATAGAAGATTAATTAATTGTCTTGTTTAATAACTGATCTAAGCGGGAGAGGGAGTAGTTTGTAGTTTAATGTAGCAATATAAAAAAAACTTGATAGAATAGTTCTGGATTGAAGGATACAGTTATTGCAAAAATCAGTAGTTTCATCCTGAATATTGCGTGCTGGTACATCACAGGTGAAATATAACGAGGAGAAAGTAATGTTCCATCGGATTGGCTCTTATGACACAAAGCGGCTTAATCTTCTCGGAGCGGCAAAAAAGGGAAACGAAGCGGTTCACGGGAGTGAGGTTGCAAGACTGGAAGCAGCTCTAATAAGCACTTTCGCATAGAGAGCATCAAAACCGTTACACAATAAGGCCAAAACATCAACAAACACTTCGGTATAAAGGCGGAGAAGAGTACGGCAAATTGATCAATCATAAATCATAGACAAAAGCGCCGACTTTTCTTGTAAGGCGGGAATTACGGGACCATCTTCCCTGGTAAACTGTTTAAACAAACAATTCGATTAGAAATAGGTAAACGGATGTTAATAGCGGTCACTAGACAACGGTAGAATAGAATAATTGATTAAGTGAACATTGTGGAGAAACAAGTGTGAGACTTCAGTTATAATAAATGGATTACTATAATAGGGACGAAAATAAAAGAGGACGAAACGTCGTAGTGAAATTAATTTATGTTAATAAACATAATATTCTGACTCAAGGTCAATTATTTATTTCGATATTTTATTATAAATAGCAAGGTTATTAATAACAGGGTTTCATAAATCATTGAAAATATAAAAACTTATTTCCATTGTTGGTTTAATTTAAATAACACTCTCAACGGGTATTTAAATGTGTCATTTGGATCGCAACGTGTGTGAAAATTGCACCTAACAAGTTTATCTTCCTCTATGTTTCATGTAATTACTTGTAAGTAATGATCTACAAATATTTACATAAATGTATTATAAATTTCTCAAACGAAATTAAAACCCTAATAATAAAAGTAAATAGATGCTATTATGCATTTAAAAATTTATTGAGGTCAAAAATTTTAAATAACAACGCGAATCTATTTTTTTTTAGGGTAACAGGCTACATGAGGGTAATCCACTTTGGGCAACTCCCCTTTAATAGCATAGGAAGGGATTTGAAAGGGGGGATGCGGAAGGGTAGAGGAAGGTAGCCAAGGGTTACTAGGGCCCCCGGGCTATATTTTAAGGATCCTACCCGGCATAAATGCAGGGAAAACCTTAGAAAAACCTGCATCGGGTAGGTGGGGCATTGGGTACTTGTCCCACGCCCTTCAGATAGCGGGAGAGGAGTTTGCTGTGGGGACGCAGCATTCCCTTCTCCGTGCCTCGACCAGTTTAGGAGGCAGCTTGCCGACTATTCCAATGGGAATAGCGAACAACTCTTACCGTATGCCCAAGGTCTGTGACCCCGGAACATACAACTCTCAAAACAGGCCGAGGTGCCTCGGCTTGTGGGAACCTTAGTTCAACGCAAAGTTCAAAATATATAAAGCCATTATAAGATCTGTTGCGACTTACGGATGCGAGACATGGACCATCACAAGTACGGACGGAAAGATGTTAGGTACTTTTGAGCGACGGATAAACGGCCCTAAAAATAATAATGATGGTAACTACAGGATTCTAATGAACCATGAGCTGGATAATCTGATTAATCAAGCAAAAAACTTAGGGTACGTGAAGAGTAGAAGAATTGCACGGTCTGGACATGTGATGAGGATGGGTGAGAACAGAACACCTAAGAAAATTATGTTGTGGAAGGGACGAAGAATAAGAGGAAGATCTCGGTTACGATGGATAGACGGAGTTGAGGAGGATATGAGGACGATGGGAGTACGAGGATGGAGACGACTAGTGTATGATAGCCCGGGAAGAATGGATTAATATTGTTGAGAAGGCCAAAACCCATCCAGGATTGTAAAGCCAATAATTGAATTGAATTATAAATTATATTTTTTGTAAAATTTTTAGATTAAGAATTTGAAATTGTCATCTAATCAAATTTTGCTGTTTTACAGAACGAAAAATTAATAAAAAAATTAAAAATTTTACGTCTGATTGAAAATAAGAAAGAAAGTTACGTACAGACAAAAATAGTGATAATATAAATACCAAACAACGTTTCTTGAAGCTTCGTTCTTGAGTTAGCTTTTGAGTTTTGTCAACTGACTCGTGCACTTGTGTTGCTTTAGGCTCTTACGATTTTTTCTGAACCTGAAGAAAGGAACAAGGCTTTCAGGAACGTTGTGTGGTATTTATTTATCACTTCTTTTATCTTTATTTAGCTACCTACATTATTATTAAAAATAATAATATTAGATTCACATTTTGCCTCGTTGTATTATTCCCCGGTTGTGGAAATAGGTTACGCCATACATGAAATTACTAAAAACAATGTTATATCCACCAATTTTCAGTGTACAACTTAAATAAGATAACAGTGTGATAATTACAACTAATTAATGGTATTAAAAATACAATTACAATAATAACTACGAAGGATTAACATCACTAAAGTGCGTGGAAGGTTTGTCGGCAGCTCAGTTTAGTGTTCTAATTCGCAGCCGCCATCCCATACACATGCGCTGCCAATCTTCTTCAGTAAGCGGCTAGAGCTTGACCGCGGTAGATAGTTGTCGTGTATGTGTTTACTAAACACTGGTTCATCTTCCTTCCCTCAATATTTGCCAGCAGCTTTCGCTCCTGACGGGTATAATATATACTGGGAACACATGCAATTATTATTAATAATAATTCATTAAGTAGCAATGAGGAGAAATAAATCAATCACCGATATTAAAAAATGTTGATCAACATAATACAACAACAAAAATGTACAGAGTAACTCAAAACGCGACCCACACTCAGACACAAACGACGGATAAGTTCTTTTAGGAGTTTTACGCGAATAAGTCAATAAATCTAAATAAAAGTATAAATTAACTTTTATGTTAACTTCGCTGCGTTTCCGTTTTTTTTTCTACTGAACTGTTTCTTCCACAAATTCTAGAATTAATTTATTATTCGTCATTGCAGTACCTTTTATGTCAGTTTCCAACAGCTTCACGTGCCAGGGTAAATATTTTCATAGTTTTCAAAATACAGAGGAATAAATTTTTGCTAAAGTTCAATATTTACGAATGAACTTTTTTTCCATTCCTTACACTGAGAAACGTTACTTAAATTATAAATAATACATTTTGAGTAAGAATTTTTCAAACTTGAAATAGGGAGATACACTGCTGACGTGAATTATAACTCGCGTTGGGACGTAATGAGATAACAGGAGAATAAATGTCAATTCTAAATGGAAAAGTGTTGTTTGAGCATTACTCCAGCGACCGGCCTTATGTATTAAGATATTCTTGAATGGGCCATAAGGCAAATTGTATGAATCCTCAACATGAGTCATATACGAATTCAAATATAAGGAGCTATGTTGGAAAAATCAATATATTCATAATAAATACGTTCCCCAGCGGCTTTACTAATAATCTACGAGCCGTTGCGGAAATAATTACTGTGCGACCTTCTACGGCGATCATGTTCGAACCCAGGTCCCCTAACGTCTAGTCTGCGAAGAAATGAAAGTGCCCTTCTGGCATAAGTTTTGCCCTCTAAGTCAGGAGCCCGAATTTAGAAAGCACGCCTTTAATGACTTCCGCAATTCAGTTCGTCGATTTTCAGAACTCGTAACCAGTTTGCCACGAACGTGAGGGGATAAAGGGTCGATGTACCCAAGGAAGAAACAAATATATATAAAAAAGGTTTTTCATTCTAAACCGTTGGGAATTAGTTGCCCCGCTAATTACTGTATCAATAGTTATTGTGTTTTATTATATAGATATTGTCTCATATCATAACACATTATTTATGGTACAAATTTTTTTTTCCTGCTCTATCCAATTGTAATGAAATATATTGTAATATACAAAAAAGAAAGGCTTTTAAATGAAAAAATTATTCAAATTTTAACAAACAAAAGAATTTATTGTGGCAATACTTGAAACAATTACACAATTTACAAATAGAACTTATCTCAGGGTCATTACTGGGTTTGATAACGGTTAATCATTTATTTAGAAATCTTATCAACACAAATTTCAATAAAAAGATTTACTCGTCAATTAACAAAGACGAAATTTACTTGTCGATGAAATTATACTAAAAGATGGATTCTACTTAACAAATTTTATCAAAGGAAGAGAACGAAATCTGACATCTATCTTTTAATCCGGTTTACATAATTTATTGTTTTATATTGGTACTCACGGCTGCATTCTAGGATACTTTTGACTTACGAAGCACTATGGCGGGTTTTTGCACAGCTTCTACTCAAACTCACAGATTCTAATTAATATTTTGGTTTTAAATCAGGAACCTCTTCTTCGTCTCTCCCTCCCTCGGTTGAGTTACTCACGGCTGCCCAAATTAGCAGGTTTTTATAGTTCTGCTTGGGTAAATGTTTTGCCTATGAGCGAGACGTTCATGGCCCAATCACCTCTGTTGGTTGATAATCCTCGTTATTTCTTTGCAAGTTTCCGTTGAATATTTGAACTGGTCTCGTCTATTTCAACTTGACCCATTTCTATTGTGTGTGTCTGCTTCTACTTAACTTTACTTTTCAAAAGAATATCTCGTATATTTTAGTACGACCTGTACTTGACCAAACTTTCCAGCCAACTTAATGCGAACTGGCTCCTCAATATTTTAATGCGACCCGTACTTGACCAAACCGTCCACCCAACTGAATACTGCCTCGCAATTTTGAGCGCGCAGTTCTTCTTCCGACAAAGAAAACAATACTCTGCTACATTGTTGTTTTGTGTTCGGTACCGCCGTCAAGAATATGTTTCTCTAACAATTTATATTATCAAATTTACAATTAATGTGTTAATTAGTTGGCATTACAATATATCTGTTCGGAATTCCACGAAGGTCTTAAGCAACTGTATTTAACTGTAACTAACCACGAACGTAGGACGGTAAAACAACTGTTTTTGGACTCATCTGTCAAAAAAATGGCTCAGGGTTGGTCACCCCTGTTTTAAATCGTTTCATTAGTTGAGATTGTTGATATTATGTACACTCCTCGTCTGCAAAACCCAGCGCCCCTTCCTGAATGCAACCAGCAATACACTTTCAGACTGAGAACATATTCGAGTCTTATTGCCCGCAATTACAAGGTGTTTAACTAGTAATGCACCTTTTGGCACAATTTCCCAATTCAAATGATACTTTGCTTCCATAGTTCCTATTTTAAAGATGTGTCATAAATACCCGGAAAAGTTAAACAACTCGCTAAGAAAACAGCCACTTTAGGATTTCTAAATGGACAGTTTTTGAAGTGCTATCAATTAAACTCATAACATAACCGATTGATACTACTGCCAGGAGGTAGCCACATGCTCGAAGGCTTAATTCATAGTGCTAATATGTTTATATACAAGTGCAAATTATGTGTCACGTAAGTTACCGGTCACTGTAATTCGTCTGGGATAAAATTAATATAAAGATAAGACATATATGATTTTAATATTTAAAATTTTATATTTATATTACTTCTTTAAATAAATGAAAAAACATCATCATATTAGTCAGAAATTTATTATGAAAATTTTAGAACATTATAATAAAACCAACACGACGTTTTATCCCTATATTTTTGGGACCTCTTCAAGTATAAATTTGAATTCAAGTGATAAATTGCAAATAATAGTTGAACATAAATTTCTCAAGAGCGATTAGGGATGAAACGCCGCGTTTGCTTTATTTTAATGTTTTAAATTTTTCATGATTAATTATTGTCTATTGGCTAATGGTTTTTCATTTATTTGCATTTTACTGTTTATAATTTTTTAAAATAATTATTTATAGTCGCATCGCATCGAACCCAGGACCTCTGTGAAGTGAGGCAGTCACAGGGTTCGAATCCCGGCTAGGGTATATGTATCCATACTTTGAGATTCCAATAAATTAGTTCTCTGACAAAGTCAAACACAACCGTGCAAAAAGTCGCTGATGACGTTAGCAGTTGATGCGACTATAAATAATTTGTTTTAAAAAATATATAAAGAAAAATGCTACTTACAGTTTTTATTATAAAATTTGTATTACATATTATACGAAAAATTCAACCGGTTATATCAGATGATCCCAAATCAATTATATAATTTTTTTTTTTAAAAAAAACTCCTGTTTTAAAAAATTTAGTTATATTTTTTCAAAGGTTTTCATTTTTAAAATATTTTTAGTTGATTATATTTATATATTTGTAGTATTCTTCAATTTTCTTTCGGTTATAAACTCATAAGAAGAATAAGGTTTTCTTAAATTTTAGTATTGACTCAAACTGTGCGAGACTTGAGCAACTGTCAGAAAAATAACATCTTCGTACTGCCAAAAAATCTGCTTCGTGCACTTGTAATATAAAAACATTGGATTTTAAAATGGAATATACTGATTAAATAAATAAATAAAAATCAGACATAATTAAGTGCTATATTAAAACCACACAACGTGTCTGCAGCTCTTGTTTCTTTCGTCAGGTGATTCGAAAAAAACGCAAGAGCCAAATATTATACTTTTGAAATTACCAAGATTAAGCCTACGTTGTTGTTTTTTCGTCAAGCATCTGTGATACAATACCAGAATCTCCTTCGTGCTAAAGGTAAAAGTAGAAAGAAGAAAATTGTGTAAGTTTTTAGCTGCCAGGAAGAGTAGTGATTCATCCTTTTTATGGTGTGTATTGCCAGACATGTGTACAGATGTTCGTGAGTTGCTTGACGGGAATTCTAATGTTTTACGAGTAAAGTGCAATGTGCACTACGGTGCAGACAAGTTCTATCGGGTTTCGAAACTTGGTCTAGCGCTTTCTCTATGTACTTGCCTTTTAAGTGAAATTCTTATCTTATTCGGCAGACGAATTGTTTGGAATGATTTTGAAAAAGCACGAGTAAAGGGAAAATGGATATTCTTATTTGTTTTTATACTCACAGGACTGTACTTTTTTTTTTATAAATGGTTGTAATTATATTTTTTTACCAGAGATATTCTGCTATAATAAAATAAACGAAGAAAAACATTCTAAAATGCAGAAAACTGTTATTAACATTAATTCATTAATTCAGTAATAACTCCGAAGGTCTTTTACAACTTCAATACTTTTTATTGGCATGGAAAGTCGTATAATGATAAGGAAAATAGCTAAATACAGACAAAATAAGTGATGATAGAAATACCGAACAACGTTTCTGGAAAGCTTGTTCCTTTCTTCAGGTGTTAAGAAACTTAAAAACCACAAGTTTTTTCAACCGAGTTCTGCAGTTGTGTCGCTCTAGGTTCTTTTTTTTCTTAACTTTCTTAGCACCTGAAGAAAGGAACAAGCTTTCCAGAAAACGTTGTGCGGTGTTTATATCATCACTTCTTTTGTATTTGGCTATTTTTGCTTATTATTAATTTTCAATAACAGACGTAACTTTAAAGTCGTATTAATTTTGACCGTGAGCGGCGATCCGGGTCCGTGATAAATTTACGTGTGATATTTTGTGTTGCAGGTCGGGTTTAGGAGGAAAATAATAGAACTGCGTTTTGAACAACACAAATCTCTGTTCGTCTACAGGGAAAATTTATATATATACGAGTTCGATCACTATTTGAAGAAATAAACCTACTACTTCAGGGAGACGGACGTCGGCGCCATCTTTTTTCTGTAATGTTTGCCATATTTATATCTTTTATTTTATTACTTTTCATTCTTCGGATACTAGGAAACGTTCAATATTGGGCCCAACATCCAGAATATGGCTCTGGCAAGGCTTCAACTTTCCAACATTTTTGGCAGGCATTCAACAGTTTATTTTAGTACAGGAACTTCGTCTAAGATGGCATCGCATTCTTCACGGGATCGTTATTCATCAACAAAATAAGCTTTTTAAAATATTTCATACTGGTTCATATGGTTTAACCGCCTTACTGTTCACAAATTCGTAATTTTCTATTAAAATATTTATTTTGATGTTTAATTTAACATTTAAAACAGTGCATTTGAAAGTAATTATTTGTTTATTCCATTAGTTACTTAGTCATGAAATAGGAAAATTACGTTATAAGACACAAACGTTCAAATTAATACAGAAATGGAAAGATGAGATACACTAATTGAATATAGATGTTTAACTTTAATTTAAAAAACCAGTAAAATTATGTATAAACAAGACTATTAAATATGAAAACTAAAAAATGTGTATCATAATTAATAAATAAACGCGAAAATGCAATACTTTACGGTAACAAACTATGTTAAAAAATTTAATAAACTATTAAATACCATAAAGAATGGACAAAAGGACTGCAAAATATTTTTGAATAAGTGAGTCACTAAGACACTCAAGTACAACCACAAACAATACAATAATTATGAAGATAAATTAATAAATAGGTTCGTATTTAAAACTTCTTCAGAAATTAATTAAAAAACATTAATTACCGTTAATAAATAACAAAAAACTAAAAATATCCCCCTACAAAATACGAAATTTGAACAACAACAAAAGTAAAATATAAGACACAAAAATTAATTAATGGATGTTAATCATTAAGATGAAATCTCAGAGCAATATGATTCAAATTATAAAATATAAAACGTACCTGTTAAAAGGATACTAAATAGGTAAATAAGGAGCCAAATATTAGACAAAATAAGTGCTAAAATAATTACAACCAATCGCAAACTGAAATCCTTGTTGCTTTCGCACAGTGTATTAAAACAAACACAAGAGTCGTAACAACGTCACACTGCACAAATCACCTGACGAAAGGAACAAGGATTGCGCAAACGTCTTGTGCACTTTTTTTTTAACAATAAGATTATGAAAAATTATTCTTATAACGGAGATTTCCTGGATCCAAAATGTGTCCAGAAAATTATGGAAAAGCAACTTAGGTCTTATATTTTTTTGTCTTATATTATTAGGTCGTTATTATGAAAATATTATAATTATAACTTCGTATTATGACTTCATATTTAAATTAAATAATAAAAGTGCAGGCTATTATAAGTATAATTATTCAATTTAAATCATAATTAATATAAAACGCGTTTCGTTCCTGTATAGAAGTTACATTCAATTATAATTAATTATAAGAAAATTTAAGTAGATATAATTTCTAACGTTACAGAACATCGTGTGAGAAAACTGCAAGTCAGAACTTTTGTCTACTTAGCTTTTCTTATTATAAATTATAATAGAATCAAATCAGGGACGAAACGTCGTATTTTATATTTATTATAATTATTATTATATATTTATAATTGAATAATGAAACTTTTTTCTGGGAGGCAAAAAATTATTTTTACAGACATTAGTTTTCACAGGGATTTTCTTTATATATAAATTAGCTGGAAGGTAGTTAAATAGTTTTATTCCGTAACACCTCTGTTATTAGTCTTTTCGTCACATTCACGTACCCCTTAGTTCACTGAAATACAACCAATTACTTCATAGAGCAGTTTTCTATAGTAATCGTTTCTGAATCTCTGGATACAATATTTGATTTCATGAATAATCATTGCAATAACTTGTATTTAAAATTCTTTTAGTTATTTAGTCTTTTATCGCATCAAATCCACGCTCAGGATTAAGTGAAACAGTGAGTTCTATTCTCCTTCAAAACCACAACTTTACTTCTTTTAAAATCAAACTTTTTCCGCGAATAGTTGTTCTTAGTCATTTTATATATTTTTCTTTTGAGAGAACGGGCTTATAATATTCTTCTGGGCGACAAAATGGTTTCTAAGTTTGCTTACTTGACATAATGTGTAGGTCCTGTATTTCAAATGAGTTTGTGAAGGAAACGTGTAATATACGTGTGTGTTTCTTTGAGGTTTATTGGAATCCATAAACAGACGTGTTACTTTCGTGATAGCACCGTCAATCTTCTGCCAATCCCACCGCTGAAAGGAAGGGTGCGACCTTCTAGGGCACCTATTATCTCATAAAAGCTTGCTGCCTTTACGAGCCGAAGAGCATTACCGGTGAAAGGAGGACGAAACATTTTCCCGTCTAATTATGGTGCACATTGCAGCTATCATTGCGGTTCGAGCAGAAGAGCTGCTGAAAGACTGAAGTGACTGTCCAATGAGAGCAACTGCGCTTCTCATAAAGATGAAATGTAAAAAGCGTCCAAGATTCTATCCGTACATATAACATCAAGCTAATTTGTTTCACAATCAAATGTTACCAGAATCACGGTGTTTAAAAATTAAATTATTGTAATTTATATGACAATTGTTCCCACCGAATTCAGAAATCGTACGAGTGTCAATAGCAGTGACACCATCGACTGGAAGAGCAGAGGTTGAAGGATCACACAAGCCACATTGGCTGTCTTCTTCGTCTTCTCCTTTTTTTAAGGTGTAGACAGGCTATGTATAGGGAAATCCACATAGTGCCAACTCCACTTTTATAGCATAGGAAAGGGACTGAAAGGGGGGATGAGGAAAGGTAGAGCAAGGCAGCCAAGGGTTAACTAGGGCCCACGGGCTGTGGTTTAAGGATCCTACCCGGTAATTCGCCTCAAAGTGCTGCAGGGAAAATCCTAGAAAATCTGCATCAGGTAAGTCGGGCATTTGGTACTTGTCCCACGCCCTTCCGAAGGCGGGAGAGGAGTTTGCTGTGGGGTCGCAGATTTCCTCTCGCCGTGCCTTGACCAGTTTAGGTGGTAGCTGGCCGACTATTCGAATAGGAATAGCGGATAACTCTTACCGTCTGCGACCCCGGAACATACACCTCTCAAATCAGTCCGAGGTGCCTCCGCATGTGGGAACCTTAGTTCAAAAACCAGAGAGATGTGAAGGCATCCCCAAAGTTAGCCTCCTCCAGATCTCTCTGGGAAGGTTCACCTGCGAGAGGATGCTCTCACAAGTTTCCTTGACAGGAAGTTGTCGATAATTACATAACAGCGGTTGTAAATGTTGAGGCATGGTTTTGACAGAGAGTAGAAGATTTTAAGAATCTGAATTTTAAAGACAAAGATCAATCTGTAGTTTTGAGTCTTCATGAATCATTGTGCTGTAATGCCAAATGCTTTAAATACATATTGCTAAAGAAACGGAAAGGGATCAGGAGTCCCTGTTTATAGCACCGTGTGGTTGAGGTCTACATATCAAGCTGAAAATTTATCTCACATTGACCACTTTTGAATAAAGAGAACAAGGTGAACAATACGTTACACCAGAGTTACCAGGAAGTTTACTCTTTATGAAATTAAGATTTATGTAAATACTTTGGCATGAATAATAAATTGACATTAGATAAGAAGAGATGCCTGGAAGAGGAGTGCGTCCACTGAGATAATTTAAAAGCAGACTCGTGCACATCCCGATGATACAATTACAGGAAGTGTCAAGGATAGGATACGATGTCTACTGGTTGAGGAGTGGAGTGACGCAGTCTGGGAGGCAAATTGGCTCGTATCCAGTCAGCTCTTCGGCGTGTGAATCACACAGAGGGTGGGTGACATAACAGAAGGAGCCTCTCCTTTCACTCACGCACGCCGAGGTCAGCGACCAGGAGGCACATTCCCACAGTCAAGGACTTGGCGTCTGCCTTTTAGGTCACACGCCCATCGCACGGATTACCCAATTTCAAATGCGTTCACTCTCTATAGTCCATGTAAGGATTGGTTCTGCCCAATTACAGACCTGCCGGTCAGTAACACCCCGTCTGTTTCAAGTCCTCTTAACTCGATCCAACGTCGACTGTGGCTCCGATCTTCACTTGATACTATAGCGACGGTGAAGAAATAATACTCTGCACACAAACGCTGGGTTGAATATCGTAGAAAAATCCATAGTCCAGTTATAAACACCATAATGACATAAAATATTGCATATATGAATTATATACGGTACGAAAAGACTCTTTTACACCATTTCGAACCCAACAAGGGAATCATTGGAAATCTTACCTACAAAAATAAGGTTAGTAGGGATAACATCTCATATCAGTCTGGATTTGAAGTTTCTTGACAATATCCAGGTAACATTATCATTTAGATTTTTCGGGTATTCGATTTCCTAGATAATGGAGTAGAAAGGTGAGCAAGAAAAATACAGAAAAGTAAAAAATAAAAGGAAAGAGAAAAATAAAAAAGGAAAGAAAACAAGAAAAACAGAATTAAGGGGCACTGCACAAACAAGTTAGGTTAAAATGATGACGTGAAAGATCGTCTAGAACTTCAGAAAAGAATGTAGAGATTTACCCCAACGTTTCGAACAGTAAGGAAAACTCTGTTCGTCTTCAGGGAGAGAATAGCACTCAGACACGCAACATGAGAGTCCGTACACTCTTACAGACTTACTAAATTCGGACTGGACCTAGCGTGACATCTGTCCGAAATTCGGATGCTATAGACTGTCCCCCTAATGACTGTAACTTGCCTTTTTCTTTATCTTTTTTCTGTTTTCCTTTTATTTCCTTTTCCTTTTTTGTTTTTCTATTCTTTTTCACTTTTCTGTCATTTTCTTGCTCACATTTCTATGCTCTTATCCAGATAATGTAACACCCGAAAAATTTAAATAATAATGTTATCTCATATTAGCATCAACCTTACACTTTTACGTCTTTCACATACTGTCAACTCATTTTTCTCTAACCCTCTTTAGCTTCTTCTTCATTACTGTTTTTAAAGTCCCTCCCTATTTTACATATCAAATTATTTGTCGTCTTGGTCGCTTACGATAGCCTATTTACGTCCACCAGCCACGTTCTCCTCTCGCAATGTGCTCTAACCATTGCCATTTCAGATTTGTCACACGTTCCGTTACGTCCGCAACTACCGCCCTACTTCTCACGTGAGTAGAAAGCTAAATTTATTTGTCGTTTCGAACACTTTAACTGTTTGCCTGTCTGGTGACGGGCTACTTAAGACTCAATGCTTGGGGTGGTTGTAATTATCACTCTTCATAATTCATTACATATTTTGAAAATGTACTCGGAGTGCAGTTTTGATGTTTATTTTTTTTCCTGAGTTATTTTTTGGATTGCTGAGTCAGCAGTGGATGAACTGTGATGGTATTTCAGCGGTCGCGGGTCCTTCATTGACGACGCAACACTCGTGACCTCCAGCAGTGATGGTGAGCCACGGTGCCAAGGTCGAGATAGCCACCAACTCTTCACGGAGCGATAACTAACTGCCGTTGCGAAAGGAACCGGACTACACCAGCGATCTCTTGGACGTCACGATTACGCAGCTGACAATACCGTATTGTTAGGGACAATACCAGCTGCTCATCGCACTCAACCGATTGATCTGCGCGATGAGTTTGGATGAGCCTGGTTCGTCTTGTTTTCCAGTCTGGTTCGATTTGTAGGATGTATAAAAGAAACACTCATTTGCTTAGATGGAATGCAGGGACAATTACCGATATGGCGGAACATTAGAAGGTTTGGGGTGGTAATTACGGAAAGTAGTTTAAATCTGAAGTCATTCGTTTTCAAGTAACCAGTAAAATACTGGTCACACTTTCACGGCGGGGAAGAAAGTGAAATATATGACGGTTATCAAGGGTAGTCGCAGCAAAGAACAGACCAAGAGGAAAGAGCAAGCCCATCATGCATTCAGCTCAAGAAAGAGGTTATTCTATAACGTTTAACTACGTTAAAGTTTCTCTAATAGAGTGTAGGATTTTACAGAATTAGAAATTTGGAAATAACTTGGAGCGAGGTTTCTCTGGTATTTGAAAGTCTATGTTGTGCAGAAGAATAGATAAAGACAGCGAAATACGCAACAAGTAAGTGAGTGGTTGAGGACAATATAAGAAAAGGAAAAAAAGATTCCAACGTCTCAAAGAGTAAGAAAAATTTATTTGTGTTTTCCAGGTGAATGTTCTGTTGCGGATTTCAAACCGAGTGTCGTTGTAAAAACACATATCATTTCTTTAGGTAGATGTCGGTAGTGCGGGTCGGCGAAACGATTTAATTTTTACAACGCCACCCGGTTGGAAATTCGAGAATACTTCCACAAACCTACTAAATTAAATCTATTGCACAGAATCCTTCCATATAACTGAGGAAAATTGGGATGATAACTAAATTCATATTTCGCGGCGTCGAAGTGACAGACTCCGTCCATTTGTGTGTTTTATTTAAATACTAGCTGGGTGCCCGGCGTTTACGGTATGTCATTTATCCACAAGGCTAAGGGTGCTCTTTCCCCAGGGTGTAGAGGATGAAAATTATATTCAGATAATATCGGTAGAAACACTATCAATATCTGTGACCCCTAAAAATATTTATCCGACCGAAATATCGACTGTTTTAGCATGTTTAAATATTTCCACCCCGTCCACCCCCGCTTCTGGGGCTGGTTGACGCGTCTCACCCCGACAGTGATTGTTTCCTGGTCACAAAGAACACGTGTACGAAATTTGGTGAAATTTGATCCACCGGTGCAGATTTGTATTCTCCACCCCAAACGCTAAGGGTGCCCTTTGCCCAATGTGTAGAGGATGAAAATTATAGTCACAAAACATTGATAGAAACACTATTAATCTCTTTGAACCCTAAAAATATTTATCAGACTGAAATATCGGCTGTTTTAACTTGTTTGAATATTTACAACCCTGTCCACCCACGCTCTGGGGGTGGTACACGTGTCTCACCCCGACAGTGTTTGTTTCCCGGTCGCAAAGAGCACGTGTACGTAATTTGGTGAAATTCACCCCACCGGTGTAGATTTGTATAAGGAACATACAAATATACAAACAAACACTCTGCTTCATTTATTAGATTCTTTTTTAAGTGAATGTGTCAGTGAAGAATTTTCTGAATGACTTGGTGAGAAGGTATGGTTGAAGATCTTTGTTAAGAGTAAGAGTCATAAAATGTGTATGTAAGGTGTTTATTTTAAGTAAACAAATCAAAATGTCTACAATAATATTCTTCCAACGAAATACACGTGGTTAATGCATGAATTCGAAGTTCCAAATGGTGGGTAAATTAACTACTTTACGTACTTTTCTGTTTCCTTGAACTGAATTAAGCAGCTTCTGAGAGCTGTTCTCTCGCAGACAGAACCTTTCTGGAGAGACTGACAGGGCTACCTTTTCGTCTCTCCGTTTTTGAACTAATGTTCCCACAAGCCGCGGCATCTCGGCCTATTTTGAGAGGTGTAAGTTTCGGGGTTACAGACCTTTGGAGTAAGAGTTGTCCTCTATTGTAATAGTCGGCCGGCTGCCTCCTAAACTAGTCGGGACACGTAGAAGGGAATGCTGAGTCTCCACAGCAAACCCATCTCCCGCCTTCGGAAGCACGTGGGACAAGTACCAAATGCCCGACCTACCTCATGCAGGTTTTCTAGGGCTTGTCCTGCATGACCTTTAGGCGAATGCCGGGTAGGACCCTTAAAATATAGCCCGGGAAACCCTAGGGTAACCATTGGCTACCTTCCTCTACCCTTCCGCATCCTCCCTTTCAAATCCCTTCCTATGCTATTAAAGGGGAGTTTCCACCATGCGGATTACCCTCAAGTAGCCTGTTACTCTAAAAAAATAATGCTATTCTAAATATGTATTTTTATGACATCAATAAATTTGTAATATAAATTTATGAGCACATCCAAAATTGACAAATATAGTTTATTAACAAAAAAATTTAAATTCTTGAAGTTTAGTCCTCAATCTAGGACTCCTCAAGGTGTACATTGGTGTAATTCTAAAATTCAAATAAAAATTATATATTTCAAACATTTTTAATGATAAAAAACTTACAATTTTCATGAATTTCTAAATTATTCCATAAATATTACCCAAAATTGATGATATATAGATGAACTTTGATTAGAATTTCCAAGGCATGCTCTGCTTGCAATGCCCGAAATGAGAATAAAAGTGTGTTTAAAGAAACACATAAGTATTGTTGTATGCTTATAAAGTATTAACAATAAAAATTAATTTTTTGATATATAAAAAATAATAATGTACAATTTGAAAGTGTCACAAATTATATTTAAATTATTAGTAACATTTTTGAATTAATTGCCGAGTTATTAACTCTTATATGCAATATTTCAATCATCAGTATTGAAATATATTTACATTCTCCGTCTAAAATTTTAGAATTTTGCAAAATCTAAATTATGGTTATTTAAATATGTGTTTTGGACACGACTAAATAGTTTTTAACGTTTTCTTTTCATTTCCTTATGTCGGAACTTCGAAGAGCGTTTTGTCTATATCACAAGAATTACGATCCAAGCAATTAATTTTTCAAAATAAATTATCTTATTGTTAAACAAAAAATACGAAAGCGGCCGTAACTAATTCCAGCACCTATAGACGACCCTGTATATATATATATATACATATTAATTATATATATTAATTAACAATCGTAAACTTTTCTTCGCTTAATCACTTAGTTAATTAATCTGTTAGTGATTTTAGTATCCAGTTTTAGTGTAACTCGACGAAGTATTCTAAAACTCAGATGTGATACACAGTAAATCATCTTACGGATAATTGGGGCACAGTACAGCAAACAGAATTCTTCTTCTGTTGACGCAAAGTATTATGATGAACTAAGAGAACCTTATTCTTAATTAAAATAGGAAGTTTACAAACCCATTAGGGTATTAATAATATTTTTATTTTCGTCTGTTTTATTAATATTATAAATGAAATAAATTAAAGACCTTTTTAAACAATTTAAAATACTATCTGGGTGCCCATCGTTGCACGTGTACTCATTATTTACATATTTACATCCAAATATGTGAATTTATAATGATATACAAATATAACCAAAATTTTTCAAAAATCTCACTTGAAATAATCCGTCAGTTTTAGAACATTAGAAATCTATTTAATTATAATGATTAACTAATATTAGGTATTGATTTTACCATAATTCTATGTCTCCTCCAGTACATACAGAATTTGGCAAAATCATGGGAAGTGCCGTATTTATGCCATGTCAGTCATTTAAAAGTCAAGTTATTTAAAAGAAAATTAGTTCCACAGATCGTATAATCTTTGGTATTATTTTTTTTATTATCATTCGATGGAGTATCACTGGTTAAACTTATACTTTTATTTCAATGAAAACATTTCTGCCTTATTTCATTACGGACAAAAGTAACTATTTACTTTGTTCGTCGCGTTGTAACGTCTCCCTCTCTCGCGTGACGTCATGCTCTCTTGGCGCGCAGTAATTTAACACTAACTGATCACATTGTTAAATTATAATTATTTACACATTTTGCTACAGGGTTCTCACCCCTCACAGAACTGTTTCTCGTCGCTTGAAGAATATGTGTACCAATTTTTGTTAAATCTGTCCGCGCGTTTAAATTTGTATAGAAATTAACGTAAATACATACATACAAACATACGTCCTTTTTTATTATATAGACTAGCTGGGTGCTCGGCGTTGCTCGTGTACTTATTTATATAAACTCGAAAAAGTATTTAATTGAATACTTAAATATATTCCTTGAGTATTTCAGGATATAATTGTCACTCAGTCTTCATACATTACGAAATATTACATTGATGAAATTGTTAGCTAGACTCACAACTAATATAGCGCGAAAATTAACTTACATTTTCCGCAAGGATGGTAAAGTAATTGGTATTCTTCTTTATTACCATTCGATGGAGTATTGCTGTATAAAATTATACTTTTTATTTAAATAAAATATTTCTGCTTTAGTTCATTCCTAATAAAGGATATATTTCCTTTGTTCGTTGCGTAGTAACGTCTCTCTCTCGCGTGACGTCATTGTCTCTTGGCGCGCAGTAATTTAATATTTAATGATCACGGTTTTTAATTATAATTCTTTCCACATGTATGCTAGGCGTTTCTCACCCTCACAGTACCGTTTCTCGTATTCTGAAGAATATGTGTACCAATTTTTGTTGCATTCTGTCCACGCGATAAAATTTGTATAAAGAACAACGTAAATACATACATACATACATACATACATACAAATATACATCCTTTTTTATTATATAGATAGATTAACATCTTCCCTGAACAATCATTTCGTCACATCTATATATTTTTAGTTATTTTTATTTGTTAAGAATAATCATCCCAGAATATTATGATATTTTATTATTCTGATACTCTAATATGAAAATGTCTTTTTTTAAAAAAATAATTATTTAATAATTATTAAAATTTCCGTTCAAAACAAATGAGGTATGAGGAGGAATATTGGAAGATTTTTGGAAGTTAATATGTCCTGCTTGGACATCTTATCACGTAACTGACGTGGCCTGAAGATGGCATCGCTAATCGCAGGCCGACAGAGTGTGATAGATGCACAGGCGTTAGAAAGCGAACACAATTTCGTGGCCGAACCGCGCCACTTGTGGGTTAATGCAATTTCGAAGTTTGCCATATGGCAGACAGGGGCCCCTTTATTCTCTCTTCACTATTAGCCATCGTAGTTGTTGTGGTGGTCTTATTGTGAAAGCGTTCGTAATCTCGTCGAAAGATGAAAGTATGTAGTCACTCTAGCGGTAATACTTTCTTTGTCTCACCTTCAGATCTGATATACACGGGTCGGAAATCATCGCGTGGAGAGTGACCGGAAAGACGTATAAATGAAATTGTATTTAAAAAATGTAACGCTCGATGACGGCGAAGTATTTAACGTGCTTTGAATTCGATAACTGCTTTGAGAAGAGTAAAATCTTACTGAAGAAGTGGATTTGATTACAGTCATTCATTTTCAGACACAACATTGACTACAGATTAATTAATTATCATACAATTAAAACGTCTGAAAGTTTAATTATAAAATGATGTATAATAATCGCCAAGATTTCTGCGATCCCATGATTCCGTGTCGCTGATACACAAGTATTGAAAGCAGGGTACACGATAAAACTATCGGTGCTCGTTATGATGGTAGTACGATGGAAATTCAGTGCCTCAGAGGCTGGTGGAATCCAAATATAAAGAGTTCTGAAGGAAGAGTAATAGTAAATTTTTTTATAATCAATAAAAACAAACAAATAAAAAATATGCGGAACCTTCATTCAGTTCAAATGAAAAAAAAAATTACGTCTGATTCAAAATTAATAATGAGAAAGATAGCCAAATAGAGACAAAATAAGTGATAATATAAATACCACACAAAGTATCTGGGATCTTTGTCCCTTTCTTAAGGTGCTAGGAAGAGCCTGGAGCGACACAACTGCACTCGTCAGTTGACAAAACGAAAACAACAACAACAAAAACGCTTGTCTCTACTTACCTTTGGGAGTGTGGAACCGTATGATTTTGCTGAGAACTCTAACATCAATACCCTTGATAGTTCACTTCCATCTTTGAACTCACACGTGTTCCGTAAAACTATTAACAAAAGAGAAACAGAAAGACATAATATTTTCTACACGACTTTGGTGTCAGATACAACTTTGCCTATGTAATTTTCAGCACCAAAGTAAAGAAGTTCAAACTCTCAAAATAATATATTTACATGTACCATATTTTTGGAACACTTAATCAAAATGCAAGTTCTTTGTGGACTTTATTGGACAGCTGCGAGAAATGAGTTATTTGTGTGTGTGTGTGTGTGTTTTTTAGGGCAACAGGCTACATGAGGGTGATCCACATTGGGCAACTCCCCTTTAATAGCATAGGAAGGGATTAGAAAGGGGGGATGCGGAAGGGTAGAGGAAGGTAGCAAAGGGTTACTAGGGCCCCCGGGCTATGGTTTAAGGATCCTACCCGGCATTCGCCTAAAGAAATGCAGGGAAAACCCTAGAAAAACCTGCATCGGGTAGGTCGGGCATTGGGTACTTGTCCCACGCCCTTCCGATAGCGGGAGAGGAGTTTGCTGTGGGGACGCAGCATTCCCTTCTCCGTGCCTCGACCAGTTTAGGAGGCAGCTGGCCGACTGTTCCAATGGGAATAACGAACAACTCTTACCGTATGACCAAGGTCTGAGACCCCGGAACATACACCTCTCAGAACAGGCCGAGGTGCCTCGGCTTGTGAGAACCTTAGTTCAAAAACGGAGAGAGGAAAAGGCATACCCAAAGGTAGCCCCTTCGTATCTCTCCTAAAAGGTTCTGCCTGCGAGAGAAAATCCCTCGCAGGAGTTCCACATTTATTTTGTTCATTTATAGTCTTTAAATAATTATGAGTTAATAGTATTTGTAAGGTTTCTCTTAAAATTAAAATTGTGCTCTTAGTAATAATGGAGGTACGGTTTCTATGTTCCATTGCTATTTAATTGTTAATAATAATAAGAAAGATAGCCAAATACAGCCAAATAAATTATAATATAATATAATAATATAATATTATAATATAATATAATAAAATATAAATATCACACGACGTTTCTGGAAGCCTTGTTACTTACTTCAAATTAAAGATTTATTTCTTGTGTAATTCTCTGTAATCCTAACATATTCTCTCTTGTTTACGTATGTAGTATTCTACTTGATCCTATTTCATGTAATTTCAAATATGTACACTTCAAACTCTTTATTTCACTATTTATCTATAGTCTTAATCATCAAGGGTATTTATGTGTATCTCATTCTATTCACATTTGAAAGTAATATCAATTTGACTTGTCCTATTTTGTCAGCCGGGGACTAATGGAACTAATAAATCAAATTTAATCTTTCTTCAGGTGCAGAAAATATGTAAAAGACGGAGGGAGACACAACTGCACTAGTCAATTGAAAAAATCAAAATCCATTATTTAATTATATTCAAAACTGTTAATTAGTTATAATTATTATACTATAATCTTAGTTATATGTTTCTAGGTTAACATACCATATTATTTTTACAAACTATTTGTAATTTATGTAATTTAACCCCGCAGCTTTTAAATCATTCTCCAAAAATATTAAAAACTGCATTATTAAATATTTTATTATTAATTTTTAACCAAGGAGCTTTGGACACATTTATTTTTAATTTGTCAATTGTTTTTATAGTTATAAACGTGGAAAAATGTTGATTTTCCCTCCCTGTAACGGTTACAACGGGATGCAACGTGTGTATCCAACGAATAATCCTATAGGAATGATTGACTACGTCCAGGTCCACATCCACCTTTTGTTACGTTAGAACATTGACCAAAACACTTAATATACAAATAGTCCTTTTACTTTTTTTTTGTCAATGTTCTAACATGAGACAAAATAGAATCGACGTGTGTCTGGATGCATAGGAACGTAGTCAATCATTCCTACAGGATTATCCGTAGGATAAACACGTATCCCGTTGGAACGCGGATTAGAACTATGATTTTTTTCACACATTGAAGATGAATATGGCCAAATTATCGACCTGAAGCTCCTGGATTCAAAATTAATATAAAGAAGTTTAATAATGAAGTTTTAATTATTTTGGAGACTGATTAAAAGCCTGTGGGATTATATTACATAAACACAAAAATTAAAAATCAGTCATATAAATTTTTAAAGCCGACCTCCTGTGGTGTAGTGGTCAGCGTGACTAGATCGCGTCACACCTGCCACGGGTTCGAATCTCTGCTAGGGCATGGATGTTGTGTGCATGTGGTTCCCTACTGAGAAACTTCCAACAAAGAAAATCAACATAGTGCGAAGTCGCTAATGACCTTAGCAATTGATGCGACTATAAATAAAGTAAAGAATGAAATATGTCTCGGATTAAAGAATGAATACAATAATTAAAAAAATTATTACCTATTAAGAATATTTTATTTTTAGGGCAACAGGCTACATGAGGGTGATCCACATGGTGGCAACTCCCCTTTAATAGCATAGGAAGGGATTTGAAAGGGGGGATGTGGAAGGGTAGAGGAAGGTAGCCAAGGGTTAACTAGGGCCCCCGGGCTATATTATAAGGATCCTACACGGCATTCGCCTAAAGAAATGCAGGGAAAACCTTAGAAAAACCTGCATCGGGTAGGTCGGGCATTGGGTACTTGTCCCACGCCCTTCCGATAGCGGGAGAGGAGTTTGCTGTTTTGTAATTTTATTTATGATGTATACTATTTCCTCCACCGAGAACTAATGGAATTAATCAAATATATCTATCAATAACTGTTTAGTAAAGAATATTTTTATATTGTGTTACAACGGTATTGATACAGATATTTCATGCTGATTCATTTTGAAGTAAAAAATGAAAAATTTACGTGTGATTCAGAATTAATAATAAGAAAGATAGCTAAATACAGACAAAAGAAGAGATACTATAAATACCAAACAACGTTTCTGGAAGCCTTGTTCCTTTCTTCAGCTGCAGAAACTTTTTAAAAGCAGAAAGAGACACAACTGCACTAGTCAGTTTTACAAATTAAAAAAAAATTATCAGGTTGGTCGAGCATTTGGCACTTTCTATGGCGAGAGTGGGGCTTACTGTGGGGACGCAGAATTCCCCACTCCGTTTTTTTTTTAGTTTTATCAACTAACTACTTCAGTTGTGTCTCTCTCTGCTCTTAAATATTTTCTGGACCAGAAAAAAGGAACAAGGCTTCCAGAAACGCTGTGTGATATTTACATTATCAGTTCTTTTGTCTGTATTTGTCTGTCTTTATTATGATTGAAGTTAAAAAATTGTGGAAACAATCAGCCATTGGAGAACTTGTTCTGGAGCGGTTATTCATGGAAGGATGCGATCGTTGCATTAGAAAGACAAAGATATTTGACATATACAACTTTTTTTAAGAATGAGAACAAAAAACACAACGTAATATATATATTTATATATATATATATATATATATATATATATGGAGTTGAGGGAAGGAGTATACAGACGATTACGAGCAAAATAGAGCTACATCGCATTATTGAAGCTCAAATAAAGAAGAACTGAACAAGACCTGGAAGAAGGAAGACTCAGAAAATTGAAAATTTGAAGGAAAGAAGAACATACCATATTTGGTATGAGGAAGCGGAGAATTGGAAATGGAGAGCTAAATTTCCATAACAAGTCCTTGCAACAGTCGTAAGATAGAAATCTTAATAGTAATAATAAGAACAAAAGCAACCGAAACTCAATCATTATCGCACCGCACAGCTTCACACTGTGGGAAGTAATTATTCCGTGGACTTGCGAGTTGTTATTTAAGAGGGGTGTGATCGTGCCTGTGACCCGCTTTCCTTTCCTCGGGGCTTCTTCACGCACCATGGTCGATACACAATCATTCAACTTTTCTTCTGGTTCAGCAGCTCGGAGGTCAGGAAGAGAAAACTGCGTTTCAATACACGCATTTAAAAGTCTAGACGGAGAAGAAGGAAAAAAATATTCACGAGTTTCCGCTGATCACGGGGTATTGATTCAGTTGCGTAAGAAGATTCAGATTGTGGCTACTGCCCGCGGCGCAAACTGTTTCTGCTCGAGAAAAAAGTAAAATTAAAATTACAATTACGCAAATGTGTCTTTTTGGCGTCCTAAGTAATAAGTAAGAAGTAAGTCCTTCTTTCGTTACATCATTAAAATTTCTCTTAAAGGTTTAATGAGAATAATAAGAGAAAAACTGAAAAGGTGACTAAGACCCTCGAACTCCTTTTTACAGTTGGTTTATCTGACTGGATTAACCATATAATTGTTTCACGAAGAGCATCATTTGTAGGATCCCGTATTAATATAATAGTTCTATTTATTTCTCTTCAATATAATTATAAATGTAAGCCAAATTAGTCAGAAATAACAAAGAAACGTAACAACGGTTCGACTTGAATCTGGACCTTAATCAAGTATAAAATGGCGTAAATCTAAAACTGCAATTGAAAATTATAATTTAAAAAAGTTGTAAATAAAAATATAAATTTCTATTCATTTTGGTTACAACGCTCATTGCATTGGAAATTCTAAGAATAATTTATTTGTACAACAAAAATCTTTGGCTAATGTTTATAGAATAATTTTGGTAATGTACGAGAATTGGAGGTAAAATCTATTTTATATAATTATTAAACGCAGTTTTTTGTTAACGCTGGTTTAAATATAATTTTTATTTAGATTTTTAGACTGACTTCACTGTAAACCAGATGAAGTCCTAGATTGACGACGAAACGTTCCGTTAATATTTTTTACTAAATTATTTCTAATTTGGACGTGTTCATACATTTATAATTATATTGTAGTCAGATAATATAACAATTAAAAATTGTACTGTCCATATTTTACCGACGGCCATATTTTAGAGAACATTTATGGACTGTTTTTTAGGGCAACAGGTAATCCACGTTGGGCAACTCTCCTTTAATAGCATGGGAAGGGATTTGAAAGGGGGGATGCGGAATGGTTGAAGAAGGTAGCCAAGGGTTAACTAGGGCCCCCGGGCTATATTTTAAGGATCCTACCCGGCATTCGCCTAAAGAAATGCAGGGAAAACCATAGAAAAATCTGCATCAGGTAGGTTGGGCATTGGGTACTTGTCCTACGCCATTCCTATAGAGGGAGAGGAGTTTGCTGTGGGGACGCAGCATTCCATTCTCCGTGCCTCGACCAGTTTAGGAGGCAGCTGGCCGACTATTCCAATGGGAATAGCGGACAACTCTTACCGTATGCCCAAGGTCTGTGACCCCGGAACATACACCTCTCAAAACAGGCCGAGGTGCCTCGGCTTGTGGGAATCTTAGTTCAAAAACGGAGTGGAAAAGGCATCTCTCTTCGTATCCCTCCTACATTGTTCTACCTGCGAGAGAACATCCCTCGCAGGTACTGCCTGCGAGAGAATAATCCTCTCAGGTTGTCTTCCCTTTTATGGACTGAGATTCTTTGTTCCATTTATTAGTAAATTTTAATAATTAAGCTGAGGGATGGTAAAAAACAAGACTCGAAAATTAAAGGTGGCTGCCGATGTTATCTTATGAATGTCGCCTAAATCAAACAATTATTCCCTTCATTCCTGCATAGTTTGCAGCGTCAAATATGCAAACTTAAAAATGTTGCGAAAGTATAAATGTAATTATTATAACCTTACGTGGGTCTGCGTTTCGGATCCGAGGCAAATGAATCGCCTCTAAGACGGAACAAACTGATGCCTGTGGTAGCTTAAGAAAGGAAATTTTTTACTATAGCTAAGTTTATAAAAATTAATTCTATCAGTATTTTAGTTTAATCTAGGTATTTTAATACTAATTTTCAAAATGCCGTAACTCAAATGAATAATAAAGGACGCGACGCTAGAATGAGGTTAATGGTAGCAAATAGGCATGTTTTATATATAGAAGAATGGTATACATTTTTAAACCAGAAAGAAACCTTAAAAACTGTATACTGCAAAAAAATTATGCATTTTGACAAAAAATAATTGTAAAAAAAATTAATGTCAAACAAGTTGCATAAGTGACAGGGGTAATCTAAGAATTTCAATGAGAGGATGTGAGGCCAGAATGTAGGCTCAGCAAAGTAAGAACTAATACTAAAGAAAAATTAGTAAAAAATCAAAATAAGAATACTTCAAGTATAGTTCGGGAAAAAATATTATATTAAAAATTAAGCAGATATGTGTCGAGGGCATTTTATATTCTAATTTAAATTGCAATTTCAATACAGGTTTCTCAAAAAATATTTTGGCGGCACAAGATCCTGTGAGAGCGAAAACTGAAAGAGTATAAGATAGATGCAAACTTAAATTATCATATGAACAAGAAGGCTTAATAATAAGTTACGCTCGAAAGATTAGAAAAATAGAATTAATGAAATAAGACAGAACCGGGAATGAAATCCGGGACAATTGCTTATTACACAGCCGCATTCTTGTTCATATAATAATTTAATTAACCCTATTATTAATTTCCACACCAGTTCTTTCTTCATAAATCGTAAGTTGGGCAATGATAGAATTTGAATGGTATACTGTATGTTAGTCTGAGATACAGTCCTACACAAAGAGATAGAGGAGACTCGTATAAAGCTTGGGTCGACGGGGTAGCTCAGATCGTTAGAACAATCGCGGGTTCAATTCCCGGTTCTGTCGAGTTTCTTTCTATCGTACGTCATTGGTAAATTTCTTAAAATGTATAATCCTAATCCCGATGGCACTTGATTCTCGGAAGGCTGGGGTAATAGTGGACAAAAAGTAAGCAATGAAATATCATAGGGGTAAATAATTTGTTAGTATTCTCACAAGAACGCAGAAGGATTCTTGTTCGCGTTTATACTGTAAGGTAGACAGTCATCGATATATATCAATACGAATAAAAATACTGAGGTTAGTGCAGAAACAAAATAAAGAGCCGTATAAATCCAGTAATTTGACTGATAACTAAAAAAAAAGTACATTTTTGCAGCGTCGGTCGAAGTCGAAACGTTCCATTGCTTCATTTTTAAGGTGGATGAATCTGTAGAGACAAAGTTACGTCACGGAGGAACAGGCGGCAAAGATCAGTGGGCCACAGGTCAGGATGGCTTAAGAACACGCGATGCAGGTGCTTACTGCTACTCCTTCGCAGCTACTGAGTTATTATTTTAATACCTCCTAAATTACAATCTCAACAAAAACAACTAATGCAGTTTCAAAAACGTAATAAGACAATGATACTGCATGATCTTACTTCCTGCTCTTTCTGAACGACATTACTCTCTCCGGCCCAAGATAAGCGTAGTGAAATTGATTTAATGCTCTTTGCAGTGCCAGGAAACTATCCCGAGGTAACGGTAAAATGCCCAGGACGCCGAGCTGACGCACTCCGAGTAAAGGACACCAGAGCCGAACCAATTTTCATATACCACTTCCGTAATTAACGTCGTAAAAGCGATCGGCCACGTTTTAAAATAGGCAAATAAAGTACGAATATCTCCGAAAGTAAGAAGCTTTTGTGTGGAGAGGAGGCCTGCTGGGAGGAGCTTACGAAAGCTGCTCATAAACGCAGAGGCAAACCGACTGGCTTCTTGTGAAACGCAATTTGTAGAAAGCTCGACGCCAAGCGGTCACAATGGTAGGAAGTAACGGGCATGAAAGTGAACGTTCCTAAACGTTCTCTGGCCTCACATTAGCGTATCGTCCGCCAAAAATCCTAACAGAAATAGTAAAAATGTATTTTAAACGTATTTGAGATTAGTTACTGATTTCGAGGACAACAGACGCACACGCACATTTTTTTTAGGTGTAGCCAGGCTATGTATAGGGTAATCCATATAGTGGCAACTCTCCTCTTATTGCATAGGAAAGGGATTTGAAAGGGGGATGCGGAAGGGTAGAGGAAGGTAGTCAAGTGTTAACTATGTCCCCCGGGCTATGGTTTAAGGATCCTACCCGGCAATTCGCCTCAAAGTGATGCAGGGAAAACCCTGGATAACCTGCATCAGGTAGGTCAGGCATTTGGTACTTGTCCCACGCCCTTACGATGGCAGGAAAGGGGTTTGCTGTGGGGTCGCAGCTTTCCCCTCGCCGTGCCATGACCTGTTTAGCAGGCAGCTGGCCGACTGTTCCAACAGGAATAGCGGTACATGAGTTGTGGAGGAGGAAGCCAAGTGGTTGTCTTTCCAGCAATGCGAGGACGCATTTGAAAGACATGGCCCGTTTTCCAGATTTTGTGATTTATTGAAAATTGAGGTGCCCACTCCACAGGGGTTGAAAACCGAAGCCAGTACCCTCCCCAGACTCCCGAGCGAATAAAGGCTGGTCGGCCCTCACCCGCCCAGGAGCCCGAAGCCTGAGGCCTCGCCCTCATCTACCCCATGGCCCTAGACAGGCCCCCTTATATACGCCCTCAAACAATACATAGCACATCTCCACGGTTTCCACGAGCACGTCACGTCTGCTCCACAGATAATAAGTACAGAAAAAGACCCTGCGTAAACTAATGGTTTCTGGAATAATATGAACTGAATCACACCTGGCATTCGAGTCACCTTGTGAATGTAAAACATTTGTCATTGATGTACCCACGTGAAACAACCAGACAAATAAATTTATTTGTCGCAAGTTTCTAGTAAACATTAAAATATATCTTTCAAGTCAGAGATTACAATCAGTGACGTCATAAATATATGAAATTCTAATTAAGTGAATTTATTTTGGAATTTCTATTTTACAGTTTGTTAATTATACAATATTCCAGATCGAAATTGATACATATTTGCGACTAGTAGACATTTACATCTTTCAAATATTTAGGAATCGGTTTTACCTGGATCCCAGTGTAAGTGTTTGCTTCAGCTGAAGAATATATGTGGAGAAGATCACGTGAGTAATAATTCTACAAAGTCTTTCTTTCTTCACTCTGACAACGAGAAAATTAACGACTTTGGGAACAATTTCGTCCCAGTGAAATAATTGTGTGTTTAGAAGAAATTAAGCTTCCTTGCTTTATTACAGCAACTTCTGAACTACACTCGCTCTGATCTGAAGGACGGTTTATGTTGTTATTCAGCAAAACACTAATATTGAAAACGTTACGTATTTAAAACACTGTACCCCTGAGTTATTGTGGACTGTAGATTCACCCTAAACAATTTTGAATGCTTATTTTTCTGTACGTCCTCCAACCTGAAATTATTTAACGTCCATAAAGATATGTCGAAAACAACTGACCCCAAACAAAAGTCTAGACCGTAATTTATAATTAGAGCATTTCACGTTAACATCCTAACTGTCTTTCTTAAAGTATTCCACTGCATGAGTTGTTAGTAGCAGATTTAAAATAAAATCTGTTCTAAAATAAGCAAAAGTGTTTGTCCTCTCAGAATAAAGACAATCTATTTTTTTTTAGGTCAACAGGCTACATGAGGGTGATCCACATTGGGCAACTCCCCTTTAATAGTATAGGAAGGGATTTGAAAGGGGGGATGCGGAAGGGTAGAGGAAGGTAGCCAAGGGTTAACTAGGGCGAGAATCCTCTCGCAGTCTTCCTTGACACGCACAAATCCATTATGGACACACACACACACATATATATATATCTTTATATTGAAATGAACAGCTGTAGCTAGGAGAGTAATACAAAAAAAATCTGTACTCAAAATTAACTAATAAGTTATTATTAGATTACGTTTATTATCTATAATCATAAAATTTGTTATTCTGAAAAAAAAATTAAATGCATAATACCCGACACTTGTATTTGTATGGTTTAGCCGACTTAAGCACTACCACCTCCATAAGTTAGTTGAGACTCCCCATGTTGAATCGAGCTCGTTACTTTAATTTTCCTTATTTAAGTCACGTTCATTCACCTGCCTTGAATTGTCTTTCTTCGGTTTGGTATAATACTATCACTTCAGCGTTATCTTCATTACTTTTCTCAATTACATACGACTCTACATGTTTCTTAAATGCGTCACAAGTATATAAATGGCTTTCATATAAATACGGAAATATGCAGTAAACTTTCTAAATGGCACGTCAAATTTATAAAGATGATTAGTTAGTGGAACTAAACATTTAAACTAAGTAGAGAAACGTTAAGTATCTTATTGACTAAATAACAATCATAACACAATCAATAACAATAATTTAATTAATTAAATTAAATTACATGACATGTTTCGACCCACATGTGGACGCTGCAGAACACAGCGCGTGAGTGGTGTGTACTCAGACCAAAAAAATCAAGATGACAACTTTGGATAGACTCTCGTCTCTAGTATAGAAAATAAATGGTTAATCTTAAAAGATTATTTTTAATGACAGGAACACGATTTCTGATTATAAAAATGACCCTCTTCAGGCAAGATAGCAAAGTAACAGTGAATATATGTACATTACAAAGATATTATTATAGAAAAAAGAATAATTTAGAATGATAAATGAGAGATACAGATTAAATAGAAAGTAGAAAAATATTGCAATATTTCTTAAAATCTAACGATTAAGAAAATATGGAGTTGTAAGTAGCATTTAATGAATTAGTAACTTTTTTAACCTTAATGATGTTAGGATCATTTTTAATGATCAATATTTCGGAAATTAATATAAATTGATAATTGTTTTCTATATCCAAAATAAGAAAATTGCTCCAATTTATCTAGTGGTAATTGTCTAAAATATGTCTTGAAACAACCTATAGATTGTCTTGCATTAATTTTTGTGCATGATTTTACAAAAAAATCTTTCCAGGATAGTTCATAACATAAAAGACACAGTCAATAAAAATAAATTAAACAATGTTGTATACAAATTATAATATAAAAAAAGTGTCAGTTCACATATGAAGGGACAAACAAAAACAACGGCGGAAACCAGAATTAAAGAACGTAAATGCAATGTAAAATTAACTTAAGACAATATTTCGGTCGTATCAAAACATATTTTAAAGAATAACCAGCAGATAAATTGGAACAATTTTCGTATTTTGGATATAGAAAACAACTATCAATGTAGACTAATTTCCGAAATGTTAAACATTAAAAATGACACTAACTCATTCAGGTTAAATCAGATACTGATTCATTAAGTGCTATTTACAACTCCATATTTTGTTAATCGTTAGTTTTTAAGTAATTTTGCAATGTTTGTCTACTTTATATTTAATCTGTATCGGTAATTTATAATTATAAATAGTTCTTTTTCCTATAATAATATCTTTGTAATGTACATATCTCTATACTTACTGTTACTCTGTTATCTTTGCCTGAAGGGGGTCCACGTAAGGACAGAAACATGTCGTGTAATTTGATTAATTAATAAAATGAAATATTTTCAATTGTCTCTTACTGGCGGTTTTTTCATCAAATTTTATTTTATTTACAGTACGGAGAAAACGATGTCATACACACACTTTCTCATT
The DNA here is from genome assembly GCA_037074705.1 of Zhengitettix transpicula. Classification (NCBI taxonomy): domain Eukaryota; kingdom Metazoa; phylum Arthropoda; class Insecta; order Orthoptera; family Tetrigidae; genus Zhengitettix; species Zhengitettix transpicula. Next base: position 226,584,470 of record CM073590.1, on the reverse strand, counting down.
ATTAACACAAATGTAACTGTTGCACATACGTGTAACAGGAAAAATAAAATTATAATTTATATGACAGAAAATGGCTGTACTCCGGTAATAAATTGGACATATCGTTTTCTTTGGCAGGGTCTTAAATATTAATTAATGAGTAAAATATTTCTTTAAGCAGTTTAAATCTATTTTTAATCTTGTAAGAATAACCAAAAATTATTTTTCCTGTAAAATAGTTGTCACATCCGCTGTTTACTCTGACGATTATCTTTCGTAAGGATGATCACTTTTTCTGAATTACGTGTGTCAGCCAATTACCTTCAGTCCCCCTAATTACTACATATATTGTTTATAGCGTATGTTACATCCCATGAGAAACTTGAATCTACCCCACTGTGTACGGGTCCCAAATTTAAAATCGGTTGCTCAAGCGACCAGATTAGCTTCCATTGAGCTTTTCTTCACGGCAATATTTACGAAATGCAGAACTTTCCACACTTTACTCACTCTGTTTTATGCGCTAACACGTTTAACCTCGATTAATTTGTCATGGAATTTCAAAATTTATTTAAGAGATGGAAGATTAACGTTGAAGAATTTCAATTAATGCGTTGCGTGAAATGCATTACTAATTGCAGGAGTTTCCTGGAACAGGACAGCGGAGAAGGAAGAGAGCACTACTCCTCTCCCGCCATCGGAAGGGCGTGGGGCAAGTACACGATGCCCGCCCTACCTGATGCAGCTTTGTAGGGTTTCTTCTGCATCACTTTTAGGTCGGGTAGGATCCCTAAACCATAGCCCGGGGGCCTAGTTAACCCTTGGCTACCTTCCTCTACCCTTCCGCATCCCCCCCTTTCAAATCCCTTCCTATGCTATTAAAGGGTAGTTGCCACCATTTGGATTACCCTCATGTAGTCTGTTGCCCTAAAAAAAAATTAACACGTTTTTCAGTTCGAATGGATGCCGATTTATTTGTGGATGAATTTTTCGTCGAGTGTAGTATTTTATAGACTGTTTTTTTGGGTAACTCAATCGAAAATAATAGCTTCACAAAAGTCTTCAGTATGCAATAGAATAATGCTGATTTTTTAATAGCCTATTAAGTGGGAGCACAATATTAACAATTTCAAGAATCCTGATCACCATCCACCAAATTAAACACACACTTGGTATATTTCAACAAGGTCGCATAGAAGCAGATGAAGAAGGACTCTATTTCGGAATTTGGCAAATTAATATGGAATATGGATAGTATTTATGTAATGTTTTATTTTATTAAACGACAAAAGCAGTCACTGTTTGCCCCTTATAGGGGCTAAATATTAGTAACACTTTTTTGTTTTATTAATAAAGTCAGTCTACTTATTGTAAAGGTTCAAAACATAATATTAACGCCGTTTTAGTCACTAAGAAAAATATTCTTCCATAAGCCATATTCTCCTTCCCCTTTGTGTCATATATATAATCATTTCAAATTTATTATATATTTAATCCATATCTGTTATATTGATTTATATCAGTAAGGGCCACTGTGTATGAAAAGCAATCTAATTTACATTGCTTTATTCGTAATTTTTGCTTTAATTAATGGTCGTTGGGAAATCCCTATTGCAAACTAGTTTCGAGTCTTGACAGGATAAAACACGTAAAAATTGTTCGTTTCCGATTGCGCTGTTCCTGCTTAACCGAAGTCGTTGTTGTGAATTCCAGAAGCGCGGAACGTGGATGTGTGAATGGCAGCCACTTGTCACTATCTTCATCCTTTGTGTGTCTTGTGTGCTTTCATCTGTTTGGACAAGGAGAAAGTCTCAGCAGCAAGGACATCATCATACACTGCGCGCAGGATACTTTACAACCTATAAGTGTTAATGTTTTTCCGGATATGGTACATCAATAATACTATCATTTTTATGATAATCTGTAGAAATAATTATGGCCGTTGTATTTAAAATTTAAATTAAATACAAAAGGTAATGGAAACAGACAACTACATTGACCATAGAAATTTCTGATGAATATTTAAGTACTGACATAAATTATGCCTGGAATTCATGAAATTGCCGACCTTTTGGTATAACCCCATATCCAGTAACTAGTTAATTACATTTACGACAGAATATTAAATTGAAATTTATTTAAATGTGCTATTTAATTCTTAATTTCCACTATAAAACTTATGAATATATTTTTTTCTTTTTTTAGGGCAACAGGCTACATGAGGGTGATCCACATTGGGCAACTCCCCTTTAATAGCATAGGAAGGGATTTGAAAGGGGGGATGCGGAAGGGTAGAGGAAGGTAGCCAAGGGTTACTCGGGCCCCCGGGCTATATTTTAAGGATCCTACCCGGAATTCGCCTAAAGAAATGCAGGGAAAACCTGCATCAGGTAGGTCGGGCGTTGGGTACTTGTCCCACGCCCTTCCGATAGCGGGAGAGGAATTTGCTGTGGGGACGCAGCATTCCCTTCTCCGTGCCTCGACCAGTGTAGGAGGCAGCTGGCCGACAATTCCAATGGGAATAGCGAACAACTCTTACCGTATGCCCAAGGTCTGCGACCCCGGAACATACACCTCTCAGAACAGGCCGAGGTGCCTCGGCTTGTGGGAACCTTAGTTCAAAAACGGAGAGGAAAAGGCATACCCAAAGGTAGCCCCTTCGTATCTATCCTAAAAGGTTCTGCCTGCGAGAGAACATCCCTCGCAGGTATTGCCTGCGAGAGAATAGCCCTCGCAGGCCTCATTTATGAATATTTCTAGCCATCAGTATCTAATGTACAGGGATATTCCCAGAAGCACCCGCCTGTTGTGTAACAGATAAAAATGTTCTCAAGCATCAGTTTTAAAAAGTTTAAGTTTGAAAACGCTTCATTGTTAAGTGTTTTCTTTGACGGTCATAAACACCAACCAATATCAAAGTTGAGCTGGATTCTACCCTGGGGAAATCTACTTTGATGACATCAAAATATTGAATGGTAGAATTTAAACGAGGCCGCACAAACTTCCGTGACGTAGTGGTCGACCAAATGAAGTGAACATGCCATAAATGATGACTAAAATCCAAATAATAGTATTAAATGGTCGTAGACTAAAAGTGCGTGAGCTAGCAGACATGGCAGCCACGTCAAAACGTGCTGTAAATGACATATTGGCTGAAAATTCGGATATGAGAAAGCTATATGTTTGACGGGTGCCGCGTTTGCTTTCAGTGGAACAAAAACAGCGTCGTGAGGATGTTTCAATCGAGTGTCTAGCGATATTTCGCAGCAATAAAGCGGAGCTTTGCCGTCGATTCATAATCAGGGATAAAAGTGGGATCCATCACTTCACACCTGAGGCGGAGGAACAAAGTGGAGAATCGGCTACAAAGAAGGCGAAGACAGTTTCATCTGCTGGAAATGTCATGGCGTCAGTTTTTTTTGGAATGCACTTGGAAAATAATAATCATTGATTTCTTCAAAGAGAAAAAGCAAAAAACGTCGAGTGTTATGATTATTGTATTATCGAGTGATGAAGTCGAGAAAAATAGTGTTCCATCACGACATCGCACCAGTTAACACATCCCTGTGGCCAAAATCAATGAGTTTAACTTGGAATTACTTCCTCACGGAGCATATTCGCTTTCTTAACTTAAATAAATGGCTCGGTGGTAAAATATTTGCCAACTGTGGAAGAATGGAGTCTACGGTTAATGACTATTTTGAGGATCTCGATGGTTCTTACTTCAAACAGGGTGTAAAAGCTATTGAACATCTCTGTGAGAAGTGTATCGAGATAAAAGGAGACTACTATGAGAGATAAAGATATTTTATGGTTTCATTTTTAGGTCGGGTACTTGTGTTACTACCCTTGTATATGGTCTTTTTGAAACATTCAAGATTTAGTTTATTATTAATTTTCAATTTCCTTAATTCAAGAAATGGGACTTTACAATGAGGAATTATATTTACAATAAAGTTACTATGCATTGTAACATAGTTTTTCTTACACAGAAAATAAATTTTATTTTCAGAGAAAGAAACAAGCCGGTCAGTACGAAAAAATATAAATAAAAAACACATAAAACAAATAAATTCTTCCTTACGGTTAACAACAATAGTGCATTTTCTCGTCAGGAGCTGTATATACCGTTAAAAAGAAATAGAACCGAAATAAAAATATTCAAAATTTTGGTAAATATTTTATCTGAAGCCACTTAAAGCTGTGGTAATGAATTTACTAAACCCCAAATACTCTGATATTAATTAAAGTCTGTTGGACCCATTTAAGGTTATAGGCGACTGAAATTTGTTTTATAATAAATAATATAGTATAATGCCAATTATTTGAGAAATTAAAAAAATAAATTGTTTGAGAAATCTATTCTTGACGGCGGTACAGAACACAGCAACAATGTAGCCAGGTATTGTTTCCTTTGTCGGAAGAAGCAATGCGCGCTCAAAATTACGAGAGTCCAGTTCACATTATGATATGGTAGGGTTCAGGTCGCATTAGCAGGAAGGTTTGGTCGCAGGAAGATATTGAGAAGTTAGAGTTGGCTGGAAGATTTGGTCAAGTACAGGTAAAATAGACGAGATATTCTTTTAAAAAGTAAAGTTAAGTAGAAGCAGTGAGCAGTCAGACACGATAGAAATTGGTCGTGTTGGAAATAGACAAGACAATTTCAAATATTTAAAGTAAATTTGCAGAGAAACATCGAGAATTACCAATCAACAGCGTTGATTGGTCCATGAACATTTTGCTCAAGAACAAATATTCACTCGAGCAGAACTACGAAACCTGCTAAACACAAATAGTCTTGTGAACATAGCCGGGCAGAATTAGCAGAGGTCGACCGTGGGAGAGACGAAAAGGAGGATCATCCTGGTTCCTGAGTTTTGAACTAAAATAGAAATTTTAGAATCTGTGAGTAATTGAAGCTGTTCAAAACCCCGCCATAGTGTTTCGTCAATTACAAGGTATCCTGGAATGCAGCCGTGAGTAACAATATAAAACAAATAATTATGTAAACCTGATTAAAAGATAGACGTCAGATTTCGTTCTCTTCTTTTGATTAAAATTTGTTAATTATAATCCATCTGTTTAGTTTAACTTCGTTGACAAGTAAATTTCGTCCTAATTAATAGACGAGTAAATCTTAGCTCTTTTAAATTGGAATTTGTGTTTAAGTTGATAAATAAAATGATTCGCCATTATCAAACCCAGTAGAGACCCTGAGATAATTTTGTAAATTGTGTAATTGTTTTAAAGTTTTAAAAATAAATCTATTGTTTGTAAAGTTGAATAATTTTTCATTTAAAAGTCCATCTATTTTAATTTTTGCAATAGCTTTGATTAATGCCTAGAGTGAAATATCCTAACTTTATATTACAGAGATATTATATTTGACGTCTTTAATATGGTAATGAGGGCCAAGGAGTAGCATAGTTTTTGCAGATATTCATAAATTAATTACAATTGCTATTGTTGTAATATCTCTTTCAGTGGTATAAATTCAACGTAATTAAAATTTACGTACGTTGGTACGAACCGGAAAAAAACAACAACAAATAAAATATCTGTCAATTGTAATCGAAATACTTAGTTGCACCTCATGTCTCTTCAGAAAGTTAAAAAAAAATGTTATTAGTTTATTGTGATAGAATGCATATCGATATGACTGTAGTGACTTAAAATGGCCTGACTCTGTTTTCTAACGTCAGCGGGGTCGGACTGAAATTTAATTACTATTTACTCCTCACTCTCCATCTTGATTTCCTTCTAGTAGACGACTATCCCTTTCATGCAGACTGTCCTTCGATCAAATAATGAAATAATATATTTATCCGAGAGGATGCGCAATACTGCTCTATGACCTTCGAGTTATTCAGCTCGTTAAGGACCTTTACCTACTGAGATTTCAAAGGACATACTCATTAGATGCCGTATATGAACTCTTTCAAATCTTTTCCTCTCACCATTCTCCCGTATTACCTCTTCAACGATTATCGAAATCCACAAGAAAAAAATATAGAAAATACAGGATTTTCATTTCGCAATTCTTCAATTCACAACTTTTTTTTACTTATAAAATGAGTGTAAAAATGTTTTATTATTATGTCAAACCATTTACGCGGTAAATATTGCAATAAATCTGAGTCGGTTTATAAATAGAAATGAATATACAAAAATGTGAAATTCTTCCAACAAATCTTTAGTTACTAGCCAGTGGTTTTAGTTGAGTATTATTTCTTACGAAGGCAGAATATGGGTCTGTTCGTATCACCCACATTGCAATCATAACGATGTAATATACTGTAGCAGTAGTTAATTAGGCCAGTAATTGTTTGGACATAAAATTTGAATTGTTTGATAAATCCATTGTAGCGGTCTGATCGAACAAAGCTACAATGGAGAAGCGAGCTCACTTGCTTTGTCGAAAAGTCAAAAATGGCGTATGCGCGCTAAAACTCGAGTGCACTAGGATAGTGAGTTGGTGGAGAAACATCGAGACGAGCAGAACAAGTAATAAAACTGTTAGTTAGCGGAGAAACATCTAGAGGAGCAGAACAAGTAATAAAACTTGAGCAGAGACTAGACATTGTCAATGTATAACTAGTTAAAGTTGTAAATTAATACAAAGAGAACATTCACGAAAGTATTGCAGCGTAAATATTGGAAAGTAAGATCGTTTTTCGTCAGAATAGAACTTTCCAAAATCTTCGTGGAGAAATTAATCCAGGAGAACATTGGTAAATTATTGTGGAGCGGAGCAGTCAACGGAATTCAGCCAATCTTGTCAAATTTTAAAGTGAAGTGTAGAATCAGTGAAAACCAAGGCCTGATATTAAATAATTAAAAAGTGTAAAAGTGTCCGAACGAGGTAAAATTGATTGTTCTGGTACCAGACTGACGGCCCGTAAGTAACATAATTTTAAATAATATTTTAAACGCTAATTAAAGGATAAAGTCAGATTTCGTTCCCTTTTAATTGTCAATCAAAGTTAATTTCTTTACTTTTTAATTTCATTCATTCTATCGACATATTGTTTAAGTAAAATGTTAATAAGATTTTAAATCATTTTTTTTGTGTTCATTATCAAACCCAGTAGAGGCCCTGAGAGGAAAGATCTCAAATTTTGTTTGTAATTATCTTTTATTGCCACAAAATAAAATAAATATCTTTGTTTGTTAATTGGTTAAACATTTCATTTAATTAAACGGCCTACATTTGATCATTACAATATCATCTTTGAAAAGCGAAATAAGTCGTACTGCAAAAGACCTAATATATAAGTAAATGTTCCATTAATAAATTAGTTACCCAGGCACGGAAGAAGAAAAAAACGAAACTGAAAATGAACATGTTTCATTAGCTTGTAATCATTTCCTTAGCTTCATTACAACTATCAGACAGAAAAAATTTTCATGTAAATACTAGGTAACGAAAATGTCGTGGTGTTTGTATATGTAATTTTAAAACAGTCATCGATTAAATTAGAAGACAACAATAGATCGGGTTTCTGATACGGGAAAAATGAAGACGAAAAAAGAGCTCAGGGGACATGAGATAATTTAGACGAATCCATAGAGAGGGGAGAATGATTTACCTTTTTCCTATCCAAATAGAAAATCTGGTTCAGTCGCTGTCATTGCCTTGATAATTTTTTAAAAAACAATAACTTCTATACACACTTTGCCAATTTATAATTTAGATGTTAAGTCGTCCAGGATTTTTTTTACTAATGACCATAAGATTCTAAACAAATTAACGTATAGTTTTAAACCAGAAACGTACAGTCCATTGAAACTCCAGTTTTTTTTAGAATATATATTTTTTTTATTCAACCGATGATGTCTTACTGCAAAAACAATTGAGCAATGTTAATTCTGGCCTCATTATGTGAAAGATGAAACAGAAAAAGCGACGCAAAAAAATAAACATATACATTTTCGTCATGTGCGATTTCCATTACGGAAAGTCAAATATTAAAACAGTATTTATATGTAAAAATACTCTTTTATACTCAATTACACTCAAATTTAACGAAATATAAATTTTACAGGATAATGTTTTTATAAGGCTTGGTATAAAAGTACGAACTTCTATGAGCATCTTCAAACGACAGTTCGGTAAGAGCGAAATAATGACTTTTCCCAGAATTAATATACTGTTGGAAGAATTAAGAGGTAAGAAGGGGTAAAAAAACAAAGGCATTGACTCCGAAATAACTGAGTAACAATATCCTAATCAATCAAATATCAGAAGATGTTCATAAGGATTATTCTGCTGGATAACATGTGATGTCGTGAGCGGACACCACTCTGAATGTTTAATAATTGAATAACGTGGTTGAAGGGGTTATTATGAGAGACGATAAAACGATTCTTGAATGGGAGCCAGCATAAGATATGAAACGAGAGCGTATGTCATTTGACAATTGTACAAAGTGCTCGATTTATCGCAAGACATATTTGAAAGAAAATTACATCAACAATACTGTCAAATCAACGGATATTTTTCCTGCCAGAATTAAAATCTACCCTTAAAAAGCGAAGGTTCCCATTCAAGTATTTTATCTTCCCTATCACTCTCCCCAAGGAAGCCAATGAGAGAATTCTCTCGCAGGTGAACATTCCTAGAGAGCTCTAGAGGCTCTTTGGCGATGCCTTCTCCTCTCTCTGATTTTGAACTAAGGTTCCCACAAGCCGAGGCACCTCGGACTGTTTTGAGAGGTGTATGTTCTGGGGTCACACTTCTTGGGCATACGGTAAGAGTTGTCCTCTATTCCCATTGGAACAGTCGGCCAGCTGCCTCCTAAAGTGGTCGAGGCACGGAGACGGGAATGCTGCGATCTCACAGCAAATCCCTCTCCCGACATCGGAAGGGCGTGGGACAAGTTCTCAACGCCCGACCTACCTAATGCAAGTTTTCTAGGATTTTACCTGCGTCACTTTTACGCAAATACCGGGTAGAATCCTTAAACTGTAGCTCGGGGGCTCTAGTTAACCTTTGGCTACCTTCCTCTACCCTTCAATCCCTTTACTACGCTATAAGAGGGGAGTGGTCACTATGTGGATTATATATAGCCTATCTACACCTTCTTCTTCTAATTATCACCCTCCCCTAGAGAAAATAATTAGAGTTTGGTATCACTGGATATCATACTTGGAGACGAACTAATTTTATTAGCCACTTTTTTTTTAATACATTCTGTATTTTTCGAGTAATTTCAAGGTCTTCTCATAAAGAAAGTTCAGTTGAAGGAGAAAAGCAAAGATTTTAAAATTCTTTGCGGTGTTTCTGCAAGTAATTTTCTATTGTAATGCTGTTCCAGAATATTTTGTAGGTTTATCAGTCCAAATAAAAACATTGCATTATTAAACAACGGCAGTCGATTCATTTTCCTTGCCAACGCCAGCACGAAAACACAGGAGGAAATTGAAAGGCAAATCTGCGCTTTAATCAGTGGATACAAAAGAGACTCGGCGTAAAACACAAATGGCTCTGACTAGAATTATTCTTCAGAGGACATTAAAGAGTTTTTAACATCTAGAATGTTGTGATTAAGAATCAGCTTGCGAATACAAATATGCTACTTTATTAAACAAATCCACATATTTCTATTTGTTTATTTTACCAATTGTAATAAGACTAAGGAAATCGGCATGGGTTTTCGTTCGTAGATAAACCATTCGCAATACAGATTAAAATGTTTATCAATTACACCGCATTCAGATAAGAAATGTAAATTCATTCTATTTGGTGAAAAAATATTTTTTAGTTATTTCTTTCTTATGTCTTTGGCGTTCACTTTTCATTCCCCATTTTATTTCCTTTCACATTGTCCGGCTTTTGTTAACGTTTCGAGGTAGAATCAAGGTTAGGCGGACGGGAGAAATAATCTTGAATCACCTGGAAGCTGTGACGGGACTTAAACATCTAGCACGTCATCGGAGGAAGGATTTGCTCCTGGAAGGGGCAAGGACACCGAGGGACGCGCCGAAAGAGGTCACTTGAGGTACCGAAGGTCTGTCTAATTGCAGCCTAAAGGCTACCTCAACTAGTTGCGTTGCAGGTTCAGTTGGTGAATGTACCACAGGTTGACTATTCAATTTAATTACTCGTCTCAAAAAAGAAGAAATAATTGCTGGTTATTGTAGATGGAATAACAAAAAGAAAAAAAATTGAGTAAATTTAGTTGATATTATCTCGTCTAATGTAGTATTATGTTAAATAAATAAATCAATTCTCAGAAACATAACAGCAAATAATAAGATAATTTGGAATTAGTTAATTCTGAACTTTCAAATGTAAACACAATTTATGCAATTGTTTTAGAGTAACAGGTTACATGAGGGTAATTCACGTGATGGCAACTCCCCTTTAATAGCATAGGAAGAGATTTGAAAGGGGTAGAGGAACGTATCCAAGGGTTAACTAGGGTCCCCGGGCTGTAGTTTAAGGATCCTACCCGGAATTCACCTAAAAGTGATGCAGGACAAACCGTAGAAAACATGCATCGGGTAGGTCGGGCATTGGGTACTTGTCCCACGCCCTTGCGATAGCGGGAGAGTAGTTTGCCATGGGTACGTGTCTCGACCACTTTAGGTACTTTTAGGAGAGATACGAAGGGGCTACCTTTGGGTATGCCTTTACCTCTCCGTTTTTGAACTAAGGTTCCCACAAGCCGAGGAACCTCGGTCTATTTTGAGAAGTGTATGTTCCGGGGTCACAGACCTTGGGCATACGGTAAGAGTTGTCCGCTATTCCCATTGGAATAGTCGGCCAGCTGCCTCCTAAACTGATCGAGGCACGGAGAACGGAATGCTGCGTCCCCAAAGCAAACTCCTCTCCCGCTATCGGAAGGGCGTGGGACAAGGACCCAATGCCCGACCTACCTGATGCAGGTTTTTCTAGGGTTTTCCCTGCATTTCTTTAGGCGAATGCCGGGTAGGATCCTTAAAATACAGCCCGGGGGCCCAAGTAACCCTTGGCTACCTTCCTCTACCCTTCCGCATCCCCCCTTTCAAATCCCTTCCTATGCTATTAAAGGGGAGTTGCCCAATGTGGATCACCCTCATGTAGCCTGTTGCCCTAAAAAATAAATAAAAAATAAAAATAAGAGAAAAGAAATTAACACATAAATTAATGATTTTAAATCACTGACACTACCAAATGACTTAAAATTTTCGAAGGAGTTAAAATGCATTAAAACTGTTCACAATTACCTATAAATGGCGTCGAAGTTAACTCCCTTTACTCAATCAAACCAAGAAATAATTAATACATTAAAAATAAAACCATAACAAGACTTCACTTAATTACAATATATATTATTTATTAACAAAATAATTTAAATTACAGTTTTTAATTTATCTATAATTGATTATTACATTTATGTTAACAAAAATTCTTTAAATTATAATGTAAAATTATTTCATAAATTAATTTTTACTTCATTTCTCTATTCAAAGCCACTGTTGTTTTCTTTAAAATAAAATCGTGGTTTTCGAACAACTAAAATTAAAATACCCAATAGAATGCATGTTCACAACAAGTACAATGAACGTATTGTCCGCATGATTTGCTTACATAACCTCGTCTGCATCGGGGAATGTTTTCCGGTGCCTTCAGGAAGTTGGCAAGCGACCAATATAAAAGAACAAATTCTATGTGAAGTGCAAAGAACTTACGATCATCTCTCGTACAACATGTCCAATAAAATCAACAACAACGTCGTATTGAAAATTGTGTACTAAGTATTTTGATCCTTATTCCAAAAACTCACAATAATATAAATACAGCATAATTTCCAAGATTTTGTGTACCAAATAATAGTTGAAGGAACACATAAATATTCTTCTTCAAATTAACTTCAGCGACGTATGTTTTTAAGATTAAGGTCAAACATGGCTGACGGTCAATGACAAAGAAAATATTTCCATCAAACTTACAGCCAAAATAGTCCACAATAATTCATCTGTATTGGATCAAGTCAAAAACAACAAATTACTCATCTGTAAAATAAAAACGACGCAACATCTAACATAATTTCTCATACATTCACAACAACGTAATTGATGCGGAGAAAAAACAAATGACATCAGCAGTATTCCAAAAGATTCTAAATTGTGTAGTTGTTTCTCTTACTCGCATTTCATGGACATGGGTTTGTTTGAGGATATTCTTCTTCTGTACTGCACCTACTCCCCTTATTACAAGTATTTTCCGAAGGCTCTTCCCCTTGAAAATAATTTTTGAAAATCTCTAACTCTCTAAGTTCATCCATTAATTTAAACTTCAACATACATTTTTCTCATTTAAATATATGATTTTAAGAGTTACTAACTGTTCATGTTACACTTTCAATGCTATATACATTATGCTTACATTTATGCTTAATGGGCAACGTCCAAAAAGAAAATTAAATGGTAAATTCCCTCAATAATAAATTATGTAATTCATATTAATAATCAATGTTATGTTCTGATGATGAAATACCTTTATTTATTTATATACTCCACATAATTTTAAAGCTTCTACCGCAGTCCTAATTCAGTATTGTAACATTCTTCTGAATTGTAAAAGATTTTCTTTTATACCAGCGGATCGCAAATATTTTAAAGTTATTAGGGATCGTCACTTTTTCCATCGAATGATAATTTTCTTTAGTTAATTAAATTTTAAGTTTACGTTTCCTTTCCAACAACTTGATAATTTCTTTAAGCATCTTTTATGTCATCTAACAACCGAGATGGCCAAATTTGTGACATCCGGAAGGTAACTATTCCTATAAATCAATTTATTTCAATTGTTTCTTTAATAAATATGTATTTTGAATATTTAACAAAGAGAATAAATACAGCTTCTGTATTTCTTGCGATAGGACAACATAAATTCGAATTTTTGTTATAAATTCGTCGCGTACTGTAAGGCTTGGAACACGTTTCCACATCGGAGGATGTACGGAAGCTGCGTGCAGATCACAGGAAGAAGGTACGAATCGATTTGCCACAGATTCCAGACGATGAAAGGAGGATACGTCGAATAATGAAGAAGCACTTTCAGCATTTATGCACGGCCCTGCAAAGAAGTCTGCTTTCGCCCAGGAACAGGCTGCCCAAGCTCCTGGAGAAGACAAGTCCGTCGGGAAGGAAACTTCAGTTCCGTAAGTTGCCGTGGAACCGTAGGGGGAAGGTGAATGTGAGAGACACGGGGACAACGCAACACTAATGTGATATACCGATTTTATTACAAATACCGAATGAGAATTTGCCATCATAACTCAAGAAAATAAAGGTCTCATTATTTTCAACGTTTAATTCGTCACTGTATGTACATGAATCGATTACATTTATGCTTAATGGGCAACGTCCAAAAAGAAAATTAAATGGTCAATTCCCTCAATAATAAATTATGTAATTCATATTAATAATCAATGTTATGTTCTGATGATGAAATATCTTTATTTATTTATTTTTAAAAAACGCACAAACCTTGTTATCCATAAGGGATCTCAGCCAAAATTGTCAATGACACTTGGCCGACTCACATTTTGTCGACGAAATTATCTTGGTTCCTATTTGATTGACAGGTCAATATCCAGATGGGCCGTTTTCCAGAAACACTCTTGCTGGACTGTCGTTTTTACTAAATAAAGCGTTATATTAATATTTAATATGTTCCTAATCTTATTATACATTATTCTGATGCATATTAAGATATTAATTGATATGTGGAAACATTTTCAACCAAACTTTGGACACGTGATACGATCCAGGAACAAACACTGCGGGGTAAGATTGCCCTATAGGTGTTGGTGGAAGGAAATTTAAAGCATATGCGAATGTGGCTTATATTAACGCAGAAAAAAATATTTTTCCCGTTAGTTCAGATTTATAATGTCTTATTCAACACAAAAACTGCAATTTTTTAAAATGTCACCTTTTTCATCCCCTAACCACAGTAACTCCACGGCCCTTAAGTGTCTTTCGATCATATGACCGTATCCGTTCAGTTATAATAATAATATTATAATGAAATGTCAGTTCTGATTGGATTTTGATTTTAAATATTAATTTAAAATTTATGTTGATCGTTTTAATTTTATTTTTGTCTTACTTGTAGGACAATAAACGCTGAATTATACTGAATAAACGATCTGGAAAAACATTTATTTTCAACTGGAGACGTAAAAGGCTTACAGTACCACAGTGTCTAATTTTAGGTACACTGTGTTTCCCAATTTATATAAATTATCTGAGAAGAAGAATAAAGCAATTTAATTAATAGCAAGAAATGCAGTTATGGTTGTTACATCGTCTTGTAGTGTATAAAAAAACACATTAACATTGTGTTTTCAAAGCTATCTAAGGACTATAGTAAATTTGACAGGCTGGCTCATAACAAAAATTTCTAAATTAAAATATATTACTTTCGTAAATTGATATTTTCAAATTTTATAAAGAATATTATTGAATAGTATTTTAGAAATATAACTGTGTATGATGCGAAGTATGGGGAATTATTAACTAGGACAGAGACATGTTAACGAGGCTAGAAAGGAAACAGCCTTGGACTATTGAATAAGATGGCCGTCTGCATAAACTGCTATAACCTTTTAAGTCGTTCAAATAATTAATGAGTGCGTTCATATGCATTTCAATCACATTCATCTCAGAGTATCGAGATCGAAAATGGTCGTGACACTTATTAACTATGTATTTATGAACTCGCGTTACAGGATGATTTGTTTTAATAAATTAGAACGAAAGTTTATGAACTTACTTATTAATTTATTTTTAGCATACGATTAAATATATCGATTTTGTGAACAATAAGCAAGTTTTTTCAGATAACGATGTACTGAAACCTTTATAGCTTTAATAATATGAAATAATAAGGTTTCAAAATAAAATTTAAATTCAAATGATCATTGTAATATATATTATGATTAATGACCGTTTATGATATTCTGTTTTAATATGTTTATGCTTTCACAGCGATTTTTAGCACATTTCGCATAAAATCCACTTATTATGTTTTGAAAATATGTTGACGGCTTGTTATGAAGAGCTTTGCTACAAAAATCCTACATAAATTAAATCCTTTCTCCTTTGAAGTGGTCCGTGTGACTGAATCTACAACGGTGGAGATTGTGTCCAATATCTACAGGGTTCGGAGATAAAAGCGGCATACTAGATGTTTTGGGGAAACATTCTTAATATTTGAGAATAAATTTCCACGTTTGTGTCACTAATCTCGGCGTCTAGAAGTAATTCCCTTTTCCGCCCCAGCTTTGAGTTCCGTAGAATTGTGCCTGTCGACGTGTAATCAACGGTGTGTAACAAATCCCATACAAGGGATAGGAAGTCCCGTGGTCGTGCGCCAGCGGATCATGATTGCGAGGGAAAGCCTGGTTCCATCGCAAAAGGACAACGAATCCAGACTGATTATTGCATTCTCTTCGTCTGATGACTGTGTCCAGGCACAATTGCGACACAGGCTACCGGCCCTCGAATTTGGTAGACTAATCTTCCTACAAGAGTACTGTTATAAGGTTAGCAGTATAATAAACTCCTCCCCTGTTCTCTGAAGGGCTGCAGTTATCGTAAAACTCATTAAAAATTCGTCCTGATAATCTCGTAATTGTTTTCACTGTATTTAATTTGTTTCAATGTTATGTGCAAACAATTTGTAGATTTAGTAATTGATTTCACTACTCATGGAGGACTCAACAGGTACGAAAATTTAAATAAAATAAAAATGTATATTTAATGTGAAAATTAAAATACAAGAAATTACAAATATTAGAATTAAATATATATAAATAATTAAATACTAATTATAAACTCAACTAGAATAACTAATACATAAATTAGAAAATGTAATACACATAATAGAAAATACTTATTTGTAGGTACTTCAGAGACGTTTGTCCCTTTTGTCGATACCTGACATTTCTGAGAAAATTTAAATAAATTAACATGAGCAAATAAGTCAAATATTTATAAAGAAGATTTTAAAACATTATGAAACCACTACGTTTCGTCCCTTAATTTTGGGACTTCTTCAGGTGTATAAATTTAATTAAAAGATAAATTCATAATAATTAATTAAATGAGAATCGGCCAATATGAATTGCACAAACGTAGTGTTTTATAATGTTTTAAATAGCTTTTAATAAATCTCTGACTAATTGGCTGATGTTATTTCATGTATTAAAAATGTCAGAGAAATATAATTGTTGATTGAAATAATAAAATGTTCTATTATTAGATAATAATACATTGTTTGATGCCATATAATATAAAGAATACAATAATAATTTATTAATCTCGTAATATCATATAATTTGATTATATTTGCGTATTCTAATTAGATACATAAATATCAAAATTATGTGAGACTATTATATTTTATAACATTTAAATATTAATTCATAGTCTTCAATGGATATTAAATAAATTATAAGTAATTGGAGTTGAATAAATATAATAACATTAATCATATAATTTCATACAGAAATGTAAATCTAAATTTTAAATTGATTGACAATGGCATGAAAAGAATTATAGCATTTTTTGTCGTTTATTGTATTGTATCACCTCTTTTAAAGAGAAAAATGATGTAAAGTAAGTGCGAAATAAGAACTGAAAATAATTATAGGATTATTTGTCGTTTATTCTATTGTATCGTCTGTGGTAAAGATAAAAAAAAGTATTACAAGTGCGAAATAAGATCTGTAACAATCTGTCGAAGGGAAGAAACCAAAATGTGAGGTAGTGGTTCGATAATCAGAGAATAAAGTAAACGTCAAGAACGAGATGTGACGCGAAATCAACGGAGATTAAAGAATGGGGTCGTGGAAATGTAAGAAGAAGAGTAATAAAGATTCTGGTGTGAAAATACGGATAGCTGTCTCTCTAACGCCTAGACAATTTTACGTCCATGACATGTGTGTTCAGACTTCTATGGATTATCCCCCTTATTTTCCTGAACACGAACAGATTTTATATCTATAAGTTAGGAAAAACGAATTTCCCTTATTAGGGCAGTTCACATATAACCACGAACCACGGGTGAATTTTTTTAAGTAACTGATTTAAATAATAACGTGAATATGTTTTATTTTAAGGTAAATAAATTGTGAGCGTGACAGACGATGCGTCACGATATTACATTTACGTGGCTGTTCGCAGTCGCCAACCATTCCTACACGATGGTTGTTATTGGTCTGGAACCCTGTATAACCCCCGATTCCTTCACATTAAACCACACGTGGTGGTAGTATAATCGTTGAAAAATCTACGCATTCATTGCGTAGTTAGTTATAAATGAAGCCATAACCATATAAAACATATTCGTCCTCCAGGCTTGAGACTTTACTTAAAATTAATTTTGTCTTTTGTTGCGGCTGTCGTTATTACGTAGCCATGGCGGCTAATAGACTGTAAAGTAAAAGAAAATAGACTTCAGTTGACTTGTCATTGGAGAAATGGCCATCACGATGTTATGACGACTATCGTCATAACCTCTAAACGGAAGAAGCGTAAAAGTTGTAAGCGTGAGAGAGACCTTCAGGGTCTTTCCTCTCACCTTTCAGTCATGATCAATGGTCGTAATTCATAGTAATAGTAGCAAGTAGGACTCGGGGATACAATGTTCCACAGGCTGTTATTTTACCGTTACAGGAGCGTCTCTTCATGAAAATGCTGTATTCGAATTGCTGTTTTGAGAGGTGTATGTTCCGGGGTCACAGACCTTGGGCATACTGTAAGAGTTGTTCGCTATTCTCACTGGAATAGTCGGCCAGCTGCCTCCTAAACTGGTCGAGGCACGGAGAAGGGAATGCTGCGTCCCCACAGCAAACTCCTCTCCCGCTATCGGAAGGGCGTGGGACAAGTACCCAATGCCCGACCTACCCGATGCAGGTTTTTCTAAGGTTTTCCCTCCATTTCTTTAGGCGAATGCCGGGTAGGATTCTTAAAATATAGCCCGGGGGCCCTGGTTAACCCTTGGCTACCTTCCTCTACCCTCCCGCATCCCCCCTTTCAAATCCCTTCCTATGCTATTAAAGGGGAGTTACCCAAAGTGGATCACCCTCATGTACCCTGTTGCCCAAAAAAAAAGTAATTCGCTAAGTAATACGCATTTACTTAATCAGTTCTCCTCTTCACTTGAAGAATTAATGTATAACAATAAGACTTACTACAATATTGTAAAAGAGAGCGTAAAATTCGAGAAAATGTGATTTAACTAATTTTTTATATAAGATAAGTATTTATAATCAGTGTATTCTGTTTGTGCTTGCATCACAATTATTTCTCAAATAATATGAGACCCGGGCTACTAAAGAACAATTAAGGGTAATTAATTTCAATTACAATTATTGAAACAGCTAAATCTTTCGAATCTGATTATAAGCTTTTAAAACATTCCAATCTAGTAAGATCTGAAGCAATGCACCGGGGGTGAGAATTAGTTCATATCTTTCAATTAAACTGAAATTAGGAAGAATCTGAAAGGCGCAATGCGTAGGCCATAATCATTAATATTTTCAGGAAGTAACAACGGAATTATCCAAAACACAAACGCAAATAACGAGCTAATTCGGATTAAACTGTATAGAGAGAAAAGATGAAACTGAGCAATTTTTGTACTAAAAATACAGAAGTGATGGTTAAAGTGGGACAAGAATGTGCTGACCATTCATTGAAATTTGTCCCAGAAGAATCCAAAAGATATTATGGAAGATAATTAAGTATAAAGGCTGGAAAAGTGAGTAAAAATAACATGAATAAATTTTTTTTATGGGACAAGGAACCAAAAAAATAATTCGCGTACACCAGGATTCTCAGGATCAAAATATATGGTATTTTTGTTTTGAAGTTTGTCAGTAAGTGTCATGAATAAATTTTCCGATATATTCTTTTGGGTTTCCAAATAACTGTGAGATGTGCGGAAAAATTTTGGCTGAGCATGAGAGAAAAAATTATCTGTGTTGAAGGAATATTGAAATCATCGCTTGTTCGTCTTATAATAGAGGAAATAATCAGTCACGTCATTAGGAGACGAGCGAGCACTCATTATACTATCAGAGGACGGTGGCTGGACTGTTTCTGCTTTCGAATCTGAGTGTATGATGACATCAGGATGTAAGGGTAAATCCTATACTTAAATACTGAAAAAAAATGCGTTGATTTTTAATGAAAACCTGTGATAAGTGAAGAGTTTTTTTTCTTTTTGTCTCGCAGGAGTGTCTTGCATTTAGTGACCGTCACTTGGTGCTTGCTGTTTGCCTTGGAGATTCGCCGGATGCTTGGGGAGGACTCCATTTTCCGCCCTTCGAAGTCGTGTGCGTCTTTTGGCTGAAATTGAAAGCGTTCCAGGCCAAGGCGAGAGAAGAGGTGATGGCTGATGAGTAGTGAAAGGATCGCTTCCGTGACGGAGCCGTTGCACACGCCAAAACCAGAACCGATCCGTGTTTCCGGGGGCGAACTTCCAAAAATTATTCACGAGCTGGTGCTCTCATATACGCAATTAGTTTATGTCACTCGGTGTAAAAATGTTCCGTTTCCTTTCTTAAATCAGCGTTTAATAATCAAGTTAGTAAAATATAATAATAAAATATATTATCGTGGATGTTGATTATATTCGCAAATTTACTATTATCTGAGAGTATTACAAATCTCGTTTTTTAATCTTTGGTTGACTCATATGTTTTGAATTAAATGTCTTTGGGAAGAAAAAAGTCCATCTTTGATTATAATTTCACTGCTAGCGAAGTTTGATACGTTTCTTTCTATTGCCTGATTTATTTAACAAATTAAGATCAACATATTGATGAAGGAGCGGATTGAATAAATATCATGGAAAAACTGAAGGAAATTTTTCAGGTACGAAAAGCGGAAACAGAATGAGTTTTTTTTATTTAAGACTGAGTTAATTACATTCATTAATTGATGAGCCTCGCAAATTTCTTCGGCGGGAAATTTTTTTTATGGCGTGACTAGTGGCAAGCGTGACTGATTCGTGAGTAACGGTTTCATTCAAAATTCTAGGCAAATGCAACGAGCAAGTTGTCTGTTGTCAGCCATCTTGAGTGGTCGGTGTTTCTCCATCCGCAAAAATCAACAAAACCAAATAAAGCAGAGCGATAATTTATTGTAATGCCTTGAAGGAAAGGCATTGTTTCAGATTAATGGTCTTGGCCGTCAGAGGAAGTTGTAATGTTGTGTACTTAGGATTGGTATTGAGGAGTCAGGGCAAGGCACATGCGGGTGGCCTGTCGCAAGATAAATCTGTTAAGGCAGGCATTGTTTCTGATTATTGGCCTGGACAGTTTACTTGTTTACTTAGGGTTGAGGATGCAATTGGGGCGGTCTGGAGAATTTAGAACAGCACACGTGCGTGCGGGGGTGAGAAGACAAGTCCAAAGTAATTAATGGTGAAAAGACAAATTAGACCTGTCTCGATTGTCGGCTTTGGGACAAGACAGAGTGGCTAGATATTTGCTAACTAAGGAACTGCAGCTGCAGAATGTAAATATCGGGATAATGGAGGAAACTGTCATCGGGCAGTTGCGACGTAGTTTTGGAACAAAGGAAAAAGGAAGGGACTGTGATATATAAGCCAGAGCGGCTTTTGAAAAAGTTAGTTGAGTGTTGGAATTAGAGTTGTGGAGGCGTACGGCGAGCACCGAGAATGGAGAAATTTTGCAGCCTGCGAGAGAAATAGCAAAATATTCAACGATAAACATCTTTGCATGCTGAAGTCTAATCTGTTGAAATATCAATATTAGACCACTGTCTTCGAGTAGTTTTCACCACGAGCAAGTGAGATGTCCTTCACCAACGGAGAACCAGCTTTCATCAAACCAACAGTGTGTGTTAGAGTCAGTGTTTAAAACGTCCAGTCTATAAAGTGTGTGTGTACGAGCGAGCCAAATTTTCGTGAGTAATCGTAAGTTGAAATTTTATGGTATTAATATGTGTAAACCAAATTAAAAGATACAGTCAGATATCGTTCTTTTCTTTTGTGTTAATAAAATAAACCTTTTAAATTTAGAATCAATCTTGTAGAATAAGTTCGTCGATCATTAATTTTGTCTATGTTTAGACGAATAAATATTTCTTTTTAATTTAAAATAAATTGAATGTTCTTTGATTATTTAAATGTTCTGTCCGTTATCAAACCCAGTAAAGACCCATGAGTGATTGAGATCCTTTTTATAATTTTAAATTGTATAAATTGATAATTTTTGAAAAATAAATTTTGTTTGTTTTAAAGTTGATAATTGTTCATTTAAAAGCCCATCATATTCGATTATTACAATATATATATATATATATATTAACAAGTGCTCTGCAAACTGAGTTGAAGTTAGGCCCTTAGGACTTTGCGCCATCTTCCAAAACCATTTATTATTATACAATGAATTAAATGCGTGTTTCACGTTCACGGAACATTATTTCATTCTCGAGAAATTGAAAATAAAATTCTACGGTGTTGTGATAGAAAAAACCGTAGAATTATCCTTCGTAAAATTCTCGAGATGCTTGGCGTCTCTGATGGACTGCTGCATAATACCCTAGTCGAATTTCTTTCTATTTCAAAAGCTGCGTGAAGTAATTGGTGCATCGTTTCTCGCCGGGAGAAAAAGGAAGATATTTTAAAAATCGTGGTACGAAAAAATTGGAGCCTTATACTAAGCAAATCTTGCGTTGATTTTGGATTATTGACTAAACGAGGATCTACTATTACACCCCATGAAAGAAATAACATCCGAAAACACACAGGGTGGGCGAAGGTGGAAACGCGAAGGCTGATTGCTGGTTGGAAAATTGATGACAACTGTTAAAACAATCACTGGCTCATACGGAGCAACGTTACTGGGATGTTTTCATAGTGAATTTAAGAATGAGCAATGAAAGGTGAAGTACACTCAAATTATCTTAAAATAGTCAAAATATAATATATATAAGAAATTCAAAAACACTCATGTTTATTTAGGTAGTCTAAAATAGTCCTGGTACCTTAATACGGTCCACAAAATCTGGCACTCTAAGAATAAAAAATAAATTCCGTACCTTAAGAGAGTCAAAAATACTTCCGGTACCTTAAGAGTGTCAATAAAATGTCGGAAACTGGAGAGTTAAAAAGAAAACCCAACATATATGGCATATTGATAAGGTGAAAAAACACGCCCGGCACGTTTCACAATGTGAAAAATGATACACAGTTATGCTTTGGTCACTTATAATATTTTATAAGTATCCACCTCCCATTCCAACACCATTTTGAAGGAGTTAAAGGTTTAACTACATCGAGAGTGTCAGTGTTAATCCAGCGGCACCGAAAACTACTTGTTGGACGCTACTATCAGTTTTATCCCCACTTCTTGCAACTGTCACCCACGTCCAACCTTGCTGATGGTGTCATCGTTTGTTTACGGATCGTAACGTGTTTGGTTGAAATTACTCAACCAACGGTTTAAGAATAATATAAATTAATTAGTGAAGTGAAGTGTATTTTTATTATTATTTTCCCACTAAAAATAAGTTTATGTCTATATTCTTCTTTAGTGAAGTTAAGTGAAGAGTGGACAAATGTTCAGTACAAATTTCTAAGACATATTTTATTATTTTTATTTTATTTTCTTCTTTCAAAATGGTTTTATTTATTTATTTGTTATGCTTTTGTTTATATATTTGTTTTAAACTGCCACCGGGAACAATCACAATCACAGCTAATATATGCATACATACATCCTAAGAGTGTATGCCGAACGATGCGTCAATCGCGCCCCCTTTAAACAGCCACCCCGAGGGGTTGAACATAAACTTCACCGTGCCGAAATACAAAATTTAACTCATCGAATCTCATAACCTCGGATTCGACACCAATATCAGCCGCATTATTTTTATGTCATCCCCTTCCAACCCTCAACCTGAGCGGCTCTGTAAACTATTTATTTCACGTTAATTTTTTAAAATATCACCTCGTATCACATAAAGGTGTTAAGTGTCTTACCTCCACAGTGTTTGTACCTGGATCGTAAGAAACACGTTAACCACGTTGGGCTGAAATTGCTCCACGCATTAATTAATAACGTAATTTACTTCAGAATCTATATATATAAAAATGAATTGCTGTTCGTTAGTCTCACTAAAACTCGTGAACGGCTGAACGGATTTATCTTATCTTAGTCTTGAAATGTTCCCCCAGAACCGGGGGTGGAAATATTTAAACGTACTAAAACAGCCGATATTTGAGTCGGATAAATATTTTTAGGGGTCAAAGATATTGATAGTGTTTCTACCAATGTTATCTGAATACAATTTTCATCCCCTACGCCCTGTGAAAAGGACACCCTTCGGGTTTGGGGTGGAGATGCTTTACAGTAAAATAACGCGAATACAACCGAGATTGGAGTCAAATCAAAGGTTATGGAAGTCACTGTGTTTAGTTACGACATTCAAATTGGCATTTACCCCTCAGATGCAGCGATAGCGGGGTGCAAATTTTGGAACATGCAAACACGGCTGATGTTTGCGTTGAAGAAATATTTTTCAGAGTTAATTATAATGATTAGGGTTCGAGTAGCGTTACATAAAAATTGCGCA
Source organism: Zhengitettix transpicula (assembly GCA_037074705.1). NCBI lineage: Eukaryota > Metazoa > Arthropoda > Insecta > Orthoptera > Tetrigidae > Zhengitettix > Zhengitettix transpicula. Next base: position 226,560,881 of record CM073590.1, on the reverse strand, counting down.
AAAGCAGCCGAAATTGGAGTCATATCGGGGGTTATAGATAAATGACATCTCGGGCAACGCCGGGCACCCAGCTAGTAATGTATAATAATATAAAAAATGTAAGTATTTCATTATTAAAACGCTTTATTTCTTAAATAACGACAGTCCAGCAAACGCGATTCGGCAGAAAGACCCTCTGGAAAACGATTTTCTAGCAATCTACCCATCGGCACGAAAACGTCAATCGGGAGAAAACGTCTTCCGTGGAATCTGTATGTATTAACAATAGATTATTATTATATGTCTGTGTCCAGGTTGTCAATAAAACAGTCAACTGTATGCAATTGCGACTAATTCCTTTGTAATTCTGTGAAACAGAGATTACATAGGTGATTTTTTTCTAAATCATTTGGCAAAGATATTCCTTGGTGCGAGTTGTGAATATTAACGTTCCTTTCTTTCAAACTTAAAGATTGAAAATATATGTAAAAGTGTTAATAATGAGGACATGAAGACTTATCTAGACAGATTTTTTTTTACATATTAATGGTATGTTCTTTATTAAAATGCAGGTGTTCCGAGTGTTTGTGGTTCACTCCAAACTGAAGACTTTCGGACTGTGGAAAGGCTCCTTCGATACGGCGCCCGGGAAATTGCCAGAGTGCAGAAATCACGATGTCGAAACCTCCAAATGAGATTCGCTATTGGAAATAAGACAAAGAAGCGAGATATACCATTAGAATCAAAGGTTACGCTGACGAAAAGTGCTTGAAGGAAAATTAAATTTCGAATAGAAACTCGCACTTACGTCGCAAATACTTTCTAAAAACCCAGTCGTCTGGCAAGTGGCATCCATTCTAAAGCGAAGTGCTGACGATAAATCTGATAAGAAAACGAGTACTTAAATTGTACCTTACAATTATGTTTGAAATATGTTAGAGGGAAATAAATATACAACCTGATTATAAAGGAAGGTTAACGATCAAAAGCAGATGTAGACGTGAAAATTTAGGAATCTAGATTTATTAGAGACGAATACTGAAGCGAAAGCACCTGATATAATAAATTAATTCATCTGTATGGAATATGAATTACTACTATGGAACGTCATACTCGTATCTATAGGAAACAGGATTTTTGGAAATCAGAGGTGATCGTTTGATGACCTCAACAATATCAGACTGAAAATATGAGAAATATGATTCTTAAGAGGGACAAATTTCTGAATGCGTTATCCAAGTATAGAAAAAATAGTATGTGTTATATACTAAGGAGGAAGAAGGGAAACGTAATAAGATAATGTAATGTATGCTGCAAATTGTTATTTATGTTAGTAGAAAAACATAAAAATTGTAATTTGAGTATGGTAGAAAAAACCCGCTGGCTAAAACTGTCTTCACTCAATTTCATAAAAACTGGTGAGTACAGATATTTATTTAAATTATTCTGGAGAAGGAATTGTTTCGACACTAAACTCTTGGTAAACATTTCATTTTAGTAGCGTCAGTGTTTGGAACATTTACCTGTTTACGTTCCCCTCCCCGACCTAACCCGGTGGCAGCTAACTTCAAATCAGGATGATGACTGACGGTATATTAAAAAATCTGGAATTCTCCTTCACATAAAATAAGAGTGCCTAAACATCACGCCTAATTAAATTTGAAAAATAATAGCTGACTTAATAAAGTCTAAAGATAATCCAGGTACCTTAAAGGAGAAAAAAATACAACCTTTAACTAAAAAATTATAGCTGCTACACTAAAAAAATAAAAAAATACTCCCGGTCAAAAATACTCCGCGTAGCTTTTTCTAAACTACGTCCATCTACACGACGAATAACATAAAATTTCGTTAATGTGAGAATTAAACACAGCGACTCCTTTAACCCAGAAATAGATACCAATCTTTCACCACCACTCGTACGGTAATGGTTCTACCCGCCCTTGCCTTTTAAGGTTGAAATTAAACACTTCAATAATAACTCTAGTAAATTCAGCGATCCCGAAAACGTTTGATACGACGCTAATAATTGAAGTTTAGGAATGTTTTTTAAATGTCACCGCCTCCACCTCGATTTATAGGTGTGTCTTGTCCCTCCGTGTTTGTTCCTGGATCGTAAGTAACATGTGAACAAAGTTACGTAGAAATTGCTCTGCTTCTTTAAGATTGCATACGAGAATTTTTTATCACCCCCTTCCACCCTCACTCCAAGGGTTTCAACTACATTATAATCATCATATGGAAAATGTCAAAATTAAACTCAGTGGCTTCCATAACCCCAGATCGAACACCAGTCTCAGTTGTTAACTGATTGCCTTTTTATAATGGTATTTCACCCACATCCTCCTCTACCTAGGGGCTGAAGTACAGCTTAACACGATAGTGAATGTCAGAATTAAACTTATTGACTTATATAACCCTGGATTTAACACCAATCTTGGATGTTCCGCGTTATTTTAATGTAAGCCCCCTCCACCCTTTCCCTTAGTGGTGGTGCCTTCCAATGCTGTAAGGGGTTGAAATTATACACTAAAAACATATGGATAATCCTAAATCGAATTATTGGACGCTAAAAACGGCCACGTGTTCGCATGTTTTTAAATTTCACCCCCGTTTACCCCTTGGGAGTTTCCTAATGCTTCGAAAGACCGACGGAAACGTGCGCGGCGATGCGCACAATGGCTCGCCAAAGTTACAGCGCAATAGGATGAATGCTTTAGGAGTGCACAGGGGACACACAGACATGAATTTTTATATACATAGATAAATAATTTATGACTTAATGTCAAATTTTAAGAACACTATGTCTATATAAATTTAAAACTAGTACTTCAAATTTGTATCAATACTAGTTGGGAAACTTCAGACACGTGTTCTGAAGAAATGTTTAAAATGGTTATTAGCATTTCAGGCTCGTTGTTCATTTTATTTCTATACGATTGCGGCACTTGCAAGGCGTCCCACCGTCAAGCTATTAGCTAAGAATCCTTGACACTTGGACGAACACGTAATTTGTATTCTCCGTTCAGGTTCAGACTTGGCTGTTGGTGAATCTTGATACTTAGCATCGGTATTCGAGACGCAGACGTCTCAAAGTACCTCCGGGTCATCGTGAAAGCTTTGGCGTCCACATCCTCCACTTTACTTTCCTTCAATGAAGAACGACTGTTGTAATCGTTTTGGGTTTAGTCACTGTTGCACCTCAAGCTCCTCACGAGAGACGATTGGACGATAACTGATTCAGTCAATACATTATCAAAATAACAGTGGAAGAGGACAATGGTTGTGGAAAAGGAACTTCGGTTCAAAAGCTGTAAAATAAACACGAGAGCAGAGAAACTCATGTGACACCAATGACGGTAGAACCATAAATCAAAAATCAAAGAAGCTCGTTCTGTTCTTTGCTACCTTAAAATTTCAAATTCACGAAAATAAGAACGAGGACCAATTAATTTGCATCAGGAGTGGTCGTTATCACGTTTAAATCTATATTGTTTAATTAAGACTATGTGTTGAATAAAGGCATCTTCAGCAGAGAACTTGTTCAGCTGTATGAATCTTGGATAACGAAGAAATTATACAGGCACAACGTCGAATATATAATTACGAGTATTTCCGAAACCAGTTTAGTGAATTTACTGTAACTGGTATGATCAGATCTTTCAAGTTAAGATCTGCTCAAAATAAAACGACGTATGAAAAAAAGTATAAAATACTCAGAAAAGTATTTTTTTTAAAAAAAAACCGGAGGGTCACCCAGATTGTGACCACTTCCGTCAAACATCATAGGAAGGGAAAGAAAGCGGAAAAAACCGGGAAGGGGCTTCAGAAGGGAAAACAATGTAGGCAAGGGTTAACTAGGGTCACCCTTAACTAAACTCAAGAAACAGTACTTTCACAATTTGTTAAAAATGACAAAAATCAAAATCCGAATAAATACACTCAATTATACTTGGTAGTGGAAACCAAAAAGGGTGTTTCGGACTATCCCGAAATCTCGTAGAACCACGGGCGACGACATTTCGAGGTAGAAGTAGGTTTGGTCCCAGCGTTCCGTAAATGACAATTTTGGTCATTACAATATAGAATACAGTTAACTAGTAATTGGTTAGAATAGGAAACATATCAAATTACAAATATAAATTAATTAGTGGGTAAAGGATGGAAACTCAATTATAATTTAATTTTACTTAAATATTTGAACTACTACATCAGTCAACAACTGTACTGTTTATGATTACTTACATGAATTTATGAATATTTATTACGAAATACACTTAAATTTGGCAATATTCAAGGTGATATTTGCTGCGCCACGTCATTTGCATTATTAAATAATGTATACCATGTTGGTTTTGAAGAAAAATATCACTAAAAAAATTAGTGATTATTATTTGAGTAATCCAATAATTTTGGTAATTATAAAGATAAAATGCTGAAGGACATAAGTATTTATCATGTTTAAATGCCAGCGGGTCTTATAGAACCTGGAAACAAAATGGTAGTCAATTTCAAGCCTTCGTAAGTGTCCTCATGTCAACCATTACTCCGTTGATTGCACAAGAACGTTTTAAAATTCATGAACAACATTTTAAAAATATATTTTGGGTCAAAGTAACGCAGTTATTGTCATAATTCAGCTTTGCCGACCTCCTCAGGTCAGCGTCACTGCCTCGCATCACTGAGGACCCGGGTTCGAATGGACTTTGTGTGTGTGTGTGTGTTTCAATACTGAGAAACTCCCCGACAAGATAAGTGCCACAGTGTATAATGAAGTTAGCAGATGATGCGACTATGAATTAAATTAAAAAGCGTCACAAAAACTTATTTCATAAAGCAACGTCTTCTCTTGACAGTAAAGGCGTACTAAAACAATAAACTTATTTTCCCATTCCAGAACGGCGTTTTTCTTTCCTGGAAAAACAGCAGTATCCGTATGAATTAATGCCCAGAGGTTCAAGTACTGATTTCCCTTCCGAAAAAAGAAGTAATTATATGGATGGATGTTGTCAGACGGGTTTCCTGGTGAAACTTCACAAGTCGAGGGAAGATAACGAAATAGAGAAGTTCTGGACAATGGAAAACGAAACTGTTAACGAGTGACCTAAATAAAGACAAAGCCAAGAGAAGCCGAATATATAGATAAAGATCTCATTTTATGGTAAATAAGTTTACAGTTCTTTGTCGATTCAGTTAACTTCTGAAGGCAAGAGTTTTCAGTCAGCCGTATAATTTTTTGGGGTGTGTTGTCACAAACCACTAAATATGAGTTTCAAGTGTCGCCAACCGTCATAATATATTAACCTGAAATTTCATGAAACTCCGTAATTTGAATTAATTAATTAATTCATTAAACTACATATGGACCTAAGTTCTGGGGAAGTCAGTGTACAGGATAAACTTATAAATACATTTAAAGCAATTATGCACATATAAAATAAACTTCAGTCCAATTTGTGTCCATTACACTCTTTCACTATCACTCCAGTTTTTTTAGAGTATCTCTGAACCTTGGACCAGTAATAGGAAATGCATCAAAATCTGGTGCAGGTAATTTATTCCAATCTGAAATCGTTCCCGTTTGCCCAAATCCTTTTTTTTTGTATTCGAGAATTTATTTTAAATTTTAAGTACAAGAAGAGAAATCCACACAACATGCAGATGTGCAGAGAATGGAGTAAAAATAACAAGCAGAAAGGCAGGAAAACGATTAGAAAGTACAGAATAAAATGGAACGATGGTAGACAATAGGATAGAGTTAATGGGAAAGTGAGTTTTAAGCCCAAGTTGTGTCAGACGCATGCCATAAATATAAAAAAAAATTGGACCGGAATAAACCAGAGTTTCAACTTAATAACACAAATTTTTTATCTTAAATAAGGCACGCAAAAGACGAAAATATTTGACTCATAATTAAATTTTTGAAAGTAAAATTAACTTTGAACTCTGTACTTGGATGACTAGATACTTCGAAGGTAGCGTGGCTGAAAAATTAAATATTATAAGTTGAAAAGCATAAATAAATATATGAATGTTTTTGAATTAATAGTACTGCGAAATGGTCTTGAAGTAATCAATTAATCACCCAAATATTATGTGAGGAGAATTTATAATTAAAGTGTATATGATATGAGCCGTCAGTGAAATCCAAGGAGGAGGTTTTGGGGGGGTTATTTAAATACTTGAGATAAACTAGCTTAAAAATCGTATGTGAAGGTGAGCGACACGTAAACTAAGAACGATGTTGCTCGGTTCAAGTATTTGAATGCGGAAATGTTGGAACGGAACGGGATAAGTTATTACGATTGATGAACGTAAAAATTGTCCGTGTGTACCTGAGGCACTTACAGATGAGAAACAAGCTCAGCCTTTCCCCCTCTTGTCTCATATTAATTACCTCCGAAACATAATTCTTCTGTTGACTTGAACAAAGGCTGTGCGGCGTTGCATAACTTTCGGTGATAAAAGCCGAACTTGTGGTACAGGTTCCACGCCATTAAGGAAATGAAGATGATCTGACCTTGCTTTTACTTTTGTACGGTGTTTATACGAGAGTGGGCAGTGAAAGTAAAAAGAAGCAGTGAATCAGAATGACAACGCTGCCAACATACAAGGAATACAACGTACTCCGTAGCCTCAGAAATGTGGAAATTGGTTGAGCAAGAACCCAACACAAACGTTTTAGGTAGCCGAAACTACATCCAACTTCAGGTACGGATTATCCGATGACTCAGAATCAAGTCACCCTTATGACGTCACGTATACTAATTTTTCCGATTAAAATTGCGAATCTACAAGAATTTTATTTCAATTATTCACCATTAGGAAAAAAAATTAAATAAAAATTTTCGTCAAGGATATTGAAAAACACTCGTTTCTGAAAGATAGGTTTGGGGGTTTAGAAGTGTTTACCTCTAAAAATACTAACGACTCTTCCTAAGAATACTTAAAGATAGATGAGACATTTTAGATAGATTCCTTTAAGAAAGCAGAGAAAATATAAGAACTATATTAGACAATTTATGGAATGTCTAATTACGTAATAGCGAAATGTTGTGGAGAGGAATATAATTATCAGATTCATTCTAAAAAAATTATACTTTTTATTTAAACAGATCAACCGAATTACAACAATTATTATGGCTGTAATATGGTTACTAGGTATAAATTAAACAGTCGTAAAATTAAAATGTTAACAGTATTATTTTACGTTAGTGGAGTGACGTGAAATGCCTTAAATAAAATGAAAAATACTAGTGAGTGAAGATTTTTATTTTCAGGGTAAAGGACAAAGGCAAAATATTTTTGTTTTTTATGTTATACTTTAATTTAAATTTATATATAATTTTAAATTTTAATTATAGTTGCCGTCTTGTCTAAGCTTAATTACAGTTTATAAGTTGGTTTATTCAGTTTTTCGTAAAATGGATAAATTCAACATTAAATCAGAGGCATGTGCAGAGAATTCTGGAGAACCGCTTTCGTCGTAAATCAGTGATGCTGTAAGGAAAGAGAAAACGGAGTCGTGGCTGTCCAAAATAACGCATTGACATGTCAATGAACAACAACAAAAGTCTTGTTAGTGGCACATTTCCTACGTGCTGTTATTTTATGCTTTTGACGACTAATAAATATTTGTTTCACATGAATAAGTTTACACGTGAGTGGTTCGTGATAGGTTTTGTAAAGGGGTTAGACGAAGCCAGTCTTTCTATGGGAAATGGTTTGCCACTTCTGTATCATCTTCAATTATAAAAGCCACTCTTCGGTGTTACGTATTAGAAATGTGAAATTTGTATAATATGAGTGAAAGGTAGAGGATTCTTTGGACAAGAATTTGCTGACGTTTCTGGTTACGTGTGTCTCATTTCCCACACGTCATTTCCTTCACAAAACGATTATGGTAAACAATTCTAACTGCACTACATCAGAACCCTGATTCTCTTTCAGTGGCTTAATGATCTGATATAAACCTTACATACCACTTTTCACTTTACCACCAACACGAAGCACACGGCCTATGGAAACACTGTACGACCTCTGGGTGTTTAAAGGTGTTTCAGGTTTGGTCTTTTATTTAATCTCAGCCAACAGATTATTTGCCTCCAGGGGGTTGGAAGAGGCCTGCGAGGACTATTCTCTCACAGGCAATACCTGCGAGGGATGTTCTCTCGCAGGCAGAACCTTTTAGGAGAGATACGAAGGGGCTACCTTTGGGGATGCCTTTGCCTCTCCGTTTTTGAACTAAGGTTCCCACAAGCCGAGGCACCTCGGCCTGTTCTGAGAGGTGTATGTTCCGGGGTCACAAACCTTGGGCATACGGTAAGAGTTGTCCGCTATTCCCATTGGAATAGTCGACCAGCTGCCTCCTAAACTGGTCGAGGTACGGAGAAGGGAATGCTGCGTCCCCACAGAAAACTCCTCTCCCGATATCGGAAGGGCGTGGGACAAGTACCCAATGCCCGACCTACCCGATGCAGGTTTTCCTAGGGTTTTCCCTGCATTTCTTTAGGCGAATGCCGGGTAGGATCCTTAAACTATAGCCCGGGGGCCCTAGTTAACCCTTGGCTACCTTCCTCTACCCTTCCGCATCCCCCCTTTCAAATCCCTTCCTATGCTATTAAAGGGGAGTTACCCAAAGTGGATCACCCTCATGTAGCCTGTTGCCCTAAAAAAATAAAAAATTATTTGCCTCCCCTACATAAACGAGGTCCATAGAACTTGCAATAATAACATCGCGACTCAAGTGTACCTCCAACCCGCATTCGGTGTACGACTTCTAATGCTCTGAAGAAGCTTTCTTGAAGATCTCTCAAAATGATTCAGATCAGACCCCTATCGAGAACCCACCAGCAGGTGTTCAGCGAAGTTGCCTGCCTGCAGAGATCCTCCCATTGTCCACGTTCAATGGAAACCCATTAGATTAGTCTCGGGACGGAGAAACACAACAACGGTTTCTTATCCAGTTTTAGGAAATCTGTGAAATGTAAAATACAGTTAATAATCCGTCAATTGATTGAGAATGAGAAATGGGACGCGAGTTTCATTTTCGGTTTTATGTCATATACTTCTGAAGGTTACAAATGTACAACAGGACGACTATGCGCATGGTTTGGGACAGTATTGTGTCTAATATTCTCTCCAGGGTCTACTTAGTTCAGCCCAGCGCAAGACCATTTGGCTGGGCCAGCTTAAGCACGAGTCTCGCCGAAACTCAGGTTCCTTCCTCTATTTATTAAGCGATTGGAGATTTGTTCAGCTCTACACTTTTCTCATTTAGCTAGAACACAATGAAAAAAACACTAGGAAAAAGACTACAAATGGTTTCCGCACCATCGTCTACAAACGAGATGCCTTCAAGAAACACGAATACAACAACCAAGTCACCTTCTTCTCGACTACAGCGAACATCTGACTTGTTTTTATCGTCACCAGAGAGGAATGACGTAGAACTAAACGGTGTATTAGTGATGTTCTTACTATTTAAGACAACATATAAATAAACAACAGCCAATTTGAAGTCAGAAAAATGATATTTATTTATTCGCGACCTCTTCATGGCCGACCACGGCAGTCAGCGGAGAACGACCTGACTGGAAAAACTTTTGTTAAACTTCATACCTGAAGAGGTCGCAAATTAGCGACGAAACGTAGAATAATTTTCTATAAATAAATGTCACTTTCTGACTTCAAATTGGCTATAGTTTATTTATTCACAGGAGTATTCGTCTTTACGTCAGGTAATTGAGCAACCTTGAACCTCCTAATACAGCGCATCTTGGTCAATTATCAGTCTGTAATTAAGCAAGAGAAGCTGTAATCATAATAAACATGCATGTAAATTTGTTTTGGACTCTAATTGTTAGTGTTAGCTTATAGAACTATAATTACAATTTTGATTGGTGATTTAAATAAATCAAATAAAAATATTTAAAAGCTTATATTTGAATATATGAAGAGAAATTAGACTTTAATAAACCAGTACTGCATTTATTAATAACATAATAATTTCTACATATTGCATACGAAACTCACATGAACTTTAAAATACATTATTCTTAATCAATTGATAAATTCTAATTGGTTTTACTATTATTAATCATATATGTATATAATTATTTATATATATAAATATTATCACTTATTTTTTCTATATTTGCCTATAATTCTTATTATTAATTTTCAATCAGACGTAAATGTTTAATTTCAACAATTGGTTTTAATCCAACATGGAGAATGAAATTATTTACATTCATTCTAATGTAAAGTTAAGAATATGAATAGCTTTTTTAACATACTTATCAATATTTTCCTCGTAACTCGCTGTAGAATCAATATTTCCTACCCCAACCCTTCTATCTTTAATACATTAACAGAATCCGCGTTATTATCATAATTATTATAGTAACTATTATTCAATTTTGGCTTTAAAAACGCGTGTTGGTTCACAGACATATATTTTTAAAATATATATATTTAAAGTTCACATTGCTTCATACAAATATTATTCTGAGAGGTTTGTTAATTAATTAAATCACCAGCAAATATTACGATATTAACATTAAAATATCACAAGCACACTTTTACAGTGAAAATATAAAATTTTGAAGTAGACAATACAGTGATTAAGTCAGTTAATAATAGTTCAAACTGTTTTAACGAAGGTTCAACTGATATGAAAAATTTAAGTGAAATGTTATGATCAGAGGAACGACGCGGTTGATCAAAATAAGTAAAATTGACTATTTGAGGACTTTTTGTAGTTTATTTAAGATGGTCTGAGTATAGAAGGAAGTAGACATCGCCTACTTTCGGCTCATGTGGATATTCTTTGTTTCCAGGCATAAGGAGCCCGCTGTGGGCTTCACCCGAGTGGTCAGTGTTTGCCTTCTTACGTCGGTTGGTTCTGCAGGAGGTCACTTCAGTTTCGCGTGTAGTCCTCCCATTCCATTACAACAGCCGTGGTCCTGGAGAGGGGGGCACCTTCACTTTTCATTGAGGGAATCCCTCCTGTGGGTATAAAAGCTCAGGCAGCAGCCACCAGCGCATCACATCGGCCACCATGAAGGTGAGTACAACAAGTCCGAAGACGTTCAACACACTCAGACACACACATCATGCACATTCACGATCACGAGGGATGTTCTTACCAACTACAGTCACACTGTCACGATTACGATGAACTGAGAGATTCCGTATTGCACTTGATAAAGCGATCCAGATATTTTTAATATTTGTCAGCGACTGGAATCATATTTTTTTTATCATCCTATAAACGCACCGGATGTGCTTTTGCTGTCATATTTTTGAACACGTTAAGTGTTTCACATCTGCAAACACTTCATTACTAACAAATTTTGGTAGTGAAGCCTAAGTCGATGAACTTTGTCGCCTTCCAGCCGTGGGTTTAAGCTCCGTGATATCATATTTTGAATAACTTTTCTACGGTTCACCATCATAATAAAATATTGATTTTTAAATGTCCATGAATATTATTTTATTAATTTTTAATAATATTAAATTTAGACGAAGTAGCAGCAGCTGTTAGAATTATTGGCAATAGGGCTACAGAGCCTTGGGATGCCAATTAGGTTTATTTAATGAATACAAGGAATAAAAAGTAAAATTAGGTATTAAAATTGAATACCAGGGAATTCGATAGTGTTTGTTTTGATTTCATATAACTCTATAATTATCTATTTTAAATTAAACAGTCATCAAATTTAACCAAAATGTTCGGGCCCAATTAAGTTTTACAGCTTAATAATACGAGAGGTTTTTTTCTCTGGAGAAATTATTGATTTCTAAACATAAGACAATTTATTCTGGTTTCCTATTGGCCATGAGAATTGTTTTTGAGAGAGAACACTGTAGATGGAAGCTATTATATATATTGCATCCGAAAGTCGTCCATCTGAAGGAAGGGAAAGAAAGGAATAAAAGCTATAGCATGAGAAACTGGTGGCTTTTAAATTACTCTTACTTAGTTTCTATTTGGTTTGTTATAGACAACGATAGTTGCCTTTCTCGACTTTCACTTCTTCCGCTTCATTCCTCTTTCATCGAAATTTTTAGTTTAGGAAACGTTACGTTAATACTTCCTTCCTGATGTTTTTCTTTACGGAAAATCCTTCTACATTTCTTATTTTACGAATTATACAATGGAAAACACGAAAATACTCTATTTAGTTTCGTAATGAAAAAACCGTGAAAATTTTGCGCGAAGTCTCAACACTCATTGAAAAATAATAAACTCAGCGATACTTCGGTAAAATATAAAAGCGACAATTAGTAAAAATAGTTATTCTCCAAACTAGTTGAATAGTTTTAATCCATGAAGTTTTCAGATTCAATCAAGGGGGTTATTATAATTTGCGACGCGTTCATCTTCGCCTGGAAATCTTATAATAATTCTGGTGTGATTTATTTTAGAGATAATATTTTATAGACCTTAAATGCAGCCACTCGACTAGCAATGCGTTGGCTAGTTTTGATACGCGCCAGGAAAAATAGACCAATCATTCTTTCGTTTCAGGAAAAAAATTATTTCCATATCGAACCGGAAGTCTAGTGACCGAAGAAACAACTGAAGTTGAATTCGAGCCACTAAGTTAAAGTTTAATAGAACAATCTACATTAATTCGTATCTTTTATTTTGAAGTTACTTAAAAGAGATTCTCTTCATTCTTCCGAGGACTAAAAAAGTAGTTCTGCAATACTCATGTTATTGAATGCATTCTTCAACTGGTTAACCGAATTTTATAAGTTCTAATATGTTGAACATCAGCTCTCAATGATATTTATATCCTAATATAATTTTCCACCAATGGTACGATATATTCTCGTGATTAATGCCCAAGTGGCATTCTTTTCAACATTCTCACTCCACGACACTATGAATTTCTTTTTTACACATACGTTTCTTCAGATTTTTTGGTGATTAGCGACTCAGTTTCGGTTCATTATCCACACTTAAACTAAAACATTCTCCGTATTATTTCCTAAGCTTTTTTTATTTATACGATGGCGGAGAACAACCAGATCGATTCAATACCAAATCCATCCGACGTCCACAGCCGCGACGAAGCCTTAAATAACATCAGGGAAGAAAATTCTCATCACTTGGGCTCCCCAACATTCTTAGAGCCACAGAACCTTAGATTTACAGAATCATGAATGAATGAATGAAATTCCGACATAAAGAAAATTAATAAATCATACTTATATTCAATTTTCAAAATGGTTCTAGAAACATATTAAGAGGTTAACTCTTCTTTTTATCTTTCGTAGGGCTTGTGTGTTGCTGCTTTGGTCCTCGTGGCTGTGAGCCACGCCTACGCTGGTGAGTTGATCTTACTAGAAATAATGATTCCGCCCATTGGCAAATTTTATGTCGAAGACCCGTGCACTTAAAATTTCTTTGAATTTCAGGAATTTACAGCGGAGGCGGTGGATTCGGGGGTGGCGGTTTCGGAGGAGGTGGATTCGGCGGAGGTGGCGGCAGCTACGGAGGTGGCGGCGGGTGGAAGAGTGGAGGGGGCTGGAGCGGCGGCGGAGGCGGCTGGAACGGCGGAGGAGGAGGCTGGAGAGGCGGCGGTGGCTATGGAGGCGGTGGATTCGGTGGAGGTGGATTCGGAGGCGGCGGCTTCGGAAAGGGAGGATTTGGAGGTGGTGGCGGTCAACCCGTCATCATTAAAGTCATCAAGCTGAGCTCTGGAGGCGGCGGATTCGGAGGCGGTGGTTTCGGTGGCGGTGGTCACGGAGGATTCGGAGGAGGCGGTTTCGGAGGTGGTGGATACGGAGGCGGTGGTTACGGAGGCGGCGGCGGCGGCGGATGGAAGTCCGGCGGAGGTCAGTTACCATTTATAAGTCTGCGCGACGTTTAGTATTCGTATCTAAAACACCATGAACAGGATGTTAAGAGTGTAAGAAAATTTATTGAGTTTAATATTCTGACATAAAATAGTATTATTTTTTAATGCCATCACCAAGAGCAAATTTTAGTCGAGTGAACATCAATCGTTGAAATTATAACATCTGAAAACATTTTTCATAATGCTCAAGGACCAGGAAATATATCGAGATATATATGTAAATATTGTTACAAAAACTATACGAATATCGTTGCTAGAAAAATCAAAATATTTGTCTGCAGTAAATTATCTTACGTGTTCCCTAGAAAAACTGTTGCATTGTTCCTGAAAATTAACAAAATAGCATATTTCTCAAAATTGTAAAAAAATTATTTTAGTTTCTGTAATTCCTTCAGTCTTTATAACAAGTATGTCAATGATTACATCGCTATTATATATTCATATTAATAGTATCAATATGCCTCACTCAGTCATTCGATTGAAACATGGAATTGCCAGGATTATATTTATTCCTTTGTTTTGTGTGGACACATCTTTTAATAAGTTATATTTGTTCTTTCAGGTGGAGGAGGTTGGTGGTGAGCACTGAGCCAACGATAAGCGCTCCAAACAAGAGAATCATCATTTTTTCCAACCACCATCTGCCAGGAAGCAGCTAGCGTCATGCTGCATGAGGCACATCTCCATTCAATGTACGCTCCCTCAAGCAATAAATTGTATGTCCACTTTTTAAGACAGCATTTTTTAAAAACCTTACTCTGATCTACATTGAGCATTTTTCAAATAAGCAGATGTGGCTTATCGGTTCAGTAAATGCCAATTACCAAACAAATTATAACTTATCCTTTACAAACAAACACCTCACTTTATTAAGCAATCAAATTGTTTGGTTTTGAAAATATTACTGTTTCAATATCATCAGAAATTATCTTCAGGTTTAATGGACTTTAAGGAAGATATGAAATGTCTGTGTAAAAAGTATTCTAATTTGATAAAGACAATTAAAATTAGATTACAGAAGTTTGTCATGTGATTCAAAATTGCCAGATCTAAAAGCACTACACACTGCATAAACCAGGTTACAAATACCAAAGCAAAGCCTATAATATAATTTATGATGAAAGCATACAGACACACACACACACACACACACACACAAATATATATATATATATATATATATATATATATATATATATATATATATAAGGAACTAAACAATATGTATCATCATCAAATTTACCAATTAATATGGGCAAGAAAGAGAAAGAGATTACATATTAAATTGAAAGTTTGAGTCACAACACTGCTTAGTAAAGAAAAGCCTGCTTCCTTAGGATGGAGGGCTGTGTCTTGTACCAAACAATGTTGAATTCAAAGTCAGGCAGACTGGCCATTACACTGCAACCATCAACATCCAGGAACTCCAGGAAACATGAAAACAAAGGAAAGAATGGAAATATACATTCTGACAAATATATAGCTGTATATGTATAAACACATAACACATAAACTTTATACAAATAGATACACTCACACTCACATACAAGCACACAAAACCTCATTAATATAAGGTAGAAGATAAAATGTAAAGTAAATGTGTTGTAGATTAAGGGAGTGACGGTTAGAGAATGTTGAGACCAGAACTTTGCTTGGACTGTAGTATGTTTCTGACAGACAGTTCCAAAAGTTGGAGTTCAGCATCTGGCAAATCTGGGCAATGCTTTCAGTGGGAAGCAATGGTCAAAATGATTGATGTTGTGGTTTTATGTGTGCGCAACTATTGGGCATTATGTTTTTGACAGTTGTTAGTTTGGTCATCTGACCTTATAATAAAGAAAGAGAAAACGAAATAGAGAGAACTTGTAGTTTACCAAGTAAGAAAATAAGAATTATGTTTTGATAAGTCTAGAAAATATGCTATATTTGACTAAATTATCGGGATCCTGACTGAAGACTGTACTATTTAAACATATTAATTGGTTCATAACCTTTTAACACTTCTATTTCAACTGTTCTTTATATTGGAGAAAGAAGTTAGGAATGAAGTATGCCTTTAAATTAAAAATAAAATTTCCTCTTCATGAAGGGTGCATTCATGAGGCCACAAATACATATGGGCAATTTTATAAAAAATACATGCTAAGTAGGCCTATTTATACTGCTCAGTTAAACAGTTATATACATATGTAAATGGTTGACTAATATTATTTAAGTGTATATTAATGTTATTAATACATTAGATTTAGCAATCACTATTTGATTACATTATAGAGACACAAATTACATTTCGTCTTCATTCTTTTTCAATATTATTTCCAAGTTATTGTAAAAATGAAATAATAGATTTTAAATAAATTAAATTTGACATGCAAGTTGAAATGGGCAAGTAAAAAAAATGTTAGTGAAGTACATTGCACATTTAGTAAAGATTGCTTGCCAAGAAAAATGATTTTAGCTGGCAGTAGTAAGTCTGTAATGTACTTTGTATATGTTAGTTTGAAATTATTTTGCACATTTACATACATTTCACAGCTGTAAAGAGTTTAAATCACTTTAATACACAAATTGAGGGCATACATATAAAAATTACAGTGTAACAATAGAACTTAAGTTTATATTACATAGATATACATGAAATTCACTTAACACAATGCTTTGGAGGCATCATTAACTCCACTTTCCCATAAATATTTCATATAGCAGTTTGTTTTATGTTGTTGAGAACTTATAGTGCATAACTCACTCATACCAATCAGAAATTAATATATTTTGAAATAACAATAAGACTTAAGTTACCGTTGATTTTAACTCTGGAGCTGGTCTATAAGAAATGTCTCTGCATACGAATTAAGGTTCTCATTAGGCCATGGTCAGCTCGAGTGTCAAAGACATTCGGCATAAAGCAAGAGTTGTCTTCTGTTCATATTGTAACAGTCAGCCAACTGCTTCCTAAAGTGGTTTTGTCATGGAGAAACAAATGCTGGATTCCTACAGCAAACCAGCCATCAAAAGGGCATGGAACAAGTAACACCACCTGGTGCAGGTTTTATAGGGTTTGTCCTTAATATCTTTACACAGATGCTGGTTAGGATCCTTAAATTACAGCCAGGAGCCATAGTTAATGCTTGCCTATTTTTCTCTCCCATTCAACAACCCCATTTCAAATCCTTTACTATGTTATTAAAGGGGTGTTGCCACCAAATGGATTACCCACATGTAGCCTGTCACTCTGAAAAAAATGTAGATGTACTGCTTTCTATTTATACTCACTTATATTTATTTGAAATAAATTATAGATTTATTCAAAAGTAAAGAAGGGATTTGTGAAGGTTGCCCCTTCTATCTCTCAAGGAAGGTTCCACCTATGAGAGGCTTCCTTTCCTTTAGCTTTTTTTTTTAGAATTACAGGCTATTTTCAAGTAGATTTTATCATGAAAATGGGTGCAAAAAATAATTTAGATGATTAAACATTCTATTTAGGCATTTGATGAGTAGTATTGTTAATCAGGTGTATTTTTAAACTTATCAAAAGCATTTGATGATATAAATAATTATATCTTTTTTTTTCCCAAGGGTTCATTCACAGGTCATTTAAAATTCCTGTATAAAAATCAGAAATATCGGCTGGGATCTAACAATATATCAAGAAAGAATTTCAACAATTACCAAAAATATAAATCCTGTGGCACATCGTATCCGACAGGACTCTGTTCTTGTACCAGTTATTTTCTTATGTATATAGATGACTTGTCTGTGATTGGAAAGCCTTAAAGAGCAAATTACAACTTACACAAATTTAATTCTTTGAGAGCCATGCTGCATCTTGATATTCTGCTCTTTTTGGATCAATTTGGTGAATGTAGAAAACAGATATAGATGTAGAAGAATGGTATTTAAAATATACCAACACTTAAGATAAGAACCAACTGACATAATGGATCAATCTCAAGATCCTACAGTAGCATTTAAAGTTCAGAAAATACATATTTCTAGTCTAAAACCTAAAAAAGAAATATGTTGTTAAAATTGGCATAATTATATATTAATAATATATAGGAAATTTTGGAAAATTATCTAAACAAGTCAACATAGAGACAAAAACCTAAATGTTGGAATATACTCTGTAGATATCCCAAATAGAAGTCAGCAAAATAAATATAATGAATACTAAGTGTTGTTCACCAAAGGTTGATATGCATCTGAGCCACCTATCAGTTGTACAGTCTAATTCGACATGACATTCCATAGAGCACAGACCAGCTCAGTTATCTGTCAAGCTCTGTATAGCTTAGGTCTAAGTCAAGCTGTAATACTAAGTGTACATAATTTAAATACTTAACTTGTCTAATAAAAGTATATAGTGTGTGTCTAAACTGTACAATAGTCTTCTTCATTGGGTCCAATGCAGAAAATATCTGGTGACCCAGATACAACATTGAGAAGTTAAAACTACAATAGTTGTTCACATCCCTCTAGGATATACTAAATTTAGAAGGTTTATATATTTCAGGAGTGATTCAATTTGTGCCCGCAACTCTGATTCCAACTGTTTTTCCCCCCTAAGACAAAATAAGTTTTTCCTGTTAAAACCGCTGGATTCTCCCTTCTAAACAATGAGAAACCCAAGCAATAATTCTCTAAATGTTAAAGAATAGATAGAAACTATAATTTTTTAAAAATGGTGACTTCTTGCATTCAGTTATAGTACCAGTATCAAATATGCAAAACTGAATTTCCCTACATCTTATAAAAAAGATTATATGGATCAATAAAAAACAATTAATTTAGCAAAATAAATAATATTTATTTCCATTTATTGAATGGACATTTTCACATGATAGACAAAGAAACATTCTGATAAAGTCTGGCTTCTGTGAGATTTGTTCTGTCTCTTTCACCACCAGCCACCACCACCTGCAACAATATGAAAGAATAATCCATTCAAATCTTACACACATTTACATTCAAATGGCATTGTCTAAACATTTTCATCTAATGCTCTTACGGCAAACGAAAATGAATAATTTCTTAAAATATATTCTGATAGACTCATATTCATTAGTAATGACAAAATGTTACAAATCCTTCATAGGTGTTATTTGGATGGTGATACAGTCTGAGATAGTGTGGATTTATAAATTTTTGTATGATTTCAAACATTTAAGAATATGATTAAATGGATTTTTCTTTTTCAAATTTCAAATATAAAAAATTATAGAAACCGATTGACGTGAAAATTTACAACATAACAAATATTTTAAATAGTTGCTGAAAAGGACAATAATGTATTATAAATAAATGTATTATTAGACCAATAAATTAATTGACGTACCTCCACCAGACCTCCAACCGCCGCCTCCTCCGTATCCACCACCGTAGCCACCTCCGTAGCCGCCTCCGAAGCTTCTGCCTCCGAAACCACCATGGCCACCTCCAGAACTGACCCTGATGACCTTCACGATAGAGGGGCGTCCTCCATATCCGCCTCCAAATCCGCCCCCGAATCCGCCCTTACCAAATCCACCGCCGAATAGACCTTTTCCGAATCCGCCACCTCCTAGGCCGCCTCCTCTCCAACCGCCGCCACCTCCACCGAAGCCGCCGAATCCTCCGCCACCGCTATAAAAGCCTGTTTGAAATTGATCATTCAATTCAGATGACAAATCATGACACTGTTGATGATTAACAATGACGTAAAATTTCATTAAATATCAGTAGTCGAAATTAATTTGGTTATGGACTTCAGTCACGAAATAAATATAATGTCACATAATGAGTAAAATCGCACTTGGGCGAATGCCGAAACAGAACGAAGTTAATTCCGGAGTTAACCAACAATTCATAAATCACAGTGATTAAAAACTCATTTGCTACATCAATTTACTAGAACTTTGCGTCATGTCTCTAATTAGATGTACCGCTTAGCATTTAGCTCTCCTGAATTAAACACGTAATATTACATATAAAACTATTAATAATTTGTTTTCAATATTGTGATCCTCTGGTATTATTTTTCTCTAGTATAGTTTATGTTATTGTTTCACTTTTAGTCGAATGCTTTCCGGTATCCTTCAAATATTCTATAAAATTTGTTCTTATCCGGATAGAGGAGGCCTGCGAGGGCTATTCTCTCGCAGGCAATACCTGCGCGGGATGTTCTCTCGCAGGCAGAACCTTTTAGGAGAGATACGAAGGGGCTACCTTTGGGTATGCCTTTTCCTCTCCGATTTTGAACTAAGGTTCTCACAAGCCGAGGCACCTCGGCCTGTTTTGAGAGGTGTATGTTCCGGGGTCGCAGACCTTGGGCATACGGTAAGAGTTGTTTTGTTCGCTATTCCCATTGGAATAGTCGACCAGCTGCCTCCTAAACTGGTCGAGGCACGGAGAAGGGAATGCTGCGTCCCCACAGCAAACTCCTCTCCCGCTATCGGAAGGGCGTGAGACAAGTACCCAATGCCCGACCTACCCGATGCAGGTTTTTCTAAGGTTTTCCCTGCATTTCTTTAGGCGAATGCCGGGTAGGATCCTTAAAATATAGCCCGGGGGCCCTAGTTAACCCTTGGCTACCTTCCTCTACCCTTCCGCATCCCCCCTTTTCAAATCCCTTCCCATGTTATTAAATGGGAGTTTATTCTTACACATTAACATCCTTGTCGAAATTGATCCTTAAATATCCATACTCAAATATTTCACATAATCAATAGCAAATAATTCAATCTTTTCCATTTTATTACAGTCTTCATTTAAAGAAACTTGTCTGAAGTTATCTGTCCGCTCTTCGACGATGAGGTGACAAACGTTGACTGTAAATCGAAGCGGTAACATTAGCTTTCCTTATATTTTGCTTTGTTCTTACTTCCCTCTTTCCCTTATCCTCAATATTTAAGTTAAATTACTCTCTCCTACTGTTTGTTTTCTTTTATCAACTGTTATCACTTAGTACTCCTACGAAATAGCAACGTGATTAGCAAAATAGTTACATTGTAATTTTTTTTTGTTCGTAGGCGTATAGCAGAAACCAGGGTCGTTAACACCGGGCTATTGTGAATTTATTGTCATATAAACTTGTTTGCCTGGTAAATCATTAAATTTACCTTAGACGACAATATACGTACATTATAGTCATTAATCTAATCTAATTACGAAACGTTAATTCTGTGAATAATTCCTTTAGGATAATTTTTAATGTACGCATTTACGAACTTCCGATGGTACATAACATAGCAGATATTTATTTTAACTATATCATGGTAGTTGGTTAGTTATTATCTCCGTTATAGTTGCAACCTGATGAGGTTGGCACCGAAAGCTTTATAAAACTTTAAAAGAAACGTTGTGTCGAATTTAGAAGAAGAAAAAAATTAAAGAAAAAAATAAACCGAAAATCGTATAGATACGAGGTGCTAAAATAAAAAAAAATACTTTGCTCTAAGGTCCTAGAACATGTAAGTAGATCAGTGCCAGGTAAATGTTGCTCGTAAAAGGAAAAAGTTGACAGCAGTTGGTGAAAACTTACCAGCGTAGGTTTGGCTCACGGCCAAGATGACCAGAACAGCCAGGAAGAAGCACTGAAATTAGAAAAATTGATATTTGTTGGCGTTTCTAAATGTATCTGAAAACGAAGAATTGAAATAATATGAAAGAAATACGTCGAGTCTTCATTTACACCAAAGTTTCTCTTAAACCGACGAGGTAGATGAGAATGATAGGTAAGACTACGCTCGTTGAATTTTATTTCATATTATTCAAATATAAAAGTACTCATTTTAACATCGTTTTAGTAATGTTTTTTAAAACTAATGGTTAAATTGAGGTACCTAATTAATCTAAATGTAATCGAGTTCTCTCACGAGTCCGTTGTTGTTCCTTCCTCTAAGGAGGATTTTATTTTTAAAAAAATTAGGAAGACAGTACGTAAACGAATTATTTATTTTCTCTGGAAATTTATAATATTTCCAAATTATTAGAAGATTAAAAAGAAATTTTTACCATAATTTGACTAAATTTTCCAAATACAGAAGAAACATGTCGACACGAAACAAAATGAAAATCAATAGTAACAAAAGCAACTCAATAACGTTTACTAACTGGCTACAGAATTGACGACGAAATTGTACCACGAGTGAAAATCTGCAAATATTTGAGCCTCAACTTCAGTAAGTGACTCAAACGACTAGAAAAGCATGGAATTTCTCATATTTTATCACGAGAATCTTAAAGAAGTGGAGTGCCAAATGGAAAGAACCAGCAACTTCCGTTAATGGAGTACGGAGCGCCATGTTGGGATGCCTATCATAGATAACAAATAGAATTACTCGAAAAGGAACAAAAACGAGCAGCAAAATTTGTACTGAACAGGACTGTACACGGATATGAAAAAGCGGCTGGGACACGTTAAAGAATAAAAGGGAGAGTACTCGCCTTCATATACTTATTATAGCAAACAAAGAGAAAAAGCCATGGCTTGGAATATATTTGTAAACTGAAAAGCCTTGCTATTTTCAAAGATGAGACCGTAAATTTAAAATTAAAGCTAGAAATCAAAGAAACATGCGTAGAAAAATTTGCTTTCCTTAATAGGGAAATAACAGATCTGAAAAATCTACATGCAAAAAAGTGTTCCTAAGAAGACTGGTAGTGGAAAAGAGGTTTAAAATAAACTTGAAAGCAATGTAATGGGAAAGATTCGAGGAACGGAAGTGATAATGGTAATAAAAGTGACAATGAAGGAAAATAAAAAATTATTAGGGAGTGAAGTGATATTAATACCTCAAAATAGGACAACAAGTAGTACTTTTCTTTCTTCTCTATTTATATTTATGTTTATCTTTAATATTATATATGCTTAATTTTGAGTTTCCACCGGGCACGTGCCCAATTGTGTGAAATTGCAAGGCTAATCTTTTGACATTAACAGTAAAGTGTCCATAGTTAATCAGAAATGTTACGATTAGGAAGCCTTGCTGAAACATGTATCAAAACACAATAAGCTGGACAAAATTAAGTCCAGTTACGGAAATTCCTTTCTGTAGCTCAGATTAAATGTTAATTGTGTCTTTATATGAATAAACAAAAGGAGAGGATTCTGTTAAATAACTTGATATGCTTAAATTAATATTTCTGGACAGCTTCAAAGACCCACACTATTTATTCAGTTGATAACCAACCCCTTTTAATTGATATTATCCGAGAGACTAACTCTAGGAACCCTACGGAATAAAACGCAGGCCATGTGAATCACTCACCTTCATGGCGGCTGACCTGAGGATGGATGCTGAGGATGGTGGACCAGACGTTGACTTTTATACTCAAGAGGAGGAGAGAATCCTTCAAGGTGCTCCCCTCCAAACATCCGCAACTGTTGTAAGGGGACCTTGGAAATGTGCGCGGGAAACGTAATTGCAGAAAGAAACGTCTTTCACATCTGATAAGGCGGAGTGCGAAGTCCTGATCTATCCTTGGCTCCAGCTCAGCTAAGTAACTGTACAGCGAGGACCAAAATAAAAACAAAAGCAAAAAACACGGTTCACCATTTAAACACAGGGGGGCTGCGACAATGCACAGGTCTCAGCAATTTGGGGGAAGCAAGGAAAGTCCAAAACTAGGGCGGGTCCGTTAAATTATGAGACTTCTGACAGGTCACTTAAAGTCTCAAATGAAAAATACGCATAATCCGAATCAAATTTATTTTTGTTAAACGACAACACATTTTACGTTCGACCACAGAAATATTTTTATTATTATTTAATCCCATTAATTGAACAATCTGTTCAGAAAGTTTGTATTTATTGTCTTCCAGGGAATATTACTGCGAATGCCGACCGTTTAATTCCTACGCTATTACTCGACTTTGTTCATACATACGTTTTTAATTTTAATAGCAAGTTAGATGAATATTTCTGGCAAGTCTGATGTCTTAAATCTTCTAAACGACTTAATTGTTCTGTTCGGTTCATTAAACTACTTTCTAATTTGTCTGGATGTGAAAAATAAATTGATGAACAATTTCACTTCGTGTTTAGTACTAAAAGAATACTCAAGAATGTTTGGATAACTTTCATCAAAGAGTAAAGATATCAGTCTTCAACATTTTTGGAAATGTTGACCAAAGTTCAAAAATGTTTATGAGAACGCTGAATATTCTCTATTGACTGAAATGAATAATCTACGTCTGTTTTGAAAATTAATAATAACGTAAATAACCAAATACAGACAAAAGAAGTGATGATATAAATACGACACAAGGGCACCAAGGACTCCACCTTGATTTATTTCTGAATGCGTTTGACCAATAACGAAAATACAACAAGTTTCCTAAAATTATATAATAACTCTTACAATAGTTTCTACACAATATAGAACACATTTACGATGGCAAAGATGGGGAAACGAAAGTAAATCAAATCTGGGATTATAAAGACAGCTATTTGTTATGGTACAATTTAAATATTTAATTAAGTCTAACTTGCAATAATTAGGGTTACTTAACCTTGAGAGACCCAGAGACAGGAATAAAGAGTATTACGTTTTAGATGTATTTACTTATTTATTATATAGGTCCTTTGTAGAGGAAATAGGACAAGACAAATATTTCCTTAAATAAATAAAAAAGGCAATAAATAAAACAAATGTAAAAACATTACATTCAAATGAGAATATTCGAATGCAAAAAAAGGTTGTATATAAAATAATAATATTGTACAAAATTAAGGAAAAATAAATATATAATTCAAACAATACCTGAGAGATAAATTTACTAAGTAAATCAGAGAGAAAATCTAAAACGACGAGATAAATTCATATATTCAAATTCGGGTAAAATCTGTAATGAACCCGATGGACTTTTGTTTCGTCATCGCAACGAGACCACCTTGACCCGGCCCAGCAAACCAGCACGGAACCTCAATTTCACCTTCTTCACATCTTCCGGAGTATTCCGTGTGTGTGTGTGAATCTTTATTTTCAATGCGTCCATATTAATTTATGCGTATTAACGTCTCCTAGGTCTGTGTTATTAGCGGAGGAGGAGGAACGTCGATGGCAACAGTGCAAAGTTACGTTTAGCGATCGTCAAGATTCGTTTGGAGAGGAGAAAGACTGAAACCAATGTAGTTAGCAATAAAGACTCCGTTAGTCGTCTCCATGCATAATAATGCACAATGAAATACATACATTGGTGGGGCGTGGTAAAAATAAGTTTTTTCTGAATCTTCCTCAAACTTCTTGTTCTTCTCAACACTTTCTCAATAACTGTTGAAAATATACTTTCTTTACATAATACACAACGTGTCTGGGATAATTGTCCCTTTCGTCATGTGCTAAGAAGAGTATAGAGAAACAACTGCACTGCTGGTCACTTGACGACATTCAAAAGCAACGAAAACGCAACGACAATGAGAGAGCCGAAGGGTTGGCATAACAATGAGGGAGCAACGACATTGGGAAAACAGAAGGTTCAAAGTAATAATAAAGGATCATAGAAATTATTGAGTTTAATAGTGTCTGTTTGTACATTAAAAGGTGTAAATTTAATTTGTACAATTTCTCCGCAGGAAGATCTGCTGAAGTTACAAACACGTACCGAAACGTTGTCGTAAATAAATAAATGAAATTTTCAGGTATTGGTAAATTAGCTGCATTATTTATTTCATATAAAGAGACGTAAAAATACAATCTTAATAAAGACTGTACACAGATAACATTGTTTCTGCTGTCCAACGTCATGGCACCTCGCAGTCGCTGCTTACAGAAACACTGGATTTTGGTGACCAAGAAAATATTTTCCGGGTCAAATAATAATCATGTTCTCATTTTAATTACAGGGTTCTCAGGAGCTTAAAAAATTAAAAATAAAACGTGCGGAATTGGATCTAAAGATATAAAAAAAACTAAAAAATCTGCTGCTACTTCTCTTTTACATGAAGGTCATACACATGGTGGCAACTCCTTTAAATAGCATAGGAAGGGATTTGAAAGGGGAAGGGGTCACGGAAAGGTAGGAAAGAATTTTTTTTTTTTAGGGCAACAGGCTACATGAGGATGATCCACATTGTGCAACTCCCCTTTAATAGCATAGGAAGGGATTTGAAAGGGGGGATGCGGAAGGGTAGAGGAAGTTACCCAAGGGTTACTAGGGACCCCGGGCTATATTTTAAGGATCCTACCCGGCATTCGCCTAAAGAAATGCAGGGAAAACCTTAGAAAAACCTGCATCGGGTAGGTCGGGCATTGGGTACTTGTCCCACGCCCTTCCGATAGCGGGAGATGAGTTTGCTGTGGGGACGCAGCATTCCCTTCTCCGTGCCTCGACCAGTATAGGAGGCAGCTGGCCGACTATTCCAATGGGAATAGCGAACAACTCTTACCGTATGCCCAAGGTCTGTGACCCCGGAACATACACCTCTCAGAACAGGCCGAGGTGCCTCGGCTTGTGGGAACCTTAGTTCAAAACCGAAGAGGAAAAGGCATACCCAAAGGAAGCCCCTTCGTATCTCTCCGAAAAGGTTCTGCCTGCGAGAGAACATCCCTCACAGGCTTGTCCCCTTTATGTAGGAAAGAATGTAGCCAAGGGCCCCCGGGTAAAATCACTCGCAGAACTGACTGCGAGCATGCGTGTAAACGGTCTGAACGGACTCTCGAGAGTTGGCACTGCGAGTTGCTCTCGGAGAATGAACTCGGCCGATTTTCACTCTCCCGTGTAATGGGCTCTGCCAGTTACTCTTAAGACCTTTACACGGGAGAGTGAAAAGGTTCGTTTACACGTGAGAGCAACTCGCAGCCGGTACTTACTCTCGAGAGTTACTCTCAGAGCATTGCCTCTGAGCAATACATTTCAATGCCCAACCCTCTTACGTTGGAAGAGACAATGACTCAAGATATTTATAGGTTACATTGCTTATTGTTTAGTTATTTGGGGGATGATGCATGTGAGCTGGCTAGTTCCAATTCATGTCATTAGTAAAACTTAAATATCTCGTTGAAGTGTTGGTATTACTGTTACGAAATATGGAAGATTTTTTCAAATACCTTATATGAAACTTCATTTCCCAATTATGCGCATATATTCTATCAATTGACTGAGAAAAAATTAGCATCAGGTATTTACCATCTGTCCCTATGACATGTTTTTCTCGCCTCTGGTCACCTACTGCTGGTTTTAGTATGTCCGAATTTTTCGTAAAAAGTCCGTGCCTTTCGACCACGTCCGTATGTTGAGACCCGACTTGTTGGCGCCATAGACCTCACGCGGAAATTCGGCAAGTTCCCAATCTTTGTAATATTCGTTAATTAAATTAAACCTACTATAAAATCGTAATCTGACAAAACTCTGCACTTGTGCAAATTCTTAGGTCTGAGCGCTACCTCGGGCAGTGTTTGCTTAACCTTATCTCAAGATAAACGTTTCAATGGCGATTAAACAATAGTTATGTAAATCAAACCATATTACCTATATATTTAAATACGCAAAAAGAAAACCATGACAGTTGAATATAACCCAGAAATACTATCAGGAAACGTAACGCACGTACGGAAGGTGGATGACGTCCAAGATCTCAGGCAGAACTTCAAAGCCTGCCATTGTAACGTTTTTGCGTCTCACGTTATCAGAAATATCAACAGCTTATCGCACCAGCCATTGCTGATAGTCCGGTAGGAATGATGGCGGAGGTAGAGGAGTCTTGCCCTGGCAGTTATGGCTAACGGAAGGACCAGAACCGAGAGGCACATCTGGGGGTGGCTCTACCCCACACGCAGGGGATTGCCTCATCTAGGTGAGCCCTAAATCAAATAATACCCTCAAACTTTCCTAGAACTACTTTATACAGTGTAGCACACGGTGGAAATAAAAAGGTGACGCGAATTTCGTACGTAACTTGTTTCTTTTCTGCGCGTGACGTCACGTTGCACGCGCTTGGGCCGGCGTGAAAGATATTCTTTTGGAATTTTGATTCTTTGAGTTGTTTGTTAGTTTGAAGAAATTGTTTTTACTACGTTTTTCTTTTCAAAGACAGACAACGCCGTCATGTAAATTATGTACATATTTAAAATTTGTATATACTGTAACTATATTTAACCTACAAATAATCTTATGAAAAGTTTTGTCAAATATATTTTTTTTAAAAAAAAAAAAGGCAACGCCGTCATGTGCTGTTTATTTCACAGGAGTTTTAACAAAAAAACAACCTGAAAGAACTGGCGTCAAGTATTTTTCTCTTTCTCTTTCATGTATCAATGCGTGCCGGAGAAAATATAAGATTAATGTAATGCCGAAAAATACTTGTATAGGCTTACAGATCAATTGAATAATTAATTTCAAGTTCAATATCCGATGTGGAAATTGAATTCAAGATTTCAAGGTAGTATTTAGATGTTAGAGGAGAACGTCAAAGGAGTTCAACCTGCTGCACAAATTCTTTCAAATAAAAATGGCGAAGGGAATAGAGTTGTGTGAAATAACGGATTTTAGGATGACTTGAACTGGCAAAAAACTCCAAATTTACTTTCTGCATTAAATAAATCAAACCATTTATTGATAAGCTCAGTAAATTTTGCAAAAAAAAAAGGATTTGGCATAGATTTTGAAAGTCAAAGTTGCAACCTGTCAATTCTGCATAGGCGCCTGCATGACAAATTCCACCTTGACACGTCGTAAGTACTAAATCGGCGTTTGTGCTACATGCTGGAATAGTTAGACCAATCACAATCGCTGGGCAAAACTGGAGCCGCCCAATATGAGGTCGGGCCGTCCATTTTATATTCTAGAACTGTCAAGTCTTACACTTGGGATTAAGCAAGCACGTGTCGGTTGTAATGAAATGATTTAAGATTGAATATTATGCAATAACATTCGCAGCTTTTAAATTGTTTAGGCAAGATTGCATTGGAATACATAACTGTTTTATTTTTTTCAAGAATTATTTTATCTACGATAAACAATTAAGAGTAAACACAAAATAAGTCAAAATGTGGTGATTTTTTTTGTTAATATATTTAAATTAAATTAATAATCGTAAAAGATGGAATTAAAATATGCATCACGTACGGCAAACAAAATATACTTCTAATTGCTTAAGTAAGGGATTAACACTTCTTCAAACATCAAAATTACAAAGAAATTGATTAGAGCGGAATTTAAATAGCCAAATCACTTTTATTTTAATTTCTGCTTTTTCACATCAGACTTAGATATCCAAAGATACTGTATATTCATATTTACAGATTTTATGATGACCAATACTACGCCCTGTCACAAGTACACTTAAAAATGCTTTCATTCAACTGACAACATGAAGGTATTACTGTATCAAGTTAAAAATTCTGTTCACAAATCTGTAATTACACTGCATTTTTGTAAATCATTTATTGGGGACATGAAGAGTTTTTCAGCTTCCAAACATATTTGTTTGCGTTAGCGGAACTATATTAAAAATGACTCGTATTAGAGGGATCTTAGGTAAAATGAGGTGGCTTGAGCAATCAAATCTGCGTATTCAACACGGGATTCATTTAAGGCCTTATCCTGTGCTTCTTCTGTCTGCAACATCTCTTACCACGTGTAGAAAACCTCGGTACATCTTCTGCCACGGCTGAAAACGAAGATTTGTAGAATTTTCTCATATTTTCTGGGTGGAGCTGCATAAGCCTTTTTTTTGTGTGTTGAAGAAAATAGATTTCTCAAAGAACAACTGATAGATTCTAAATATGGGATGAAGATAGTCGGAAAAATTCTTCTACATTTTCAGATGATTGACTTGACCTGTAGGTCTGCCTTGCCACCATTCGAAGACGCTTAAATTCAATATCCAGTTCTTCGCAAATTTATCTTGAAAATGACAGCAAACTACGTCGAAGAATCATCGCGTTGAGATTGAAGCACGTCCGGTTAATTTCTATGACCCTGTATTGCCTTTATATTCATATTAATTATTTATATTCTAGAACATTTAATATGTTACTTATCCAATAACACATGATTATTATTGTAAATTAAGTTATTCATTTATGCTTGGAACAATTTAAACTAGACTTATACGTATTAATTAAGATTGAGGAATCAACTCTGTGGAACCCATTTTTTTTGGGGGGGGGGGTATTTTCAAAACACAACATATGCAATAACGGCTTATATTGTTACCGAATGTGTACGGAATCATTCAGATTCATAACGTCATTCTCGATGCTTTTATTGTCGAATTTCATCCCTTAACGGCTAAGGACCGGTTTGAGGTGGGGTGACAAAAAATTGCAACATCTATCAAGATTGATGTCGAATCTAGTGTTTTAGAAGTCGGGCGTCTCAGCAGGTTTACCCCCTAGGGGTGGGGGTGATTTAAATAACATACAATGTTACATGTTCGTAAAATGCATACAATTCGTTTTATGTTTTGTCAAATACATTAATTTGGTTTAAATAATTTATTACTTTAATTGTGGCTTCTTTTGATTAAATTAGATCTTTGTTGGTGATATTTTCTCCTAGGGCGTCTAATTTCTTTTTGTATCCGGTGCATTCAAATATGGCGTGGTATATTGTTCAGGTTCTGTTACAGCTTTGACAAGTAGGCGGTGGGATACTGCAAAAAAGAAAGCTAATTTAGTGTGGGTGACGCGGCAGTAGTCTTTACTAGTGCATGTATTTTTTATTATTATTGATGATGTATGGGATCGAGCCTGTTAGGCGACATTGTCTGCCTCTTTTTTTACCTTCGATGTTCTTGTGTACCTGGAACCGTAGTAGGCTAATTGTTGCTGTTGTCTCTAATATAGATGATGTTATTGGTTCTTACTTCGTTGTTCACTATTAATTTAACGGCATTTATGGAATCTGCTGATATTATAATGTTTCGAAGCAGGTGCTCGAGGGAATGTTCTATGTCCACTTTTATGGCTTATAGTTCGGCAGCGAGCACCGATGCATATTTGTTCATGGTTTGGATTTCGTGTGGCGTATCCGACTCCCTGTATGTTTTTGGAGGCGTCTGTGAATATGATACTGGGATGGTTGCATGTATTAGGGGGTTGTACAGCGTTTTAAATAAATACACCAATTAATTATTAACCACCACATTATATTTTACAGTAATCAGCATACATGCGCACGAGATGTTATTGTTGAGAGTCTGGCTCTGACTTCAGGCTCTATCTTGCTCCGACTCACTTGTTCAAAGCACCAAGCTCCGTAGAGTTGACAACTACACATTTTATACAATATGTACACCTACACATGTATTCAATTCGTCTTTTAGATTTTTGTTCGATTTTTCATTGTTCATCTGTGTGAATTTTAGTAGGGATGTGTTGCTGGGAATTTGGTTAGTTTATATTTTTTGGAGAACGGAGTTTCTTGGATTTGTTCCCTTATTACTCCTAGGACTTCGAACAACACTGAAGCAGACTCGCAAGTTGCGCCATGCGAGCTTGTGTTTGTCCTGACACCCCGGTTGCCGGGCGATTTTTTTGAT
Source organism: Zhengitettix transpicula (assembly GCA_037074705.1). Classification (NCBI taxonomy): domain Eukaryota; kingdom Metazoa; phylum Arthropoda; class Insecta; order Orthoptera; family Tetrigidae; genus Zhengitettix; species Zhengitettix transpicula. The sequence goes on along the minus strand of CM073590.1, from coordinate 226,529,563 downwards.
CCGAAACCATGCCATCAACTGGAAGAGAGGGAGTTACTACAAAGACTCTGGCATGCAATAGAATCCTGTCGTTCCACACCAACTCGCGTAAGTGCTCAACGGATCATCTTTATGGACCAGACGCATCAAGGAGCAAGTCGACGTCATACGACCTCCGTTAACGCCACCGTATTAAAGACCAGCGGCGGCTCGAGAGTTTTTGAAGTTATGTGCTACCATTTTTACGACAATAAATGTAAAATAATAAAACTACATCAATGATAGTGTTACCAATACTCCGACCCCACACGTAATATGCTACATTTATAATTCTGTCTACATAACTTTCAATAGTGTACAATTTTTAAACGAGGAATATTTTAGCATTTCTATACCGAAAGTATGTTTCCTGGATAAATATTTAAATAAAGTTAATATTCGGAACAAGCCATTGAGCAGGTAAATTATCACACTATGATACCTCTTTAAAAAAAAATTCTTTCAAAATCATGTTAAATAGGGATTTTTTTTTATTTTACCAAAAATATAATTTTTGTTATGAAAATATAAACTAATATAATGTAAGACTTATTCTTATTGAACAGTTAAAATTTATTTCGATTTCGTCGGTTTTGTCGCATGAAATGGCCGCACTCTTTTTCCTTGTACTGTCGGCACCGCAGCACACAAAGCAAGCAGTTTCTTGAGCTTTATGGGCGAAGTAAGGGGTTGAAAAGGTACAGTGCGCATGCGCAGTTGAGACTAATTCGCCAGATCCAGTGCTGTAACGGGAATAGCACTGGCTGTCCAGATGGGTGCTTTGGGAGCGAAGCATAGAATCTCTGTGTTAAAACACAATTATTATGAAGGTTCTTAAAATAGAGAAAAATTAATTTATGTAGCACATACGCATGAACAGCCACTGTTGAGGACCATACAAGGTGTTAGAACGACAATCGAAGCATTACACGATCGAAATCAAGGGCAAGTGCAAGAGTTTTTCTGTTGACAGGTTAAAGCCATGCCATAGGCTGACCGAAAAGTGTTCCACACATAGCGGGAAGTTTAAAGCCTTTGAAATCGAAGCAGAAATTCACACATCTAAGGTTCTTAAAATGGTATAAAATTAATTCTTCATAAATTTATATGATGTACACGTAATTATATATGCACTTACTGCCTCTGTAAATAATGATGATGAGGTGAGTTAGTCAAATAATTTATATGGATTGTAAAGCGTAAAGACTATCATGGTTTACATTAGAGTGAAAGACAGACAGATCAGCATAGAATAAGGGACTAAAATTTTGTATTTGGTATGCTTCGTCATCATCTTGCCATTAATTACCCAGAGTTGAATAGTCTACAGTACACAGGGCTGTACTTATATCTTTTGAAGGTGGCAATTTTTTAAAAAATAAGATATTGTTTGTGTGTGTGTGATGTGTATTCTATCTTTCATGCTAGGATAATCTTTATGGGAACAAAAAACACCCATTTAATGAATGTGATACTAAAATTTCAACATATTTTCAGAGCTTACAGAATCAGAAGTTACTGTGGGAACTAGTTCTGAGTGTAACCTTATCATTGGAAAACTAGAAATTCCGGGCTTTGATTCCACTTTAATTAATGAGAAACATTTCAAGATTCTGAAGAATAATTATTATGTCTTCATTGAAGACTTGAGCAATACTGGCACATTTATAGATGGGTGTCTAATTGGCAAAGGAAAGAAAACAATTGTTACCCACAATTCAAAAATTGCATGTTGTAATAATTATAATCACTGTAAGTAAATTTCATTTTGACAAAAATATTATAATTTAACATATATCTTTACAGCTTGTTATAATGTTTTCACATTCTTCCAGTGTTTGTGTTTATGGACAAATCTACATGTGACATGAGCAATTATCCAAATGAATTAAAGGAAAAATATGCAGTTTCATATGTGTTGGGAGCTGGAGGTTTTGGTCAAGTTCATCTAGCTATCAATAAGGTGTAGTATTAAGAATTAATGTTTCTGATAATAATTTATTGCAAACAATTAATTTAATTGTTTATTGTTAGTACTAGTTTTCTTTTTACTTCATTATAATGCGTTTTATATAATTAAATACTTAACAAATCAAAAGTTTGACCCACGAATTTTTAAATTTAGAATTTTGTGTTGACCTTCAAAATAATGGAACATTTCCTCATAAAATTCAACACAATTCAGTCAAGTAAGTAGTAATACATTTCTTTTTTATGGTTGGAAGTGGATTATTTGATGCATTAGTTCCACCAGTCTGTTGCCCTGCCATACATACTGCTGTATTTGTTGTATTATTAAATGTAATCTGTCTGCTGACTCCCAATTCTATTGGATATATTAGTAATTGATGTGGACAAATGTAAACTTCATTTATCCAAAAAAAAATTGTGCTGATGCAGGAATTATTTTTTTCAAAGGATTTATAAAAAATGTCCGTTCTACTCTTCAATTCCCTTATGTATTTTGAGTGATCTCGATATGCATTAAAATTTAAAAATCTGACTATTATAAATATTATTTACAAACTGCTACTTTTTTTTTCACAGAAGCAACACAAGGGCTATGCTATGAAAGCTTTGTCTTTTAATAAGAACTATGAGAAATATGCGAAGGCAGAGGCAACGATCTTGAAATCTCTCAAACACGTAAGATTTGTATTTATTATTTCATTTTTGTGATGTGTCTCCTGTTGTATGAAATTAATTTCTAGTAGCACTAGATTATAATTTAAATCAGCCAAAATTGTACTCAATGTAACTTATTTTCAGGTTTATAATAAATTTCAGAAATGTTTAATCTTTTTTTCTTAGTTTTTCATTTAAATAGTTATCTTCTATTGTGCTTATACCATAGAACTTTCTTCAAAAACTACATTTGAAAAAATTCATTTCTTTAAATATTATCATATTTTTTTAACTGTTACAGCAATGTGTCGTTTCTATTGAGGACATTTTTTCAACTCCAAATTCCTTATACATAATTCTGGAGTTGATGGAGGGAGGTGATTTGTCACAGTTTATCACACCAACATTACGCCTGACTGAATCACAAACGAAACTTATTTTTTATCAGTTGACACTTGCTGTTGAATATTTGCACAAACAATACATATGTCATAGAGACTTAAAGGTAACATATTTGAGACTTAAGAAGCCTGCAAGAGGATTCTCTCACGGGTAACATGCGAGGGATGTTCTCTCGCAGGCAAAACCTTGTAGGAGAGATACGAAGGGGCTACCTTTGGGGATGCCTTTTCCTCTCCGTTTTTGAACTAAGGTTCCCACAAGCCGAGGCATCTCGGCCTGTTCTGAGAGGTGTATGTTCCGGGGTCACAGACCTTGGGCATATGGTAAGAGTTGTCCGCTATTCCCATTGGAATAGTCGGCCAGCTGCCTCTTAAACTGGTCGAGGCATGGAGAAGGGTATGCTGTGCCCTCACAGTAAACTCCTCTCCCGCTATCGGAAGGGCGTGGGACAAGTACCCAATGCCCGACCTACCTGATGCAGGTTTTTCTAGGGTTTTCCCTGCATTTCTGTAGGCAAATGCCAGGTAGGATCCTTAAAATGTAGCCCAGGGGCCCTAGTAACGCTTGGCTACTTTCCTCTCCATTTTGGCATCCCCCCTTTCAAATCCCTTCCTATGCTATTAAAGGGGAGTTGCCCAACATGGATTACCCTCATGTAGCCTGTTGCCCTAAAAAAAAAGTAACATACCAATTAAGCAAATTAATTACCAAATGAAGTCTCTGCAATCCTTGTTGCTTTTGTCAGATGATTAAAAAAAACCCAAGAGCCATAAGGAAGATATACCACACAAACCAGCTTTTGATTTAAGTTCATCACCTGGTTTGTACAGTATGTCATTTATATAGCTCTTGCCTTTTTAAGTCAGCTACCAAAAGTAAAAAGGATTGCAGAAACTATGTATGCTATCTAATTCAGATTATTATTTGTTATTTGGCTATTTATTTATCTAATTAGTATTCTTTAAACACAGATATTTTATATTTTGTTATTCCTATTTTGGTTACTATTTTAGCCTGAGAATATATTATTAAAGGAGAAGAAACCTGAAACATTGATTAAAGTCACTGATTTTGGTGTATCCAAAAATCAATTTTTACACAGTGAAATGGACACAGTTGTTGGCACACCACAGTATATAGCACCAGAAATTTTCATAGATAAAAAATCATACACAGAGTTAGTTGATGTCTGGAGCATGGGGGTGATTCTCTTTTACTGGTAATATTTGATTTTTATAAACTAATTAAAACATACAGTTTTATGAACATGATACAATAGTACATGACTCCAAAATATTATTGTATTCAAAGTAGCAAAGTATTATCAAATTATTTACTTTATTATTTACAGTCTATCCATTGAATTATGTAATCATACAATATATCATACTGAAGTTTTAAACTGTCTTTTACTTTTTGTAGTCTAAGTGGTACATTGCCGTTCCAAGGACTGTACTACCCACAGAAGATTAAAATAAATCAGGCAAATGTGTCATTACCAGCTCATAAATTAGTGGATAGAATGATATGTAGAGATGTAAAGAAAAGGATTACAGTTCAAAAAATTTTGGAACACTCTTGGTTAAAGGTAAAAATACAATTAACTTGAACATTATTGTACCATTGAAATAATGTATTGAATGAACATAGATTCCTGAATAGAAAATGTAATGCTTGACTTCGGAATGAGCCTGAACTAAAATTTTAACCTGTATTTTCCATGTAGACCATTTTCTTTTGATATCTGCTTCAATGGTGAAGATAATATATATTTTACTTTTTTAGTTTGATATTAATGCCAAGCCTTTTTTGTTGCTTTTAAATGTGATTTTTTAAATATACAGAAGTGTTAAAATTAAGCTATTATTGACTTATATATGCCCTCAGCTCTAATGAGCTGTTTTTAATAATCATCTTAAAATAGTTTGGTGTTATTGTATAAAATGCACCACATTTTATATGTTAGTAAGAAATGTAAGTAGGTATATTTTGTGGAAGAATTTGGAAAATGCAAAGTGAGTAAGAAAGATAATGTTTAAGAAATATATACGAAAATAATTGAGTTAAAAACTAAATTATGTATATACACCAAGTATATTTACAGCAGTTATTTAAAATAAGAAAAAGAAGTTTGAGGTACATTCAGAAAATATTTTAACCTTAAATGCCTATATAAACATTAATGTCACAACTGTAGCATTGGTCTACAATTATACATATAGATACCTGTTATTAATTTTTCAGGATGATTGTATGAAAAGTACTGCAAGGATATTAATGGGGGAAGAAGTAATAATGAAAAGACCAATTTATTATCCTAAGAGATTTCAACGTCAAAATCAACATGGAGGATTAGCACTAATATTTTTTTCCTTATTCACTTGTTGGCACTTTGGCCCATTTAGGGTCATGCGAAAGTGGATGAATAACTTAATGCAAAAAAAAAACCAAAATGTTAGAAAGTAATACAATGGACAAAATATGTATATACCTACCTCGATTGCTAATGATGAACACAAATTGTTATAAAAATAGTTTGTCACAGTACTGCAATTGGGAACTGAAACCCTTTAAATTTTATTATTCTTCCTTATCCCATGGATGTTAATTAGTTACAAAAACTGCATTATAGTACTTATTGTGGACTTAAAAACATAGAATAATGACCTTTCTGAGGTAGGTTTTTGAAAGTGCTATGAAACGCATCTGGTGTCAGTCCCAGTTGCATTACATCACAGAACATGTGAGTATAGTGCATGGGAGGAAGGTTACTACACTTTTATCCTCCTTATCAGATGCTTGATATGTTTTCTCAAGCTAGCTTTTTGCTTACTTAGCTTGACTTGTTTACAAGGTTTCTTTCCAATCACAGCACTTGGGTGACAAATAAGCTTACATTGTTTCATTGTAAGAGGTTAGTGGTTTGATGTGTATAAAACCACGTTCAGTTATGACACTGAATTCCTGAACTATCAGTATCTGTGATTTTCCCACTGTATCCTTCAGAGACAAAGTTCACTAGCCCATTGAAACAAGATACTTCACAGTTTTACATGACTTGTACTATAACCAAGACAAAGCCTGCTTCACTTGATCAGAGGACTTTTCAATTTCCACTTTGAAACAATCAATTATCACGTGTATGTTACTGTATCTAACTCTAAATGCTGTTGCTAACAGTTCCAATAAACTTTTCCTTATCTGGCCATTTGACTGCTTATTTTAAAAGTCTGACTAGTTTGAGAACAGTTTTTTTTAAATAATTGCAGCTGCTGTAACAGCTGATATCCCAAATTTATCACATGAAATGGAAAAAAGTTCACCTAATCTATTTTTTTCTAAATGTTAAAAGTATATCATGTTTAGCTGATTTGGTAATAAATTAAAAATAAAACCACAATCACTTGGGACTCCAAGTTAAAATTTTGTTTTTATTAATATAACTGTTACTATTATCTCCTTCAATAACTGATTACTTTTAAGAATCTATATTTCTGTTTTAGGATTGTAGCACGATACCAGAAATAAACAATAGAAAAGTAATATATATATATATATATATTGAAGCGTGAAGGTACGGGTTGCGTTCCTCCACTAAGGAGATAAACTAGAAGCTTGTCAGTTGAAACAGATTTATTCACAAACACACAGATTCTCAATTAAAGGCGACAAGGAGATGGGAAAAGACCTGTAACGATGGGGGAATCTGCACTGCCTAGTAGCCTAGACGCGTGAGATTTGAAGGAAAGCGACCTAGCACTCTAGATGCGTCCTTTCAGGAAACAGACGACCTAGCACCCTAGATGCGTCTGGGAGATAGAGGGTTAGACGACCTAGCACTCTAGATGCGTCTTGGGAAGGTGGTTCTGTACGTAAGCGGATCGAGAAGTCCTAGCGGCCTAGAAGCTTTCCCGACAGCTGAGCAGAGAACACCCCCTATTCAGATTGAGGAGGGCCTTTTATAGCCCTCCGAAGGGTTGGAGTGGGGAGGGGTGCGTGGGTGAGGCTAGACGGGGGTAGATGGGGTGAGGTTAGGTGGGGGTGGTATCCACTTTTGGGAACTATTCCATCTTTCTGCGATGTGACGTTACAATATATATATAGTAATAATAATTTAAGGCAATATAGAATTAATAATTAAACAATTGAAGTAAATTGTTATCAGCGAGAATACAAATACAACAATGGGTAAGAATGTACAGGCGGACTTTGTCGTTGCCGAATTACAGGGTTCACACAGTGAGTTGCAGGTAGAATTTTATCAAGTAAAGACAGTTACAAAATTTCGTCGAGAAAAGCTGGTCACTAAAATTTTAACAGAAAAAGTTACTCTGAGAAGAATGATGAGAGTGTGATTCAGGAGGCTGATAATCAATTGGTCAGCAGGTATCGGTAGAACTTTGGAGGAGTGGACAACATTTTTATTTACCCTTAATCAGAACCAGACCTACAATATTGGCTGGAGAGAGAGAGAGAGAGAGGGACTTAAAGCAGAGGTCTGCAGTATTGTACGGAACAATTGTGTCAGGTGGACGATACAAAAGCTTTGGAAAGTGATTTAAAGCAAATTTAAATTCAGTGAAACGATGGCCTGTTACACGTGAATAGTATATAGTGTATCAAAGATCCCAAACAAATGCCTGGTACCAGTACAAAACTGTAAGTAGAGAGAGAAACTTTATAAAATTTATTGGTATGTAAACGTTACATAAGGATAAATCGTCAGATTTCGGATTCAATTTCATTTTGTTGATTTAAATTCTAATCAGGTTGAATGTTGTAAATTTTGAAAGTAGGAAAGGTTTGTTCTTTGTTTAAAAGGCCCAAATTAATGACCCTGAGACAAGAGTAAATGAGTTTGTAAAATAGTAAAAACATAAATGTAAAATAATTACAACAAGAAAATTTGTTACTATTAATTTAAATAAATCAATTGATTTCTAAGATTTAAATCCTGTAATCATCAGAAATGACCTCTGCACTTACCAGATACTGGAGCAGTAAAGACTGGACAATGTGTATTCACCTGCCAAGCAGTGTTCACCCTTAGAGTAGGACATATAAGCTTTTTTCCAAGAGCCAGACATAGCTATTTTAAAACAAGTGACAGGGCACCCATTTTGGTCCCTTACATGCTCTGATTTAGGAAGTCACCCTGGAGACATGTGACAAAACTACTTTCCTCCAATCATGTCCCCACAGTGCACATTATTGTCCTTGTTCGTACAACAGTCTTTGACCGAGGACTCAAACTTTCCAGTGGCTATGGGACTCAGCTTGTAGTTGATTAAAATAATATGTATATAATTAATAAATAATTATTTTGGGAATGGCGCAATATGACATCCTCATCAAGGAAATCTTCATCACTCTCTGATTCAGAATCAGTGTGTCAGGGAAAACCTAAATAGCTATGTTTCCCCAAAGTCTAGAAAATAATTCTCTAATGTTTCATTGGAGATACCACAGTATCAAGGAAAACAGTTTTCTGAGGTGAAGTAGCAACATGACATCCTCTGTATCCTCTGGAAGATTGTGACATTGTCTTCAGGGGAAGACACTGAAGAGCACTGTGTATGGGCTTCACCCACAAGTTGTTGGCTTAACATTTTATTGGGTTATGAGCTGTTATCCTCTCCCTTTCAGGCTTGCATAAAAATATATGCATATACATTATCGTTCATAAACATTCGTCCTTCTACTAATTTGAATTTCATCCAGTTTTCCATGCCCTCCTCCAGATGTAAAAAAAAATACAAATTGCTAAGTTTAAAATTCAGATTAAACAGTACAAAAGAATAGTATTTCAGTGTACACACAATAATATCAATATGCAATAAAATGACTATGCAATGTGTAAAAAAATACACACGCTAATTAATTGACATTTATACTTCTTATGCTCCGAAAATTATAATAGGATTATGTTACCATAAATTTAAAATAAATCGTAATTAAAATATTCTACGTAGCAATACACAGTGGAATTTGGTGAAATATGATTTACACATCTTCCGCATCACTGCAACCACGTTTTTCTTCTTAAAGGATCTTTTGGCACGTGAACGAATAGTTAGGTGTTGAGCAGAGTGGTCCGATACACCATACATAATCTTCTTTGTACTTCCTAATAGGAAACTACAAGCCATTCCTTTTCTATATATATTTCACAGAAAAAGAAGCAACTACATAAACTGATTTCTGACTCCACAAAAACGCCCAGATTTCTTATGCTTCTCATTTACTACTTCCACGGTCTAGAGAAAGCGCGACACGTGGACCTGTGCTCCTGCGTCACACCAATAAGAACACGTTCAATGGTCACGTGCGTACATTTTCGGCCCAAATTCTATTTCGTTTTACGAAAAAAATATGCGGAATTACCAGTTTGCACATGCTTTTCCGAGCATATGGAATTGAAAAACACCCAGGTCAAGTAGAGAGATTAGAGATGGTAGGAGAGGCTTTGAGGTTATCTGCGAGAATGGAGTCGAGATGCATGTGGTATTTGCAAATAAGATACCCGCCGGTACTGCTTAAATAATCAGCAGGTGTCATCCGGAAATGGCGAGCAGGGAAGAAAAAACTTCTTTCTCTTCTACGGAAAATTCTCCATCGCCCAGCGAGTCGTAGCCACCGGCTTCCTTGCTGTCCTCATAGCAAATCTATGGGGACGAACAAAGTAGCATTTTTTTCTACTACGATACGCACCTTCCCCAACTCGTATTTCGGTAATATAAACTTCACTTCACTAGTAGCATTAAATTAGGCAAGCACCTACAAGATGATATAAAAATTCTCCGGACAAATGTATCTGGCATCTTTTCTCAGCGAGACTGGAAACCTCGTGCGGGGTCGACATGAAAGAATTAATTGTGAAGCATCAGGTGGACATACAAACAATAGAGATTTATATTAATATTCCATAAATTATTCAGTATTTTCTAGGGAACTAATTTACAAATTCATTAACACGCCGTAAATGAATAGAGTATTGCATTTTTCAATAAATACGTTGTAACTGCTTACCCTTGTGATGTTAAGAGGAAGACAATTAATTAGATTCATTCCTGAATAATGTACACTTTTTTTTCCAAAAAATGAGAGATGATGTTAGTCTAAAATGGAAGTGTTGCCAAAATCGAAGCCGTGATTAAATTTTATACAATGTTTGGTGAATGGACCATGTTTACAGGATGCCAGCTTGAAATTAGATATTTAAAATTATTTTTGTTGGTCTAAATATAACAAAAGTCATAATTTGTACTCTTAATTTTATAAACAACAATGTTAATGGAAAACTTATTAATAAGATCTTTGTGTCCTTTGATGAAACCAGGAAATGAAGATTTAGACTTGAAAATTACAGAAAATTGTAGATTTTTAAACAATTGTATTATATGGAATAATGACATACCACTGAAAGGTAACAATAAATTTATTATAAATATTTTTCCTTATAACATTGGTTTTGGTTGAGTAAAATTAATTTTAGATAATTTAAATGTTGATGTATTTAGAGATAAATTCAATAGGACACAAGTTGGCCAGTAAAATATTTTTGAAGTAGTTCTGGTTTTCGAAATGAATTGGATAATAATATAGATTGTCAACCACGCTTCTGTGTATCAGGACGGTCAGGTAAAAAATTTTGAACACGACCTGAAAAAGTTGATTGGTGGAGCCTTATCTTATGATGGAAACAGATACCTCTATGAAACTGATTGTGTAATTTTGTTCACACTCCCAAGTGAATGTGTGGATGGTACCCCTAATAAATTTATAAGGAAAAATTGTAATATGGATTTATTGTGTTACCTTTCTGTGGTATTAATCACGGTTTAAATTTTGACAACACCTCCATTTTAGACAGAGAACCGGTACATCACTTAACAACTAACATGGACGAACATTCAGAACAATGGACAGGGAGAATCGGATCCAACGAAAGCGTCAGTTTTTTGGGATGCGAATGGAATTATCTTCAAAAAGGAAAAACAGTCAACGGCGACTACTATTGTAACTTATTGCCTCATTTGAGTGGTGAAATCACCAAGAATAAAAAAACTGCCTCATTTCAAGAAAAATAAATGTTGTCAGGAGAATGCACCAATTCGAACGTCCATTATTACGATGGCCAAAACCAATAAGTTGAAGTTAGTATTAAAATGAAAAAAATTTACGTCTGATTGAAAATAATGAACAAGGAAGATAGCCAATACAGACAATAAAGGGTAATATAAATACCACACAACATTTCTGGGATCCTTGTAACTTTCGTCATGTGCTAAGACGAGAAACACAACTGCACAGGTCACTTGACAACACTCAAAAGTGACGAAAACGTAACGACAATGGGAGAACCGACAATAAGGGAGCAACGACAATGGGAAAACAGAAGGTCAATAATTACTATGATCCCTTATTATTACGCTAAACCTTATTGCTTCTTCTTCTGCTTTCTAGGATTAGGCTTTTAACCTATTCCGGCTTCACCTGACCATCTCAACCTTGGTCTTCCAACACTCCTTTTGCCTAATGGTTTATACTCCATCACTTGTTTTGGAAATCTGTCTCTAGGCATTCGCAATACCTTTCTTTATACCCTGTTAACTAATCTGTGATCGCCTGAACACTTAGTTCCTCCCTTATGGAAGTATCCATCCTTGTACACCCCTTCACTGATCTAAGAAATTTCATTTCAGCTGCCTCTATTTGTTTGAGCTCTTTTATGTTTTGTTACCCAGCATTCTGACCCATACAACATTGTAGGAACTGCCATCACCTTATAAAATTTAATTTGTGTGTTTTTTTTCTGGTTTTACCTTTTAACGTTCTTCTTATTGTCCCACATATCCTCTGAAAATTGTATATTTTATTTGTGATAATTTTATCCTCTTCAAATGTTATTTCACATCCCAAATATTGGTAATGGGATACCTGTTCGAGTGTTTTCCCTTCTATGACAATTTTTGTTCTTATTGGATTGTTTCCCAAGAACGCCGTGGTTTTTGTTTTACTTATTGAAATTTTCAGGTTATATATTTTACTCCTTTGGTGTAACTTATAAATCGCTATTTGTAGTTTATCTTCATTATCTTGGATAATAACCTGGTCATCGGCGAATAGCAATGTGTTTAGTTATCATCCTTCCATTTCCTTACCAGATCATCTATGTATAAGTTAAACAGAGTTGGTGACATACTGCAAGCCTGCCTTACACCTTAATTAATGGTAATTTCTTGGGGCATCTGTTTTCCAGTATCTATCACAATCCTGGTGTTCCTATATAAGCTCTGAGTAACTTCTATTAAATGTTTACGTTATTGCTATGATCCCTTATTATTTCCCATTGTCGTTGCTCCCTTTTTGTTCCGCTAACCCTTCGGCTCTCCCATTGTCGTTACGTTTTCGACGCTTTTGAGTGTTGTCAACTGACCAGTGCAGTTGTGTTTCTCTAGGCTCTTCTTAGCACCTGACGAAACGCACAAGGATCCCAGAAACGTTGTGTGGGAATTTATATTACCTTATTTGGTCTGTATTGGCTATCTTTATTATTTATGAAGTTAGTATTGTTTTCTCACCATTTCCTTTCGCACAATAAACCACGTAGAACAGTATTAATAAATAGTATATTGTGAGACTTTCGTGCGCAGTGAGACATTTGCGTCTGTATCATGCCACTGGAATTTCCTGGTCTCCACGTTATCGCTCGAGTCAATGACGTGCAGATAGCAGACGGTTGAGCGTGATGGTGGGGATAGGAGAATCATCAGTGTTGTTCTGGCAGTAATGGCGAGGAGGCGGTCCAGCACGGCCACGCACCTCTGGGGGTGGCTCTACCCCACACGCAGGGGATTGCCTCATCTAGGTGAGCACTAAATCACATCATACCCTAAATCGTCCTGAATGTACGTCCTATACCGCAGCACACGTATCGTATATGCCCGTTATTGCAACGAAAAATGTTGTAAGGTTTTACTAAACTGTCAAAAATCACTTGCATTTGAGGCTTGGGCTGAGCGCAACAAGATTCTATGCATGGTCGGGGAAGAGATTTTTAATTACTTGCACTCATCGCCATGTTCAGGCACATCCAGGCGTCATTAGAAGATAAGGCAGCATACGGTAATCCTGTCACGAAGTCTTAAGGCCAGCTTACACCAAATGTTTTCAACATTTTTTGCCACCAACAATGTTGAGCAACTAAACCTAAGTTGGCGTTTGTTGCCAACATCACGTGGTCTGTTCTAATACTATGTATATATGGTAGTTACGTATCATGGAAATGGAAATATCAGGGATTAAAATTAAACGAAAGACACAAGCGACAACAATTACTGGACATTCTATGTAGACCTACCATCGTTCCATAGAAAAGCCAACCGCAAACCGTCCAAGTTTATTAGGAACTAATGTTTTTATGTCACTACTTAAAAAATAATGGCAGATGAGTTTATAGATATTAAAATATGTCAAAAGTGCTGACTAATATTGCCTGAACATTCAACGACAATTTTCCTTAAAACTTGACTGCATTGTTCTTCGTATTCTTTTATTCTATCGTAATACGTATTTAATTCATTCCAAATAAGGGTGAACTGACCATGAACGGTCAAATGACCTTTAATTCCTCTTACTCCAAATATTGGACGAGACAGAATTATGTTAAACAAATGCTGACAACATTATTTGTTCTGGAGAATGTTGGCAACACTTGCTTTAGAATGTTTCTAAAAGTTCTCGGCATTGTTGCCAACTCTGGCACTATGATGCTCATACAATTGATAGGACCTCTTACTTTTACAGTAATTTATAACGGTCAATTCCGGGGACTTTTAGTTTACACTCAGGAGAACACTCCCAATTCTGCAATCTTAAACCGATTCAAGCAGCTGAAAATTTAGTTAAAGAGCAAACCAATTGTGCATTCGTTTCCTCAGGTACTGCTGCAGACTGAGACAAATTTCATGGTCATTCATCAGAAATAAAATTAAAGTAATGTAATAATTAGACAATTAATAATAAAATATTAATTTTTGGAAACATTTATTTATTTAAAAACGTCCCTCCTTTGAATTAGGACCTCTTCAGTTTTTAGGAAATTACATTCAAATCATATTTATTCAAACCAAAACATCATTAAAACTCAAAAGTTATTATTTAAAAATATTCATTAGAGATTAAAATACTGGTGTCTGTCAACCAATCTTATTAATTGACTAATAATTTAATTAAATTAAATTTCTGACTGAATGGCCATAAAATTTTATCAATGTTTGTGTTAAAGGTCAGGTAATTTTTATAATGTACACAATTTGTTTTGGGCAAGGCAATAATGTTGGTATCCTATGATCAAATGACCATTAATTCCTCTTACTCCAAATATTGGACGAGACAGAATGATGTTAAATCTGTGCCTCATCTCCTTATCACCTCCTCTCATTCTTCATTGCAATCGAAAGTGACTGTTCCCCTATATAAGTTATGATTCCACGCCATGCTGGACTATTATGAAATACTATACACACTTCTCAGATATCTGAAAACTTACTGGTTGGCCAGAAATCACAATTTATTTATGAACATTAAAATTTACAATTAACTATAATACATAAAGTTTCTTCATTTTTATGGACCACTTCTAATTTATCTATTAATTATAAGGAAAAAATCTATAAAAGGTTGAATCCAAAACAAGTTTGTTTTGGATCAAATTTTATTTTTTTCATTACATTTTAAAATTTATTTTTCAGTTACATCTGGAGAGGTCCCTAAACAAAGGACTAATCTATTATACTTAATTGTAAATTTTAATGTTTATAAATAATTTCTAACTTTCACCTAATCTTCCACAATTACATTTAACATAAGTCATATAAATATAATTAATGTAACAAGGCCAACTGTTAATTTATACAAATTAAAACTTACGGTTATTACAAAACGATTCCTTCTTATATCCAGAGACTTCTTCAGTTGTATATGATTTCTATTTAATTTCTATAAACCATTTAACACGAAAATGTTCTTCTTTCAACTACTTCCAGGGCCAAAATTTTGTAGTTAATGTAAAGTTTAATAAATTCAGACTGTTCGCCATCATACATTAATTATATTTATATTAATAAATGTCAGATTAATTTTCCAACTTTCAAATAAAGTTTCAATTCTTAATTATAAACCTCTAAAACTGATGAGCACCATATAAATGAGTTTTACACTTCAATAAATCGAAGTCTCAAATAATCGACTAACGTGATAAAGAATTCTGTGTGTGCTCGAAGATTGAATGTAAATTTATAAATAGTTGGAATGATGTTGTTACATTTTCCCTATCGTTTCCACGAAACTCTAAGAGATTTAATTGCGCAATGATCGAACACAGAGAGAGAAATCAACCAAGTCAGTGCACAATGAATCATCCAAGGAAATTGCATTTCCAAGGATGTGCCGCATGACTCTAGTCTCTTCATATTTCCTCAAGGAAGAGAAATGTTATTTTAATCCAATGTTAATGTAATTTTAAGAAATTCACTTTTGTTAATTACGTTCATTTTGTTCAGAATCGAACCTCACAGTTGCTGAGTGGTTCGTTTATCACATTTAAAAGCGTCAGCATTTTGGAAAATTCCTGCCCGTTGTAAATCCATTGTCGATTGACGGAACTTTGTTGAGGTCGCACGGACCAACAATTGGCATATAAAATTGAAATACATATTATTTTGGTTTTGCGGTTACGTACACGTTAAAGTTAAATTAAAAAAATTGGTAATTTATTTGACGTATAATAACAAAATAAATAAATGAAAACACCTTTTGAGTTTTGTCAACTGACCAGTGCAGTTGTGTCGCTCTAGGCTCTTCTTAGAACCGGAAGAAAGGTACAAGGATCCCAGAAACGTTGTGTGGTATTTATATTACCCTTTTTTTTGTCTATATTTGGCTATCTTTCTTATTATTAAAATAAATATAATGGCCAAAACGTCAGAACACGTTTAATATTAAATATTTATTTTAATGGTTACACTGACATTGAAATGAACGTAAATAGTAAAATAGAAAAACACTACGTTTAACATAATAATAGTTGAAAAAGATGAGAGCTTAATTTATTTTTGTTGAAAATATAAAACATCCCTTTACTGGATAATTTTTTATCTAATTAATTAACTTTTTAATGATAATGTCTTCAATTATAGAAACTAAATGTATGTAAAAAACAATTACACAAGAAATTAACGACCCGTGTAACAGACAAAAAGCCTAAATTAATTTTGAGCGTTGTCTAATTTTGTTAAAAAACTCAATGATTGTCTTTATACTTTGGATTTCCATAATGTTTATAAATTTAGTAGCGATAATTGCTTATCTTGTTATATCGGCCAGACCGAACAATTTTTGTCAACTAGAATTAAGGAACATAAAACTAACGCAAAATTACCTCCTTATAAACATCCTCCTATTACAAAACGTTGTTTGGATCTTAATCATTCGTACAATTTTGATAATACTAATATTAGAGATAAGGAAACTAATTATAATGAAAGGTTAATTTCAGAAGTGTTACATATTAAGACCTACAAATATTCTTAAAATGTTAAAACGGAACACATCTCATTTAATCTGTATTTAAATTGCCTTATTAAATAATCTTTGTTAATATATATGCAGTATTCATATTCTTTGTTAATGTGGTAGCTTTGGCCATATCTTTTCAGTCTGGCGATAGTGTTGACAAGGATCACTACAGTTCATCGAAACGTCTACGAATTTTTCTAATTATATTGTTCTAAATTAATTTTTTTTTTGTGTGTGTGTGTGTGTTATACGGGTTGTTAATTTCTTGTGTTATTGTTTTCAATTATGTTGAATTTTTGTTTTAAGTTGATTGTTAAAGTCGAAAGATCTTCAAGTAGTAGAATAGAAAAAATATCTGATATGACAGAAAACAGTTTTGAATAAAATTTTGAATTGAAAAATAAAAAGGCAGTATCTAAATTCCATAACAGAAGACAGACGAAAAATTATATTAATTTATATTAAATATTTTTGTTGTTTATTAATAAAAAATAAGGTATAAAAATCTGAAGTTTTAAAATTTTCTTTGTGACTTTTTACATTTATTTGAATTTGTACGAAAGACATCCAGTCACCCACGTAATTTATATTCACGGGTTTACAACTGCTAAGAGCAGGAATGAAAGACAATGTTATTCTTATTTGATGTTAACTCAATAAAGGAAAGCTGGTTTAACAGAATAAATTTGAAATATTTTATTAAGTCCTGGAAATATAAACTTTTGAGCGTCAATTTACGGATTAGGAAGATTTTAGTTGCAATGAAAATATAATAAATTATAATAATTAGTTAAAATAGCCAATTGCTAGATAAAATTAAGAGATGATGTAAATACCATGCAACGTTTCTGGAAACTTTGTTCCTTTCGTCAGGTGTTCAAATACACAAGAATCGGGAGAGACGGTCAACTGGATTGGTCGGTTGTGTCACGCCTGACTAATTGAAGATTAATATTGTATACTTATTTCTTTAATTACTGTTATATTCAAATCTTTAACGTTGTTTTAAATTATATTTTTTTTTTGATAAGTACAATGTTTGTTTTTTAAACTTTGTAATTTTCTTGTAATCTTATATTATGACTTAAAGTATTTCCTCGGCCGAGGACTAATGGAAGGAATAATAAATCTAAATTCTGGCTCTCGTGTTCTTCATCACCTGACGAAAGGAACAAAGTTTCCAGAAACATTGGGTGATATTTATACCATCACCTCTTAATTTTTTCTGTCATTCGGCTAATTTATCTAATTATTATATTTTAGTTAACATAAAAAGAAAGTCAGGAGAATCCTTACCGAAGGTTATCCGTGAGCTTGGTGGCAATGCTTGAGCAGAGCGAAAATCATACCTTAATAAATAAATAAAAATGGCCAATTAAAATACAAATAATTACAATGTTACGACGTATCGTCCACAGTTTTGGAGCTATTTTTCTCACCTTATCTATAAATCATTTGTCTAGAAACGTTTAGAATGGTAACAAAATATTTCAAACGTTCCACAGATGAAGCCAAATTACTAATTTCTTTTTAATTAGCTCTGATGCAATAGTAGTAATATTTTTTTTTTAAAAAAAACAATGGCATTGCAATCATGATTCTTGACTCTTAAGTAAAAGATCAGCAAAGTGCCTGGAGGAAGTACATGAAAATTCGTTGAAATCTGTTCAGCCGTTTCTTGAGTTGAGTTGAATCGGACAGGCATGACAGATTCTTATTTACTAATTGATGGGGAGAAACAATAGATTTTGAAATATGGACGGCAGTTGGGCGCCTGAGAGAGTCAATGTACTGCCCTGTCTCGTGGTTTTCGATATTGTTTACACTGCAGTTATCTACCTCCAGAGTCTTTGTTGAGCGTGCTTCTGATATGGCTATCAAAGGAACTCGCCAAATCACACGCTACGAACCGTACGTTCCGTAACGTGGTGAAATCCTCCTTCCAACTGCTTGTTCTCGGCAAAATAACATTCGGAATGGCCGTACAGTATGTGTTGTAAATCTGTTTCCCCATTTTCAATACTCAGGAATACTGGAATGTGATTAAAGTAGCGTCGTTAAAGTAAAGAAATCTATCATGACTGGATCGGACACATCCTTAAGGAGAAATTGTTTACTGCACGACGTCATCGAAGGAAGGACACACAGGTGGAGTTCCAGGTCGTGCAAGAAGAAGGGAGAAACAATAAGATATTGGGTGAAGTTCAAGAAGCTCAGGACAGGACGAGGTGGAGAAGGAAATTTACAGTCCAAGGAACTGCCAGTATTTATAATAAAACGAGTTTCGGGTTGGATGCAAAATTACGGTGGCATTGAGCTGAGTAGTGCTGTGAGACATTGGGATTGTACTATAGAAACCCGGCCTGGAATGAAGTTAAAATAATATACATACGACGAAACGTTTAAAAATAGATCAAGAGGACCACAGAACAACTTGCAGATCAACAATTTTCCGGCGAAGTACTTGAAAACTTTTCCGAAGCAAGTCGAAAAATTGTATTAGTTGAGAAATATTGTGCCATTTAATTCTTTCAAGCCACTTTTTAGCGGGCAAAAGTAACAAAGTAGTTTAACATTCAATATAATATGACAATTATCATTTAATAAATAAAAAGAAAAAAATGCGTAGTAATCAAGCAAAACCAAAAATCATTACAATACGAAGTTTCGTCCACAATTTTGGGACTTCATCAGGTAATAGACGTAAATAAGCTAATTTATACAATAAATTAACAATGTGGACATAGTTTAATAAATAGGTTTGATTAATTTATTTCTTAAATAAATTTAGTAAATTTGAATAATTTATTTTACTATGTTTTGGTATATTTTGAATTTCTAATTTATTGAATAAATCCTAACTATTTATGCAAATTATCTGATGAAGTCGCAATATTGTGGATAACACGTCGTGTTGTATTGATTTTTTTTGTTTTGCTTGATTGCTAAACGTTTTTTTCTGACAAAATTGGCTGTTTTTCTGTTTATTTCTTAACAGAGTAGTTCAAATTTAAGGTCAGAAAAAAATATTTTTTATTTATTATAATTTTAAATACTAAATTGTTTCCATTGTAAACCGCACTCTGCAGTGTAACTGAGTTTTTACTCGTCGTTCTCGTTTTAAATTGTGTATTTCGGTTACTATCAAAATTTGTAAATTTATATTGTTTGTTATCTGCAAAATTTTTCTTAAAATTTTTATTTTAATTATTGTATTTGTTTTGTTAAGTTAAACTTCATACCTGAAAAGTTTGGAAATTTTACCGACGAAACGTAGTATAATTTTCTATAAATAAAGATATTTATTTCTGGCATCAAATTGGTTGTTGGTTATTTATAAGTTGCCTTAATAGTTAGAATGTATATATATATATATATATATATATATATATATATATATATATATATATATATATATTGTAGTATTCAAAAAGGTGAGCGTTAATTAAATGAAAAATTATTCAATTTTACAAACAAACAAAATCTTTATTATCAATTTAAACACAATTACACAATTTAAAAATTATCTCAGGGTCTCTACTGGGTTTGATAATGGCGAATCATTTTTATTTCTCAACTGAAACACAAATTCCAATTTAAAAGAGAAAAGATTTACTCGTCAATCAATTAGGACGAAATTTACTTTTAAGCGAAGTTAAGCTAAAAAGATGGATTCTAATTAACAAATTTTAATCAAAAGAAGAAAACGAAATCTGACGACTATCTTTTAATCAGGTTTACATAATTGGTTGTTTTTATATTGTTACTCACGGCTGCATTCCAGGATACCTTGTACTTGACGAAACACTATGGTGTGGTTTTGAACAGCTTCTATTACTCACAGATTCTAAAATTTCTATTTTAGATCAAAACTCAGGAACCAGGATGATCCTCCTTTTCGTCTCTCCCTCGGTTGACTTCTGCTAATTCTGCCCGGCTATGTTCACAAGACTGTTTGTGTTTAGCCGGTTTCGTAGTTCTGCTCGAGTGAATATTTCGTCTTGAGCAAAATGTTCATGGACCAATTAACGCTGTTGATTTGTAATTCTCGATGTTTCTCTGCAAATTTACTTTAAATATTTGAATTTGTCTTGTCTATTTCCAACACGACCAATTTCTGTCGTGTCTGATTGCCAACTGCTTCTACTTAACTTTACTTTTTAAAAGAATATCTCGTCTATTTTAATACGACCATTTCCTATCGTTTCTGCTTGCCAACTCTAACTTCTCAATATCTTCCTGCGACCAAATCTTTCTGCTAATGCGACCTGAACTCTGCCATATCATAATGTGAACTCGACTCTCTTGTAATTTTGAGCGCGCATTGCTTCTTCCGACAAAGGAAACAATACTTGGCTACATTGTTGCTGTGTTCTGTACCGCCGTCAAGAATAAATTTCTCAAACAATTTATTTTTTTTTAATTTCTCAATTAATGTCTTAATTAATTGGCATTACAATATATTAGAGTAGTTCAAACTTTTTGTCGTATTTGTTACAATACCAAATTGATGACCTTGAATTATTTATGAAATGGCTGTCTTCATATTATCTCGTGGTTTCCAGTTCAGAATTGTATTTGTCTGTCAGCCATCTTATCTTTCCGCAACCTGTCCGGCCAAATTACATTTCTCATTTATGATATTCCACCGACTATCCGTAACTATTCTCTTTCACTCCTATATGGCGGGGTTAAGTTAATTGAATTCTACGAGACACTTTCATATCGAATTTTTGCCTTACGAATATTCTCTCTTAGTCTAATTAAATAGATTTTATGGCCAATTTAAATTCTGCCTCCGGTCATCTACCGCTGATTGCATGTCCGCATGTTTCAAAGTCCGTGCCTTTCGACCACGCCCGTATGCTGTGAGATCCGACTTCTTGGCGCCATAGAACTCACACGAAAATTCGCCAAGTTCCTAAGCTTTGTAATATTCCTTAATACTATAAAACCTACTAGTAAAATCGTAATCTGACAATATTATGCGCATACTACACATCTGCAAATTTTTGGGGCTGAGGAATCACCTTCAGATTTCTCGTGCAATGTTTACTTAGCCTTATCTCCAGATAAACGTATCAATGTACCTGAAATTATAGATATGTAATCCACTTTATATTACCTATATATTTAAAAACGCAAAGGAGTCTATCCAGCAAGAAAAGATCTATAAAGTTTTTAAAAATACCTCGGTAGTTGACTATAACCGGAAATTGCATCAGGAAACGTAATGCATGTTAGGAAGGTCGGCGAAGTCCAAGATCTCAGTTTTTAGTCCAGCCATTACAACGTTATTACAAAGTCTTACCTAAGGGAGAACAATAACAGCTGTAAGGTACGAGGGTAAAAAGAAACCGGCAGCATTCACAAATAAATATAACAAATACGGAGAAAAGTGGAGGAAGCGGCACTCAGAAGTGACTCACGTAATTCCTGGAGTGAATGTTATTTTGTTTCAGCTGGATGAATCAAACTATAAACGCACGCGAGACGTTCAACAACAAATACAACTCATTGATTTTATTGTTGACCTCGTGGCAACAATAATAATATAATAAAACAATACAAAGGTTACTCATATAATGGAACAATTTACGTCTGATTGAAAATTAATAATAACAAAGGTAGCCAAATACAGACAAAATAAGTGATAATACAAATACCACACATTACTGGGATCCTCCTAGGAGTTTTTTCAACTGACCAGTGCAGTTGTGTCCCTCTAGGCTCTTCTTAGAACCGGAAGAAAGGCACAATGATCCCAGACACGTTGTGTAGTATTTATATTATCACTTATTTTGTCTATATTTGGCTATCTTTCTTATTATTAAAATAAATATAATGGCCAAAACGTCAGAACAAGTTTAATATTAAACATTTATTTTAATGGTTACACTGACATTGAAATGAACGTAAATAGTAAAATAGAAAAACACTACGTTTAACATAATAATAGTTGAAAAAGATGAGAGCTTAATTAATTTTTGTTGCAAATATAAAACATCTCTTTACTGGATAATTTTTTATCTAATTAATTAATTTTTGTAATGAAAATGTATTCAATTATAGAAACTAAATTAATGAATGTAAAAAACAATAACACAAGAAATTAACGACCCGTATAACAGACAAAAAGCCTAAATTAATTTTGAGCGTTGTCTAATTTTGTTAAAAAACTCAAAGATTGTTTTTATACTTTGGATTTGCATAATGTTTATAAATTTAGTAGCGATAATTGCTTATCTTGTTATATCGGCCAGACCAAACAATTTTAGAATTAAGGAACATAAAACTAATGTAAAATTACCTCCTTGTAAACATCCTGCTATTACAAAACGTTGTTTGGATCTTAATCATTCGTACAATTTTGATAATACTAGTACAAGAAGACAATATTCTATTAAAAGTTTCTTCTTTGGCTACATCTTTATAAAAAACAAACAAAAATAAAAAAATTAATAAGAAAGATAGTCATTTCTGAATTGGCTTTCTTTCTTATTAATTATTTTCAATCAGACGTAAATTTTTTCATTATTTCATTTAAATAATAAAAGAAATTAACGAAGCGTTCTCTAGAACTGAGAGAGGATAATTGGGGTCCATGTCCACAATTGCCTATGAAATGTTGCGCATCAATGTCTCCCATTTTTGATGGGAGAACAATGTTCTGCGGTTTTCTTCTGTACAAGAATTTGTCACGTGATTGTTCTTGATACAAAATCGCACGGCTTTGTATACAAGTGTGTGCTAGGCCTTCTAAGTGAGGTAATGGTTCAAGGCCATCTATTTACTCCCAAATAATGTACTAAATTAAATTTACCCGTTTTGGTTTATCCAAAAGACTTGATGCTGTAGTGCCGCCAGACACGGTCCTTTGTCATTAATAAAAGAGTATGAAACGTAATGATTTAGATTTATTATTACAAGCTATCAAGCGCCATAACTATCAAGAAGGGAGTTAGATAAGGGCAGTCGCTATCCTGCCTTTTATTTAACATAGCTATGGAGAAAGTGATAAGAGATGCGGGGATTAACTCAAAGGGGGCCATCAAATCCGATGACATAGATATCATTGCAAGAACACCAGGAGCAATGAGAGTAGCTTTCACAATCCTGGTAAAAGAAGCAAAAAAAATGAACTTGCAGTTTAATGAGGGAAAAACCAAGTACATGACTGTAACCAAGAAAGACATCCGACGATGGAAGCCTGCGAGAGGATTCTCTCTCAGGTGAACCTTCCCAGAGAGCTCTGGCGGAAGCTACCTTTGGGGATGCCTTCACATCTCTCTGGTTTTTTTGAACTAAGGTTCCCACATGCCGAGGCACCTCGGCCTGTTTTGAGAGGTGTATGTTCCGGGGTCGCAGACCTTGGGCATACGGTAAGAGTTGTCAGCTATTCCTATTGGAATAGTCGGCCAGCTGCCTCCTAAACTAGTCGAGGCACGGAGAAGGGAATGCTGCGTCCCCACAGGAAGGGCGTGGGACAAGTACCCAATGCCCGACCTACCTGATGCAGGTTTTTCTAGGGTTTTCCTGCATTTCTTTAGGCGAATGCCGGGTAGGATCTTTAAATCATAGCCCGGGGACCCTAGTTACCCTTGGCTACCTTCCTCCACCATTCCGGATCCCCCCTTTCAAATCCGTTTCCTATGCTATAAGAGGGTGAGTTGCCACTATGTGGATTACCCTATACATAGCCTGTCTACACCCAAAAAAAAACACACATCCATAGAAATTGAACGTAGCTTCACCTATCTGGGATCAGAAGTTAATAATAAGAACAGTGTCAGCTCGGAGATTCAAAAGCGGATACTCTCTGCCAACAGGGTGCTACTATGGCCTCAGAAAACATATGAAGTCTAAGCTGCTGTTCAGGAAAACTAAAGTCCTAATGTATAAAGTCTTAATAAGACCAGTATTAACATTTGGACACTTTGTAAATCTGATGAGAGGCAACTCACTACATTTGAAAGAAATAGATTCTGAGGAAAATTTTTAGCCCGGTAGAAGTGAAAGGCGAATGGAGACTAAGATATAATAATGAACTATACGATCTGTATAATGAACCAGACATCGTGAAGTTTATGAAGGTTAGAAGACTAGAATTGGCAGGACATGTGCTACGGGCAAATGATAGAATGATAGGCAGGATATTGAAGATGTCCCCAGAAGGAATCAGGAAAGCCGAAAGACTAAGAGATAGGAAGACGGCGTGAGAGAGGATGTAAGGATAATCGGAATCAAGAATTGGAGAAATGCGGCGCTAAATAAAGGCGAAAACTTCTTCAGAAGGCCAAGGCCCACAAAGGGCTGTCGTGCTATTGATAATGATGATGATTCATTCCATTAGTCCTCGGACGAGGAAATAGGATACGTCATAATATAAGAATACAAGAAAAGAATAAAATATTACAATGACAAACTTCAAAAAACAAACATTGAACTTCACAAAAAAAATTATATAATTTAAAGGAACGTTAAAGCGCCCTTCGGAGCAACAAGCCCTTTTGGATTCGGTACCCGATTACTTTCTTTGAACCGTCACAGGAAAAACACTATTACAAGCATTTTAATGTATCAGGTTTTTCACTCGCCTAATACCAAATGTTGTACCTTATTTCTCGATCGACATGGAGAAAACATAGTTATACCCAATTTAATAATTACATTTCAAAAATGTTGGCTAACTTGTTTAAGTAACCCTCAATTCCTGATATTTTGGAGTGGCACGATTCTCCTTCAGCCGTATCCCCCCGTTTTCACGACCATGACGAACACAAACATCCGAACCCGACAGAAGGTCGGTATCAGTAATTAAAAAGTTACCTGTAACGTGTATATAATAGTAATATTTCTTATTATCATCACGGTTAATCAACCAATAAGTAATATTTTCACAACTAACACAGGGGATAAAATAGAGGTGCAGGAATAAATTACATTCAAGCTCAGAAGGTCTTAATTAGAAACGGACGACGAATACACCGTACAGGATCAATCCATGTAAAATGATGGACCACCATGATTATTCCGCAAGAAGAATTTGAAATTCGACTTTCGAACAAAGCCTCCTTTTCTCTCGGTTTATCCTCCACCACACTTCGTTTGTTAAGAATTTCGTTGAATTTAATTAATCATTTGTAAACACCTCCTCTGTAGGAAAATACCTGATGAAGGTACAAAAAGGTATCGAAACGTCGTCATAATGTAAATAAAAAGTGTGTGTATACGGTCATCAATTGTTTTATTAATTCAAAGCAGACGTTAAATTAAAACTTCTAATAACGATAGAATTTTAACTGTGAGCACAGAGTTTTTTCATTCTTTTAACTAAATTTGTTATTGGGTTGTGTCATTTTTCCTTGCCGAATTCAGTAGACTTTGCTTCGCGAGTCCCTCAAGGGACACTAATCGACCCTCTAATAGCCTCATCGTTTACCAGCGATAAGTCGATATAAATAAATTTGTAAACTACACAGCCTAAAATAATGTAATTTTGAACTACGTCTCAAGATTTTCCATCAGCTGCCTCATTTCTTAAGTATTATGAAAATATTAAAAATATCAGTACAGATAACTTTCTAAATCAGTTTCTAACTGAAACTTTATAAGGATTTACTTTTTTTTTTGAGTAAGGTTATGTGAAATTTGCTATCCAGTCAACGAAAATCGAATTCTTTCAACTCTTATAATGTCATATTTAATCTTACATGTTTCTATCTTCAGATAGTTTAATCTCTTAAAAGTTCATTAGATAAATGTTTCTGATAAAGGCTGCTGCGTTACCTTAAATAAGCAAACAGGAGATGACAATCAGAATAAAAATAGATGTCAACGTTAAGGAATATTTTCTGCTAAACACCAGTACAAAGACAGATAACAATTATAACGACTGTGAATTAATCTAGATCTGCTCATTATAATTTTATACGGGACAGCGCATTAAGAAACATTTTTGTGAGATCAATTAAAAATTATTGAAGGTTAGTTAATCTGTTATCAAATATTTATGAAAGCGTCTGTTCGAGGGCATGTCAAAAAGTAAATCTACTTTTGTTCTAATCGCCTGTATGATGGCTGTACGGTTTACAGTTCTTGAAAGCCGACAGATGGCATCATTATCATTACTTGTATCACTTCACTGCGCTGTTACGAAGTACATACTCATTGCTGCGACACTGTCCGTTTGCACGTTAGAAGAATCCGTTTCTTTTTGCGGTATGAAATGAATCATCACTAGAGATGAAATTGGAGCACTGACTGGATTCAATTCAAGCGTCAACCCTCTGCAGGACAAGTAATGTTCTTTTTTTTTAGACTCACAATGGCCGATTTTGGAGCATTACACGGAGAAAGGGAATGTATGATCCACTTAAAAACATTTTTAAGTCGATTCGTCACTGATCAACAGATGCTTGGTGCTCAACCAAAAAATTTTTTCCCCCCTCAGAGTATCCGAGGACCAGTGGACAATGGACATACTTAATTAAAAAGTAGGGTCTTTGTGAAAAAATGATTACATAGCAGCATTTAATTGAAAAGTATTTTTTTTTGACTTACTAGAATTTTTTTGTTTTATTTATCAGTAATTATATCACATTTTAATCTATAAGCCAATGTGGTAGCTTAAACATGGTGAGATCCACTCCAGCGAAGAGAACTCCTAAATCATGTTATGCTGGCCATTTTATTTACAGTCTTCTAATACTAGTTGTAATAACGGATTTGAATGCGATTTTAGCTTTTCTTTTTGATGGACAGTCTCCATAACAGTGAGGAGGATTTTTAAGTCATTGTGTACTCGCTTATTTGTTATGTACCAGGGGGCATTAACGGTGGATCTTAATATTTTAGACTGGCATCTTTGAATTATTACAGTATTGGACTTCTACCCCGTAGCTCCATATTGGTATAATTATGGTTTTGTAGAGCAGAGGTTTATTTTATATGTGGTGTAACTTGCGTCCTAGTAACCAATACATTTCTTCTTGTTCAATATCCATTTGTTTTTTTTCTTGGTTATGTGAATTTTACAACTGTGCTTGCTAACTAGATGTAAAACCAAATATTTGACAGACAATGATTGATGAATCTCTGCATTCTTTATATAGATCGGTTGACACTGTTTTTTTTTATTATAAAATGTAAACGTCACATAAGACGACCTTTTTTCATTCCCCATTCCTGAAGCCATACTTGAAGGAAGTTCAGATATTAAATTATTACTCTCGTTCACAAGATGAAACATGGGAACGATGAGCATTATTTCTTTACATCTGATTAAAACTTACTGTGACCATACAAAGAAACCTCGTGTCTCAAAAATTCGTATTTTTGGAAGGACCCGATTTGAGTCAAGAGAAGACGTGACTGACCAGCTGAACACCGTTGAGGAATGATCTTTATAGAAGAGTTTCACAATTTTTTTGTAAAAAAAAAGTATATGATCGGGCCTTGAACTTCATGGTGACAACTAGGACAGGGGATTAATAGCAAGATAGTTCTAGTGATTGGTGAATTAATAAATCCTCTTTCACCAAAATAAGTGCTGTACGAGTGCGAGGTTTGTTGCTCTGTTGGTTAATAATTAACTATACATTATTTATAGAGACCTCACCATCAGTTTTGTGGATATATCATGAAACTTCGAAACCATCCTTCGCTCCTGCCGTATCTTGTTGCGAAATATTACCCGGAACGATAAGTGACTTCACACGATAGGAGTTAGTTTACAGAAAATGGTGTCTGTCAAAGATCATATCAATTCCAGGGTTTCCCCCAGTTGTCCGTTAGGTGAAATATTTGAGCTTAACGAGATTCGCTCAATAACTGAAAACTTATGGGCAGACCCATTTCAGCAGACGATATTATTTATTGGATATTATAATCAGAAATTATTGACAGCGTAACGTTATCAAGTCATTTCAGGACTTTAAAATGGAAGACATGTACAAATAGTGGGTATAGCATTCCAAACTAAGCCAGGAGTATAAAAATATTTATATTTAAGATGGTTTGTTATAAGCAATTTTGGTTGATTTGAGTAGATCCACGTTAGGCGCTATAAATTATACACTAGATTAGATTTGTCGATTTTTAGAAGCAAGCCTCAAAGATATAGAAATTGTCAAGATTTTACCATGTAATTAATTTAATAATAATAAAGTGATTCCACGTCACCTCCGTGGCCAGTGTTGTTCCGAGATTCTCGGTTGTATTTACTTCCATATTAGCATTTCTTTAATGGGCTTCCTTTCTGTCATTGTTAAAGCGAGGAGTTTGTTCCATATTAATTGTCATTAACCCATCAGGGAATATAAAGTTGCTTCTCCGCGGGTTAATGAAAACAGTCTTTCTGGTTATTATTAGTAGAGTTTGCGTTATCAGTTCTAGGGTCGTTAATTTGGTGACGAAGTTGACACTCAAAATCATAATGTGCCGATACATTTTATTATCTACCAATAGCATTTATTGGTCCACGATGATGTGAATGTGTATCTTGAAAATTTTCACTAGACGATTCATCGCTACGTACGCCAACTGCGATGTCTGCAAAAAACCTGACATTCCATCGTCGCAATATCGCTCAACTTGGCAGAACAAAGAATACCGAATTATAAGGCTTATCGTTCTTCGTCACTCATAATTATTGCTTGCTCGTAATCTCTTATAGACCCCTGAAGAAACTTTTCTCGGTATCTGCCGTAAATATCGATCGATCCTTATAGAAGGCAAAGGAAAGTGTCATTCTATAAAGAATTAAATTGATTAGATAACATAAGAAATCTTCCAAAATAAGCTCAAGAACCTGAATTAAACGATCAGTATGAAAAATTCTCAACCGGACCATTCTTCATTGAAGTTCTTTTACAGCATACTTAGTTCCCTCCAATCTTGTATAGACTGTACAGTTTAGTCATTTAATTCCAGACATCTTATTAATGCCCCTGTTCAAACTATCATCAAATGATTAAATAAATAAATATATAATAATTGACGGCTCATGAGTATTTTTAATTTATTTGCTACATCACCCAAGCATCCATTTTTACCGGCATAACTATGTAACATATTAATAATGCTACAACAGCGATAATCTTACCAATACTCTGCAGTTAATGACTGGACATGTAATATGCTAATAACTAATTTTGGTTAAATAGTTGCCAACACTGTCTAATTTTTAAAAGTGGAATAACTTAGCACAAAGTTGACACACATTTATAACACTGAAATATTTTTCCTTCGTACACATTTTAAATAAAATAAGGCATACATGATCGCACTGTTGTATGTGCTGAATGGCCCACAGCACCGAAAGTTTGAGCTTTATGGGTAGTGCAGGCGGATCAAACGGAAAGCTGCCCATACACATTTCACAGTCCAGCAAGAGATCCTATGCTAAGCCGAGAATAGCACAGAAATAGTCAGTTGGCTGCATTAGCAGGAGCGAGTCCACTGCAAGGTTGGCAGTTATAAGTTTACACACTCAAAGCAGAAATTCACATTGTTAAGACAATAAGAAGTTCTTAAAATTAAGAAAAATTAATTATTCTTAAATTTATTTATGTGATGTGGCACATTATTACATATACACTTGCTGCAATGGGATATAATAATGATGATGTGACAGCCAAATAATTTATATGGATTGAAAAGCAGAAACCTTAGTGTGAAAGAGAGATAGATTGGCATAGAATAACACAAAAATTTTTTTTTGAGTTGGTTGTTAACTACATGGTGCTGGATAGTCAACAGTTCTGAGGACCGGTATCTTCTGAAGAGGCCAGATAATAAGTTTTTAAAAAAAATCTTTATCTGTGTGTGATGTGTATTTTACATTTTATGCTAGGACAAACTTTCTGAAGGCAAAAAATACCCATTTAAAGTGTATGATGCTAAAATTTCTACATATTTTCAGAGCTGACAGAATTAGAAGCTACTGTGGGAACTGGTTCTGAGTGTAGCCTTATTATTGGAAAACCAGAAATTCCAGGCTTTGATTCCACTTTAATTAATGAGAGACATTTCAAGATTCTGAAGAAAGGTGATTATGTTTACATTGAAGACCTGAGCAACACTGGCACATTTATAGATGCATGTCTAATTGGCAAAGGGAAGAAAAAAGTTGTTTCTCACAATTCTAAAATTGCATGCAGTAATAATTATAATCACTGTAAGTAACTTTTTCATTTTGACAAAAATGTTATAATTGTTATACATTCCTTACAGCTTTTTATAATGTTTTCATGTTCTTCCAGTGTTTGTGTTTATGGACAAATCTACATGTGACATGTGCAATTATCCAAATGAATTAAAGGAAAAATATGCAGTTTCATATGTGTTGGGAGCTGGAGGTTTTGGTCAGGTTTATCTAGTTTTCAATAAGGTAAAGTTTTGAGCATTAATTTTAACATAATAATTTCTGGCTAACATTTAATTTAATACTTTATTGTAATATTTAGCTTTTTACTTCATTATAATTAAATACTTAACCAACCAAACAGTTGACCCAGGAATGTAATTTTTACATTTAGAATTTTGTCTTGACTTTCAAAATAACTGAACAATTTCTCATAAAATTCAAGACAATTCAGTCAAGCAAGTAATAATACATTTCATTTTTATGGCTTGTAATATATTATTAGATGCACTAGTTTCACCACTCTGTTGGCCTCAGACAATACTTACTGCTCTACTTGTTGTAATGCAGTATTATTAAATATCATGTGTCCACTGACTCCCAATTCTATTGGATATTTTTTTTATTTTGCTTAAGGTCATTACTACATTTACTCACTTAATGATTTAATTTTAATTTTCTGCATTTCCTCTACAGCTTATCAATGACAAAGTAACATTTTTATGATAATTTTTCCATATACCCAATATATCAAGTATTTGGACTAGGTACAAATTTTGTACTGATGCAAGAAATATTTTTTCGAAGGATTTATTAAAAATGTCTGTTTTACTCTATATTTCCCATATATTTTTTGAGTGACTTTTAAATGTATTAAGATTTAAAAATATGACTACCTGAAATATTATTTACAAACAGCTATATGTTTCTGCAGAAGCAACACAAAGGCTATGCTATGAAAGCTTTGGCTCTTACTAAGGAAGATGAGAAATATGCCAAGTCGGAGGCAAGAATCTTGAAATCTCTCAAACATGTAAGATTTACATTTATTATTTCATTTTTGTTATGTGTATACTGTTGTATGAAATTAATCCCATCCATAGTAGCACAAGTTATTAATTTAAATCACCCAAAATATATTATAAGTCCAGGGTTGTGTTTAAGCCATTTTTGTCAATGTAATGTTTTCAGGTTTATAATAATTAACCTTTTTAAATAATTATATATATATATATATATAAAATTGCAATATTGGTATGGAAAGGAAAGAGAAATAGGTCGTCGTTTACGTGAAAGTGAAGTGCAGTGTTGCCATAAGAAACTGAAGGTTGTACTTCAAATTTTCGGAGGCACTCAGCCCCCTTCCTGAAGAAGTCACAACCTATCTCTCTTTCCTTTCCATACAAATACTGCAATTATTTTTGACATATCCTTACTAATATCATATATATATACTGCCTATTGAGAAAATTCATAAATAAACAAACATCAGCCAATTTTAAGTTAAAGAAAAGAATTTATTAATTAAATTCTGAATGTTTCATTGCTTATTTTGTGATCTCATAGGGTTCAAGTTTAAAAAGAAATACTTGAAATAATCATTCTATTACTGTGAAAATTTCACCATAGAAGATCTGACGATCAAAAAACTTTTTAAAACTTAAACCTGATGAAGTCAAAAAAATAAGCGATGAAATGTTAATTTAATTAATAAAATCTTTTTTTTTACTTAAAATTGGCTGATGTTTATTTATTGTACCTCTTTTTCTTAGTTTTACATTTAAAGAGTTATTTATTATTATGCTTATACCCTGGAACTTTATTCAGAAACTAAAATTTTAATAATTTCAATTGTTTAAATATCATCATATTTTTTGAACTGTTACAGCAATGTGTTGTTTCTGTTGAGGACATTTTTGCAACTCCAAATTCTTTATACTTAATTCTGGAGTTGATGGAGGGAGGTGATTTGTCACAGTTAATCAGACCAAAATTATGCCTGACTGAATCACAGACAAAACTTATTTTTTATCAGTTGACACTTGCTGTTGAATATTTGCACAAACAAGGCATATGTCATCGAGATTTAAAGGTAACATGGGGAGGTGTATATATTTATACATTTTTTAGTTAGAAAATTAACATGATTTTCTAATAACCATATTAATAAAGGTAACAAAGTTTCCAGAAACATTATGTGGTATTTATATCACCATTTCATTTTGTCTGTCAGTTGGCTATTATGTTTTTATTTCAATATAATTTTCTCTTTAAATAAAATGAAAAATGAATATTGTTTTTTGTTTACTGTTTTAGCCAGAGAATATATTGTTAATGGAGAAGAAACCAGAAACATTGATTAAAGTCACTGATTTTGGCGTCTCCAAAAATGAAGTTTTACAGAGTGAAATGGACACAATTGTTGGCACACCACATTATATAGCACCAGAAATTCTCTCAGACGATAAATCGTACACAAAGTTAGTTGATGTCTGGAGCATGGGGGTGATTCTTTTTTACTGGTAATATTTGATTTTAATAAATTAATTAAAATAAATGTATTTTACGAACATGATACAATAATATTATGACTGCGGAATATTATTGTATTCAAAGAAGAAAAAGCATTATCAAATTATTTACTTTATTATTTACAGTATATCCATTGAATTATGTAAACATACAATATACTGTATTGAACTTTTTAAATTGCCATTTACTTTTTGTAGTCTAAGTGGTACGTTGCCATTCCAAGATGCAAAAGCAGTTATGCAAGGACAGTACCGCCTACAGAAGATTCCAGAAAAATGGGCAAATGTAACATATCAAGCTCAGGAATTGGTGGATAGAATGATCTGCAGAGATGTCAGTAGAAGGATTACAATAAAGAAAATTTTGGACTACCCTTGGTTAAAGGTAAAAATACAATTAACGTAGCCATTATTGCACTGTTGAAATCTATTTTTGAAAGATTTAAGAGCACAGATTACCTAACATCAAACTGCATAATTTAGGAATGTCTCCAAATTAATATTTTAGCCATACCCCTTACCTTTGTTTTTATATCTGGCTAGGTAGTGATAATATTCATTGCAGTTTTTTAGTTTTAAACCATTTATAATCCATATTTGTTGCATTTAAATGTGAATTTGAAACATTCAGATATGTTAAAATTAAACCTGCTGGGTTTAAAAATCAATTTAAAATGGGTGGATGTTATTGTATTTAATCTATCACAAATATTTAGTAAGTAAAACTGTAAGGATGTTTTGAGAAGTTGGAAAAATCAAAGTAAAAAAATTATATGTTTAAGAAAAATGCAATAAAACCACTTTTATAAAAACTAAGATAATTCTGTATATTTAGTATATTTACAACATTCCTTTAGAATGTGATACCTGGACAAGAAGTTTGAGGAATCGGATAGAGGAAGATTTAGAAAATATTTTATCCTTATACAGCAATATATAAAAGAGTTGAAATTAGTGTATTGATCTATTTTATATAATTGTATATTCCTACTTCTTTATTTTTAGGATGATAGTATTCAAAATACAGCAAGAAGACTGATGGGAAAAAAAGTTGTAATGCAAAGACGGAAGTTATCCATACCAAGTAAACTTGAACGGCCAAAATCTGCTGATGTAAAACCACCAATCGGATCCCCAAACAGGCTGTACAGCTGGATGAGGCTTGCACCAAAAACTGAAAAGCCTCCTGCTGGATCACAGGATAAAAAACCCGCTGTCTTGGAAGCAAATGCCAATTTTAGAAGAATTGGCAGTGCACGACAGCCGGCTCAACCAAGAGGAGTGATGCAATTTATGCGCAAAGAAAATAATATGCCCCAAAATAAGGTGGTAGCACAAGTGAAAGTAGTAGAATCACCAAAAGTTCCTATAGTTAAAAAAAACCAACCTTCCTCAGAAATGAAAAACCCTTTAGAGAATGCAGGATTGAGACAAGCACGTGATAATTTAAGGCCTGTAAAGAGAACATTATTTTAAATTGTAGTATAATTTGGTGTTATATGATAGATAAAAGTTTTGCACTGTAAATTTCAATAAACTTAATATTTGTATGTTGAATAGTGAATATTATCTTAAATAAATATGAATTGTGGTATTGTTCATAAAATGTAATTTATAAGGATGATTTGTAAATGATGAGTGGGATTCTCTATTAAAAGCCTCTGCCTGATGATTAATTTCTAGATAATCAAAGTGATGATTTGTAAGAAGATAAAGGCTACATTTATAGATATGTATTTATTCAAAAATTAGTAACGTAATTTAAAAAATGTAAATAATGGGCTCATTTATTGAAAGAACTTTTTCTTGTCATCCCCAGCAATTTAATGTAAAGCTTACTGTATACATAAAACAAGTATTATTTTTCTGAGATGTAGAAAAGTAAATATTGAAGTGTTTTTATTACATCATTTCTGTCATGTATTTAAATTTTTGATGAACCATGACAATTATAATAATGTTTTATATTAGAAACTAAATTTCTGTATCTACTTATTTATTATATTATTCTCATAAGATTTTGTAAATTATTATTTTTTGTTTACCTCAGCACATAATTGACATAACACAATGAATTTAATATTTACTTCTGTTATCCTCCTCCTTCACTTGGTTGTTAGCTTTGTAATGTAATGTAATTTAAACATGATTTACTAAATTGGTTATAGAAAAATGTACACATTGTTTTAAATTTATTTATAATTTGTGGAATGTTGACCTTTACTTCTGTTGTATTGTCTGGAAATACTATTTTCAAAGTCATTCATATTCATATGCTTTTCTTTATATATAAAATTACAGTCATATATATGACAGCAAATAAAAACTGACCAAATTGTATGAAGTAGTATGGTATAAATAACATTTAGAGTGAAATAACTGAAAAACAGCTATTAAAAATGTTTAATAGAAAAAATACTTTGTCTCGTGTATTTCATTTAACAATGAATATCTACATATTAACACTTTTATAGGCACTTGGAATCATTGCATTATTTGTCACGTGAATGTGAATAATGTCACTTGTCATTAAAAGTTTAGTAAGGCACTTAAAAGCATAACAAACACCAACAACACTCTGTTTCCTGACTTTCAGAACTACAATTTTTTAAAATAGTCACTCGGTATTGTTTTCCACTTCATCTCCCAAAAAATAAGACTTATTGTTTTATTCACTTTCAATTCATGAGCTCTTCAAAGAAGAAAAGATTTTGAGGTACAGTAAATACACTATCATAAATTTGATTCAGATTCTCTGTACCTATCTTCAGGAATAAATACTACATCTTCAGATTCTTGTATGTCTCTCAGTGTGTTCCCTCGAAGAAGAGGAGATGATGCCTGACTGTAAGGCTCGTCAGCACTTCGCACTGACTGCTGTCTGCTAAGACGCCTACCAGCTCTTTGAAGCAGGGCATCAATTCCCTCTAGGTCTTCAGGAAAGTAGCCTTCCAACTCTAAAATTAATATACAGGTTAAAATACAATATTCTGTATCTTAATTTTAACTGTAATTATACATAGGTTCTCACATAATTTCTTCGTGTGGAAACTGGAAAGATATATATATATATATATATATATATATATATATATATATATATATATATATATATATATATATGTATATACACACACACACAAATAATTCATTCTTATGCTAAAGCAAATATTTCTTACTCCACTTCTCAAATGCAAATATTTACTAAGTAGTTTATATTACAGGAAAGTATACCATTTATTGCATGCAGGGTCTACAAAAGCCAATGGCAACAACAGGAGAAAAAATCTCCAAAAATATTTTTCAATGACTGAGTGGTCTTTTGATGAACATATAACTCACAGATAACATATAACACACTAATTAGTATCTGCATGTCTTCCAAAGACCCAAAATTTTCTCATAATTCACAATACTGTTAAAAAATTAAAACTGTCTACCTCCAACACAATACTTCTTGAACACATCAAATTCCCTAACTTCCACTTCTTGAATCATTCTTCACTGAATATTGTGCTACACACAAATATTAATTAAATAATGAGAATCTTTGATAT
Source organism: Zhengitettix transpicula (assembly GCA_037074705.1). Classification (NCBI taxonomy): domain Eukaryota; kingdom Metazoa; phylum Arthropoda; class Insecta; order Orthoptera; family Tetrigidae; genus Zhengitettix; species Zhengitettix transpicula. The sequence goes on along the minus strand of CM073590.1, from coordinate 226,492,703 downwards.
GCAATGATCTAAAGTTTCTTCTTCAAATAACTGGTTGTGTTTTTGGTGATATGAATGTATTGTGTATAATAGTTCATTAGTCCCTCTTCCTTCCATTAGATTTTTGGCTTTATTGTGACATTTTTACTATATTTGTGACTTTACATTCAGTCAGAAATATCTAGCTTCATAGCATGTTAATATTTGCAGCTCACATTTCATTTGTGTCATGCTGCCAGATTCTAAACATTAAAATTACTTAAACTAAAAATTAATATTTCCACTTGTTTGAATTTACTTACGTGACTGTATTTGTCTCTTTGGCCATGTGAACTCATTCCCCATTTGAGGAGAGTTTGATGGATCGGACAGAGTTGACCGACGATTCATTAAGGCAGCCTGGTGGGTAATTTGGCGAGCTAGCATATGTCGTCGCATTAGATGGTCTTGAAGTTCCTGGCAGTCATCATTGATCAAATTCCGGTTGAACCGTTCATGGTACTGAAGAAAAAAATGAAGACTTTCTACTGAACAGTAAATTGCAAAAGGATAACAAAGATTTTAATTTAGCTGTGAGACACGATAATTTGCGAGGGTGATGAAAACCAATTTTTTTCATCATGCCTGTAATTAAGACTTAAATATATTTTATTTATTAAAATAAATTTTTCTTTGGGACTATTAGCTCAGTCTGAGGGGCCAGCCAGCAAACATTCAGACCTAAGAATTTGTCATGTTGCTGGTTAATTTAAGCTAAGTCTACAACTCTATAATCATTTTTCCTATCCACTTGAATTCAATTGAGAATTTGTATCCTAGTGTCGCTTAGTAAGGAGTATATAAAATTTTCAAGGGCCTTAGCCCCCTTATTAATATAAGAAAAAACATTTTAATTATTCAGAGACATGTCTCCTTCTTCAGGAAAGGAAACTGCACCTTGATCATGAACACTTTAGCTACTCTGTTTAATCATTAAGACATGAATTATTTATTAATAAAATGTTTATTAAGTATTATCAATTTTATAATTGCATTATTTGACTACTCCCAACCAAATGCTCATGAATTCTTATATTATTATATTTTCTATCTTAACTTTTAACCCACTTGTATATAAAACTTAAAAATGAATGATTTTTACCTATTTCAAAGAGTATGTGTTATTTAGTGAATTATATTAATACCTTCTGATATGGGTTGCTTCGCAATGCTCTTCTTAGAGTGCCAGACAGAGATCCTGCAGTGAATGAGTGCAGGCTTGTGGGTGATCCAGGTACTTTATGTCCCTCAGCTGGAAGAGAATGACGGAGCTCCACTCCAGGGAACAAACTGGAGAATCGCATCCCACTTGTGACACTTGCAGTTCGTGGTTTTGTGTCCCCATTCATAAGTATATCTGTCTTTTTATCTTCGACAAGTGTAACAGGGCCGTATAAATGGGCAAAATGTTCCCTGTTGAAGACAAATAATCATATTTTTCTTTAATATATAGCTGCACGTCTTACAATTATTATTGTGTTATTGTATACATTTAAAAAATCTATTTTCTAGGCATTTAAAGTAAATTTTGTAAAATGGAATAACATTTCTTAATTTAAAAATTAGGCAAATTGAAAAGAGTTTAACTTTTTTTACGATAAGATCAAATATTTTAATAAAAAATAAGAAAAACAACTTTTATTATTTTGACAAAATAAACAATACACTGAACTGTGCTGGGTTAAATATTTCTGACCTATGACAGCTAATGAAACAATTTATGTACACAAAAAAACTGAAACAGACAAATAGTATCACAGTATAACAACCAAATATTTATTTTAAATATCACATACTTTCCACATACTGTTTATATTGTTTTATGAGTTATAATAGGAATTTCAGAAATATATGTTCTTAAAATCCATGTCTCCCAGAATAAGAGAAATAAAGTTTTAATTCACATTACTTACGCTAGTGCTAGTTTTTCATAAAGTCTTGTAAAGTCATGCTCAGTCCCAGAATGTAAAAATATTTTCTTCATGTACATATCATCAAATGTCTCTAATTTCTTCTGCAAATAGACGATGAAATGATTGAGATAATATAGTAACAGCATTATTTTATAAAGCATTCTAATACAGATTTTACTTGAAAATAAAGTTTCTCTAATTTCATTACTGTACTTGAAATTTCAACCTTTTATTAAAATTTGAGTTTAAGTAAAGAGCATCATATATGTACTTATGTATTAACCAATACATTTTTGATTCTCTATATTTACAATTATGTGGCAATGTCTTGCTACTTTCCACAATTTACATAGTGACTGAATTTTTTTAAAAAAAATAGGAGCAGAATGTAGTCGATAAATAATTTTTGATATAGCATTCAATACAATTTAGTTAAACCACTTTCTCTGTCTTCTGTGGCATTCACTGCCCTGAAATAATTATGTATTGATATATTTCTCTAGAGTTTCTAAATCACAAAATTTGTAGTTAATTAACAGACAAAATTGAAAAAGAAAATAAGTAAAGTAATTAACAATTTATTATTGTAAGTAATTTTTCTAAACTCTTCAATTATAAATAGCTTACCCTTATGTAAAAATCTCCTCGAACACCAGTTATCTCTTCAATACCTGCCATTGTGTTAGTAATTATCTGTAATAACAAATTTTATTGCCAGTTAACTAATCATATTCAAGTTCTGTTATATATTTGAATGAGTCTAATATAAATCTTACATTATCATTTAATTCTTCATTCAATGTTTTTGAACCCAATTTGGATAATTTTATGTGTAAGAGTTTCACTAATGGTTTTATTGTGCTTCCCTGTAACAGATAAGTAAAGTTAATTTATGGAATTATATATATATATATATATGAACTCATTTGAAGAGGAAAGGGGGGCAGAGAAAAAAATTAATTAAACCAGAACAGTTTAACACCACAGCTTCTTGCCAATCTAAATTTAAAAAACTTTCCAAACTATTACCCCTGAAACTCCAACCTAACCACCCACTTCAAACTGTCACCAGCTTTCTTGACTCCCATGTAACATCTTTCTTAACTCCCCAAACAATGCAACCTAACCCATGGCCAACACCTGGCACCTTACAACCTGTAAAACAATAAAGAAAGTTTCATTTTCCCAGCTGACAAGGGCTCTACCAACATCATTATGGACCTGCAGAAGTACACAGCTGAGGCACAACACCTGCTGAATGATGAAAATGTTTTTAAACCTGTCCCTACAAACCCAAATCCAAGTTTGTTAGAACACATGGTGTACTTAAAAAATTATCACCCTATTCTATTGAGCTCTTCACTCCTAAAAACCCTAGAACACCCAATTTCTACCTGCTCCTGAAACTCCACAAGTGTGGGATACTATCAGCACTTAACTTCACCATTTTTCATCCTGAACATACCGAATGCTCCTTCCCATAAGGAGCAGGTCAAATTTGCTCCATTTGTAACGGTGAGGCCACATACATCAACTTTATCCCAATTCTTACATAAACATAAAATACAATAGAGACCTCATCTGGAAACAAATATCATGTGCCCATCCACTGTATAACTACCCAAACTCACCCTTGACCAATATAAAAAATGTAGTCCATCTCTAAAAACAACCTATGCTCCCTGGTCTACAAAAATTAAACTAATTTCTCCAATTGGCCTACACTGGACTATGATCCAAATATAATAAACATCCTCTCCACAATACTCCCCATCTGCCCAAGGGTTGTGTTCAGAAACCTTGTCAACCTCCACAATATATTCTTGTCTACCATTGTAGACTTCACCCTAAAGGTCCCTTACTTAAGCCAACCTTGTGGCAGAAAAAGATGCCATGTATGCCATATCCTTCAACATACTATAATCCTCCAAAATTCTCTACAAATATCCACCTACATAAACAAATAAAATATTACCTACCTCTCCTCCCACATCATTTACCAGATTAATTTAAGCTGTCCTGATTTCTGTATTGGTCAAACAAAATGACCTCTACTTGACACATTGATAACAACAGTACTGTCTAAAACCCAGTTCCCAATAGCTGCTCAAGCCCAAAGCCACAACAGTAACAATTTAGACCTATGCTTCACACTCAACCTCTTTAAAACCTTAACACCAAACATAATTTCACCAAATTTTATTACATTGTTATTAATGTGTTTATCATTTATTTGATACCATATACCTATAATGCAATTAATGTATTTAAGGATTATACACAATAAAACCACAGAATTCTATGTTACCTGGACAAAAACAGTGAATAAGATCACAACTAGAGTAGTGGTGACAAAGATCTGTCTTGGCCTGACAGTATCATGTCTAAGCATTTCTGCCAGAGAAAAAGCAACTGCTCCTCGTAAACCACCATATCCCATAAGAAACTGCTCTTGAATGTTTATTTTGTTAACACGAAGAGAATTGGCCAAAGCTGTGAGAATAAAAACACCTGAAATGAAAAAAAAACACAAAAATAACAAACTTTGTTATATAAAAATCATATGAATGCAATGAGAGGTGACTTCTTAATGGCACTTAATTTAAATTTATAATTTCATGAACTTGAATTATGATTTCTAGATAAAATTATAGACTGATTAAACCATACAAGTTAACTGCTATTAAGTATTTATTTAAGTCTTTAATTAATGTGTTTCTCATTTATTTGATTAGAATATTTAATCAGAATTTCAATAAGAAGTTGATGTTACCCTAAAAAAACAAATGGATTTCAAAAACCACATATTATTAATGAATCAGATTAATGTTACAGATAAAATTCTATGAATTCTCAAAATTAAGTACAATGGAAAAAGAAAAGTCCTACTAGAAACTTATTTTAGTTATTCATTTTACTTTATAAGATTGAAAAAAAATAATTTTTTGATTGTTGTTATTAATGGGCAAATATTCTGAATAGCGTGCAATATAAAATAAGAAACTGTAAGTTTAATTATTGTACTCATTCCAGAAGTAAATTATTTATGTAGATAATTCAGCGATCATGACAGGTGCTGTAAATAAACTTGGCAAATCAACGGGCAACTAATAAATGATTTGGCTGAAGCAACAGCAAATATTTAACTCTTACTGACAACCTGTAATATAATAAATATAGATTCCGAATATGATTTTGAAAAACTAGGCCTATTGTATAGAATATCAAATAGGCTTTGAATTTCCACTACACATAATAAAGGTAATAGACAAACATATTGAGAAAGACTGAAATGTAATAGAGTGTGTGGGGTGTTTAAAGGTAATGTATTTGAAGCCATGTTTTTATGAGTAGTTATATATGAAAGAAAAAATTAATGTAATTCCTATAAGAATATTTTAACTGGAACACGGGGTGGAGCTGGAGCAAATACTTTTATGCTGGAATGGAGCTGGAGCAGAGCAACTCAAAAACTGGCTGCTCCAAAGCCCTGTTTTAATATTTATAAAGTTATCAAAATCCTTCGTAAAAGGATTTTTTTTAAAAAAAAGCAATATGTTGTAGAATACAAACCTGCAAAACGACAAACTAAACAAAGAATCAAAGTCCACATGACAAAACCTGTATGCCATATATGTTTATCACTAACCAGAACCATACCAAGAAAAAGGAATATAACTGCATCACTAGTTGAACTGAAACAAGAAAAATAAACATATGTTTAATACAATATATAACTAAATTTAAGTGAATTGTTTGTACAAAATATAAGTTCTGCAAACAATAATTTAGCATTGTATATCAACAACTTACAAGTTAATAAATTTAAAATTGTATTAATTAGTTAAGTCAGTCATTCTGATGTCATTCACCTATCAGTATTAGAACATTTTTAGATTATTTTCATGTTAATTATATTAATTGGTAAATGTTCAATAGATCTGATTTTATCAATTAAATTAAAGTTATATAATTTAGTATATTTGCACATTGTTGACAAAATTCTATTTACATCCAACATTCACTTATAAATAAAATTATTTTGGCATAATTATAGCTGAACTTACCTCAACATTCTAGTAAAGTATTTGACAGTAGTGTAAGACTTTTGGGATATATTTTTCAGAGCATAATGTGCTTGTACAAGGCCACAGAAAATTATGCTGAAAGTAAAACAAAAATTATTTAAAAACTACTATCAATATCCTTAGCCCAAAAATGATTTCATGTAAACAAAAAAACAAATTACATTAAATTTATTATTAACAATTTAAAAATTGTCTTAAAAATTAATTTCTATTGTTAACTTTGTTATTATAACATTGGCTAGATAGCCAGATGTGGGCTTTGACCTTTGAAAGCTACAGGCATTCCTTTCCATTCATGGTGGTAGTGTGTTAATTCACTTCTCACAACAGCGATACTCCATTTATTGATGTAAGTTACTTTTTCTTAGTCATGAGCTATAGTTAATAAGTCAAAATAATTGGGCTATTTTATGGAATCTTATAATTACCTACAGAATCAATATAATTTGTGGAGTGTGTCCATGGCTGAATGACACACAGAATGTAGCTTCTGTCTCCTGAAGAAGAATGCTAACACCTCTGAAAATTTGAATAACTTCCTCTTGTTTTGAGTGGCAGTGATGAGCTTCAATTTCAGGTCAGTCAACTTGTTTCTCACTTTCACTTTCCTTTCCCTAATTTTTTAAAATTATTTTGACAATGTCACATTCTGAACTGCATGCCGGACTGACTGGACCAACTATTGATAGCAGGTAAGTCAACTTCACTGTATCACTTTCCTATCTAAATCTGTTATACATATAATTACTATATATAATAATATTAGTAATTTTTTCCAAAATAATTGTGATATTGGTATAGAAAGGAAAGATAGATAGCTTGTGGCTTACCCTGAAATTGAAGTAGGGTGTAGGCACAGGGAACCGAAGGAAGTTCTTCAAATTTTTCTTCTGCAGGAATCCTGTAAAGAACTACCTTGGTTTCATACGGCCACACCATACTTCACTTTCAGGTAATCCACAAGCTATCTCTCTTTTCTTTCCATACCAATATCACAATTATTTTTGACATTGTCATATCCTTACTCATATTATTGTTATTATATATATATATATATATATATATATATATATATATATGCCAATTTTTTTTAAAAAATTAATACTTTACCTTATGATACCAGAAAAGTGGAAAAGCTCAGCTGTGATGTAAGACAAGTATGCAATCCCCAGAACTGCTAAAGGCTCAACAACTAAAAATCAAAAGGAGCAATAAATTAATAACTTTAATAAGAAATCGCTAGTGTTTATGGTGATTGCAAATTAAAATAAATATAATGAATGAGTATCATACCTCTACAGTTAGTTGTAGTTTTAGTCACTAGGGCAGTTACAAGGCCAAAGGCCACCCCAACAATCATTCCTCCAAGACTTACTGTGAAGAATGCTAAGGTTGCAAGAGCATATTGTTCACTTGGAATATGAGGCATTTCAATGAACGTTACCATTGTAGTGTAAAGAACGACAGTGACAGCATCTAGAATAAGCATAAAAAATATGTCTCATAATCTGTAAAGGTGAAAATAACTTGGTTTTGAAAACACAAATGAATATAATTAAACTTTAATTTACATTTCACTTACCATTAAATAGTGATTCACCAAACACAAGAAAGTAAAGATCTTTGTTAACTCCTACTTCTTGGAAAATTGCTAAAACTGCAACTGGATCAACTCCTGATATTAGTGCTGAGAATACAAGGCAATCTATCATTGAAAGTGAATATTCACTCCTGCTATCACCACTCCATATGAAAATTTTACCCATTACCCCAAGTTCTGATAAGCCATACAAGATAGGACCTGAAAGTAAGGAGTAACTATGAAATATATTTAAAATTTGAATAACACAGTTCATATATCAAAACAACATTTTAACTAGAAAATTGAATAAATATTATTAATACTAATATAAAGAATATTTGCACAATGCTAATATTTTAAAAATGCAGGCAATAAATCTTCCATTCTTAAACAAATTATTTTTAAAAATATATCATCATTTAAATAGGGAAAAGCAATGTTACTTCTGAAATAAAATTCCTGAAATAAATAATTAAAAATTCCTGTAATTAACAGATTGTATACCTCCAAGAAAATAATTTTATTTATTAATTTAAATCATGTATCTTGAGGGTTTGGTGGAAATTCATTCTGAAAGGTCAGCAGGATTTTCCCTGTAGCATGCCAGATGGACTCTGATGGTGCTAAGTCACACCTCAAAGGAGACAAGGTAGTGATATCACCAACAAAAACAAGTCTTTCAGCCTGTAAAGAAATGTTACAGATTTTCTCAGACTGCTAAAACTGTGCCTTGGGACTGAAAGGGAAGAAGAGAATACAGAAGAAGGAATGCAGTTCATGTCTGGTATCTGACCATGTAAATGGTCGTCACCATTGAGAGTTGATAGCTGATCATGAAATGAGAAGGAAGTCACCCTTCAGAGTTACAAGGTGACCCCTCCACAAGTGATCAAATTTTGAGGTTGCAGTATTATCTATTTTAGAAGGAAGTTACACTAAACATTTTGGCTGTTGTCAAGCTCAGCATCTCTGCCACCACCTGAGGAATTCCATTTATGACTTGGCTGTTGAGTTCATCATATTACAAGAAATTGAAAATATGTGTGTTACAAAGAATAAATTGCCACCATGTATTTCCCTCTGAGCTCAGTCGATGCATGAAAAAATACTGATGACTAAGACTGTCTATTCTAAAGTTGTGAAAAAGAGTAGATATTATCATATAAATTCTGAATATTTGGATTTAATTGATTCAGTTTATTAATTCATTAAATTAATGTTCTCCCTCCAACATACTAAAATAAAATAATCTTAAATGTTACAATTGGTGACTGACAGTTTGGCTAGCATCACCAATTAAACAAAGAAATAAATAGTTTTAAATGTTACAGACTATTAAATCTCTTGACAAGTGAGAAAATAAATTGTTCCTGCTCAGAGATTATATTAATGAATATTTTTAATATTCTGTCTTAATTGTGTAAAAATGAGATAAAAAGAAACTGCATTAAAATTTTGTATTAATTTAAAGAATTGCTAGTTTGGCTAGCATCACCAATTAAACAAAGAAATAAATAGTTTTAAATGTTACAGACTATTAAATCTCCTGACAAGTGAGAAAATAAATTGTTCCTGCTCAGAGATTATATTAATGAATATTTTTAATATTCTGTCTTAATTGTGTGAAAATGAGATAAAAAGAAACTGTATTAAAATTTTGTATTAATTTAAAGAATTTATGCACTTACCTATTGTGAAAGTATTAAAGAGCGTCCCCTGTAAAAATAGAGAGAGATCATTAGTGAATAATTTTGCTATTATAAACCGTTACAATGTTTCTTCACAACAGTATGAAATAAATGAAATTTATGTCTTTGAACTTCTAATAATTATACTCATTACACTCTATAACTAAATATCATATAAAAATGTTTGTGTGTCAAGGAATTTTAGTTTCCTGATATTTAAATAATAAAAATTGGTTTGGTATTCCGAAATAATCTGTGCTTCATCTCAAGTTCTAGTTTTCTTTAACTTGTGACTGTACAGTATACATTTAATTTTATATCACATATTTCCTATAAAAATTATCATAATAATCTAAACTTTCACAGATTGCAATACATGTGTATAGTGCAATAAATAACAAATATATTACTGAATATTAATCAAACATAATGAAATAAGAAAAATGAATTATTGAACTTTCTTACTTTCAGGTACTTACAACAACTGCATAAAGCAAGATTGATGCAAAATTGTCTGCAAAAGCACGGTCATAAAGTGAATATGCTGATTCCAAAATAACCCTGAAAATTTAAAAATGAATTTAAGATACAAATAAATTTGTTTAAGTTATTTTATTGTTATTTGAAAATATATTTTAAAAATGTAATAATATTTATATTTTGAAATAAATTGTTGTAGTTCAACTAAATTTTCCAAAAGAAAATGTTCTATTTATCTACCAAATGTTAACATAGTTATTCAATATTTCAGTCACAAACTTAATAGTTTCATAATTATACATAAACTTCAAACAAGCTTAAGTTCATAACAAAAGTAAAAAAAATTAAACATGTTGTAACACGTTTATTTAGTCCTAAGCTTTTCTTTGTCTCGGAAGTGTTGTTTGCTGTGGTCTTGAGAATTCAAAACCATTCAGGTGCGTGGGGGTGGAGGAGATAAATATATCCATCCAAGTAATTTTGTGTCCTGTCTTGATTGTTGGCCTCAACATGACAGAATAGTTAGTCATTGTTGACTGCTGCATGCTATAAATCTTGTGACAATGGAAGAATCAGTAAAACTGACAAAGTTTTCTAACAATGAAAAAAGTAAAAGACTGGGTGGCTATAAGTGAGGAGATAAGCTTTTGAAAAGAGACAGATGTTCTGCGCTCACCGAAGCTGGTGGATGTGATTAAGAGAGGCTCCGTAAAGTTGTTGTCTCTGATATAGTTGGAGGCAGAATCATCGTGAGAAAGGGGCTACAATTTGTTAGTGAAGAGTTCACAGAATAGCACCACACAATTTAGTATGACGGCTTGCAAGCATTTAATCCCGGAAGACGACGCCTTAGCCAGTGATCAACCCCTGAGTCGACGCCAGTATGTCGGTACGAGAGCTACAGCGGGCAACACAACACAGAATAGCAGTATGCATTTGGTACGGGCAGCAGATCTCTTCTATGTAAAAACCACAGGTGCCTGAGATAAGAGTTTTCATGTTTAACTTTAATAAACTTATTTAAAATTACTTTATTGGTCAAATATTTATTTTGATTTAGCGTAAAAACCCAGCTCGCAAAAATATTTCTTTACAATGTTAATGATGAACAGTGTTTTAATAGAAATAAAATTAATTTGTTGAAAACCCATAAAATTTCAAAACTCACGACAATAATAGCAATTTCATAAGTTAAGTCCTACCAATGATTAATAAATACTATTGACTCAACAAATAAGATAATATGTGTATTTTTAGACAATAAAAAAACTTGTTTAATTACATAAACATATTACTCATGATTTCAATATATTTCTAGAGTAAAACTTATTATAATATTTAAAACTATCATATTAAAATAAAAGTGATTGTGAACATTTATTTTTTATAACTTAAGGCACCTAATAAAAATATGAAAGAGTACATTTAACTTGTGGAAAATATATTTTGCATTATGTAAAATGTGTAAGCTTGCTTTTTGTTAAAATATGAGAAGCTAAAATAGAACTCAGAGGGGGATTATTGTATAAGTTCATTAAAAAATGTGTGAAGAACCACTATAGAATAAGAAGGGAAGAACACTAAATAAAGTATATTTGAAAGCCTGATCACTGAACAGGATTTGAAATTATGAATAAATAATAGTTAATTCAATTTTCTTTGTATATAAACCTCAACATTAAATTTATTAATAAATTTTACTTTATTTATACTATTTGAAGTAGAATAAATGTACCTGGCGGTTAAATTACATATATACTTACGGAGGAAGTAATATAAGGAAGAATAATCTTGGAGTAAATGTTGGAAACACAAATTCCTGGTCATCATCAAATCTGGGTACAACACGATCCTCAATATTGGGAGGAATTCGTTGACCACTTGAGCTATTCGAGGGGAGAAATTAAATGATACAAACACCAAGTATTTCCATTTAACTATTTTATTATTCTATATTTTAACATGTTTCTAATGTAACTACAAAAAAAATCAGTTTGCTTAATTGAAAACAAATAAAAACATAGATGCCATAACTATTTGCTCTGATTTAATTACATTTTTTAGGTTAATGTATAGAAATAGATGTGAAATCTGAAAAACTATATTGTTTAAACATAAAATCCCAGACTTAAGAATACAAATTCATTTAGATTCATGAATTTACATTCTCTAGTTAATTAGTGAATGATTATATCTCTGTGCCTAGTTTTATTACACAAATTGATAACTGTAAAGTGAGACTGAGTGTGTATTAATGCCTTAAGTGAGTATATTATTATTATTATTATTATTATTTTAGTCAGGTCATTTAAACATCGTAATCAGTGCAAAATGAAGTCCACCCTTCATCACAGTCTACTTTTCTGAACTATGCAAAAACAACTCCATTTCCCCCCAAGCATACACTGGAATGCAATTGAACCCAAATATATGAAAACATTCTCCTGAAATACTCCCCAACTGCTCAGGTGTTGTGTTCAGGCACCCTCTCAAAATATTAAACATAGCATACTTGTCCACTGCTGTAAACCTCATACTCTCCCACCAAAGCTACATTGCCAGCCTAGTAATAGAAGTAGATGCCATGTCTGCCCTATCCTTCAACTCCAATATAACCCTCCAGAATCTCAGAAAGTTCACAAACAAGGAAAACACTATCTTCCACTGCTCCCACTTCGTTTACCAAATAAAATGCACTGTCTTCCCTGTCTTCTACATTGGCCAAATTAAAAAACCTCTTCCTGAACACATTATTAACTAATGCAGCAATGTCAATCTTTCAAAAACATTATTTCCTTATAAAAATGGATGAATGATAATGGAATTAAAACTGTTTTCAGCATCACCAGACCTGTTATCCATTTTGCTAAATATATGTTGTAATATATTTTTAAAACATATATTTTCTTAACAGGTGTAAAGGCAGGCATTACCTAAACAACTATATATTTAAAGTTTAAAATAGTTACTTTGTGATTTATCAAATATTCCAGATAGGGGAGATCAAAAAGAATCATGGTAAAAGTGAGATGAAAATAAAATTCATATAAAAAAGGTGTGATACAAGTGTGAAAATCAATAGTAATGAAATTGAAGATACATAAATCTAGTCTTAACATCCCTGATATAGTATCAATTACTGAAATGGTTTCATTGCTGAAGTGTATTGTTTAATATATTTTTTACCTTTGATATATTCAATAAACTGTACATTTAATAGTGAAAAATGAATTTGTGTGTGAATTTCACAATTTTTGTCTGCAAATATTTTGAAATGGCACTGTAGTTAGTGATAGAACCATAAGCATTTCAGCAATTTTCTAATTCTGTTCTATGATAATGCCACTTATTTGTAAACTTGAAATAACTATCAGCAGAATGGTTTGCTATTTTTCATGCTTCTTATTTAAATTATATTATAATAAATATAAGGTGTTATTTAATACTTTGCATATACTTACTAAATAATCCCACCTACAGTTACTCCTACAGCTATCATCAGGCTGAAAACAAAAAATAAACATAATTATGTTTTCATAAAAATATTTCCATAAAATTTATAATTAATTAATTAATGCATATTACTGGAAACAAAAAGCTCATTGAACACTTTTTCCAACTGAGACAATATACAAAGATTATTTTAACAATGAGTTCCTTCCTAAATGTAATGAATTCAAGAAAGTAATGTAATTGTTTTAGATAGCAAAGAAAAATCTTTTACTTCACTTTTAAAATTTTTCAGTATTTTCTTACCAAATATAGATAAAAAAAATTCAATATTGTAATTTTGTTTTCAAACTAAACTACTCAATTATGAAACATACTACTCAGAAAATTATGGGTTTGAATCGGCATTTAAATAACAATGTAAAAAATATTTCACAAAACTTAAAGTAGTAAAATAGTAAAAATAAATTCTGATTATTGATACATAACTATATTAAAAGTTATTAGGACACAACAAAATTCATTACTAGTTTTATCATAAATGAATAAATATTTGAAAAGTAGCTATGAAAAATAAGAAATGTATTTAAACGTTGGTATGCACAAAATGTTTGTCAATTGTACATCTAGTATCTCGCTGGTTGTATCGCTTCAGAAGAATACCTCTGACACCGAACTTCAATTTCAGGTACGCCACCTGATTTATTTATTTCCCTCCCATATCAATTATTTTAATTATGTATTCAGTCAAGTTGGAATGAAATAGGATTTCAAATTTATGAGGCTCAAGCTGTCAAAATTTTGTCATCTTTCTGTTTTTCTGCCTAACAACTCCAACTTTCCTATCCATTTGAATTGTATATATATATATATATAATGCATATCTTCCATTTAAACAAATATGTGTATATAACAAAGACAGAGCATTCATTAATGATTAGTTGGTTAAAGTTTTTACAGTTACAACATTTAATAATAAATATTGTTTTAGAAAACAGTAGAGTGAAATCAAATTAGCTTACCAAGATTCAGGAACGTGATCAGAGAGCCAGTGAGCATGGTGGAAAGCTGAAAGTAAAAGATACTCTCTTTATGTTTGTATGAATGAATTAAACTGATAAATCGTTTTAAAGCAATTTTAAAACATTTAAGTATTAAGGAATAATATTACTATATAAAACTGATTGCTCTTCAAATAACAGTGTTAGCTCAGACTAATGCAATTTTTTATACAAACATTGTTTAAAAAGATTATCTTAGAGAAGTCATAAAACCCTGGTGATTGATCTTGGATATTAAATGAACTGATTAAGCATCACTAATATGAAAAAATTTCTGTATTCAGGGATTGAATTCTTTAATTGTTAAAAGAGTAAATATTTGTTCAGTTTAACTACTATGTAATTGTACATCCATGTATATCCCACTACTGTTTTACAACAGTTTTGACCAACAATAAGTTTTAATACTCATAATGTAAATACGAAATTAATGTATTTTAATATATTGATTACAAGTACAAAATCACAAAACTTTAGTAATGATGACAACTCACATGCTCACAGTTGAACATATAAAATATTTGTATTAATTTCAAAGTTAACAAATTGATGATGTCAAGAAAGCCTGTGAAAGAATTCTCACGCAGGTGAACCTTTCCCGAGAGTTCTGGAGGAGGCTACCTTTGCAGATGCCTTCATATCTCTCTGGTTTTTAAACTAAGGTTCTCACATGCTGAGGCACCTCGGCCTGTTTTGAGAGGTGTATGATCCAGAGTCGCAGACCTTTGTAAGAGTTGTCCGCTAGTCCTATTGGAATAGTCGGCCAACTGCCTCCTAAACTGGTCAAGGCATGGAGAAGGGAATGCTGCAACCCCACAGCAAACCCCTCTCCCGCTGTTGGAAGGGCATGGGACAAGTACTAAATGCTCAACCTACCTGATGCAGGTTTTTCTAGGTTTTTCCTGCATCACTTTTAGGCATATTGCCAGGTAGGAACCTTAAACCGTAGCCCGGGGCTGTAGTTAACCCTTGGCTACCTTGCTCTACCCGTCTGCATCCCCCCCTTTCAAACCCCTTTCATATGCTATAAGAGGGGGTTGCCACTATGTGGATTACCGTATACATAGCCTGACTACACCTACAAAAAAAATTATTATGAAGTAGCCAAAATCTAATGTGATAAAAATACCACACAACATTTCTCCATTTTTATGCTTTCTTCAAAGTATTAATTAGATCTTGTTGAACTTCTCACAGTAAACACCTAATTTTGTCTGTTTTTTTTATGGATATTCACAGTTGTCTGATTAATCAAATTATTATTGCATTTACAATGACTGCCAATCGCAGTAAATGCTGCAATTATTTATTGAGATTGAGAACTCACCTACTTTAGCCAATCCAGTAACCACCACAAATACTGTGAATGTGAAGAACAAGCCAAGTTCTTCCCACCGCCAACTGGCGATGTGAATGCCATGGTGATGCATTTCTGAATGATCTTCTGTGGTGTCATTCTCTTGAAATTTAATAATGTCTTGTGCAGCTGCCAGTGAAACACAGGAAATTATTGATGTCAGCCAGATTACAGAGTTCATCCTAAAATAATAAACAAGGAAACATATATTAACTTGCTGAGTTAATTTACCAGATGTTTTAGCCTTGTGCAATCATATTTACAAGACAAAATATTACCTGTATATTACAAACATGCAAACATGCAAGTTTTCATGTAACTATGTTATATACATAAATATAATATTGAGATATTTAAATGAATTATATATGAAGATCGAGGCCAACTTGACCAATAAAGATTGTCCAATATGAGAATAGAGATTTCAAGGAAATTTTCTGTGGTGTTATTTCCCTTTCTTTAGAGCTATTTGGGCCACATATTTCAGTATTAATGGATCAGAGATTTTGGAGCGGAAATGTTTTTCAAGTATTCCATTGCCTATGAAGTAACTGATAAATTTAATGTTTATTTCATATGTGTATTTGAGAGGGAGAAGGAAAGATTTAAAGCACATTTTAGATCAGTAAAATCTGTTTAACTTTGAAGACAGAATTGATCGGTGCTTCTGAAAGAATGTCTGAACCCCTGCAATAGACCTATTGTATAAAATAAACCTAAACCTAGAGAGTCATCTTTGTTTGTTTCCCATAAATGAGTGAAACTTACTTTTTCACTGCATTCTGTATTCATCAATCCATCATAAAAATAAGCATAAACCTCATTTATGCTTTTCTGATAAATATTATAGTTTTAAATGATATGTACAAATATAAAAATTAAAGTACTAAAAATGTACACTATTGTGAAATTAAATTTTACATAGTAAAATTGTAAAATATTCTAGCAGGTATTCAATTACTGGACAGTTATTGCAATCTTCTGATTCTGATTCTGTATGCTATAGATTGACATGACAACAATCAGTTCTTTCAGTATTCCCAAAAATCCTATTTTTCTCTCTGGTTGTTTTTGTCAATCTCTCTTTTCCGTTTTTATTCCTGCATGAGTGGCTAAACAGTGAACAATCCCCCACCCACCACTCCAAATAAAATGTGACATGCTGCTGATGGACAGCCACAACCAGAAACAGTATCCTGGTATTTTCTTGGGTCAGATAACTGGGACTGAGATTGAAGGAGAATCAGATTAGTGATGACGCATCACTCCTAATTACAGATTTAAAATACAGTAATAATGAATAATCAAGTATTGCGGGTCACAAAAAACGGTTGATAATGATATTTTTGATTTGCCTAATTTTTTATGCCTCAGCATAAAGACAATTTGCAGAAGAGCACAGAGTGAAACACATATGAGAGGAACTCGGCAGCTGGGTTTGATTGAGATTGGTTGCGTATGACAATGATGACGATACCATTATGGAAGTACAGCGATAATATTTGAATTTTTCGAATACAAACAGCTGGAATTACTTCCGTGGTATTGAAGTGGTAATACTAGGTTCTGAATTCATTTTTAACTCACATTTGGATTATTTCCGTGGTGACAGCCCCGAATCCTTGAGTTGGGTGGTACTGAACCTATCGCCCGTGAACGAGTCCGTTTGCTGTGTTCGAGCGTCGCCTTTGGTGAACACGAAGAATCTTCCCAGTGTGTGGAACCAAGGGGCGCTGGACCCTCGACGTAGGGCTTACATTATCTCGTGAGCGGTGAGGTCATGTTGTTCGTGTGTAAATAAGGACTTTTAAAAGAAACCGTAAGACGACCCAACTATCAAAATCTATGTAAAATATTTTATTAAGCACTTCATGCGCAGAAAAGTAGTTAGCGACTCTCTGTCTGCTTATCATTTTCAATTATTACTCTTGCTCACATTATCTTGAATAACATGTCCCTTAAAATAGGATGAACCCAGTACTGTCTCTGTCTTTGTTTCCGTCGTTTCTTTGCAAGTCAGCAGTTAGTGCCGTCAGCGAGTGAGAAAAAGTATAAATATTACGATATATATATATATATATATATATATATATATATATATTGTAGTAATTGGTAATTAAGGCATTGTTCGAATTGAAAAGTTGAATTGTAGAGGACTCATTGTTGGTGGATATAGCGGACGCCACAACAAACCGGCAATGCAAGGAAAGTATTGTTGATCGGTCGAGAAGGTTTTACGCGCTCAAAATTTACGAGACGAACGAACAGTTGGGCAGCGGACAGCAAGTAGAACACAGTAAAAGAACGAACAGTTGGGCAGCGGACAGCAAGTAGAACAGAGTAAAAGAACGAACAGTTGGGCAGTGAACGGCGAGATGTACAGATTAAAATTCTAATTCACGAAAACTTGAACAATCTTTGTCAGTCAGCAGTGAAGACTGAAAGGTCTCATTTAAAGAACGAGAAAGTGTTCCAGTAACCAGTACGCTGTTATATCAAAAATGCAGAAACTGAACTAGTCTTCAGTCAACAGACAAAACCAATGAGGTGCATTTTCAACAAAAATCCACGAGATCTACAAATCCAGGTTGCAGTAAATCATCGAGAATCGACAAAGTTATTTTAAACCAACTAACAAACTACGTTAATTAGAGTGTGAACATTTAGAGTCTGTGAGTACTTAGAATCAGTGATATCCCCAAAATTGTGCACGAAAAGTTAAAATGAGACCTGGGCTGCCGTAAGTAGAAAGAAAACTTTAAAATCATTGTAAACCACGTTAAAAGATAAACGTCAGATCGTTCTTTAATTATCGATAAAATGAGATCTTTAATTATTTAGATCATTCTTTATTTCTTGATAAAAACTGAAATTGTTTAAATTCAATCTTTGGTATTATTTCTTCAGCAACAAATTTCGTCTATGTTCAGATGCATTGATTCCCATATAAAGCAAATGTAATTTTTGTGATTTTGATTGTATAAATTCTGCCATTATCAAACCCAGCTCAAGACCCTGAGATTCCAAATATTTTGTGATTTGAATACTTGTTTTAAAATTGTTAATAAATCTTGTTTAATAGTTTTCACGTAATAGTTCTTTTCATTTAGAAACGCCACATAATTCATATAATGAATTATTGCTTAAAGATGCAAGCTAAATATATAAATTATTACAATATATATATAATATTTTAATTATTGAGAGATCCAATTGTTCACATCGGATGTAGCTAGCTGTCCTGTTTATTGGCTGACTGACTTAACTACCTGAGCCTACCGCGAACGGGACGTGCCTTGATAAAAGAAGAATGCCATAGTAAAGGTCAGAGCTAAGAAATTGTACGTGAAGTGGTAAGGGCGTATAATTACACCGTGAGGAACCCCGAACGGAAAGATAGTAGAATATTGAAGGTGAAATGTTAAACTCCGATTGCACAGAACTCCAAAGATGGAGGTTGGAGTAATTAAAGTTAAAGTGTATTGTGAACGGAAAAGCGTAGAAGTTGTTGAACGTGAGTGACGACGGACGTAGGTACTCCGAAGCAGGAATCTCTATCGTAGGAACTTCCATGACATCTAGACTCACCACTGGACAGATATTTATTTAAAATAGAGTACTTTATTTTGCAGAACAGTTGGCTCGTGGATAACTTGGGATTGAGATTTTATTGCTTAATGTAATTATGCAGATACTTAGATCAATTTTACCTGAATGTAAATAGAAAATAAATATTTTTTCCGATACAATATACGAATTGTTTTATGCATTGTTACTTTGATTTTGTTTAATTAAAATATTACATAATTTGATTTTATTAAAATAAAATATTGTGCAATTTTCTATAAAAATCTTTATTTAAATTATTACGTAATTCGACGTCTTTACGATGAATGTTATTGGCTCATGATGTTTCACATATTCAACATAAATATAAGTACGTCTGATATAACAATATGGATAATTATGATTTTAGTGTAATTAAAATACCCTGAGAATGACGCTTAAATTTTCTTTATTGGAAAAACATAACTCACATTGACTCACAGAAAGCTAGGACAGACCTGTCAACAGATGCCAAAAGTTTCACATTTCCTGAAGTGCTTGTTGTTTCATATCTGCATCCGAAATTAGCTCTTTTAGAAACCAACAGATGCCTCTGGGGTGTTACATGTATGCTGCACTATGCAGTAAATGGTTAAGCTTAGTAAGTGTGGATTCCTATAAGAAAATAATAAAGTACTTACTTGATTTTTAATAAGTGGCTATCATAAAAACTGGTGCACTTCGAATACACAAACTATAATTTCCATGGTGTTGCGTTGAGGTTTCAACTGAACCTGGAAAAATAAAGAAAAAGTTTTATGATAAATGGTTAAGTTAACTGTTCATCATCAGGCACGAAACGTTCTTCAACGCTCGTTTATAGACCTACAAAACTTATCAAGAAGTCACTGAATATTATTATTAGATAATGTTATATAGCCACAGAAAGTATTTAACAGCGATTTATGCTTAAACTAAAAAATACTCCCGGTACCTTAAAAGAATAAAAATTATTTTCGATACCTTAAGAGTGTCAAAAATGAGAATCAAAATTACTTTCACTTTCTTATGAGAATGTAAAACATTCCCGGTGTTCTAAGGCATCCAAAAATACTCACTTAAGAAAGACAAAAATACATTACCTTAAGAGACTCAAAGAGTCTCCGTACCCTAATAGAGTAAAAAAAAATACTCCCAAAATCCTAAGTGAGTCAGAAATACTGCCAAAACGCACTACTCTAAAAGTGGCAAAAATACTCCCGGAACTTTAAGGGAAGAAAATAATCCCTTCATTTAGAATGTCTTTAAAAAGCCACCCTAATGTGATAGTAGTGTTTTACCGAAGCAGTAATTCTTTTGTATTGTAAATAACATCTGTACTAAATTTGATAGAATTCTCAGCACGTGTTTAAGATTATACGGGAAACATTATTTTCACCTTCTACGCTCGCGTCTTGGGGCAGAACTACAACTTAACTGACTTGTAGTGTGTCATACGTAAACTCAGCGACATCCATAACCTCGTATTCGTCACAAATCTGGGTTGTTTTCGCGTTATTTTACGTTACTACCCTCCATCCCCATCCTTAATGATGAACCTCTCCCATACCGAAAAGGGTTAAAATTTTACAGAAACAACAACGTGAGAACTCTGATAATCTCACGAACCCCGAAAAATATTTATTATACACAAATATCGGCCTTTGATGCATGTTTTAATATTTGCACCCTCTTCCGTTCCCTAACGGGTGGTAGACGTGTCTTTCCCACATAGTGTTTGTTTTTTGTTTAAAAGAAACGTGTACAAAATTTTTTCCAAATTTCTCCACGTGTTTAAGATTGAACGCTTCCACCGCCCATCTTAGGGGTTGAAGTACAACTTAAACGGCAAGTTGAATATGATAAATACAGCGATTTCTATAACCCTGTTTTACACGAATCACGGTTGTATTCGCGTTATTTTTACGTAACGCCCCTCCACATCCATCCCCTTCTTATGCCGAAAGGAGTTGAAATTATACACAAAAAGCTTCTGGAGAACCACTATGAATCGTACTGACCCAGAAAAATATTTATTCGCGCAAATATTGGCCGATTTATCATGTTTGAAAATTACACACATTCATACACACTGAGTTAACTTTTTTTGTTAGATAGATTATTATTCTGTGTAAATTAAATAAGATCAATATATGAAAAATTCATAAAACCGAAAATCCCCGCTTTTAACGTTACAATCGTACCAGTTGTCTTAGAACAGAAAATTCCTCCTACCTGAATCCGCGGTAAAACACATATTTTGTATAGTCATATGATATATCATTTTAGAGTTCCACTTCTTCCGTAGTTTCTAACCACGGGCTTATAAACGAGGAGCGGTATTAAAGTTGCTTCTCACTGCAAAAGCTAAATGTAAAGTGTTGAGGAAGTGTAGCTTCTGGAGTGTCATCGAACGTAAACGTCGCGGGAAGTGACGTACGAATTCAAAGATTATCTCTGACGTGCAAAGGGAAAGCGGTAAATCTGGCAGGAACATCTGCAAACAGACCATATTTCATGAAGAGGAAAGGAAAATTTTTTGTGTGAATTAAGTAAGCCTGCGAGAGGATTCTCTCACAGGTAACCTGCGAGGGATTTTCTCTCGCAGGCAGAACCTTTAAGGAGAGATACGAAGGGGCTACCTTTGGGTATGCCTTTTCCTCTCCGTTTTTTGAACTAAGGTTCCCACAAGCCGAGGCACCTCGGCCTGTTTTGAGAGGTGTATGTTTCTTGGGCATACGGTAAGAGTTGTTCGCTATTCCCATTGGAATAGTCGGCCAGCTGCCTCCTAAACTGGTCTAGGCACGCAGAAGGGAATGCTGCGCCCCCACAGCAAACTCCTCTCCCGCTATCGGAAGGGCGTGGGACAAGTACCCAATGCCCGACCTACCCGATGCAGGTTTTCCTAGGGTTTTCCGTGCATTTCTTTAGGCGAATGCCGGGTAGGATCCTTAAACTATAGCCCGGGGGCCCTAGTAACCCTTGGCTACCTTCCTCCATCCTTTCGCATCCCCCCTTTCAAATCCCTTCCTATTGTAACATCCCAAACTGCCATCATGTAACACTCCACCAATGTGAACATGTAACATTCCAGCAGTTGGAAATGGGAAGTCCAGATAGATCGTTCACCAACCGAGCTATACCTCCGTTAGCTCACCTGGCTACCGATCTAGAGGATAAAGGAAGAATTAAGAACAGGAAATAGGAAAGTCGGTAACGTGAGGGTTCGGGTTCAACTAATTGAACCTAGGCGTAGTGGTTGGTGTTTCGCTGCATTCAGTCAAATAAGAGTTGATGAAGAATAAAGAGATTTAATAGTCAGAAATAAAATAAAGTAAGACAAACTGGCGGATAGCACCAGGAGCAACCGACCCGTCTGGAGGTTGGATCACGACTGCAGTTCCCAAGAAGCTCTGCACAATTCGAAGACTCCTTTCCCCCTCCCTGATGATTTTAAGTCTCCAATGAGAACTCTTACAGGGTGGAAGATTTCTGCTGACGTGTGCATGTCTGCATAAGGCACTTAAAATGCTGACTTCATTAGACGCAGCGTTTTCACAGCTGCCTAGGCGGAAGGGGTGCGTATCGTTACTCACTATATCTAAAGTGATGTCTTTAACTGCATCAGCGTTCTTGCAGCTGCGCCCTCTTAGGTCCGCTATGCTGAAGATACATTATGATAAGAGGGCACGTGTAGACTATTATATTACACTATGCTATTAAAGGGGAGTTGCCCAAAGTGGATCACCCTCATGTAGCCTGTTGCCCTAAATAAAAATATTTTTTTTTTTGTAGCGGCTATATTCGAACCTCCTTCAATGAAACAAGTTGAATTACTTCTCTGTAAATGATTTGTATGTTCGAGGGTTTTTATTTGTATTATAATACAAATGGATAGAAATATGGAAATTTGGATTTCAAAACACCGTCAGCGGATACTTCTTTCTAGAAGGAGTAGTTCCTCTAAATGTCAGTCGGATCGTGAGACTCTTTACACTATCCAGTAATTTCTGTCAGTTGTAGCGGAAATTACTTGCGGTGCCACTGACATCGACAAGCGCAAGGAAGAGAAAGCACTTGCTCGCAAGTCCCGGCAATTTCTTCCGGTTTACCAGTTGCAGAGGCATTTACACAGTGGCGCACAGATCTGTTTTGTTTAACCGAAAGCTCCCGAGTTGTATTATTAAACAAGGATCTGATTAATGAGAAGACTTTAATTATATTTTATCACTAGCTGGTTACCCGGCGTTGCTCGTTTACTTATTTATATAAACTCGAAAAAGTATTTAATTGAATACTTAAATATATTCCTTGAGTATTTCAGGATATAATCGTCACTCAGTCTTCATACATTACGAAATATTACATTGATGAAATTGTTAGCTAGACTCACAACTAATACAGCGCGAAAATTAACTTACTTTTTCCGCAAGGATGGTAAAGTAATTCGTATTCTTCTTTATTATCATTCGATGGAGTATTGCTGTATAAAATTATATTTTTTATTTAAAGAAAATATTTCTGCTTTATTTCATTCCTGATAAAGAAGAATTTCCTTTGTTCGTTGCGTAGTAACGTCTTTCTCTCGCGTGACGTCATTGTCTCTTGGCGCGCAGTAATTTAATATGTAATGATCACGGTTTTTAATTGTAATTCTTTCCACATGTATGCTAGGCGTTTCTCACCCTCACAGTACCGTTTCTCGTATTTTGAAGAATATGTGTACCAATTTTTGTTGCATTCTGTCCACGCGATAAAATTTGTATAAAGAACAACGTAAATACATACATACATACATACATACATACATACATACATACATACATACATACAAATATACATCCTTTTTTATTATATAGATTTGACTTTATAATCTTAATACGGGCTGGTTTAAACAAAAAATATGAAAATATGCTTAATTATTTCAATTGATGAGACTCTCCCACACTCCATAATTTCTTTTTCAAGAAAGGAGTAATAACGAATTATCAACTACAATAAAATACCAGCCTGCAAACAAAATCAAATTTTTCAAAATTACAAATATACATGTAGACCTGTCTGTACTGTTCTGCTGTAAAAATATAATTCACAATAATAAATAGCCGATGAGTAAAAAATCTGTTACAGTTAAACCTTAATTAAAAACGGAACGTTTCATTCATAAAAATTTTCAGATATAAAATATTAAGGCATTAATAATAACATGCCATATTCCGTAGATTCCGTATAGAAGCCAAGCTTCGAGGATGTAAAATAAATAGCCAAATAACAAACAAAAGTAAGAGCTAAATTAAATACCGCACAACGTTTCTGTAATCCTTGTTGCTTCCGTCAGGTGATTTTTTAAAAAAGCTTATGGTTTCGAATCCTGATTTTTGTGCTGTGTCGTTCTTACGGCTCTTGGGTTTTTTGAATTATTAACTTGTCTTATTAATTTACTACATGATGGCTACTTACAATCGTTTGATTTGCTCTAATAATATTCTTTGATAGATTACTAGCTCATGCTGGCCAATTATTTCTAAATAACACAATTTTGCTACAGAACACGATGATTATGATTAATAGTTCATGCTGACTGTTTACGTTAAAACTTATTCTGCATTACAGATTCCTAATTCGGATTCTTCTGTAACTTAGTTTACTGAAAGAAAAAAAAACCCTAAATAAACTATATTCAGCATACGAGGGATACATTGATACGATTTATTTGATAATTGCATTAAAAATTGTTACGATCACATTCAATCAGCCCTGTGCCTAAAAACCGAATTGTGTTAAATTATTGAAAATAACAAGCCTCATGAAAAACTAATGGACTACGCATGGAAAAACATAAGCAACGAAATGGCAAAAATTAATGTTTAATCTCGCCGGACACGAAGCCAAATGAGATAGAACATTAATTTGTGAAAGAAAAAAAAGATGGGAAACCAATGGAGTAAAATAAGGCCAATAATGGAATATTTTTGTATCCTCTTCCATTTTTATGTTTCAGTCTGTGGGCAAACGTAATAAAAAAATATCTACGGTCAATAATAATATTATTTTTAATCTTATAGTCAAATCAATGGCCTCTGCATTAACTGTTAAAGTGATGTTTTCTGAAATAGGGGAAATTGTCTTATTCTCCCCTACCCCAAATCCTTACCACGTATCTACCGTTTCCTGTCCTAGCATGTTTACTTCTGCTTTTCTGATTAAGGACGTTGTTCGAATTGGATAGATAAACACGAAATAGGTCAGCTGTTAGAGGAAAGGTAAGTAAATGCAGTAAACATAACATTTCTGTCCATAAATTGAGGATCCGTGAGCTCCTCGTTGCAATACTACATGGAGCGTAACGCGATAACGCCAAAATATAGTTACTTGGCTCCCAGAGTTGTGTGGGTCTTCCTTTTTACGAAGATACGAGATAATATTTATAGTTTAGCTACGCTGATCACGCAAACTGTTTGGAATCCGTAAGGGAATATTTTTTCCAATGGAGGGTTACGTGTGATAAAATACTTGACGGAAGATAAAAGATTTTTATGGAGTGCAGAAAATAAATTTCTTCTTTCGTTTTCTAATATTAAATCGTACGCGGTCATTGGTTTCTAGTTTTAACGATATTCATATATTTAAAGTTCCCAGGACTAACATTACAGTAATTATAATATGTTTGAATCAACAAGGAAAAGTATTTATTTGTGTGAACCAGCATGACGATCACCATGCTTCATAATTCTTAAGTTGTGGAAAATGTATTATCACATAAAATAGATTTCGAGATTGATTAAACGTTTAATCAACATGTGTATGTCTGTGAGTACTACTACTAGTGCAAACATTGGTCATTAACTTTACAATGGAACCTCAAAGGAACATAACATAATTTATTTTCCTCCATTTAATCAAAAATCCTCTTAACTGCCATTCCATAAAACCACGTTTAATTATTTTAAAGAGGATCAAGACTCATTTATTTCAAATAACTAAATTATTTGATTATCATAAAGAGTGGTTTGGAATATCATCGTATTAAGTATTAACTGTTTTATAAAACACCAACAGCAATCAAATGTATCACTCTTTGTTCAATAGGTGTCGGTTTTTCTTCTTTATTAAAGTTATATTTGTATGACTTCAATACAGTTATTAATGTATGAACACAGCCAAATTAGTTGTTAAATAACTAACAAATTCAGCCAATATGTCAGAAAAAATTATTAATTAATTGAACCAAAAAATCAGCCATTTCAACGTTTCGTCCACACTTTAAGGCTTTTTCAGGTGAAGAGGTAATGTTCAGTTTTGAATGTATGCATATAAAAATTGTGGATGAAAAATCGTACTACCTTATTTTTCGGTTTAATTAATTAATAAATTTTTTCTGACGTATTAGCTGAATTATGTCAAATTATATTAAAAATTAAATAATTTATTAACAAAAATAAAATAATTATCCACACGTTTCTTTCGAAATCTATGATTTTATCAAGTGTTACTACGGGCATTGCAGCTTTGGAATAATATTTGGCTAATATTCATAGAAAAATTTTGGTAATGTACGGCAATTATTTACTCAATTGTACACCTGATGAAGTCTTAGATTCCGGACGAAATGTTGTGTTAAATTATAAGTTCACCTGACGAATATGGCGGTGTCAGCCATAGAAACGTTGTGTTTAAATCACGTTACCCGACCGGAAACCCGAAAACTCTTTATACAGAACAACGTCGGGAAAACTTACGCTCTTTATTATAAGGTCTTTTTAATAACAAGAAAGATAGACAAATACAGACAAAAAGAAAGTAAAAAGGATCCCAGGAACGTTGTGTGGTATTTATATTATCACTTATTTTTGTATGTATTCGGCTATATTTCTTATTATTAATTTTCAATCAGACGTAAATGTTTCATTTTATGGTTTTTTGTCAATTAAAAATATTTCTAACTAATTTAGCTGTGTTTATGAGCTCTTTTCCATTAATTGTTTTTACTGCAAGTAAATTTATGTATATCTGAATTGGTGTTATGGTCGGATATATATATATATATATATATATATATATATATATATATATTGTAATATTCAAATGAATGAAAACTAAGCCTCAAACAGTAATAGGAAATAAACAATGAATAACAAAATTTATAGAACAAAAGATTATAAAATATGGAATTAAATTTACATGAGAAATATCAACATAAGAAAAATCTATATAAATCTGACGGCACGCAATTTTTATGATAGGCTTACAATAAAAATTTCGTATATACCAATCATCAGAGAAGCTCTCATATAACACTACTAATTCACTTCACCAATAATTTAAAAGAATTTAATTAACAGGCCATGGTATTTCACTTTTCACACAACCTACGTCAACTTAAGTGCCTACCACTACAGACGGTCAACAGTCGATTCCCAACATTTCAGTACCAGCTCAAGAACATCCAGTACTACGTTCTTTACCATTCACACGTAATTCGTTTAATTTCTCTTGCCAATAATTATAATAGCTGTCTTTGCTTTCGTCGACTTTTAATTTGACACCCTCCAAAACTCCTTTACTTCTTCAACATATACCGCCATCGGCGATCTCTCTCCTTCTCAAAACGCAGACTGAACTTTACTGTCTCAGTTCATATCGCAGGCTGCCCTGTTTCTTCACCGCTTTTCCACATCACACGTTGCCGACAATAATACCGTCTGAAAACTAACTCCACATTCTTACGCCACGCAGACTGTTGCCTACAATACCTGGGCCGCTGACAATACCAATATTAAATAAATAATAAAATTCTTATTGATCACAATACATATATATAACCAAGTAAACTAGTTTGCTATATACATATCATAGAGGTCGATTGACTTAATTACTTGTAGATTTAATTTGTTGTCCGACTATGAGTACTACGAACTCTGCACACTTCTTGTATGTTTGTCAAGTTATAAAAATGGTAGCAAAAGCACTTACACAGTGATGAAACGACGACGCAGGAGTCGATACACCATCAATTACCACAGTGTATGGAATGGGCGCGTTCACAAACACGGAGCGATAAGATAGCAGGCAGCTGGAGAATGAAATCATCCGACTCACGTGTGTGGAAGTCATTAAGTGGCAGAATCCTTCATGTGAGTCCGATATTACTTGTAGGCAAAGTCATTGCAGGGAAATATATTCCACAGTTATCACCGCTGCTGCAAGTATTGTATTAAGGACTCGCGACTCGCATGTGTTCTTTTACAACAGCCGCGTCGTAAACCCGAGCGTAGCTGATAAAGACTTTGTTGGAAGGTATTTACGCTAGGTGTAAAGATGTCTAGCCAAGATAAATTAGATGTAATCTTCTTCTCATTCCTAGGTGTTGAGTACAACTGATAATGGCATTTTGTTACGTTAAACCCGTCAGTATTAACCTTAATCCCAAATACACATGTAAAGTAATATGGTTTTACTTATTTTATATGATTTGAAAAAAGTTTTTGTAACTTGCTAAGATAATCTTTTTACGTTCACATAGAGAGTGCTACCTAACATTTCCAGGAATTTTCTTGGAAGACCGTGTTAACTTACTTCAACTTCCACGAAGTTCGAAGGTGCCTTCATTTTGGACGGACAATTCCAGCAATTTGCCCACTTTGGTCAGTTTTCCAGTTTCATTCATCAGGGTCTGGTTTTATCTCTTCAATTGAGTCAAAACAACGGCGAAGCGTTCTAGAAAAAAGAAAGAAAGAGGAACGCAACGTCGACATGAGTATCCTTTTCGAGTTCCAGGAAATCCCCACTCAAAGAACGTGCGGGAAACACCAGGTTTCCTGTTCTTCCGCACGTATAACCCGGCGTTTGGAAGATAAAGAAGTGGTGACGATAATGGAGCAGTTGAGGACACATAAGCAGTGACAACGCCAATTTTCTCACACTGGAGGACTTCTGATTTCGATGACGTAAAAAATGCGCCAGCCACAAAGGGGTAAACTCTGCATTGTAGGGACTGAAGTAATTTTAGCTCAAAGAAAGCCATAAAATGTTTAAGTATAGTCTCCACTGCAGGGCCCAAAATCCCTACACAGAAAGAAAGTCTCGTCATTGCTTCTTAATGCAAATTTTAATAATTGTAAGTCACATCGGTTTTATATTTCGTTACAAATAATTCTTCTTAGTCAACTTTCTCTTATTCATGTATGCTATTTATTACACGCGTTCACACAGTTTCACGACCATCTTCGAAATGCTTAAGCCATTCGATCTTGAAGCTTTGTCCCCGAATACCTTTACCATTTAGCGGTATTTTGAAGCAATTCTTAATGTTAATTCCTTGCTCCTTAACGTTAACTATCGGCTCAACAAGCGATCGCTCTGTCAAGAACAAAGCTTCTATTTGCAAGGTGTTAACATTTAGCAGGAAGCGAGGTCTACAGGGAAAAAAGAAACTATTATACAGCCTTAAGCAGTTTGAAGAATACAGGAATGCTCTATGGGCGTGGTTAATAAAATTTGGTGTCAGAAGGTGTCAAACTTTACCACATTGTAGTGGATATATCGTCAATGTTTATAGTTGGCCACGAGGAAGGATACATGTAACACAATCCCCATAGTGCAGAAGAGGGAAGATTTTGAAGATATAATCTATGATCTGGACAAATTACTCTAGGAAGAGTGTGACTGAAACATAAATGAATCCAAACCTAATGTATTGGTTAGTAGCATCCTTGCAACTATGAAGAATGTTAACATTGGTTCCAACAGACAGATTTGAAACTACTGTAGCTGGTTGTCGGATCAAGAATTGCTTTATTACCCTCCATTGAACAAAGGATCTGACACAATGGTCCCTCTCCAGCAATAGTTAGGGCGAGGATTGAGCGTCGTGCATTCCCACAACCATCAAAATTCAAAATTAATTTAATTTGTCTTACGACTACACTCCGGCTCTGTTCTTATTAATATTCTTTTTCCTGAGATTGTATACACTTCTATCTGTTTGCAACTGAAAATGTGTCGTATTTTTATATATTAGTCAGCCATTTATGCGAATAATTAATCGTTCGGCTTGGTTCATACAAATCTCACCTTCTCTCTAGAAACATATTTGAATCGCAGCTCTTACTTCATCCAGCATCAGTAATTATTTAATTTAGAGAATGCAATCGATGTCTATCGCCTGGTAACATTATACCTGAGTCCACTTTACAAAGCTAATTATAATATACGCAGCACCGTTCTCATGTACTTGTCTGAAACATTACTTTTTGTGTAATCTATCTTCTATATATATAAAAATGAATTGCTGTTCGTTAGTCTCACTAAAACTCAAGAACGGCTGAACGGATTTATCTTATCTTAGTCTTGAAATGTTCGTGGAGGTCTAGGGAAGGTTTAAAAGGCGAGAAAAAAATCGAATAATTTCCGGGAAAACCCTAAAAACAGCCCTTTTCTATTTCCCATACAAACGTTTTCTAAATAAAATACAAATCCACACCAGTCGAGCAATTTTCACCAAATTTCGTACACGTGTTCTTTGCGACCAGGAAACAAACACTGTCGGGGTGAGACGCGTCTTTCACCCCCAGAAGCGGGGGTGGAAATATTTAAACATACTAAAACAGCCGATATTTGAGTCGGATAAATATTTTTAGGAGTCAAAGATATTGATAGTGTTTCTACCAATGTTATCTGAATACAATTTTCATCCCCTACGCCCTGTGAAAAGGACACGCTTCGGGTTTGGGGTTGAGATGCTTTACAGTAAAATAACGCGAATACAACCGAGATTGGAGTCAAATCAAAGGTTATGGAAGTCACTGTGTTTAGTTACGACATGCAAATTGGCATTTATCCCTCAGATGCAAGGGTAGCGGGGTGCAAATTTTGGAACATGCAAACACGGCAGATATTTGCGTTGAAGAAATATTTTTCAGAGTTAATTATAATGATTAGGGTTCGAGTAGCGTTACATAAAAATTGCGCAAAAGCAGCCGAAATTGGAGTCATATCGGGGGTTATAGATAAATGACATATCGGGCAACGCCGGGCACCCAGCTAGTTTAAATTAAAATTTCAGCAGTATTCTGTATTAAGTCATGTCAGAAATTTCCCGTTTACTCTGTTAGAGATCCAAATTCTTGAGATTTCACTTCGATGTGATTCAGTACTCTACAACCTTCTAGGTAGATCCTAATTCAAAGATGGAAAATAAAATGTTTCTGTTCTCTGAAAGAATACTACTTGCTTGACTTTGTTTATCCTTCTCCGTATTTTTCCATAATAGCAGAATATTCTTACTCCATACTTTTAATATTTACCTGGGAACCATCAAAATGTTATCTAATAAGCTAAATTAAACACATTAAAAAAACATCCATTTATTATTTGCAATTTAACGGTAATTGCAAAAAAATGCGCGATTTACTTACACAACATTCGATAAATCGTTCTGGTAATTACAAAAGCAAACGCCGAAACTTTTGGTGCCTGGGCTACATACTTGACACGTTTGGCCTCTCTAATATTTTGTTTACCAAAACTTTCATAATTTTTACCAGACTTTTATCTGAAGTAACCTGGTCATTTCCAGTTTCATCTCTTTCTTCCAGTCACAATAGTTCAAAATTGTCTCCAAATATTATCAATTTTTTTAGGGTCTTCCCTGCATCCCTTTTAGGCGAATTGACGGGGAGGATCCTTAAACCGTATCCCTGGGGCCCTAGTTAACCCTTGGCTACCTTCCACTACCCTTCTCTCCATTTCCTATACTATAAGGGGGGAGTTGCCACTATGTGAATTACCCTATACATAGCCTGTTACCATACAAAAAACAATAAATACATTTAAAATTTTTAATCTTCAATGTTGCAGTTAACAGAATAGAAAAGTTATTAGATGGAACTTGATATAATGGAGAATTTTCATTCATTCAGTGAGTATTACGCAGTGGTTCATTATTGTAGCCTGTCTACACCTTCTTCTTTCTTTCTTCCCCCGTTGCTTATTTCCACATTTTGGCCATGTAATTTTATAGTAGTACGCTGTTCCTTTATATATTCGTTTCAAAATAATATCCTGCTAAATTTTTAAACCTGTTCTAACCCAAAGTTGATGATGACTACGACATAAACCGCAAACACACTCGCTTTAAAAATATTGTGAGGACTCAAAAGGCGTTGAAATTGAGCTTTCTAATACGTTCAGCGAAGCTTTACCAACCGGACTTGAAATTCCTTGGCAGTCTACAGAAAATCAGTACCTCCATGTCGTGAACGAGGAAATAGTCTTCACGGTCTGACTCAGGTTATATCGGCGATTGCGTACAAAGCACGAGTCATCGGAACTAAGAGGCCAATTACTGAAATAACTTGGATGGAAACAAGAGTAACCATAAAATATTTAAAGTACATTGCTACACTTAGACAAAAAAGTATTGAGTATCAGTTACAAGTTATTTTATATGAATCCACAGCTCAATTTACCGAGAACATATCGTCCTTTCTGTCACTGCTCTACACTCCATTAGAATTTAAATACGCAATATGCACCATGAATCACTTTCGTCGACCTTTTCTTAAAAACCCTATCCACAAAATGAAGCGCCGTCTGTAATTCACTCAGACGAATGCTCAGACCAGGAACGAATGCGGGGTGGATGAGATTCAGATGCAAACACGACCACGACCCTACGAGATCAAGCTTCAGTCGCTTACTGAAGCAGATTGGCTGCGCACGGTGAGGGGGTTGGTACCTGCGAACAAAGACACTAAACTAGGCCGTCAACAACAGCCAGGTTCACTGGAAAAACTGTTGCAGACATATGAAGTTTTCCAAGAAATGCGATCAAGTAATCCTGAATAACTTATTTCCCTACTGACATTTTTTTAGTTTTACCACTTTTATCCCAGTTTGTTCCATATCGGCCATTGCAGGGCAATGAATACTATCAATAAGTTTTCTTTATTTGTCAAAAATTTGTTTGCAACTGTCCGTTTACTTTGCTTGGCACTCCGGCCTGACAGGATTAAGGAAACCCTTTTGGCTCCTGGTTTCCCCGTGACGGTTATAGCGTTCTTTCTTGGTTATAACCTCACTAAAAGAAACCTGTTTTTAATTTCCTTGCATTTTTATTGCTACTAGTTCCTCTTATAAACTTAGATGGTCATATAATTTTTCCACTATTTCTAGTCTTTTGAATGTTTCATCATTTTCCAATAAATCAATCAGGCTAAGTCCTCAATTTCTTTGACGCTTAATTCGGCACATGCTGTATGAAAATTAAAAATATGTTTGACGTCTTCTGTAATCATAGATTTTCTGCATCACAGGGGCACGATATTCCCATATATAATGGACCATGGCCAGTTAGCAACCAGCTTAATTCCTTTTCAGGCCCTCCTGCCCATCTCTCGGTTGCATATTCAATCATACGAAAATAATATCACGTGAGTGAAGTTAACAAAGCATAAGTAAATCACACGTAACTAAACATCACCTTTTTAACACGTACCTTTATATATTAAAATTCCCGTGACACGATTCGCTACGTAAATAAATGCAGATCTAATGTCGCTTGTACTGACTCCTCGAAATGGTTAAGCAGATTTACCTGAAGTGAAGGCGTAACCGTTCTTCGGCAGCAGCAGAGGGTCAATGGCATTCCTCCAGAGGGCCTGGGCAGCAGGCTTACTATGACACCAACGCATTTCGCGAGAGTCCGATAACTCTGCAGGCGTAACTGCATGGACTAATTACTAGGACGCTAAGTCATCAAGCAAAACAACGCAAGGAGACCTGACTTCGAAAGACAACAGTTTACCTCTGTGTTTATCAGTGATTTAACTCTGCAGTTACCGACGAGTTTAACACCTTGGAATGTGTTTTCTTCAACACGCAACAAAGAAAATGTAAACATTATTGTTATCAAAATTATCATATGAACACTCATTTACAGGCCTCTGGCTCTAGTGCAAAATCCCGACCCATACTTGCCATGAAAGCACGTTTTCCCGACAACAAACTATCGGATATTGGAATAAGTACTGGTGACCGAAGATTTTCTCACATTAAAAGTTTCAGAAGACAATTCTTCATTAACCCGGAAAAGCTAAATTCCCTTCCGGATTCGATAATGGTTCAATGTGAAGACACTAGCTGTAGGGTTTATCTACCAGCGGAGAACGATTACTGCTATCATTGTAAAAGTCCTGGCCATATCGCGATAAATTGTCCTAATAGAGATGCAATACTAAAGAATAATCTGACTGCAAATGACAATTATGACCAAATTCAGTGTAAGAACACGCCGCCCGCAATTAAAATCATTAACCCTCAAAAAACGGATAATTCACAACTAAGAAACAAACAAAAAAAACTGCATCTACGAGCTCGACGAGCCAAGCTGATAAGAAAGACGCCAGTAATCCTGAACAGAAGACAAGCGCTAATCCACCCAAGAAAACACATTCAGGATCATAAATATTAGGCGCTTAGTCAATCATTAGGTCCGCTAAAAATATTTTGTGAAGACGAAAACAGTGCTCCACCTATACCTTTGGAAGAGTTACAGACTCTTATACTATGGACTCAAAGAACCCCAAGGCCCATTATTAGAGATTTCCAAATATCCTCTACAACATTCATAAATATATTTGAATCTTTTTACCCACACTTAAATGATAAAACGGCATAAAGTAGAATAAAAAGGCTCATAAATTTAGCCAAGAAACACGAGAGTGATTCATATTCAGAAGCAGACGCCTCCTCCTAATAAAAACAGACTATGACCACAGCAGAGTGGAATCTGCAACAGTCGCAGCTTCAAACAAATTATTATAACGAATTATCCTATTATTATGATAAAGGATTAACAAATGCGAATTGTAAAATGTAAATGTAAGGAACCCACATTTGAAATGTATAATTATTCTTTCAAACTGTTCAATTGTATGTCTATTATTGGAATCAATGTGAATCACTGCATAACTTATGTAATTAAGCAATATCTGTAATTTATTTACGGGTCGCCAATGACCAAGTTGTTAACGCGACCATTATAAACCTTTAATTAAATATATATATATATATATATATATACCGATTGACGTTTCCCGAAATGGACGTTTTTACGAAACGTAGAACACTTAATATATTATATACATGATTATTACTTTAAATTACGTTACTCATTAATGCGTGGATCAATTTCAGCCAAACTTGGTACACGTACCAATTAAGATCCAGGAACTAACGCCGTGGATTTAAGTTAACTCTAGAACCTCTATGGGTGAGGGTGGAATTTTCAAAATATGCCATAACGGCCTATATTGGCGACGAATAAATAGTTTACGGGGTCGTTCAGGTCACTCTCGATGTGTTCAGTGAAAATTTTTTTATCCCCTAACGGCATGAGGACAGTTCTAGGGGTGGGGTAAAAGGTGGTGATAAGAGATGCCGTAACGATTAAGATTGGTGTCGAATCCGCCGTTATTGTAGTCTTGAGTTTAGTTATGGCATTCCAGAAGGGTTAAGTTAAGCTCCTATGGATATGGGTGGTAGGGGGTGATAATAATAATTTGATACATACCGAGATTCGTGTCGAATACCGTAACATCGGATTTTGCCGCAATCTTGTTTATAATTGCAATTGTTTATCACCCTCTTTCACCCCACCCCTCGAATCGTCTTTATGCCGTTAGGGTATGCAATTTTTCACTAAAAATATAGATTGACTTTTATAACCCAAATGATCCCATAAACTATTTCTTCGTCACATATAAAACATGATCAAAAGAAAACTGTTATTTTCATGAACACAGTGAGAACATGAAATACAATTCATCCGGTCTGCAGCAGTATTTATTCTTCTCGTTCATCCATGTTTACATTCGTGCAACTTCCGCAGGCGCTTTTTTGTTGCCTTCGTCAGCTGAACCAGATCCCAATAAGAAATCAGTCCAGTTGAGAAA
The DNA here is from genome assembly GCA_037074705.1 of Zhengitettix transpicula. Classification (NCBI taxonomy): domain Eukaryota; kingdom Metazoa; phylum Arthropoda; class Insecta; order Orthoptera; family Tetrigidae; genus Zhengitettix; species Zhengitettix transpicula. Next base: position 226,456,526 of record CM073590.1, on the reverse strand, counting down.
CCAGATACTGCAGCTGGTTTTGGCTACGACGAAGACCTTCGCTCTTCCCATTACTCATGTTGGTGAAAAAAAAATAGTCCTTAAAAGATGCAGTAGCACAGATCACAAAGAAACTATCAGACAATGAATTCTCCGACTAGACGTGACGATATTATTAATTTACCACTACAACTCCTTGGCTCGAAAGCTCATTAAGAACCTTGGCCTACAGAGACTGTCATCTTAGGAGATTCTCCCTGAGCCTTATCCCCAGTTTTCGTGACCAGGACGAGCATCGAATTACGCACATTTCATATATTCATGCACATGCCAAGATTCGAACCCGGAACCTCTGTGCTGCAAGGCACTACACCACAGCAGACCGGAATTATTAATTCAAGAAATACGTAATATTATCAAACCCTTTTTTAATATCTGTCACATATAAAATTTTCATTTCAATGTGAATGACATAAAAATGTCAGGATTTTAAAATACGTAGTCAGTCAGGAGCGTTGGGTTATTCTAAACATATTTATCTGTAAAATAATTAAGTACATCATTCGAATTAAATTATGTGTATTCCTATATTAACATATTATGTTACACAGATGTGATAATGTTCTACATACCTGATAATTTAGTTAAAATATTTCCTTCGGCCATCTTTTTCTTACATGATTTTATATGACGTCACATTGTTTACAATCGAGTCACGTGTTAAATGTTTAATGGCCTAGCTCTGACTGACTGGTCGAGTTGTATCTACCACAAACATCTTCTATATCGATATATCAATCGATTCGAGACAAATAATTGAAATTCTTTCAACTTATTTAATAATAATATTTAATAATTGAAAATGCTTTTACCTATTTATCTGGAATCGATATACTTGATATATCGATATAGAAGTTGTTTTGTGGTAGATACAACGCAGTCAGTCAGTCAGAGCTAGGCCATTAAACATTTAACATGTAACACTACTGTAAACAATACGATGTCATATAAAATCATGTCAGAAAATGATGGCCCAAGGAAATATTTTAATTAAATTATCAGGTATGTAAAATATAATTAAATCTCTGTGTCATAATGTATTAATACAGGTATACACATAATTTAATTGCAAAGAAGTACTTAATAATTTTCAAGATGATAATGTTTAGAATAATCGAAAGCTCCCATCGGACTATTTTAAAATATTTTAATTTAATTAACATTCAAATAATTTTTTTTATATGTGACTGATTAAAAAAGGGTTTAATCATTTATAATATTAATAATATAATACATACAGTCCTTTAACGTTTTTATTAAACAATAAATAAGTAATTTATTAATCAATAAATAGACAAAGTTAGTGGTAAAATAAATACCACCATTTGTGTTTAAAAAACACGCAACTCAACTAAGACGACGTACAGGATTATTATTTTATTTATTTGTAGGTGGAACTCGGGCATAGATCGAATTACGCAGATTCCATACAATTATTTACTTAGTCATTTACAAAAGTGACCATACAGTGATTTTTCTGGGAAAGGCCGTTGACTTCCAGGGTAATTATTTTTATAATTCCAGTGTTAAGTTCAAAATATGTATAGAAATGCGATTTGTGATCCTGTTTCCGTGAATTTTAGCAGATAATAACTTAATAAGTAAGGTTAAATAAAATATTGTGGGAAACGCAAACAATTACGAAGTTGAAAAGAAAAACAGAATTACAGTAGTAAACATGCTACCAGTCAGGGATAAGAAGAAGGTGGAGCTCACCCAGCAGAGAAAAGAAAATGCAGAGTATTTCGCAGATGTGTAGCACATCTCATTAATAACCTTTAGCTAAGGGGCCAGCCTTCAGCACGCACAAACCCTAATGAGTAAACAAGGGAATTGCTTGTTACGTGAATGGAAGTGTTAGACAGTTCCAAGGCCGCGTGTGTTTTGGCCATTGACGAAGACAACACTAAGTAGTTCATCTTAATTGTAGTTCGTAAATATTCATGAGTACGTGTTGACTTTTACTTTAAACGCCGTGAGTGTGACAAACGATTCAAGTAATGTCTTCCTCAAGGTTTGGACTCTGCTTGAAGCATATTTCGTCTTCCTAACGATCAAGTCTGTCCCATGTTTTCTCTCCTCCAGGAATTCTTCAGTTGTTATCTCAATATCTACCCTGTTATTTTCGGATTTCACTTTTCAAAATAAAAAATTTGGAGAAATATACCAGACTTTATTCTCAGGGAACTGGAATTGCAAGAGTGACTCTTCAGAAGTAAACATGTTTTTGGCCATTTTATTTCAGGAACTAGTCGACGTAATAAGCAATAGTGGCAGAATAGATACTATCATAATCGATTTCGCTATAGCTTTTGACGTCGTTGACATTTTGAAAGAGGAACTTGACAAGACAGGTATCGACAGTCGGGTTGTGCTTTCGGTCAATGATTTTCTGAACCGGCGAACTCAAAGGGTGAAGGTTGGTAGGGCAACTGTCGGAACAAAACGTAACAGGGGTGCCTCAAGGATCAGTAATCGGACCTTTATTGTTCCTGATGTACATTGATGTTTAAAATCAGTTCTAAAATTAGACTTTTTGCTGATGATTGTATCGTATATACAAATATCAATAGATCTTCGGATGAATGCAAATTACGAAACGACTCAGTTGCACTAAATAGCTGGGCTGAAGCAAATAAAATGAAGATAAAAAAATAAAAATCTGCCAAAAAGGTAAAAAAATAGATGCCGTGGCCGAAATTATTTTTTAAAACTTGAACCTGACGAGGATGCAAATTGAGTGATGAAACGTTGTTAATTTAATAAATTCTTTTTTCAGACTTAAAATTGGCTGATGTTTATTTATTTGTTTTCTCAATAGTCAGAATACATTTATATATACACACACACACACACACATATATATATATATAAATTAGTTGAATAATGAGAAAACTCATAAATAAATAAACATCAGGACATTTAATTATATATATTGTAATAATCTACGGGGTTACTTTAATAATTAAATATGATGGGCTTTTAAATGAAAAATTATAGACTTTAAAACAAACAAAATGTATTTAACAATACTTGAAACATTATACAATTTAATATTATAAAAAGATCTCTCTCTCTCATGGGTCTTTACTGGGTTTGATAACGGACAGAACACTTAAATAATCAAAGAACCCAACATTTATCTTTAAATTAAACAGAAATATTTAATCGCCTATACATAGACGAAATTAATGATCGACGAACTTACTCTACAAGATTGATTCTAAATTTAAAGAGTTTGTTCTATTAACACAAAAGAAAAGAACGATATCTGACTGTATCTTTTAATTCGGTTTACACATATTAATACCATAAAATTTCAACTTACCATTACTCAGGAACATTTGTCTCGTTCATTACACACACACTTTATAGACTACACGTTTTGAACACTGACTCTAACACACACTGTTGGTTCGACGAAAGCTGGTTCTCCGTTCGTGAAGGACATCCCACTTGCTCGTGGTGAAACTACTCGATGCTGGATGCAGTGTCCATCGAAGACAGTGGTCAAACTTTGATATTACAACAGATTGAACTTCTGCATACAAAAATGTTTATCGTTGAACAGTTTTGCTATTTTTCTCGCAGGCTGCAAAATTTCTCCATACTCGGTGCTCGCCGTACGCCTCCACAACTCTCACTCCCCTCTTGACTCCAAGACTCAACTAACTTCCAAAAATCTTATCTTCCCTTTATATACCATAGTCCCTTCTCTTTTCCTTTGTTCCAAAACTACGTCGCAACTGCTCGTTGACAGTTTCTCCATTATCCCGAGATTTACATTCTGCAGCTGCTGTTCCTTAGCTAGCAAAATATCTAGCAGCTCTTTCTTGTCCCGACGCCACCAATCGAGACAGGTCTAATTTGTCTTTGCACTTGTCTTCTTACCCCCGCATTCACACGTGCGCGTTTCTAAATTCTTCAGACCGCCCAAACTGCCTCTCGATCCCAAGTCTACAAGTGACCTGTCCAGGGCCATTAATCAGAAACAATGCCTTTCCTTAACAGATTTATCTTGCGACAGGCCACCCTGCATGTGCCGTGCTTCCGACGGCCCAGCCAATCAATCGGCAACAATGCCTTTCCTTCAAGGCATTACAATATATATATATATATATAAATTAGTTGACTATTGAGAAAACTAATAAATAAATAAACATCAGCCAATTTTAAGTCAGAAAATAGAATTTATTAAATTAACAATGTATCATTATTAATATGAAGATAAATGGTGAAAAAAGTAAATCAATAACGTTAAATAAATGTTGTGAAAATGTGCGATTTGGTTATAATATAAATGGAGAAGTCCCCTTAGTACCAATAATATGCATTAATAATATTCTTCCAAAGGAGTGTTATTCCTTGGCAGTTAATGTTGAATAATTTCTGGTTGCCCACGCTGGACTTAATTCCCGACTGATCCCTTAAAATGTTTAAATGGTTATAATACCCCTATTTTAAACATACCCCTTTATTTTCACTAAATAAATCGCCACATTTCTTCAAATGCCTCTTCCTTATCTGGAACAATCTTCTTCCCTATTCCAGTACAGGACTATGTAGTGAATTCTTAGAAATTTTCGAAAACCTTGCGTTTGTTTAACAATTTTTTTGAGGAGCAACCTTGTGCTGTGATAGTTGGTCTGATTTGGGGCATAATATTTTATGTCTGTTACTCGTTATTATAGATTACTGTTACGAAGAATACTCCTTCTAGTCGATTCTTAGTATTCTCAATTGAAGAACTTTTACCGTTATTAATTAATTTACTTGGAATTGCATTGGTCTGTGAGGGCTATTCTCTCGCAGGAAATACTTGCGAGGGATGTTCTCTCGCAGGCAGAACCTTTTAGGAGAGATACGAAGGGGCTACCTTTGGGTATGCCTTTTCCTCTCCGTTTTTGAACTAAGGTTCCCACAAGCCGAGGCACCTCGACCTGTTCTGAGAGGTGTATGTTCCGGGGTCACAGACCTAGGGAATACTGTAAGAGTTGTCCGCTATTCCCATTGGAATAGTCGGCCGGCTGCCTCCTAAACTGGTCGAGGCACGGAGAAGGGAATGCTGCGTCCCCACAGAAAACTCCTCTCCCGCTATCGGAAGGGCGTGGGACAAGTACCCAATGCCCGACCTACCTGATGCAGGTTTTCCTAGGGTTTTCCCTTTAGGCGAATGCCGGGTAGGATCCTTAAACTATAGCCCGGGGGCCCTAGTTAACCCTTGGCTACCTTCCTCTACCCTTGCGCATCCCCCCTTTCAAATCCCTTCCTATCCTATTAAAGGGGAGTTGCCCAATGTGGATCACCCTCATATAGCCTGTTGCCCTAAAAAAAAATAATAATAATTAATTTACTGTGGCCTGTTTCCTATCGGGATTCGTCTGCGGACGCTTTGTTGCTTTTACTGCAAACTATAGAATATAAACCTTCAAGATATCTGTATATGTATATGTAAAGAAATACTTACTCGAAGAAGGAAAGACCCGATGTTGGAACAGCGTGATGAAACGATTGTAATAATTTCTTTTAAGAAGACAAACCATTCAAAAATAAGGACAAATTAAAAATTATTCGTGAAAACACGAATAAATTTCTATTGTGGCATTTATTTAAATTTTCAGTAAGATACTCAACTTGTGAGTGAAATGTTTAGAGTCAATTTGTTTAATGTTCCTTATTTTATATCATTTATTTTTTTTATAATTACAGTTTTTTATGCTCCTGAAATAGATGCAAGTTTTGAAAACGTGGGAGCGGGTGTAAAAACAAAATTAAACTATTTCCGAAAATTTTTTCTTTTTATCGTGATAAATGACCTGCTTCCCGCTTTAAAATAGTGATGAAGTAGATTTACGTGAGCCGGAGTGGAAAAATTTGTCACGTTCACGTGGGTGATGGTGACCGCTCCTTTGAAACACCCGCCACGTGGGTCGCAAGGTCGACAGCTAAGTGGTGTCCTTTTCTTCGCGATGCTTCGTGAGGACGCCCACCTTCTCCTCTTAACAGTAACAGATATTTGAAAGAAGAAACTAAATGGACTGAAGGACTTTGTTGTTAAAAAAAAAGAGATTAGATATACACATATTATATGATTGCTTAAAAAAAGTGGAAAAACCTACATTTCCACCTGTAAAATCTCCGTTCGTCTTCAGACACAGAGAAACCAATGAGAACGCCAAACCACTCTAACAAAGTAACTTTTTCCCCGTTGAATTCATGCTACGAGTGCCTCAGCTCTAGTAAAAAAAATTAAGGAGCTGTACACAAAAACGGGAACTACAAAATATTAATAAGAAAGTCTCGACGTTAAAAAAGAAACTCAAGGCAAAACCAAAACAGATTTTATATGAAATTTATTGCGTACTTTTACTCACCGCTGAGATACGCCATTGTCTACTGTTTGAATTACCTTCTGTATTTAAGGAATAAGCCAATTAGGATACTGTCTGGAGCGAGTTAAAAAAACAGCAAGTAGGCCATTTTATAGCTCCTTCAAAGTCTATCATTATTATTGATATACATTTATAGAATATTTACATAAGTAGATGAAAATAAATTCCAAATATGATTAAAAAATAATGCTCGGAATTGTCCTAATTGAATATTAGGCAAATTGAATTGGTCTTTATTATTTCAACAGGAATTATGAAATTTTTAAAATAGCTTCTTACATTAGCAAGTTGTTAGTCAATAAATGTGAAAGAAAGATATACAGCACACAGAAACTTTTTAAGTGAGTCTGAAGGCATATCTACGCGGTCACTGCTTTGGCTCTATGAACGACTACTTTAATGACAAATTAGACTGAAGAAGGAACTAAAATTATACTGAAGGTTATTATATATTATTTTACTTTAAGAGACATACATGAAATTATATATATATAATTTCAATAAAGCTGTGGCATCTATGTAAAAAGTTTTGTATAAAATCTAATTAAATATAAATGGTAATAAATGTTTCTGTATTTTAAAATTTAATTGATTAAGTTATTTCAATTACCAAATCACCAATTGATAACCACATTAATTGTAACCGCAACGTGGTGACTGTGTTTTTATTAAATTGTTTACTACAATATATACAATTAAATACAGAAACATTTATATTTAATTAGATTTTATAGAAAACTTTTTACATAGATACCACAGCTTTATTGAAATTCTTCAAACCTTCAGGGTCGTTTTTCGGGTATTGAGTTGAATTTACATGAGTATTCCTAACATAAGAAAAAACTGACGGTACGGTATTTTATATCAGGCTTATAATAATATTTTGGTACATACCAGACATCGGAGCAGCTCTCGTATAACACTAATTATTCACTTCACTTTAACCATGCTTCTTCTCGTTGCCTTTAATTTCCTCGTACTTATAATCACTTTGTTTCATAGCTTTTATTTGAACTTTATTTTTACTGTCTTCTAATTTTGCTTCTCTTCAACCGCGTCGTATTAATTCTCTTTTACGATCGTACTTATTTCAGCTTCATGTTTCACAATACTGTGCAGACTACATCAACTTTGATAACATCTGACAAACCAGTAAAGCGCGACTGCGTAAACTTTAATGACATGTGAAGAGTTCGGAGCCACTTCGAGAACTCTGACCAACCTCGGTCTTCGCTTATTAGCGACTCCCCGTTCAGTTCGTATCGCAGACTGACACTTAACTCTTGACAAAACTTTCCACCTCTAAAAACGTCGCCGCCGACAACAAAACCGTCTGAAAACTCCACATTCTTATGCAACGCTGACTGTTGGCTACAATACCTGGGCCACAATATTACTCTGACAATACAAATTTTAATTAATCTATATAAAAAAACGCTTTCATTATACACATTGTCATTCATTACAATATATATATATATATATATATATATATATATACGGAAGATATCTTGACTTAACTAAACTCATAAAAGTACTACTACTACGGTCAATAATATTTGTGTAGAATATTGCTTCTCATGCATTGACCAATTCGTTTCAATGTTCTGTGATTTAGAGGAAACGACGGGCAATTGTCTTTATAACGAAGGTAAGATGATTGCTGTTGAGCGAACCACTTATAAATAGTTTCTGGCCGGATCAACGTTGTGGTAAATCTTGTTAGGAAACCTCCGGGGGAATTCCCCGACCACAAACTATCCACTTCAACTCGTTTGGAAATTCCAACAAACCTTTGTTTTATGAGATCTCAGTCGTCCCCTGTCTAATTAAAAAAAACCCGTCTTTTTGCTGTATTGAACCAGAACGGTCTCGTTACCAGTGTTTTCAACTTCAGACCCGGAAACAGAGACTGAAGATTTACTTCTCTATTTGTAGCAGTGTCGGTACTATCCTTCCTTCCCCCACACTTGAAGAAGAGTAGAGGTTTTCTTTTGTGTCGAAACGTTTTCGTTCAATTTTATTCTCCCCCAATAGTGTCCTCAATTTTCTTTGTGTCTCGCGGACTTTTGTTCCTTTCATTGTTGTTGTTTTCATTCCGTATTAAAAATAATTAAACGTGCAATATTTCGTCGGTTTAATGTTTAATTCCATGTGGTATAAGGTTTGAAATATTTTAATTCTAAAACAAAAAATCACTACTTTGAGACTGGATGAAAATATTGTTTCAAGTATATTGCATAGAACTATTCATTAAGCTAGCGAAATATTACCAATTTAATAATGTTTGAAATGATAACAGGAGTTTTACACATTGTGGAGTTCACATTATGCACATATATTTACTATATATTTATCAAGATCTATATTTTAAAAATAAACTCAGGGTTGAATGGAAATCAACTATAAAGGGTAAAGTAATTACAATATTCTCAGACAGCAGGGGAGAAATTATTCTTTCGATATAAAGCCGCGTATTACTTAAAATAATTTTTTTTCGTATTCTTGCCCTAAATGCATTTAGTGTTCCGAATTGTGGTTGTGCAGTGTCCCGTCAAGAAACCTTATTAAATCTTCTATGGGTTTGTTTATATAATAAAATTAATGTACTTATGTATAAAAATAAATCTAGCCCATAACATATCATTACTTCTCAGATTTTTTTTTAATTTGACATTTTAACCACGAATTTGTTAAACTTTTAATATTTTATACGTTTATTAATTAAGGAATATACTTTTTCCGTATTCTATCCACTAAAGTAGTAATATATACTATAAAAACGACAGTATAGAATATTAAAGGCGATCTAGATGGAGAGAAATAGAATACGATGCGTAGGGGTTCACTGCCCTGTAATTGTAGTGGGAGGAGGCCGAAGATGAGTTGAACACGAACCTTTGTTACAGAAACTTGGTGGTGTAAGAAGTATTCTGAAAACACTGACGCAAGGATCAGTCCAGGATTTTCTGCACGCCAAAAAAAAAAAACTCATCCGTAAAAGTTAAGATATGAAAAGAACAGTGTTTGATAAAAAGACCTTGCTGCTGTCTGTGTATCTAGTTTTCAATAATATAATTATAATTTTTTTAAGAATTATAAAGGTGTTGCTCCACGAGCGTATTTAAACGCAATATAACGAGCTCTTCCACTTACGTGTCATCAAGAAGACAGCATTGCAACTCTGAAGTCGTTGACCTGAAATAATAGAGAAAACACCGAAATTAGGATAGGACTTATATTTATTATAAATCTTTTGGAAATTATATTTTTATATGGCCTCTTATTTTAATTATTTTATTTTAAGTCGCATTAACAACTAGGTCATTAGCGAAAGTTAAAAAAGAGATATACCCATTTTGTATGTACTGAGCTGTAATACCAAGTTTTATTGCTCTATTACGTCTACAACTAGGGAAGAGATAAATAATGTTCATTTTTATTTACTTCCATATTTTATTTTTTAAATAACAGCTTTTTTTATTGATTACAATTTCATTTTTTGGACGATAACTTCTTTAATTAAGGAAAGTCTGTATTCTGTATTAGCGATAAAATGAAAACACAGCAATGTTCCACAATGTTGGCAGCAGTGTACCCGTATAATAAATAATTTTGTTTTCACTATAAATATAATAATTCAAATAAATCCTCTTACTTCTATTTGAAAGGTATTCTTGACATATTATATTATCTGTCGTCTCAAATATTGATCCGGGTAAATATATCATAAAATTAATTCTAGTGATCAGTTTTATTTGGTAATTTTCTATTAAAACTGAGACAATAGGCTTAGCCAACTCCACTGCAAAAGTGGAATTTAATCTTTTTTAGATAGCCACAAGATCGCTCAAAAACAATTTTGATTGGTTATTTTTCTGTACGTCCTCCAACCTGAAATTATTTAACCGCCATAAAGATATGTCGAAAACAACTGACCCCAAACAAAAGTGTATAATGTAATTTATGATTAGAGCATTTCACGTTAACATCGTAACTGTGTTTCTTTAAGTATTCCACTGCATCAGTTGTTAGTAACAGATCTAAAATAAAATCTGTGCTAAAATAAGCAAAAGTGTTTGTTCTCTCAGAATAAAGACAATCTATTTTGGTTAAAATTGCGTTATGAGTTTATCTTACGAAGGCAGAACCTTTTAGGAGAGATACGAAGGGGCTACCTTAGGGGATGCCTTTTCCTCTCCGTTTTTGAACTAAGGTTCCCACAAGCCGAGGCACCTCGGCCTGTTCTGAGAGGTGTATGTTCCGGGGTCGCAGACCTTGGGCATACGGTAAGAGTTGTTCGCTATTCCCGTTGGAATAGTTGGCCAGCTGCCTCCTGAACTGGTCTAGGCACGGAGAAGGGAATGCTGCGTCCCCACAGCAAACTCCGCTCCCGCTATCGGAAGGGCGTGGGACAAGTACCCAATGCCCGACCTACCTGATGCAGGTTTTCCTAGGGTTTTCCCTGCATTTCTTTAGGCGAATGCCAGGTAGGATCCTTAAACTATAACCCGGGGTCCCTAGTTAACCCTTGGCTACCTTCCTCTACCCTTCCACATCCCCCCTTTCTAATCCCTTCCTATGCTATTAAAAGGGAGTTGCCCAATGTGGGTCACCCTCATGTAGCCTGTTACCCTAAAAAAAATTATCTTACGAAAAGTAAGAAATAAGCGTACAACAGTTTTATGAAAATGATGTGTTTTTATATTGTAGTTTTTAAGTAATATTAGCAAATAATACCAAATTATTTTGAGAGATGTGAGTGAAATTTTCTGCTACAGATTTGTCTCCTTAAATTGCTTGAAATTACTAATATCTTTCGCAGGAAAAATATCATTGTCTCATTCCTCAAAACATCGTCTTTTCATGTCCTGAACCTCACACTATTTTAGATTCAAGGTTTATAAGGCCCATCTTTATTTGGAACATCAGCTGTCAATTTGTGACTAAGGCTAGTCCAGTTTCTTTCTAGAGTAACAGGATACATAAGGGTAATCCACATGGTGGCAACTCCCTTTTAATAGCATAGGAATGGATCTGAAAGGGGGGATGTGGAAGGGTAGAGGAAGGTACCCAAGGGTTAACTAGGTCCCCCGGGTTTTAGTTTAAGGATTCTACCCGGCAATGCAGGGAAAAAGCTAGTAAAAACCTGCATGAGGTAGGTCGGGTTTTGGGTACTTGTCCCACGCCCTTACGATGGCGGGAGAGTGATTTTCCGTGCGGACGCAGCATTCCTTTCTCCGTGCCTCGATCAGTTTAAGAAGCGTAAAATATATACTAAGAATAGCAATTTTGCCTTTTCTCAGCTCATTAAAAAAAGTGGGCAAAGAGTTACAATTTCTTTGAAAATATTTACTCCCATCATACGTTTGTATAAAGTTTGAATCACTGTTCTTTCAATATCGACTTCGCACCAAAGGGAGAGATATGACAATAACGAGTAAAAGTATTGGCACGCTCGAAGGCGCAGAAAAACCAAGATGCAGCCGACATTAGGCGATAGATTCAATTCTACAGCTTCCTATGTGAATCACTAAACTAATTATTTGAGCAGTTCCAAAGTGTAGTAATCCAACGCAACGTCGCTGTATGTTTGTTGTTAGTTGCGCTGCTTTCCATTTAATATACTAAGCAACTTATCGTCGATAATCATGTTCACGCAATTATCGAGGTATGCGATAGTGGCGCTAAGTCTCGCGTGTTTGTTTTCCTTCTTGTGTGTGTGTGCCAAGTGAAACTGCTTGAGAGTTTTGTTCTTGTTATCCATCAGCCGCTAACCGGCATTGTTTCTAATTACTTCACACGATTAGTGACGTTATGCTTCTCCGTTACATTTAAACCACGTCCTCTTTCGTACGTCACTAGTTTCCAAACAAACGTGGAGCTACCACTACTTTGCTACATCACCGACTATTGTTTCAATATATTTTACTGGCTCTAATACAGATTTTTTTTTGTATTGGACAAGCAATATTAACCGATTAGGAAAAATATTATGTCTTCCTGATTTAGATACGTCCAACTACATGTCACATACGCTTGGTTTCACCGTCCTTCAACCACTTTCCATGGATGCTCCCGGCAGTAGAACGCGAACAGCCGACCGGATTCGCCGTTTCCGAAGTACTCGTTCCCTTCGAACACAATACAGTAGAAATAATGGATTCGACAAGATCTTTCGTAGGTTTTCAGACATATTTGGCACCTGATGTCTACGCAAAGGTTAAACAATTGTCTTAATATTTATAGTGCTTTATGGGTGCGGAACTGGCGTCCAAGATGTGTCCAACAAATTAGGCAAATTTGCTGGTGAAGATATTAACGTGAATTCACTATAATGCTCTTCAAACCACTGTAGCACGAGCCTTGTGGCACGGACAGTTATCCTCCCACAGATCGGGGCCTGTTTTACAGAGTGTGAAACCTCCGAACTCCACGCACTATGATGAGCTATGGACGACCAACACCGTGTCGCATACTTTGGGTTTCACCGTCATCAACCACTTTCCATGGTTCCTGACGACAGTAGAACGCGAACAGCCGACCAGCTTCGCCGTTTCCGAGATGCTCCTTCCCAGGTGCCGGACCGTAACAATGTGCCACTTTTTCAGTGGATTTTCTTATTTTGCGCTTGTATTTGCTCCTCTTATATTAACGTGACCGCAACGTATCTGGTGAACGGCCATAACTTTTTGGTTCATCAGTGTTTGTCTATATAGTAGAAAGCGAGATATATCTTCGGGAACCTATTTTGTTGAATAGTTGGTAGGCGGACAACAACAACTCCAGATACGAGAAGTTTCGGTCCCGCGCTGCGAACATTCTGCAAGTAGCGCGTCCATATAAGGAGGCTTCGCGTTCGACGAATCACCCAATCAAGCCACTGCAGAGCACTTCATCTAGTCTAGTTAACATAAATAGTCAGTCAGACCATTGCAGGCACAATGAGTGAATAACCAGGTCTACATAAATGAACTTTAAATCGTCAATATAAATATTAGATAACTGTGTGGAAATAGTTTTTGTATATTACAAAATAAATAAAAAGGGTAAGTATAAAGTTACGGGAATATTATTTTAAATTCGGAATTGCATTCAACTTCCCGAGCTCGTTACTCTATACATATATAATATGTTGCGCATGCAAGTCTAAGCTGAGGCAAAGACTAAGACGGTAAAATGGTGCAAATTGGTGCAATTTAAATAATAATAATATATCTATATTGACAATTAATATAAATATATATAAACAGCAGCCAATTTGAAGTCAGAAAAAAATTATTTATGGAAAATGAAAATACGTTTCGTCGGTACATTTGCGACCTCTGCAGGTTGAAGTTTAACAACATT